>OX411306.1:143350626-143984395 GCA_948150685.1 Rhaphigaster nebulosa | reverse complement strand
TCTGTGGATTTTAATTTTTGAATACTTGATTACAGCTTACCAGATGAAGATGTTGAAATTCGGGAATTGGGTCTAGAACATATTGACTTAATACATGAATCTTGGCAAGAACATTTTCCAGGTTGCAGAGACTTATTAGTTGAGATGCTTGATATACATAGCAGCTTCGGATTATTTCAGAAAGATAGTTTACTATCTTGGGCTTTTGTTTGGTACCACGGAGGCATTGGAATAGTAAGTTATTTTAAATTATAAGCTAATTTAGTATAAAACAAATAGTATATTCTATCTTCTAGATCCAGACTATAGACAGCGAAAAAGGAAAAGGTTATTCCAGGCCAGTCGTTGAAGCTCTTACTAAAAGAATGGGGAAGTATTTAATTGATGTCCATTTAAAAATTGCTATGAGAAGGAGAAGAGATATAATTTTCTTCAGGTATGATCTTCTTTTGTCACAAAATAATTTTTGATTTTTATATTGATGACGCTAAGTTTTAGATAAATCCAAAATAATATTATTGATATTTTAAGGAGGATTAGCACACGATTTGGATTTTGGTAATAGATTAGGACCCCTATTTGGGAATTAAACTAACTATTTTAGTCCTATTTAGTCCTTTAGAAATATATTTGTCAGAAAAGATAAATTTTACATGTTGATCTTTATCTTAATTCTAAATTTAAATATTATCTTTTTAGTGGATTGGGGTTTAGATACGCCTTTAAAGCAATAAGTTGTGAAAGTAGAAAAAATGAAGATGAGAAAAAACCAGAGACAAAAACGAAGATCAAAAACCTCAAGAAAGATTAAATTAATTCTAAAATTAAAATAAAATATTAAAAACATTTGATTAAGAACTGTTTATATAAAATGAATGATCCTAGAATTTGAGCATGCTGACCACATCACATCCTAGTATAACCATAGATCAAGAAACAGTATTTCTTTACCAAATACATAACCTAAAGCTGGGCGCGCACTAGGACCAGTCCGGACCTCCCCGCGCTTTCGGCCCAAGCCGGCCTTTTCCTAGGTCGGTCCAAGGAGGGACAGATGGAAAGGCCGGTTGGGTGATTATAGCGGGAGAAGCTCTCTCATATATAAGTACATGAATAAATAAAAATTCAATATTTTAATAATTTTGTTTACATACTAATTTTTCAAGCTGAGGTCAGTTTGCTACCAATATCTCTTTTCTTGCTAAATACCTACCAGTATAATTTTTTGTTGTAATTAATTAATCGTTTCTAATTTAATTTCTGGAATTCATAGTAATGTTTATATCAGTGTCAACACCTATTTTATAATTGAAAAATAATTATTTTTATTAAAATAATTACTTTTGAAATAATTTAGACATATCCTATTTTTTTTCGTTTTTTAGAAAATTGATATTAAGTGGTAATTTCAACTAACTTAGGTTTTTGAAAAAATTTCTGATTAATTATTTTTAAATATTTATATTTTTTTATGGAGAGAGAGGGGTTATGGATTTCACGATTTGGTGACCGTTCATTAGGTTTTCGAAGTTGCGAATATCGAAGTTTTGTCCTGCAATGAGCACTTCTAATAAATTGTTTGTTTGCCAAATTCTTTGGTTTAGGTATCATTCATTAGGTTTTTGAGGGTTCTGATTCCATTTTTTGAATTCGATATTTGATTGCGTCTGTGCATTTCGATTTACTGTTACTGTTAAAATTTTCTATGGCACTGGAATCGTTTTATAGATTTTCATGGGTTCTGATTTCTTTTTTTGAATTAGATTTTTGATTGCGCCTGCGCATTTCGATTTACTGTTACTACAAAAGTTTTTTATGGCATAGGGACTGTTCTATAGGTTTTCATGGGTTCTGATTCTATTTTTTGAGTTAGATAGAAATAGTAAATATAAAACTGTTACACTACTGTTATAAACATTATCGTAGTAAAAAAGTATATTTTTACCATACAGTAATACTGTTCTATTTTACATATAGCTCACTAGACCTGCCAGAACGCTCCAAAATTTAATTATTTAATTTAAAAAAATTGGTCTCTATAGTGTTTTATATGTTTTTATATATTCTTATTTTTTTGTCCAACGATAATATTTATAGCGGTGTTATAAAAGCGTAATGTTTACTATTTTCTGATCAAAAATAATGTTTTTATATTATTATATATGAACCTTAGCTGGATAAGAACCTTAGCGTATAACTAGAAATATATTACAGATAAATAGAACGTATTTTTCTGTAATATAAAAACATTATTCATGATCCAGAGGGATCCAATTTTTTAAAACAAAATAATTGAATTTTAGAGCGATTTGAAGGGTATATTGACTTATATTTAATGGTGACGGTATTATTTACGGAGTGTATATTAACAGAATTTTTTTATTCAAAAGTGGAGTCAGATTTTGTTTTAGCACTGTGAAAAACCGCTATGTCCAAATTTTTGAGCGAAAATTAAAAATTTTTGGTCTAAATATTTTGCCATGGGGAAGGAACCCTTCAAAATTTTTTTTTAAGACTTAAATAATCGCTCATGAATACGGAACTCTTTGGCATCTAAACACGAATTTAGATGCTTGCATTTCGGATTTTGATTTAGGTAGGCGCATAATGAGCACATATTCATTAAAAACATTTTTAAATTCCAATTTTACTTATTTTAATTTTTGTTTTTTAAAAAGCCGTTGAAAACTTGTCACAAATAGAGCCATTATTTTCAACATTAATATCGGATATAATTGAATTATTATTTATTATAATTATTGCATAATTGTCAATTATTTTAGTACCTATTCTTTAACTTTTAACCTCTGTAGTGTTTCAGTATAAACGTGATATATTGCACGAAAACTCTAAACAACATTAAATGCGAAGAATATTTTATGGCAATTTTCTATCTTATGCTTAGAATTTAATTGAAAAATTTGATACCAATAAAAAATCGAGGTGGTCTATTTCAACCTCATGTTATTAAAATCAGTAGAATGTGCGACAAAATATTCACATCGAAATCAAGAGTTAAAAATGCCGATTTGTTTTTATTCCAATTGAGAGTGTATTTACGGAATGTAAGTTTTAAGAATTCCAAAACCATTTTGTTGATGGGATGGAAAACAATTGAAAAGTTAATTGAAAGCATAAGTAAAATCAGTGTTGCCAGACCAGTCCAGAATTTTCCCCCTAAACTTATCAAAATTTTCCCCTAAATCTACCAATTTTAACCCTAAATTTATCTAAATTTCCCCTAAATCTACCAACTTTAACCCTAAATGTTTAACTTTTATTTCTTTATTAGTTTAACTAAAATTACCCACAAGAATAAGATAAGGATTATTGATTCAAAAATACTTGAGGGTTATTTAATTTTATTAAGTATTTTTATATAATTTTAATTCAATATATTTTATAATACTTAAATTTCTATTTGAAAAATCAGGTAAAATAATTAATTACAAGCAAACTTAAAATAAGATAAATCAGAGATGAACATTTAATAATATTTTAAAAAAAAAACAGGTTCCAAGAATTATTTTTATGTCATTATAGTAAAAATATATTTATTAATATTAATTAGATTAAAGATTAGGTCAAAGTAATGATTAAGGACCAATTAAAATAAACATTTAATTATTCTACAAAAAAGACTCTAAAATTGTTATATCAAAATTTTCACGGTACATATGTTCAGAGTTGAACTTGGCCAACATTTCTGATGATGGAATAAAGCTAATACAACCTTTTTTCAAATTGTACCTCAAGCTTAATAGGGACTCAGTAGTAACGATGGAGAGACGATTTCGTAGTTTGTTTCGAATAGCATTCATTACCGAAAATGTTCTCTCTACTACTAAATTAGATACAGGCAGTGAAAGAAGTGTTAGTACAAATGTTGAAATGTTAGCAAATTTAGGGTTGCCTCCTGCATCTTTTTCACCAGCTACAAGAGCCCAGAACTCTTCTTACAACATGTTTTCGTAAACTCGACAGTTTTGGGAAAATATCCAAAGCTCGTTCCATTCTCTTAAAGTTGAATCAGCATCAGGCACATTATTTATAAAATGGTTTAGAATGGGGGAAATATCATCTCTGATCACAGAAAGGGCATTTCTTGGTGAAAAAACACAAGCTTCTCGCAACAATTTATGTTTTCAGGTATTCTTTTCTCAATTTGGGTGCAAAGAGTTATCAAAAACTGTTTCAAAATCTTCAACATGTACATTTTAACGGTTGAGAATCAACATCTTGGGACTCGTTGTGAAAATCGTACCCAAAATGGCAACATTCACTATTCATTGCGCATTTTACAAAATCGAAGTTAATTAAATCATGTTGTGGAATTTTATTTAATTGATGTGGAATAACAATAATTTGTAACAAACTAAGAAAAAGGTTATTTAAATCTGTGAATAACTTAAAAGGATCAACATTGTCAGATTGGAACAGCTGATTAACTGACACAACTCGACCTAAAGTATTTTTTAAAAATACTAAATAAGTTGTCGGAGAACATTGCCGCCAATGATTTAGAAACAAAACATCTTTCATTTTTTGTTAAGCTAATAGACAAAAAATGGCTTTTCAAAACATCCCACTGTGTTAAAATAGTTTTAATGGCATCTAATCGTGCCAGCCATCTGGTGCCAATTAAATCACTGACTTTTTTAGGACCTGAGCCTTCAATTTTTGTATACATATCAACATATTCTGCCTGTCTTTTAGGACTTATAGAAAACCAATTATGGGTTTCTTTTATGATGAAATCTAAAGAAGTGGGTAGTTTCTTGAATGCATACTCGGCAGCTAAATGCAATGAATGACAAATGCATTTATTTACAATTAAATGTGGAACGATCTCTTTTAATTTTGAAGCTAATGAGGTTTTATTGCCAATCATAACATTGGCTCCATCAACACCGATACCTATTAATTTTTTTAAATTTAGCCCATTGGTACAAATGGTATCAGAAATACAATCAAATATATGTGAAGCATTACTACTGACAAAAACAATTACTTAGCTAGGAATTCAATTACATATTATCTGATCTTTATCCACTCGTTAATATAATCCGTCACTATGACGTCACAATAAGGGATAAGAAGCATGGTAGCATCTTTTTATTAGCTTATATATAATACTGCACGTTTGGTAAATACGTATTAAATAACATTAATAGGAGTGGGCATTGTTAATGTTATTAATTGTTTGTTAAACTGTTATATTACACACGTAAACGATACCACCAACATATCGAATAAAAGTATCGATACAATATCGAACGGAAAGTATCGATACCACAGAATATCATAAGTACTGAGAGCCACTGTCGTGCTTATATATTATAGAATAACATCTTATCCCCTCCCCCCTCCACCCACTCAGCCCTCTGTCTCAATAGGATTAATTAGTTTTATTTATTTTAAATATCCCTAACGTATTTATTTTATAACATAAAAAATGCAGTTAGTGCAGATTTGTCAACAAGCAAACTCGGCATGCAGACAAAATAGGGGAGTTTTTTTTAGGGTTTTTTATTATTCAGATAAATGCGTTCAGGATTTTTATCTATAAAGCTATAAATTAGAATTAGAAAATTGGTTTGAAAATACACGTTGTGTTTATTATTTATTAATATATTTTAAACGTATTTACCAAACATGCAGTATTATATATTAAAGCAGCATTATATATCAGTGCAGTATTATATATTAAGCTAATATAAAGTTGCTACCATGGCTTCTTATCCCTTATTGTGACGGATTATATTAACGAGTGGATAAAGATCAGATAATATGTAATTGAATTCCTAGCTAGGTAATTGTTTTTGTCAGTAGTAATGTTTCACATTCAACTACCCACTTCTAGTATCTATAACCGGCAACCAATACTAAAATCAAGGTTTTGATATTAATTCCTGGAATTTTTTGAAAATGGATTGACCCAATTTTTAAACTAATTACTCCACATAAACATTATTTTCTTAACATAATAACTCTTTACGTGGACTGGAACAATTTGAATTATAAAAATTATACAAAAAATCATTGTGGTTTAGACATTACATATCGTTCATACATAAATGTTCATGTATACTCAACATATTTTGAAAACCTTAAGTATAATTTTTTTATTTTTATTTTTTTATGGGCACCAAAATAATAAGTTAAGAATTTTTATTTGTAGACAACGACTTGCAATAATCTTATGTTTCATAAACCCACAGCATTAAACTTTAGTAATATATCTGGAATGTAAATGTTCTTCACACATTTGCTTAACCATCGTAATCTTCATAATCAATCAATGTTTATTAATATTTAAAATAAAGGATATTAAATGCCAATATCCACTAATACAGTTTTTTGTTTGTTTTTTCCACTTTCATCTAGAGGAATGGTAGAAGACTAATAATTATGAGAGATATATTTTAGGAATTATTATTATTTTCATTTATGCAACCCTTCTTTTATCATAAAGACATGTGACCTGTGAAACTTAAATCCTTTTGAATAGCATCAGCAATATATTGAAAAAAATGGCAGATTTCTTCCATAATTGGTATCCTTATTATTCTACAGATACATAAATATTGCTAGCATTTCAGTGGAATATACACAATCTTCAGAAATGAAAATAATTTGTGTACAAAGATAAATATAATCTATTCCTCAAGTCAACATTGGTACACTAATAAGTCAATTATTTAAATTTATTAAATTTCTTATAAAACATGTTTTATTAAATAAAAATTGTTAAACATTCCTTTGTCATCTCTGAGGTCATATAAACTAGAATAATGACGTTTTTCTTTTTTTGCTGAATTGAGTCACTTCTACTATTTACAATAAATTTAACAGTAAATCATTTTGAACCTTCATTTGATTATTGTTTTTACGAATAAAGGGAACAAATTTAATTTTTTTTAGTAGGCTCAATAAAAATTATATTCATCTACAAGAAACAAAAGTCTTAAATTATGCCATCTAATTCAATTTTATTTTAAAAAGAAACAAATACTGGCATTTTTATCATAAAATGACTAACAATGCGTAGTTCCTATAATGGTGAGAATATTTTCATGCAAGTACTTCCAGAATATTCATTCACAATCATTCTGTTATATAATCATAGTTTGATTGAACAGCACCTTACTATATAATTTTAGTCAGGCTTCATAAGAATGAACTGAAACAAGGGTATAACAATCTTAAAACAGAATCGGAGAGGGGAGGATGGCAATTTTCTGAATTTAATTTTTTTATGTATAGAATGAGGGGGATCAGCGTTCACGGTGACAAGCAAAAATTTACAGTAAAACACAAAATAATACAATTAATTTTTAAAAAAATTTTAAACAATAGTTCGTAAGCATTAGCTGAAAAAATTCAAATTATTCCCAAAGAGGGGAAAGAGGGCAGCTACCCCACCTTGCACCCTCCTAAGCCCATGAACTGATATAACCATTCATTAAGTAATTCCATCTTCTGTACAGTGGTGTAGTCTGGTGTTGGCAGCTGAACATTGAAGGCAACTGTTATCAGGTAAAAAGGTCTAACAAAGTAGTCTTTTCAAAAAGATTCATTTAGCATTAGTTTCTTCCTTCTTATTTTCCTAATAAGTCCAAGTTTACTAATCATAATTTTTTAACTAACAGCAAGACATTGCCTGACAAATCCTCAATTGGTAATCAGTTAACAAAGCCACATTAACACTCATATCATCTGGCAATACCCTTTTTTTCCAATATCAGTTTTCCTTTCCGTTCATGATATTGTCTAAAAACAATACTACAATTTAGAATTACTTTACAAGAAACATACCTTACTTTTCTGAAGTAGTAAAGACCATAACAATAAGTCTGATTATCATAACCATTCTGCTCTCATTTTCAGTAAAATAACCTATAAATAATTTTAGGGTTTGTAAAGTAGCGTGTTACTTTATTTAAACATTTAATAAATTTAATTTTTATTTCTATAATTGACTAGAAGTAGGTGTGATGATTGTTAATTTTCCTTGGATGATGAAAGAGGATATATTAAGGTTATGATATTTCTAAAAACTATCGATATTAGGAACAAATGTTCTACTGACAGCGGTTAACAATAACACTGAAGCTAGAATAAACAAATAAGATTCAAGGAGAGGGGAGTGATATCTAGCCTTGTGATATGGATGGTGGGAGAAGCTTCAATTATGTATTACGAAACTGGCATTCGTTCGTCACTGTTTTTCGAAATGTTCACTTCTTCCTGGTAAATATTTACCGAAATATACATAATTTTACGTTTCCCACTGAAGATAATCACGACTGTCTCCGCTTTTTCAGTGGGGGTAGCTGGTGACGTGAGGATGCATAACCTTACATAGGCCACGCCCCCTTTTGATAAGCAGCGTGAGATCCCAATAATTACCTACATTTTTTATTTAAAATAATAATTTTATTTTTACAGAAGATATTAATTAAATGAATGAAACAGGCCTCTGTGGGCGATCGCCGAGGGTCCCCTTCACTGGAGGGGGACCTGAAGGGGTCATAAAAGTAATTGATTTATATTTTTTATTGCTCAGATATTTTTTCAACTGCACTACTTTATAATTAGTTACACTAGAGTCATTTTACTTTTTCCCAGGAACCTTACACGTGTATAATAAATTTTAAGCTGTTGTTAAAACGCCAGATAATGTTCACTGATAGCACAGCAGTAATAGTCACTGCATGTGCATTGCCAAGACAGGAAAAGAAAACCTTTGAAGTTTTAAAAAAAGTTCCAAAACTTTAAATTTTAATCTATTTATTTAACTAGTTAATCGAACAGTTCATGAAATCTAATACGAATTAAAGTGGAGACCTTTGTGAAGTTTATGGCACATCTTGAACGTTCTTTTCTGCTTTCCAACACTTATTCCTATTTTTCTTTCTTTTTTTTTTTTTTTCAAAATTCGAGAAAAAACAAAACTAAACTAGTCTCAAAAACTTTTGATTTGCTTGTTTTGGTGATTAGACTATAAATTTTATCGTAAATTGGAAAAGAAAACTATTCTAAATGACTGATGGTGAAAAATTCATTGAAAATGGTAACGCATTCGATTCGGCTTGACAAAGTGTTCCTCTTCTGATGTATGGTCTTGTATTGAGGTAAAGATAATATGCATTTTACATTTATTACCCGGTATGACCTTTCTTCTAAGCATATTTGTAAATTCATTGAGATTCATGAAGTTCAAGTTATCATGAACTCTAAAAAGCTGCTCTAATAGCTTTTCAAAGTCAAAAAGGTCACGATATTTCAACTCTTCTAACTAGTAACAAAAGCGAGAAAGGTCTCACCATAAAATTGGTTGTTCAATGTTTAATTGATATAGATTTGTCTTTTGAGAATCAAGGCATTGCGTACTGAGGTTATAAAGCAAAAGGGGTTCATTAATTGTACGAGTATTCCATAAAAAAAATCATTGTAATTTTCACGAACTGGTCATATTGGTTGAAAATTATGATGTTATTCAAAACCATGCCAGGAATTATATTGCAGACAGCCAAACTCACAGAAGAAAATAATTTACAAAAGAGAAACCGATTGGATGAGGCCCTCTCTCATGGCATTTTTGTCAAAAATCTTTATCAACTAGCTAATCAAAGTATTATTTTTTTAAAGACTTTTACAGTAGCGTAATATACAGCGCGAAGGTAGATAGTATCCAAGATATAGCTGGACCAATTGGCAATTTGCGTCCGCTATGTTGTTCAAGGAAATTTTTTTTAAAGTAACTGTAGTCGATGATTCAAGAGGACTTATAAAATCAGAATTAGCCAAGTGTTGCTTTAAAATATCAAATATTAAAAAATATTATTAATTTTTAATTTGTCGTAGCCAACAAAATGAAAGGCCGTTATAACGGTATAAAAAGAAAAAAAATGATCTTATTAACACTCAATGCATGGGACATACTTAACCTAGTAGTAGCTGATTCAACAACAAAGTTGCTCCAAGGAGAAAACTTATTTGAATTCGTGAAAGAATTTGCTGTTTTTATATGCTCATCGTACAAAAGAATGGCCGTATGGATGAGAGAAACTAAAATAAAACATAATACACATGAAAAACTACAAAGGTTGCAACAAATACCTAGAAGCCTCAAGGTGGTGAAGCAAAAAAAATATTTTTCCTAGATTATTGACGAAGAGTTATTAATGAGTGAGGAAAGTGTAAACTCAAGGACTATTCAGGGTCCTTGACTATTTAATGTTACCACTTTGAAGGAAATCAGCTAATTGTCCAAATAAGAAAACCTACTAATGCCCATTGTTTTACTAGATCTATTTCTGGTTATATCTCCTGTTTCAAAATACTTACAAAGTGAAACCATTGACTATCTTTACAAAGGAATTAAAAAAGATTGTTCCTGGTTAGATCCAAATAAATGTAATGAAATTGCAAAGCTTGAGAGATTTTCAACAGATGTCTTTCGTAGCATTTCTAAGCTTTGTAAAATTGAAAGAAGTCGGTTATCAATAGAGCTGAAACAATTTGCCAATTAATTCGAAACTTTTATAATGAGAATTTTTATAAAAATTGAGAATGAAAATGAAAGAAAACAAGACAAGCTGAATGAAATTGAAGAAAACCGAGAAGAGGACGATTTAGAATCTGAATCTAAAGAAGAAGAAAATCTTTATGGTTACTGCTCTGATAAGAAACAATGTTTTCAGTGTTTATCGTGTAAATTGTAAATTACCAATTCATTTGGACATTTTTTTTTTTTATTTGATTATAAAACTATGATCGCAATAAAAGACGCATTTTTTTTTACTTATGCTTAGCTTACTTTTCCGTAATTATTTTCCATAATGAAGTTTTGTATTCGACCGAGAATTTTTTTTTTAACGCCATCCCTCGAAATTTCAGGTTTTACCTCCAAATATGGAATAAAAAAGATCCGCCCGTCTACTGCCCGCGCCTTTTTCCGAGACTACTGTATCGATTTTCTTGAGATTTGGCTACAAAGTCCCAGGTCACCCCAGGCTGATCCTCGGAACTCGGCACTACTATCCGTAATTTTATTGAGGTACTACCTAGGATATGGTCCATTTTTACTTTCTCTTACCTATATATGAAATATATAGTAAGAAGAAGTATTGCGGGCGTGAAAATTTTTGTATTCGAGTTTTCAACGGAAATACACGTTTTAAAGTCCCCTGAGTCCATATAACCAAGTCTCGCAAAATGGTCTGTGTATCTATGAACAATCTAGCTCAAAAACGAAAAGTTTCACGATACTGATATTACGTAGTTAAGGTAGGCACATGCATGTGACGTTACAGCACTTTTTCGTCAAGATCGACTAACCCGAAGTGCCACTTTATATAATCGATTTTACACTTATTTACAATTTCCTCGAAAATGGCTCTAACGATTTTGATGAAACTTGCCTAATGTTAAAGCTTAAAGCTTAAAGCTTTTTAAGTTTTCATGTATGTAGTATATCAACGAAAAATTGCAGGGAAAATATCTGATGTGGACAACACATGATTTCCTTGTATGCCTATTAAACTATAAATCGGTGGTTCAAAAAGTGGTCCTGAGTTTGATTACTAGTTTCCGATGATTGCAGTAATTCAAAAACGACACTTGGCGTCGCGACATCCATCTATGTGACACGCTTTCTGGAGGTCTCATTCCATTATTATATTACGTTTTCTTTCAGTAGGTAAAAAGTTCCCTAGAGATTTCATTTTGTTCCGTGACATTAGAACTATCAATGTCACTAGATAAAACATTGGAAATCAACAGTTTCGACATTTTAGGCGGAAGAACCCACATAACTTGTATCTTATTTTCTTGCTGCAGACTTGTTCTTCAAAAATACTACAATATATATATATATATATATATATATATATATATATATATATATATATATATATATATACATATATATATATATTGTATGTTAGCATAATAATACGATTTGTGGAAACACGAATTTTTTATCTTTTAAAATTTGTATAAAATATAATTTCTGTGGTGCTGAGGAAATCGTTTGACTCATTAGACAATGTTAATTATTAAATACAAAAGTGTGAAAACAATGAGGATTTTGTATAAAATCCCTTTTGAAATTGTTTTACTTTCGCCCATTGAATGGACTCATGAATAGCGATGTTATTCACACAAGAACCACGTTTGGAAAAAAAAATTGTAGATTCTCTTCACCTTATTCATTTTGATTTTTTTCTTGGTATCACAATGGGCAATAATATCAAGGTTGTTTGGCAGATTGATTTATCGGAATTCGAAAGACAAATAAACACTAAACAGGTACTTGTTAGTTAGAAATCGTGGTCACGTGTCTAAATCAGTATTTAAACGAAATAGGTAGTTTTGTTTTATAAAATTAATCAGTTTAGATTAAAAAATTATAGACCTTATTAATTCCACTATATATTTATTAATAAAAGCTTATTTATAGAGTCAAAATATATTATTTTTTTGTAATGTTTAGGCCCCATTTCATGCATTTTTTGGCCATTTTCAACCTCTACAATAGTAGAGAGACCTCTGCAATAGTGTCACCTATGTCTAGTATTAAAACATTAAAAGTAGTATCTATTTGTTTTTAAATTTTCAATGTGCTGAACTTTCACACATATATCAGTGAAGTGAATATAGTGGTTAGTGAAGTATGACCCTCAATAGGCAATATTTTTGTTGTAAAGAATTTATAAAAAAATGAAAAATAAAGAAATACACTGAGAAAAAATGAAGAAGTAAACCATTATGTCTAAATAGAATATGTGAAGTTCAGCACATTGAAAATAAATACTAATTTTAGTAGTAGGTTAATAATATTTTAATATTGGACTAGGTGGCATATAGTATAGTTTAAAATCGCCAAACAATGTATTAAATAGGTCCGAAACATTACAAAAAAAGAATTTATTTTGACTATATAAATAAGTTTCATTGATAAATGTATTGCTGGGATTAATAAGGTATATTATTTCTTTACCTGAATTGATTAATTTTATTAAATAATTTAGAATCCCATTAGATATGAACAATAATGATATTGTTGTTGAACACAGAAATAGTTTTTTGTAATTAGAGATCTAATCTAATAATTATCAGAATCTAATTTGTGTCTTGTTTCAAGGCTATTGGTAAAGTAATCACACCCATTTTAGATCATAATTCTTTGTATAAATGAAGTAGAGGTTTCTTTTGGAATTTGTCTTGAACTGGCTCCTGATTTGCCAAGAAGTGTGGTGTAGAATTAGGTTTTCCTGACAAAGAAATGTTTTGAAAATGAAATTTATTAAATTAACTTTTTTCTAGTAAAACAAATAAAACAGAAGTACAGAATAAAAAGCTTTTTTGTAAAGTCAAACAAAACTTTAGTAAACAAAAAAAAAATCTGTAAATTAACCAAAACAATTTTAAGTTAATTTACAGATTTTTTTTCATTTAACCAAGAACCTTTTTATTCTGTATTTCCGTGTTATTTTATTGCTTCTTGTCAAGTGATTTTAATTAATTTAATTTATTAATTATCAAAAACACAAAACTCAAATTTCCTGCTTTTCTGTGTGGAATATGACCATGGGTCAAACAAATGAACATTTTTGTTGTTCTTGAGCTTTATTAGTTTCTGAATCGAATAAGACCACTGCTATGGCAATACAGTCAATATTTGGAAGTTATTACTGATTTTAGGTGAAAAATACAGAAACATCATATTTTGCTGCTGAACTATATACAGGTTGTCCCATAAGCCACAGGAAATAGTTAAAGAGGTAATAGTGTTCCTGTGGCATATGGGACAACCTGTATATAGTTCAGCAGCAGAATATGATGTTTCTGTATTTTTCACCTAAAATCAGTAATAACTTCCAAATATTGACTGTATTGCCATGGCAATGGTCTTATTCGATTCAGAAACTAATAAAACTATAAGAAAAGTTATCTTGATCGACTTAATTTGAGGAAGTTATTTTGTGAATATCGCATCCTCCATTGTTATACCCCCAGGGAGTGTTCCCAGGAAATTTGGGGGGACTCTACAGATTTCGATTCTTACTAGCAAGACCAAGTTATGACCAATGTTTCATGAATGTACAAATTTTGTTGTTTATTTTGTCTATTATTTCTGCACTAGTCTTAAGTTCTGACCAAGTGTCCATGTGTTGCCATTTAACTGGCTAATTACCTTTGCTCCCAAATCATGATGTGTGCCTTAATTCTATTTGGTGTATCACTGCCTTGCTTGGTAGTGACAAAATTGTGACTGCTCTAATCCTAATTTAAAGAAAAATGAGTTTGAAAATTTGTAGTGCAAAAACTTTTTTTTTTATTAATAAAATTTATCTATATCCTCATTTGTTTATGTGGTTTTAACTTTTTTTAACTTTTGCAGTTGGTTTAATTAATAAATACCTTACCTGCGAACATATATAAAATATGTAAATTACACAAAGTAAATAAATTCTTTCAGTTAGAACTTTGTCACTTTAGTAAAATGTCTATTCCTCAACAGATTGCAGAAAGAGTCAGTTCATCTTGTGCATTAAACAATGGAGAGTCAGAATCACCAATAATCTCATTTTAGATAAAAATGTTAGTTTATAACCAACTTATAAGCTACCGTTGTTTTCTTATGTTGGATGTCTAATTTTCTCTCCATGTCTTCAGAGTTTGTAGTTTTCAATCATCTGAATGTTGCTACTTAAATTGTATTTAAAGACTTATATTTTTATTATTATTTGATATAAAATTGTTTGTCATACGATGAGGGGCACATAATTTTTGTAGCCCACTGATACTGAATATCTTAGGATGGATGAATATCTGGTCCTAACGCTATTTACAACACAAAGCTTACACTTCACCGAGTTGGGGTTGTATGTTAATAATATTTAAAAAATCCTAAATTGGCTTCAGCTTGATCTTAAATTTTATTTTATTAGAATTATGTATCATAAACATTTTAAAATGTTTTTTAGGAGGCTGTACTAGGATTTTCTCATTGTTGGAAGCTGGAAGGATTATTGAAACAATGGAAAACACGGACCCTTTGAAAGAAGTTTCAGCGGGAGACATTCCTGATATGTTGTTCAGACTAAGAAACAATTTTCCATTAGCTATTCATGTAAGTTGTATTTGAATATTTATTTCCGTACATAGATTCATTTGTTTGGGCGTTTCAAGACACATGTAATATATATATATATATATATATATATATATATATATATATATATATATATATATATATATATATATATATATATATAGTAAATATACATATATTTACTAGCACAAAATATTAAGTTCAACAAGCATTCCTAAATTTTTAAAATAATTTTATTATGAAATGTTTGAAGGCTCATGAATATTTGCGGACTATTCTTAAATGGAAGAGGAAGAAACCTGACCTTCAGATGGCAATTTTGGCTCCAGAGGGAGACTATAAGCTTGGAATAATATTTTTTACCTTGACTGGAGTAAGTGTACAACATATTGTATATGAATTTCAAATGATTATTTGATTGTGCCTTGTCATCACTGTGAAGTAAGGAACTAGCCTTCCTATAAATTTTGAAGGCTGGAGCGATTTCTATGATCTCTGATGATCATTTCTAAAGGGATTAATGTTATAAAATTCCTAATACTTTACGGAAGTTTTCATTACTTAATTAAATTGTATTGTTATTCTTGTGAACACTTCCCTTAGATTATCTTTATTAATTTTCTACATTAATCTTTTTTTTACCCACACACAACCAACGTTTCGAAATTCTTTTCCACCTTCAGGGTTTTCCTTTCTTCTAAAATTCTACAATACAATATCAACACTATGAACATGTTTCAATTATTAATGTAATTAAATACAATATTTTAAAAACAAAATAATTTTACCTTAACTATGCTATTTTTCCACTATAAAACAATTAGCAGTACTTCCCTAAGATCCGTTTTTTCCATAATGTATTATTTCGTCCGTTGTGTCGACCATTAATTTTTTTTTACTAAACTAACTAAATATTATTGCACTAGAGAGTGTCTCCTAAGAATATATGGATGTCACACTGACCTACATTAGAATTAAGCTTTGTACTAATCCATTAATCTGTTTGCTATTTGGCTATTGTTCAAAATCTAATAGTTATTTTCTTCCTTTTGGTTTATTATTTTCAATGATAGACCTTTGGATTTGACCAAGGAAAAAATTTTGTAACCCCTCTCAAAATTTGAGGTTTTACCTTTCAAGATACGTAGAATCCAAAAACCCAATAAAATAAAAATCCGTCCGTCCGTCATCCGCCGTACGCCGTACGCTGTCCGCGGCTTTCCTCCGAGACTACTGAACCGATTTTCTTGAGATTCAGAACCAATGCCACAGGTCACCCCGTGATGATCCATTAAAAGCCATTAACAAAAATATCTGATGTGGACAACACATGACTTCCTTGTACTCCTATTAAACTATAAATCGTTGACTCAAAAAGTGATCCTCAATTTGGTTACTAATTTCCGAAAATTGCAATATCTCAAAAACGAAATTCGGCGTCGGGACACCCATCTATTGACACACACACATACTCTTGTTCCTGGAGGTTTCATTCCGTTATTAAATGTCGTTTTTTTTCAGTAGGTAACTAGTTTCCAAGAGATTTCTTCGTGTACCGTGACAACATTAAAACTGTCAATATCACTAGATAAAGCATTAGAAATCGACAGTTTCTAAAGTTTAAGCGAAAGAACCCACTTAACTTATATCTTATTCTCCTGCTGCAGACTTGCTCATCGCACAAATGGGGAGGAAAACCAGTATTATATGCCCAATATTAACACTTAAAATAAGCAATAAAAATGTTTAATTAGAGTATAAACAAAATTGCGTTGGTAACCTTTATTACCGAAACATATGATTTCTCCATTTAATTTTAATATAATTGTTGATGTAAGTTTATTATGACCTTCAAGTAAAGTACCTTTTTCCGCTCACCAATTTTAACCAAAATCTAGAAAATACATTCATATTGATATAAAAGTCCTATTTACTAAATTTTAATTGTTTTACATTATATTTTAATATAATTTTTGATGAAAGTCTAATATGACCTTCAAATAAAGTACCTCTTCCGGTTTTCCAATTTAGACCAAAATCTAGTATGGTATTTAAATCAATATATAAGTTCTAAATACCAAATTTGAGAAGTTTTCCAAAGTATTTTAATATAATTTTTGATGGAAATCAATTATGACCTTCAAGTAAAGTACCACTTCCGGTGATTAAGCAGTGACCAAAAAGGGAGGCTCACAACTAGATTTTACAACAATCCTAAATACAAAATTTCAACTTTCTACGGCTAATCGTTTTTGAGTTATGCGAAATACGAACGTACGTACGTACAGACGCCACGACGAAACTAGTCAAAATGGATTCAGGGATGGTCAAAATGGACATTTCCGTTAAAATCTGAAAACCGAAAATTTTCGCGATTACAATACTTCCTTTACTTCGTACAAGGAAGTAAAAAAGTAAAAATTATTATTTTGAAATTTGGATTCTTGGAAAAATGTAAGGTGTTTTGAAATCAGCATTTCAAGACATTAAAAATCGAAAAAAGAAAAAAAACGAAAAATAAAAAATCTCTATCTCTATATACTTTTGGTTTATTATTTTCAATAATAGACCTTTAGAATTGACCAAGGAAAAGTTTTTGTAACCCCCCTCAAAATTTGAGGTTTTACCTTTCAGGATACGTAGAATCCAAAAATCCAATAAAATAAAAATCCGTCCGTCCGCCGTACGCTGTCCGCGGCTTTCCTCCGAGACTACTGGACCGATTTTCTTGAGATTCGGAACCAATGCCACAGGTCACCCCGTGATGATCCTCGGAACTAGGGATTACCATCCGTCTGTTTGTTTCAAAATGACGGCCGATTAGAGACCTCATAAGCTCATAACTCGGCCATTTAAAAAGATAGAGAGGAAATGTAAGGTGTTTTGGAATCAGCGTAAGGCATTAAAAAAAAAATCAAAAGATCTGTATAATTATCGATTAAAGATGTTATATGCCCATAAATCGGCCATTTATAAATATAGAGAGGAAATGTAAGTTGTTTTGTAATCAGCGTAAAAAGGCATACAAAAAAAAATCTATAATAATTGCCGATTAAAGATCTTATGTGCCCATAACTCGGTCATTTATAAAAATAGAGATGAAATGTAACGTATTTTGGAGTCATCGTAAAAATATCTGATGTGGGCAACACATGACTTCCTTGTACGCCTATTAAACTATAAATCGGTGGCTCAAAAAGTGATCCTGAATTTGGTTACTAGTTTCCGAAGATTGCAGTAAAAACGACACTCGGTGTCCCGTCATCCATCTATTGACAAACAAACACACACTCTTGTCACTGGAGGTCTCATTCCGTTATTATATGTCGTTTTCCTTCAATAGGTAACTAGTTTCCAAGATATTTCTTCATGTTCCATGAAAACAATAAAACTGTCAATATCATTGGATAAAGCATTAGAAATGGACAGTTTCGACATTTTAAGCGGAAAAACCCAGATAACTAATATCTTATTCTCATGATGAAGACTTTTTGATCTCACAAATTGGGAGGAAAACTAGTATTTTAGACTCAATTTTAACACTTAAAAAAAGTAATAAAAATGTTTAATTGGATTGGAAACCAAATTGCGTTTGTAGCCTTTATTACCGAAACATATCTCTTTTAATTTATATATAATTGTTGATGTAAGTTTATTATGATCTTCAAATAAAGTACCCTTTTCGGCTCACCAATTTTAACCAAAATCTAGTAAATACATTTATATCGATATAAAAGTCCTATTTACCAAATTTGAGATGTTTTACATTATATTTTGATATATTTTTTGACGAAAGTCTAATATGACCTTCAAGTAAAGTACCACTTCCGGTTTTCCAATTTAGACCAAAATCTAGTATGTTATTTAAATCAATATATAAGTTATAAATACTAAATTTGAGAAGTTTTGCTTAGTATTTTAATATCATTTTTGATAAAAATCAATTATGACCTCAAGTAAAGTACCACTTCTGGTGACCAAAAAGGGAGGTTTACAGCTAGATTTTACAACAATCCCAAATACAAAATTTCAACTTTCTACGGCTAACCGTTTTTGAGTTATGCGAAATACGAACGTACGTACGTACGAACGAACGTACGTACAGACGCCACGACGAAACTAGACAACATGGATTCAGGGATGGTCAAAATGGATATTTCCGTTGGAATCTGAAAACCGAAAATTTTCGCGAATACAATACTTCCTTTACTCCGTACAAGGAAGTAAAAAACATTTAAAAAAAAAATAATTAAAAACAAAAAAAAAATCTATAATATTTGCCGATTAAACATCTTATATGCCCATAACTCGGCCATTTATAAACATAGAGGAAAAATGTAAGGTGTTTTGAAATCAGAATTTCAAGGCATTAAAAAAAGAAAAAAGAAAAACCGAAAAATAAAAAAATCTTTATAATTGCCGATATAAGATATTATAAGCCCATAATTCGGCCATTTATGAAGATAGAGAGGAAATGCCAGTTATGGTCATATAAGATCTTTAATCGGCAATTACTATAGATTTTTTTTTTTTTATTTATTTATTTTTTAATGCCTTTTACGATGATTCCAAAACACCTTACATTTCCTCTCTATTTTTATAAATGACCAAGTTATGGGCATATAAGATCTTTAATCGGCAATTATTATAGACTTATTTTTTTATTATTTTATTTTTAAATGTTTTTTTTACGCTGATTTCAAAACACCTTACATTTCCTCTCTATCTTTATAAATGACCGAGTTATGGACATATAAGATCTTTAATCAGTAATTATACAGATCTTTTGATTTTTTTTTTTATTGCCTTATGCTGATTCCAAAACATCTTACATTTCCTCTCTATCTTTATAAATGGCCGAGTTATGGGCTTATGAGGTCTCTAATCACCCGCCTTTTTGAAACAAACAGACGGATGGTAATCCCTAGTTCCGAGGATCATCACGGGGTGACCTGTGGCATTGGTTCCGAATCTCAAGAAAATCGTGTTTTGGAATCAGCGTAGAAAGGCATTAAAAAAAATAAGTAAATAAAAAATCAATAATAATTGCCGATTGAAGATCTTATAAGCCGATAACTCGGCCAATTATAAGCATAGAGGAAAAATGTAAGGTGTTTTGAAATCAGCATTTCAAGACATCAGCATTTTTATATGTATATATAAAAAAGTAAAAAAAAAATATTGAAAAACAAAAAATCTGTATAATTACCGATTTAAGATCTTATATGCCCATAACTCGGCCATTTATAAGCATTGAGGAGAAATGTAAGGTGTTTCGAAATGAGCATTTCAAGGCATTAAAAAAAGAAAAAAACCGAAACATAAAAAAATCTGTATAATTACCGATTAAAGTCTTATAAGGCCATAATTCGGCCATTTATAAAGATAGAGAGGAAATGTAAGGTGTCAGCATAAGGCATTAAAAAAAAATATATATAAAAAAATAAAATGAAATGAAAATAAAAAAATCTGTATAATTACCGATTAAAGATCTTATATACCCTACAAAATAAACTAGTAAATTTTGGTTAAGATTAGTGAGCCGAAAAGGGTACTTTACTTGAAGCTCATAATAAGCTTACATCAACAATTATATTTAAATTAAAAGAGAAATCATATGTTTTGGTAATAAAGATTACAAACGTAATTTGTTTTCCAATACAATTAAACATTTTTATTACTTGGTTTAAGTGTTAAAATTTAGTGTAAGATACTAGTTTTTCTCCCCATTTGTGAGATCAACAAGTCTGCAGCATGTGAATAAGATATTAGCTATCTGAGTTTTTCCGCTTAAAATGTCGAAACAGTCGATTTCTAATGCTTTATCCAGTGATATTGGCAGTTTTATTGTTGTCACAAAACATGAAGAAATATCTTGGAAACTAGTTACCTACTGAAGGAAAACGACATATAATAAAGGAATGAGACCTTCAGTAATAAGAGTGTGAGTTTTTGTGTGTGTATGTGTGTCAATAGATGGATGTTGGGACGCAGAGTGTCATTTTTACTGCAATCTTCGGAAACTAGTAACCAAATTCAGTGTCACTTTTTGAAGTCATGTGTTGCCCACATCAGATATTTTTGTTAAAAATCTTATATTTAAAAACCAGCAATACAATAGTTAGGCGTATAACTAACTATTGTATTGCTGGTTTTTATGTATGAAATAATTATTAATGTCATTTAATATTTAGTTTATTAATAAAATCAGCATAGTGACACATTAACTTAACTGCATCTCACTTGAAATTCACCGTATTATTGATATAGTTTGTGATGTAAATAGCTTCCGTGGTCTTCCTATTTTTTGTGTTTTTTTTTCATTATCCAAGATTTTTGGGTTGTCAAAATCAAATTTATGATTACTCATTATACTGTGATGGCCATGAGCTGTAAATGTTTTTGTTTTTAGTATTTTTACAATTTCCCATTTGTTGTTTTATTCTGGTTTGTAGTTTTTTAGATGTCTCCCCTATCATTTCACGATCGCTCCAATCTATTCTATAAATCATATTCTTTTTTTTCTATCATTTTTATTTTGTCCTTCATATACTTAGATATCTTTCCAATTTATTTTCATTATAAGTAGATAGTTAAATCTGGTATGTAATTAATTTTATAAAATTGCATTGTACTTATATCTATTTTATAAGGTTTATTTTTATTTTGAACAAAATCCATTTTATTATTATTATTTTTGGTCCTTTTGTTATTATAAGTATAATAATCTGTAATGATTTTTTGATTTTGTTTTTCTATTTTATTTTTTCTTTATTGCCCATGATTTTAACTGTTTGATACTATAATTTTTTGTTTCATTACTGTTTTGTTTTTTAAATCAAAGACATTTTTATGATTATTATCGTACCATATTCTATTTATTATTTTTTTAGGATAAAAGTTCTCTTCCAATATTTCATATATTATTTTTTTAATTTGTGTTATATGTTCCTTATCTGTCAGTTCCTTAGCTCTTTTTATTAAGTTACAAGCTAGGTTAACAAAAAAAGGAAGAAAATAACTAATAGATGTTGAACAATAGATAAATAGCAAACAGATTAATGGATTAGTATAAAGTTTAATTCTAATGTAGGTCAGCGTGACATCGATATAGTCTTAGCAGACACTCTTTAGTGTATTAATGTTTTAAAAAAAATTTAATAGTTGACACAACAGACGAAATAATGCATTATGGAAAAAACGGACCTTAGGGAAATACTTGTAATTGTTTTATAGTGAAAAAAATAGCATAGTTAAGGTAAAATAATTTTGTTTTTAAATTATATTAAATTACATTAGTAATTGAAAAATATGTATAGATTTGATGTTTTATTGTTGAATTTTAGAAGAAAGGAAAACCCAGAAGATGGAAGAGAATTACGAAACGTTAGTTCTGTGTGGGTAAACAAAATAAGTAATGTAGAAAATTAATAAAAATAATTTAAGGGAAGTTTGGTTTTGCTCACAAAAATAACAATACTATTTAATTTAGGAGTTAATGTCTTTGTGAGGAACAACCTTATTGAAGACATGATTAGGATGAAAATGCTACGCAACAAATTTTCGAATGTAGATTTTTCTTATGAATGAAGGTGTTATGTGCTTATCTTTGCCTTTAAGAATCAAAATTCTTGGTTAATAACGTGGTTTCTAAGTTGATTGGATAGATCATGTCTTTAAAAAATCACATTAAAAATAAACTTTAAGTATCATTTTCTCAGAACTTTAAATTTGTTACTAGCACCTTCATCCACTTACAGTAATTTCTTCAATTGTATAGGTGTGTAGCTCCTTAAATAAGGAAATATTATTTCAGTCTGAATTACTTTAGATTTATCTTTTTCTTCCATTTTCAATAATTCCTTTATATATTTTTATGATTAATTCACATACCAATATTGATAACTCCCACCCACTGCCTCCTCTGTATAACTATTTTGACTTTCTCAATTACTACCCCTACACCACTCCTTTATTGCTTTGCTAATTTTAAGAGCATTTTTTAAATTAGTTATCCATGTTATCACACCTATGGGAGCGGGGTAGCTCAGTGGGTAAGGCACTGCGCTACTAATCTCAAGGTCCTGGGTTCGATAGCGGCTGAGGCAGATAATTATTTATTCTGTATTCAGTTGCGGATCGACCCTGTGGGATCGGGGGACCCTCCTGGGGCTCACCCAGCCTCTATAAAGTGGGTACCCTTAATTGGGGGAAAAACCTGGTGGTTGAGCGTGATCTCGGCCAAATCACCTCCTTACACAACCGTTGGCTTAGAAACAGTACGGTCCTTATCCAAGTACTGAGCCCAAGACCCTTCACGGGTTGTAGTGGTACAGGTTTATCACACCTATAATTTTCATTATTAAGTTAGTCAGTTATGTCCTTACATTGAAGAAAACTTTCTGTCAGTATTCCTTTGTATACACATAGTTTTTGTTCATTATATAACCTATAGATGGCAATCTAGCTCATATTTTTGCTATATTTTTTTTTTTTTTTTTTAATTTTCTCCTCTGACTATTTTATTATTTACAAATGTTCCTTTCCTTTTCTTCTATTTTCAAATTTTTCTTTTATATATTTCATTTATTTTTAGTTGTTATTACTCTAATAACTGATAGCAGTTTCATCTTATAATATTTTATAATTCACCACTATTTTAATTTTTCTCACTGTCTTTCTAATTATTAATTTTAATTCATTCACTGTATATACCATTGTTTTACTTTTATTTTTGTATTTTGCTTATTCAGCCCTGAAGAAGACCTGCAAAGTGGATTGAAATCTCGGTTTCTAATAAATAGTTTTTCTATTTGTGATCCAAGTTTTTTAACTGCCTCCCATGCCACCTCATTTCTACCTTTTTCTATCATTGTCACAACATAACATTTGATAGAATTAGAATTCTAATATCTATTTTCATTATTTTATCCCCCCCTCTGCCAGACCTCTCTAAGATATTGTTTAAAATTATTTTTACAATTTTTTATTTTATTTTATTTATATATATATAAAATAAAAAAAATAAAAATATATATATATATATATATATATATATATATATATATATATATATATATATAAAACCTATTTTTTATTTATGTATTCTATTTAGTCTATTTATTATAACTTCTTCTTCTTCTTCTTCTTCTACAATACCTGGAGAGTCAAGGTCTCTGCATTTATTATATCTGCATAGTGGTAACTAAGATTTTTTGTGTCCATCTTATAATTTACTGTTTCATTTATATTCGCTGTAACATGAATAGCTTCAACCATTTTTCTATTTTTTGTTGCTTTTACTATATCCAATATTTTCGCATTTTCAAAATCATAATTGTGGTTGCATGTTATGCTATATTGTATTAACATTTTTATTATTCTTGCAATTATTTTTGTGTTGATTGATTTTGCAATTTTTTACCAGTTTCACCAATATATGCTTGATCACCTTTTTCCTATTCTATCCTATATACAAAAATTTTTCACTCCATTCTATCAATTCTGTCTTTTGTATCAGTTAAAAAATTGTTTAGTTTGTTCTCACCATACATTTCCAGCTTAATGTTTTGATGATCATACAAATAGTGTTTTATTTATTTTCTCTGTTAAACCTGTAACAATTCACTAATTGTCCTGTGCTTTCCTTCACCATATTTACTGTTTCATTTTTTCCTCTTTTTTATTATCTTTTTATTTTTTCAGTGTAAAAATCAGTAATAGTTGTTTGTTGCTGGTTTTTTTCTATCCTTATTCATCTATAAACACATTATACAATACTTTATCCTTATAAGCAATAATGGATATATTATTAAATCAATAAGGAATAGAGCAGGAATTCCCAAACTTCAAGTCACTGCATACCACTTCTACTTTTCAAATAACGGGGAATACCACTACCTGATCTTATGATATAAGTATTAAAGATTCATCTGCATATAAAAATACCAACTGATTTACACAAGTTTGTTTTAAAAATAAAACAATTTATATTACAGCATACATTAATTATACATTAATTTAAGTTAATTATACATAACATTAATAGCATACATTAATTTGCTAAGGAAATTAATGAATTGAAAATAAAGTTAAAAAATAAAAAAATTAATCAATATCACATAACAATAATAGTAAGATTTACATAACACTAAAAATTCTGCAAATAGAAGTGTATCTATCAAAAATAAGAAATTCGGACTTTGTATAGAAAATCATCAATATTTTTCAATTGGAAGCATATTTGTTGGGAGAGAGGGGGGAAATAAATATCCATTCAGTCAGTGATCTTTTTATATTAATTTTATAAAATTAAAAATTCTATTGATATTTGCATATAAAATACATACTTTATGTTCTGTATTTATCATTTGATCATGAATAATATCTCAGCAATTAGCCACTTGGACACATTGCTTATAAGTGGGACATCTGGTCATGTTTGTTATAGTAAATGATGTTGAGGTAAATTGTCATAGTTTGATCTTTTGAGGATAGGTAACAAGTAGTATATCCCAGCGGCCTTTTGCAACTATTATTCTCAAAAATGTAAAACAACTACTAACAACCATTACATGGATACTTATATTCTTTAACATTTATTAATGGTTATTTGAACTGTATCTGTCAACTTTGTCTTCAAAACATTTACTTTTTTATCTCTATTATGTCATAAGACTAAGGGGTATTTTTTGGAGATTTTTTTTTTATCTCTTTTTAAATTTGCAGGATGAATTTACTGGATCAGTTTATTGCCATGATGACACAGAGACAACAACTCTGCAAAAAGCACTCATGACAACCAAGAAAGTTCCATTCAATAATTATAAAATGGTTTTGATAACTTGCATGACCATTAAATCTTTTGAAGTTGTCAAGCCTGTTCTACCTGCTAGAACACAAGATTTAGTATATTGGTTACCTTGGTACTGTGCCAGGGAAATGGAGGTTCAGTGAGTATTGTGTTTTATGTGCAGATATGAAAAAAAAAAAAAAAAAAATATATATATATATATATATATATATATATATTTTATTATTATATATATATATATATTATTATTATATATATATATATATATATATATATATATATATATATATATATATATATATATATATATATATATATATATATATATATATATGATCCAGAATATAATTATTTTATCTCTGCCCTATAAATTATGCTTTGATCTGTTGTTTATCATTGAAAAGAGATAATATTTAAATTGATTAGAAGGTAAAAATATCATACTATAAAGAATAGAATAGAATAGAATCTGCTGTTTGTTTCAGACTTACATACAAATAGAATAAGTATATTTTATATTCAAGTCTCTTTTTTTTTTTTAATTATATTTTCTCATTACAGTAATTAGAGGAAAAAAAGAAGTAAAATAACAATAAAAATATTAATAATAGAAACAAAGAAATATTTTGTAAATATTATCTATAATGAATAATATTCACTTTATGTTCATTATATTTACTCATTCCTATGTTTTTAGACATTAATAAACAAAAATATCAATTTTATAGTTTGCCAGAAGGTGTTGAAATCAGACCATTAAACTCTGAGCATGCAGATCAAATAAACAAAATATGGCCCCATAGATACCCTGGTTCTAGGGACTTAATTGTTGACATAATAACGCTTAATTTTGGACTTGGGTTGTTTCGTGGATCATCTTTGCTATCATGGGCAATTCACTGGTTTTATGGTGGTATCGGAGTAGTAAGTATAAGTATAGTATTGCTTTTTACTATAAAAAAATAAATCTAATTGCAGTATTTTACTTTTATTTATGGTGAATTTTTTACATATAACAATTCTTAATCCTTTCATTTCTGTGATTTACCTTAATTTTGAATACGTAAATTTTTGCAATTTTGAATGCATAAGGAAGAAGTTGGTCAGGAGGGTGTGATCAAAAACTAGCACATTCATAAATAAGACTTATTTATTTTGTGGCAATGTTTCTGCCTAAGCTATAGACTATCATCAGGGCTAAAAGAAAAAATAAAATAACAATATTGAAAATGACAGAGACGGTACCAGTATGAGTAAAAAATTCTAAAAATAGGAATTACAAGCAAGATAAAAATATATGAAGTATAAAAAGAAAATTATTCCCATCAAATCATTCCCAGCCCAATATTCTTTTCTTAATAACCTTTACAATTTCCGGCTCAGCAAATATTTCTTTCAGTTCGGGGTTCATCCTTTTCCTATATCCATCATTCTCTCCTACAGGCCCAAATATTTTCTTTAGAATTCTTCTCACCAACATATTTTCATCAACTGTCATAAGCCAGTTTTCGCTATTGTATGTTTCTGTGAACCTAATTATAGTTTTATAAATCAGCAGCATAGCACTTCTGGAGAGGTGTTTGTATTATAGAGTTAGGAATTGATAAATTATTTGCCACTTCTATAAATTTGTTTTATTGAAAAATATTGGAGAGATGAATATGCCACTACAAGGAACAATTACCAAGTACCTCCCTCAGAACAGATCCTAGCTGAAGACACCGTTTCTGATGAAATGATATGGGAGGAGGAATTTGAACTTTCCCTTGAGAGGCTTAAGACTGATAAAGCCGCAGGAAGATATGGTATATCTCCAGAATTAGTTAAGTATGGTGGTCCACAGCTCAATAAGGTTCTGCAGTCTTTGTTTCAGAAACTGTGGGACAAGAAAAGAATACCAGAGGAGTGGGAGTATAATATAATAATACCCATCCACAAGAAATATAATGCGAGCGAATGTAAGAATTACAGGCCTATATGTCTATCCCCTGTAGTATACAAGCTCTACACGTCCATACTAGAATGAAGGCTTAGGCCACATATAGAACCAATGCTTGAGGACGAACAGGCTGCATGTAGGCCAGGTAGACAGACTCAGGATCACATATTTTCTCTCAGATGCGTAATGGAGAAAACCTAGGATTGAAACGGAAATATGTTCATGGCGTTTCTAGAAATAAAAGCTGAATTTGACTCCATCCCAAGGCATGAACTGTGGAGAGTGCTAGAGGCTAAGAATATTCCCAGAGACTTCATAAATGCTGTCAAATCAGTGTATCAAAATTCTAAAGGCATTGTTAGAATAAATGGGGTGAAATCCAGACCTTTTGCCATGGAACAAGGAGTGAAGCAGGGAGATTGCCTAAGTCCATTGCTGTTTGTAAATTTCATGGACGATATACATAAAATCTGCAAAAGGAGAACGGCCAGAAGCATAGTAGGATTATGGAATCTAAGGCATGTTTCAAGTCCAAGCTCTATTGTATGCGGATGACATAGTCATAGCAGCTGACTCACAGCAGAAACTACAGCAAGCTGTGCTTGAATGGCAAGAGGAATTAGGAAGAAAAGGCCTTTCCATTCATACAAATAAAAGTAAAGTTATACATTTGGGAAGGGAGCCTCAGGCAATCAATATAATATATAATGGCCTTTCACTTGAACAAACTGATGACTACATATACCTGGGTGTTATATTAGGCAGGAATGGGAAAGTCGATGATAAGGTCAGCAACAGGATTAGGAAAGCTAGCAATATTTATTTCCAAATATGCAACTCCATCGTGGGTAAGAGGGAAGTTGGAAGAGACGTTAAATTAAGGATATATAAAGCAGTGTACCTTCCAACTTTGCTCTACAGTAGTGAAAGCTGGGTAGCACTAGACAGACATAAAAATAGAATAACTATTGCTCAAATGAGGTATCTCCGAAGAGTGGCAGGAAGAACAAGACGAGACTGTATAAGAAATGACAGAATTAGAAAAGAATTAGACTTCGAGCCACTGGTACAAATACTCGAGAAAAGACAACTTAAGTGGTATGGTCATGTCTGCAGAATGGGAGAATATAGAGGACATAGAAGCTTTTATGAAGCCCGACCAACAGGTAAAATGCCTAAGAGTAGACCTCGACTGTCTTACGAAGACCATATATCCAGGCTAGGACGATCGCAAGGGTAGTCGATAGGAGAGATGAAGGCACTCGCGAGAGACCGAGATGCCTGGTTGCGATGGCTGGATACACCTCCATGCTGAGAGGCATAAGAAGGAAGAAAAAGAAAAATAGTTTCGAATGTTATACATTCATCCTCAGTTCTGAAAACACACAAACATTTCAAAAATAAGCAATACAAAATATAGTTTGGTATTATTTTACATATTTAATATGTATAATAATACCAAACTTTTTTTTGAAATGCTTATTTTTGAATTTTTTGTGTTTTTGGAACTGAGGATGAATGTATAACATTCAAAACTAGTTTTCAATAAAACAAATTTATAGAAGTGGCATTTGAATCTATCAATCCCTAATTAGATTGATCCTACTATACCATCAGGCGGATGTCAACTGTATCATAGAGCATTACGTATGACATAAACATAAAGACACTTATTGTCAGTAGCAGTCGTGCCTTTATGCACTCCACTATCTCATTATTTTAAGTTACAATATTCAAGATTCCTCCGATGTATTTGAAGGATCTGCAGGCTGGGAAGTTGTGCTCACCTATCATTAACCCTTTTTTCCATCTCTAGTGGTTTTTAGTTTTTTCTCATTAATAACTGGGCCCAATGCTTAGGTACTGTTTCGAACTCTTTCAGTGTTCATGCTAAAGTCAGCAATGATCTTGCCGAGATTACTACATCATCAGCGCAGGCCATATGCTGGGTTTATCTATTGCAGATGTTCCCTCCTGGATTAGTTCTAATTTTCCTGATGGCATATTCCAAAGACAAATTTAAAAATTCTGGGTAAAGAGCGTGCCCTTGACTTAAGCCATTTTCTACATTGAATGTGTGAGATATGTGAGGAAGGACTTTAGTTGTGCATTTCATGTCTGTAAGAGTCATTTTAACCAGACTGATAAGTTGTTTGGGCATATGTAGCTTGTGTAATGCTACCAGTGGTTGTTTTCTGTCAATACTGTCATAAGTCTGTTTAAAGTCTATTAATAAATGGTGAACTGTTGCGTTATACTTGTATGACTTTTACAACATTTGCCTAGGTAAGGAAAGGTGATCTGTTGTGGATCTTCCTGGCCTAAAACCACTTTAGTATTCACCAATCGTTCCTTCGGCCCATGTACTCACCCTTCGGCATAAAGCTATTGATATTACTTTGTATGCAATATTTAGGAGGGATATAGCCCAGTAATTATTACAATTTAGTTTGTCCCTTTTTTTTAAGATAATAGCTTCTGACCTCTCTCTTGACATCTTTTTATCCACCCATATACCCCATATTAAGTGATACAGCTCTTCCCAAAGATCTCCTCCACCATTTTTAAGGAGCTCATTAGAGGAGGTCATCAATGCCAGCGACTTTATTATTTTTAAGCTCCATTATGATTTTGATAAACTCCTCTCTGTCCGGCATAAGATCATCATACTCTATTTTGTCTCTCCTTTCTTCATGTTCCAGGATCAGATTCCACTGGGACAGGAGCCGTTTAATTCCTTTTGGTAGTATTGAGCCTATCTTTAAAAAATTCTTCCTTCATCTGCTAAAAGATTTCCTTCTTTATACAGGACATAATTCGAGTGGGATTTGAAATCAGATCAGATTTTTTTCATACCTTTGAAGAACTTCCTACTCTCTTTCTTCTCGTATACATCGCAGAGCTCTTCCATCCATCTTCTGTGGCTCTTTTTTTCTTTATACATAGGTTCTTTCCTATTGTCCTCAGTTTTACTCTTCATCTATTTTTCTGGTCCTTCTCTGGAGATATTTTATCTTGGCTTCATTTCTCTTATAAATTGCCTCTTGGCACTCCTCATCATACCAATCCTTCCTTTTGGACTTCACTGTAACTAGTTGGGTTTCAAAAGCTTTTTTCAGGATTCCTCAATGAACCCCACCTCTTCTCGATGATTGTTTTCTCTTCCCTGCTGTTCCCTGGATGTAATTTTGGAGTCTTTCTCTAAATCTCTGCCCGATCCGATCATCGTTTGAATTTTCTACATTATAAGTCAGGGTTGTCTTTTCGGCCTTTCGCTTTTGGGTTACTGCCAGTCAGTGCTTATATTTTCCAATAACTAACTTGTGATCGCTATTGCATTCTACTCCACAGTAACTTCGTACATCTGTAACCTCAGATGCTTGCCTTTTGTCGATGAGGATGTGGTCTATTTGATTTGTAGTCACCTAATCTGTAGATACACCAAGTTTCTTGGTGAATTGTCTTATGGGTGAATTTAGTACTCTCTATTCTAACACCTCGGTATCAATCAATCTGATACCGTTATCATTAGACACATTGTACTTGTTCTGTCTTCCAATTGTTGGGACGAAGGCTTCTTCTTTGCCTATCTTAGCATTCATATCTCCCATCACTATCTTAACATCATATCAAGGAAAACTGTCATATGCTGTATCTATCAATCTGTTAGAACAATCCGTTAGAGGATGAATACTTATGGATATATTGAAAAACATCCTTTGAGTCTTAGAGTACATTTTTTCATTGATTGGGCTATAATTCAGGAGGATGTACTTTAGGTCTTTCCTTATTATGAAGCCTGTTTCTCGTGAGTTTTGCTTATTTCCATTATTGATAAAGATACTTGTTTAGCTCCACAATTTTTGAATCTCCCCACTAATCTCTTGAAGGGCTGCCACATCAATTCAGCATTTTTCGAGCGGTGATTCCACGCATCTACTTGCTCCTACCTGGTATATTATGTGGATATTCCAAGTTGTAAGAGTCAATCCATTATTTTTTATCAGCTTACAATTATAGGCACCCTATACCCAATGAGGTTTCTCTGAAGATGTTAATATTAGCCTGCACCATTTCCAGAGGAGCTAGTTAAAGGTTTTCGTATACCATGTTGTTTCTGAAGAAAGGGTAGAAGTCCTTCGCTCAACCTTTCTGCTTTCTCCGAGATTAGGACTGGCAGTGGTGTCTAGCAAGCTAACACTACAGGTGCAGTTAAATTATGTAACAACTACCCTGCATCTATAGTTTTTAAAAGTGTATGGGAAGGTTATAACAATCAGAGTGTATGCATAGTTCAACTGTAATATGAATAATCCTAGATTTATCTTTCGATTTCTTTTCAATCCCTTTAGTCTCTGTAATGTCGAAGTTGGTATCAGGAGATTTATTTACTACCAACCTTTAGATCAGTCTAATACTGTTGTGGCTATATACTATATACTGTTATGGATATATACTGTTGTGGATTTGCAGTAGGTAAGTTTTTCCGAGGTTGAATTACTAGCCCTACGCTCAATCCCCCAACCTGGAGGACCAATGGGTTTGTCTCTTAGGAGACTTGTTTTAACTTCGACTGAGGAACGTCGCCTGCTCCCTCGCAGTAAGCCACCTGATTGGGCTAATGGGCGCCACCGTTGATCCTAAAGCAGATTCCTCCACTTCCGCAACTAGGATAATAGACCCTGCAGCCAGTCCAGTCCATCACTCCAGACCGAGTTCCGAAATATCTTCGGGCCACCCTGGGAAGACCTCCATCCCTCGTCAGCTCACTGACCTACCTTCCCTAGGAATTGGTTACCACTGCCTCCAGGAAGTTTGCTGAGCTTAACAGGGGCCACCCCGTGTAGGCGAGGGTGGATTTGGGGAGATGCTAGAGTCCCACAGTTTAGGGCTTAAAAGTAACTTCACTCCCCCTTAGGTCCCCATAGAGATCATATGGTTTGGTAATAAAGATTACAAACACGACTTTTTTTTCACTCTAATTAAACAATTTTATTACTTGTTTTGAGTGTAAATACTTGTTTTCCTCCCCATTTGTGAGCTGAACAAGTCTGGAGCAGAAGAATAAGATATAAGTTAAGCGGGTTCTTTCGCTTACAATGTCGCAACCGTCAATTTCTAATGCTTTATCTAGTGACATAGACAATTCTAACTCTGTCACGGAACACGAAGAAATCTCTTAGGAACTTGTTACCTATTGAAAGAAAACAACATATAATAATGGAAAAGAACCTTTAGAAACAAAAGCTTGTATGTGTGTGTGCCACTGGATATTGATATGGATATGCCGAGTTTTGTTTTTGAGATACTGCAATCTTCTGAAACTAGTAACCAAATTCAGGATCACTTTTTGAGACACCGATTTATAGTTTAATAGACGTACAAGGAAGTCATGTTTTCCCCACATCAGACATTTTTAAAATATTTCATTGACTCATACCAGGAATTCAAGTTATTACCATTTTGGAAGAGGTCTTACACTGTATTAAAGTACACAGTCAGTGTGAGGTTACCTGGAGGCTCCATGTTTATCACACAATTTGTTAGACTACATTATTTTTGAGGAGATAGGCTTACACTTTAGAAGGCAAGATAAAAAGTGACTTATGTTTACTAGCCATATGGATGAAAGGTTTATTTGCATTCAGCCCTTGAGGATTATTCAGTAACCAGAAACCAATTCAGAAGTCTAGTAAATAAAATTTTCAAGGCATTTATTTCTATTAGGACAGTGAGGAGGAGATTGGCTGAAGCTAAACTTACAATTAGTGCCAGAAAGACCTCTTCTCACCAGAGCTCACAAAAAACTGACTTGAATTTGCTCATAACACATTGATTAGAGTTTAGGAGACTGGAAGTGTTTTACTTTTTTTTTTATTGGTGTTTAGCGTTCTTTTCTATTCCCATTGAGGCAAATAGGATGGATTATTCCTACAGATTACCAACCTATTCTAACCAGAATGTTAAGGTCAGGGTTCATTCCATGGATCCGCCACAAAATACATTTCAATCTGCCCAGGCCGGATTCGAACTGGTACCACAGCAGACTTGGGGCTGCTAAGGTGATGCCTTGACATTCTCGGCCATAACGACCTCTGATTTTTATTTTGGTACCACTACTAGGTAAGGAAAGTATAGTAATCGGGGCAAAATTTTTGATTTGCAGTTTTAAATGGATCTATACATTTCAGAGCCCCAGGAGTCCAAAAAACCCATTTTGGGTGATTTTTATGCCTGTGTTTGTGTCTTTGCCATAATTATCTCTTGAACAGGTTTACCGATTTTGTTGTTTTTTTCAAACATGGATCAGATATTATTGATATAAACAAAAAAATCTACATTAATTTCCTTAATCAACCATGCATTATGTTAAGTTTTCTCTCTGAATATTAGTGTCTTTTATTTTATGATAAATTTTACAGGTTCAAACAGTTGATACTGAAAAAAGAAAAGGCTACGGTCGTGCTGTAGTTGAAGCTACAACAAGAAAATTAGGCATGATGCAAATTGATGTCCATTTGAATATTGTAGCTGGGAATAAAGTTAGTGAAGCCTTTTTCAAGTATGTACTACTATATTATATATCTATGCTAATCGGACCATGTGTATCAATTAAATGTGGTAGATGAATAGTAGTACCATATTATCCATGAATAAGAGCAATATCAAATGGCACTCCTTCAGATTTCAGAAAATATTATTATTCAAACAGATCTTCCTGCCTACGAAGATCCATATCAGGGAACAGTTGGAAAAGTACTGATACAAATGGGAAACAGTATCGGTAATAAGGTCAGATTGGAAATATTGGGGACAGTTAAAACTGTCTCAATATCAACATCACTTGTCGAGCTTTACCAATACAGCTTGCCCCGCACTCCTCTTACTGATACCAGATCGATTTATTTAAAATTTAAAATTTATTTCTCTTTGAGTCAAGCTATTTAAAGATGACTTTATATTTATTTATTATTATTATTATTATTATTAAGCCTAAGCACATCAAATCTGTATAGGGGATAATTTTGCTTGGCTTGGATTGGCTTCTCTGTGTTTGAATCAGATTCTACTAGGCTGCAGATGCAGATTAGATAACTAGGCTGCAATTTCCTAAAAAATAATAAATATTTAAAAATAAATAAACAATTTCATTTCAACATTTTAAATTAGCACTTAATATCAATTATCTAATAAAAGAAAAAAATTCAAAAGAATATGCCAAAATTATTTCAAAAGTCATTGTTGTAATTAATAATTTGTTTTCAATAATGAAATAAATAATATTGAGTTAATTCATGTCTGGTTGGGTTACAATTGAAATGGAAAAAGTTACAATTGAAATGGAAAAGGTAACAATTGAATTGGAAAAGATTACAATTGATTTGGAAAGGGTTACAATTGAAATGGAAAAGGTTACAATTGACTTTGAAATGCTATACATTTCTGTATTGTTCTATTTTGGATTTGGTTGTCGTAACCAAGCTTTAAAAATTATTTATTTCTTATTTTAGTTTAAATTACTAATATGGTTTGTTTGGATCAGAATGTTTTTATTTTATTTATAATATCTTGGGTGATGTGGGTTAAGTGTGCAATTGTCTCCTTAAATCCAAACCCTCAACTGGTAAGAGCTGTCCTTTACGGAGCATAAAGCATAAACACTAATGTATCAGAAGGTAAGGTGAAGTATAACGAGCTGTAAAAATATTAGTTCCAACTTTTTGATAAAGTTGTGCCTTTCAACTTTTGCAGTACTGCTGTATCGGTGATTATCTACCAGTAGGCTTTTCTTTTCTTTTGCCGCAAATGGAACCTACTGTAGCTGTTCTTCAAAATACTTTGTGATTTACATTTCTCCTTGAGTTTTTTATTTTTTAAGAGCTGAATACTGATCAGTGTAAAAGAAGAAAAAAAAGACAGGAGGAGGAGAGGAGGAATGACGGATGAAGGCTCTGAATCAAGCTGTGAAGAAGTGTGCAGCTTGGAAGCTCCAGTGTCTAGTTCTAGTTCCGAAAAAACTAATTCAGACTCTGGCACCCAATCCTAAAAGCAGGTCTCATGGCACACATGAAGATTAGCCATTGGGCCAAGCTATTACCGACCGTTCTCCTTGTTTTAAGAGCAACAATGGGTGATGACAGAGATTATAGTGTGGCAGAAGCCATTTATGGACAGACTATAAGCCTGCCAGGTGAGTTTCTTTCTCTTACATCTGGTAACTCCAACTTAAGACAAACAGTACAGGAGCTCAAACAGTTCATGAATAGCCTGCGTCCTATAGCATTTAGAACTTGTTAGAAAAATATTTTTGTCCACAAATCATTAGATCATGCACACACGTATTTTTGAGGGATGATACAGTCAGAAAACTACTATCACATCCATACTCCAGACCTTATCCAGCACTAAATCATACAGAAAAACTTTGTACTCTGAAGTTGCTCAATAAAGAGGTCACTGTTTCATTGGATTGGGCAAAACCAGTTTTTCTATTAGCTAGGTCAGAAGTTGTAAAGAAATCCATGCCAGTTGAGAACACTCAAAAGAAAAAACCTCCTCTCTTATCAATCACCCAGTGTTGCCAGATCAGTTCTGTATTTTCCCCCTAAAACTCTCTAAATTTCCCCCTAAATCCACCAACTTTAATCCTAAATTTATCTAAATTTCCTCTAAATCCACCAACAAACCCTAAATGTTTAATTCTTATTTTTCTACTATTGAATAATTAATAGTTGGCCATAAAAATTATATGAAGGAATGAGATAGTCCGGGAGGTTGTCAAAAAGAATGAATCACATATAGTAAAAACTATTTATTAGAAACCGACGTTTTGACCCACTATGAAGGTCTTCCATCAGGGCTAAATAAACAAGATAGAAAAATAAAATTAAAACAATGATATATACAGCGAATGACATTAAAACTTACAAAGTAAATACTTTGTCAATATTTCATATATTGTACCAATATTTACTTTGTAAATTTTTATATCATTCGCTATAAATAACATTGTTTTATTTTTATTTGTTATTAGCTCTAATGGAAGACCTGCAAAATGGGTCGAAACATTGGTTTCTAATAAATAGTTTTTACTGTTTGTGATCCATTCTTTTTAACCGCCTCCTGAACTATTTCTATTCCTTCACATTTTTCTATTAGTTTAACCAAAATTACCCCTTAGTATAAGAAAATAATCCTGAAAAAAACCCTAAATCTAGGGGGGGGGGGGAAAACCTGCAATCACCGAGTCCTATGTAGAGTTTTGATGTATTGACTATTGATTATTTATAAATTAATTGATTCATTATAGAGGGCCTGGATATAAAAAGACCTAGTTATCTAGGCAGCTGCTCATATGATGATACATATTGTAATTGGATTATGTAAAAGTGTTTTTTTTTTTAGGATTTTTTAAAGTTTATGCTGTTTTTTGGTTTAATTAGCATAAGTAATTTGTATAAAAATTTGCCAGAGATCTTTTCGTTAATTTAAAATTATTTTATATTTTTAGCATAATTAACATTCAATAAATGTATGTGGGTCATTTCATTTTAAACGTCCAATTTGTATTCATTTTAAACGTCCAATTTGCTTCTCCAATGTTATTTTGGGGATTTAAAAGTGCTATTTTTTATTTATTTATTTTTTTATTAATGCTGTAAAGTTTGATTTCCTAAACATGTTGAACCAATGTTTTGACCTTTTTAGAAACTTGTTTTGAAATAAAAATGAATAAATCAGTTGCAAAGGAGTGTTACTGTTCCCATCCATTTTTGAAAAGGAGCATATTCGTTTTCTATTGGAAAAATGCAGATATATAATTGGAAAAAAATCTGGATTGTACATACTAGATGTCTCTTTACATTTTGGATATGGATCTGAAGTTTTAGAGAGCTTATAGTTGTCAGGGTCCATGTTCAAAGTTTGGTCCCCAACATCTCATCTTGATGGATCTCCATGAGTGTTACCAACCTTACGATCAAGAAGGTAGGATTTTTCAAGGCAGGGAAGGACTAATAAGAATTCTTGGAAAGGTATCAGTCACTTTCTACAGTTTGAGACAGTTTCTATATTTAATCTGTATTTGTTCTATATTTTAATCCTCAAAATCATGGAAAGTATTTGAATTACTTTCCATGAGTGTTACCATCAATTTTCCTACTTGTAATTTCCCGAATGCCTTCATATTTACAAAAAATATCAGCCTAGAGGGCACAGTTGTAAAACCTATATTTTTCTCATCTTTACCTTACTGACGCAAAATTGAAGCTGAAATTCCATAAGTTTTACCAAAAGTTGTCACTGGAAACAAATAAGAAGAATTAACTAGTCGTTAATTAACTAGTCACTGTAGCTGCTACAGTGACTTTAAGAACCACCTTCTCATTAATCTACTGGAGACTATAAATATGTCCAATTATGAATCTTCCAGTAAACAAGATTAGATCACCTAAGCAACCTCAATACTGCTGGGGTGCCAGTTCGATTCCGGCCTGGGCGGATTGAAATTTATTTCGTGGCAACCCCACGTAATGAATCTCAACCTTCCTACTCTGGTTAGACTAGATTGGTAAACTGTAGGATACCCTGTCCTGTTTGCCTTAATAGGATAGGAAAGGAAGTTAAACCCCAACAAAAAAAAACAATATGAGAATTATCTGTCCAATAATTTAATTTTTCAAAATAAAGTTCATGAATGCTACAGTTCAACAAACCTTTCCTGACTGGAATATGGTGAAATGTTCTCTTATTTGAGAAAAATTTAAACCAGAAATTATCAGGCACTGAGGTCATAACACTGCTGGTACCAACTGGTGGAAATTAAGTAACAATTTTCTTCATTTGTAGAAGTTGTAGAGAATTTTCAATGAGCTTAATTTAAAAAATAGTAACACTCCTGTATTGAAACTGTGTTATGAACAAAACTATTATTAAGAACGAGAAGTTGTTAAGTATCTGGGTAGTTAAGATTTCCAATAGCAATTGCTTTCATCACAAGAACTGAGGTCACTGATATTAATTTATAAATTTTGGTAACACTCATGAGATCCTATTCAGTACTTCTACCAATAAAAAATACTAACTTAAAGAAATTCGCTGCACAATATCTGGATCTACAAATTGAGATTATAACCTACCAATTCATCTATTTGACAGAATCTTTTGAGCATTTTGAATTTCGGAAAATAGTCAGCAATGACAACACAAAATTGGTCATTTAAAGTGAAATGACCTATGTATTACTGAGTAAATATTCTTTCATTAATATTTAAGTTATAATTAACATTAGCACCATAGGTAATTTACCATAAAATTTGATGCTAATAGGCAAAGGCTAGAAGCACTTCCAAAGGAATTGCGGATAGGTCAGCAACCCAGGAGGTGGAAAATGGTGTTGAGGGAGGACTCACTAGTTGAGTGGAATAAACGGTGGGTCACTAGTAAAAAGAGCGTAACCCTTAAGAAATATTTCCCTATCATCTACTCCAGACTAGCCGCGAAGTGGGTCCACCTCGATTAGAGGTCCTCACAGATTCTAACAGGCCATGGGGGATTCCAGGAGAAGCTGCGGAAGCATGGCAAGAATATCGATCCACCAGGGAAGAACATCGAGCCTGGCTATCCTTTACACTCTACAGCTGCCGAAACCCAGTATACCAGAAACGAAGGAAGAAAAAAACTAACATGGAGGACCAAGAGGTTTGTGATTGAGGTCTTTATCCTCTTGATGCAATGTCTTCATCACGAATGTAGAGTTACACCCACCCTCCAGTACTGCCTATCCAGATTTCTCTAAAGATTGTAATCCTCTCTGATCCTATCCTGTAAATATAACATTTACAGCCTCATTGAGGTACTATTGTTGCTGCTCCCCGATGCTAGCGTATTTGACAAAGATGGATTGAGGAGGGATTCTGGAGATTAATCTCGTTAATAATCCCTGGCCCGGCTGGTATCATCTCGTAAGAGCCCCTGTCTAGGGTTACTAGGTCAGCTTGGAGCCACTTAGAATCATGTTGAAAGAAGGCATCCTGAGATTTACCGTATAACAGGACTACAAACTCAAATCATTCACACAAGCTGATAAATACATTATAAGCTGAACAATAATTATCATTATCAATTCTTTCTTATCACTCCAGTATAACTGAGTTCACCATTTTTCCTTGCCCTGTCCCTATCACCTTTTCTGCTGCCAGCGTATATTTCAGCTCTGAAAGGCCTCCTACACAGTTCTTGGTTGCCTGCTTTCAGTTTATTTCATATGTGACTTTAGCCAATCTAGAGTCATTGATATGATTTGTATGGCAGAACCTTTGCCAAAGTCCTTATGCTGTTATCCGTTGTGGAGCTGCAATATGTACTTGATCTAATAATAGAATTTCTGTCCCTATCACCTTTTCTGCTGCCAGCGTATATTTCAGCTCTGAAAGGCCTCCTACACAGTTCTTGGTTGCCTGCTTTCAGTTTATTTCATATGTGACTTTAGCCAATCTATAGTCATTGATATGATTTGTATGGCAGAACCTTTGCCAAAGTCCTTATGCTGTTATCCGTTGTGGAGCTGCAATATGTACTTGATCTAATAATAGAATTTCTGTTCCTATCTGTTCATATTTTTCTCCTGCGTGTCTAAAAATCACATTTCAGTAGACTGGATTCAACTCAAATGTCTTGTCATCAAGGTTCACAATTCTCTACTGCATTTTAGGGTTGGTAAAAATACTGCTTTTTAAACAACCATCTTTTGAGACTTCTCTTTTATTAAGAAGACCTTAATTGATGGATTGGTAGAGCCAAGATATAGCTGAATGTTCGAAATGGTCTCCTGTTAGCTATGAACCAAAAATTATTATACATTAATTTTATCTATTACACAGACACCCATATAACTATAATTTAATAAAATCAATATCACAACATTATACATTAGTAGCAAAGCATTGAATATTGTGCAGTTTCAGATTCAAATTAAATGACAATTAAGATTCTTCGTTGGCCAAAATTAAGTAATTTCTTAGTGAAGATTTGATTTTATTTAATGAGGGTGAGGAATATAATTAATACCACTAAATAACGTAATTAATAAAATAGTATGGCAGAATAATTATTGATTTGACCATTTCTAAATTATTTTTATTTATTTGTTTTCTATGTAATGAAGTATGTTACCATTTAATGCAGTGTACAGTGTTATAATATTGATTTTATTAAATTATAGTTATATGGGTTATGGATATGTGGGTAGTAGATAAAATTAAGGTATAATAATTTTTGGTTCATAAATGACTGAGTTGAAAATTAGTCCGAAACGTTGCCTGATGTGATTGAATAAAGAAGTTATTGAAGAAATGAAGTTTAAAATAGTTGTTATCCTGGAAATATAATAATATCAAAAAATGTTGACATAATTCAATTGTTTTATTTAATTTGCAGATCACTTGGTTTTAGATATGCCTTCACATCATGCTGGGCTGGAAAAGATGAATGAAATTAGCAGGTTAAATAATGGAATCAGTATTCTGAAAAAAATTTTCATTTTTCTATTGCTAACAATTTCATTTGAAAATCCATAAATATCTTTAAAAAAAAACAACAAAAAAAAAGATTTAGGTAGAATTGCAAGCTCATTAATATTATATATTTATTACTTTGTGAAACAATCACAGATTTAATCTATTAAAGATATTATACTATTTAGCTATTATTATGATTATTATGTTAAATGTCTATATTTCATGTAACCTTAAATTGGCCTTGTATTATATATAAATAATTTTATGTTTTATTTTGTCATAAATAATTTTTATGACTTGTGTTTGCTCTGTTGTGAGCACTCCATTTTTTCCCCTACTTCAGATGTGTGTGTTGTCCACAATCTTTCATAAGCAGTCAATGTTTTGGACATTTTTCAGTTATTTATCAATAACTTGCTATAAACTGACCACTTACTTTATTCTCTTGCTTAAAATAATTGTTGCAAAACTCTCTTCAACCAGCAACCAATGGACTGCATAAATACTTACATCACAATGCGAAAAAAATGGAAGTAAGCAGTTTTCTGGTTCACATCCTGAATTATAAAGCATTAACTTTGGTGTCAAATGAGTTTCTACAATTTTTTAAAAAACATATATTTGTCGAGGATCTGGTACATCCTGTATGCTGTATATTTATATATATATATATATCTATATATATATATATATATATATATATATATATATATATATATATATATATACATATATATATATATTTATTTATAACATATATCTGGCCTACTTAGCGTATTCAGTGTGTAGAGCAGTAACGTTCAGGTCATCCTAAGGTGAACATTCATGTCCTCCACACTGGATGAAAGTCCATGTATTTATATTTATATTTTGTGAGTAGTATTCTAAAAGAATTGCACATATTGAGCAACATGGTACAATTTGAAAATCAGGGGTGACTGTATTGGTGAAACAATTTGAAGTTCTTGAAACTAGCTGTTTGGAAGAATGCTGGTGGGAAAAGCTTATTTATTGTTACATATGGTTTTCTCTAACTTTTTTAACCTTTGTTTTTTTCTGTGAACATTTCTGTAGTTTCTCTTATCATTCATTAAAGCATTTTTTAGTTTTTTAGTTATTTATTATTGGTGTGACCCATACACTTAGTAAAGGAACATATTGTATCCACTACTATTCAGACATACTACCAGATAGACAAATAATTCCTGACCATCAGTTTCAAAAATTACACTCGACAATTATTGGCAGATTTAGGGAGTGGCTATAGGGGCCACAGCCGAGGGCGGCAAATTTTCTATAAAATGAAGAAATTCTGTTCCAAAAATATTGTAATAAATAGAAGGTACAGGGGCTACGCTACTCTCGTCATTATAAAATTATAAGCAACACAATTTAACTGGCTATTTATCGACAGCACTAGTGCACTTCCAGCAGCCTCCTTTGGATCAAATGGTATGAAATTCAGCATGTAAGATTGTCTTCAAGGCAGAACATTGCCATAGAAGTGGGAATGAAATTCTATCAAACTGTTGGCCACTGGAAATGTTGGATGTCATTAACTGGATTTTTTCGGTTTTCCACACCCTTACAGCACCAAATTGAGTTAGAGGGCTAAAAATCATTATTTGAATCATGTTTGTGTTTTGAGTGCTTGGGATTACTTGGGAATCTCGACTTTTAAATATTATTGACAAAAATAAAACAGTAGAAATAGTGAATGGGAGGGGACAGGCTGTATTCTTTTGTCCCGGAACCTGGCTCAGCTACTGGTGGACCAGTCCAAGAATGAACAAATTTATGATCAAATCTTTAATCATTTTACAGAAATAATTAAAACATTACTCAATTATAAAAATTGAACATTATGATTCCAATAGATTTGACATACTGACTACATCAGTACAGGAAGAAACAATATTAAATAAACATGGTGTAAGAGGTGGCAACATTGCAAAAACGAGAATTTTAGGTCGACTGATCTTTTGATATTTTTGTCTGGAAAATTAATTTTAGATTTCTTGATAGTATAACTATATCATATTAAAATTTCAGCTATACTAAAATGGTTTGCAAATAATTCTTTTTTTAATTACTAAAACAGTGCCTGGCATGGATTTAGCAATGGCATAACTGTCAGGCAATTTAAATTTATATTTCTAAAAGAATATAGAAAATTACGAAAAAGATAACATTCGACCTAAAACGACAAAAATATAAAATTTGTATCTGTACAAATGGGATGCCGGCTGTTATAAATCCATCTGATTGTTATTAAACAACTGAATTTCTGTCTGGCAAATTAATTTTAGGTTCTTTAATAAAATAACCATATCATATTTAAATTTCAGGTATACCAAAATGATTTGGAAATAATTTTTTTATAATTACTCAAATAGTGCCTGGCACAGATTTAGCAACGACATAACTGTCTGGCAATTTAAATTTATATTCCAAAAAATATAACAATATAATACAAAATACAAACTACAAAATATAATAAAATATATAAACTGCATACAAAATATAACACACAAAATAACACTTAGATGTACAAATAGGATGCACAGTAATAAAATAATAATGGTTGAACCAACTAAGTAGGTTAAGTAATTCCTGAAATATAGGTCTTCAAAGATTGAATATTTTTCTATGAAAGTATTATGTTTGTTATTGTAAAAATAAAAGAAGGCATTGGCAACAGTTCCTTTAGACATGGTTGTCTGTCACATGTGGTGTAAGTTCAGTCTAGTATGTTCAATAAATGAAGTTCAGTCTATAGTGTTCTATACCTGTTTTCCCATGAAACTATTATTATTCTAACAGGTTATGGGCCCAGTCAGTCAGTCAGTGATAGTTTATCGGTTGGTTTTAGGAAGTGTGCGCACTTAAAAATTCCCAAGAGTGAATTAACGGTATCATGGCTTCTGCTTCTGTATCAGATCCCGTTTCCCCAATTAAGTGAGAATAACTTTTCGACCTGGAAATTTCGGATATTTAATATTCTCGAGGAAAAAGGAGTACTGGATGTGGTAAAAACAAAAGAAACATCAAAGGAGGATAAAACATCGATGGCGAGTGACACCAAGGCTTGGTCTATCGTAATCATAAATGCATAAAGAATGCGTAGAAAATGTCTTGAGAACGTTTTGGAACGGAAAAGTGTATTGTCGAAATTGTATTTACCTCGGAAATTAGTGCAGTTAAAGTGTGGTGGAAACACAGGATTTCAAGACCACTTCGTAAAATTCGATGAGACCGTTGCGGAACTAGAAGCAGCTGGTACAAAAATGGACGAATACGATAAAGTTTGCCATATACTTTTGTCGATGCCTCCAAAATTTGACACGGTAATTAGGGATCTTGGAAACGTCAGATGAAAAAAACTAACAATAGATTTCGTCAAGAACAAACTTCTGGATGCTGAGTTGAAGATTAAGAATGCTAACGCTGTTTCATATTCTTCAGAGGAGTTTTCGTTCGGAGCTAAAGTCAGGCGGTGTTTCCGTTGTGGAAGTACGAAACATCTAAAATATTCGTGTCCAAAAAATAAGAATATAGTGTATAAGGGAAGTCATAATTTCCCGCCCAGAGGGGGAAATTTCTCACCAAGAGGGGGAAGTTACCCGTCAAGAGGTGCTTATCAAAGAAGAGCTGGCCAACACCACCTATAGAACAAGGGCTGCCAGCTTGAATAATGACGTCACGACGAGCAGGCTTAGGTTCTCGACATGCCGAGAACCCGGCACATTGTCGATTTTGACACATCGATTTTATAGAGTTCTGTGGTTTATTATTTAACTTTTGCCATGGAAATTATATATGTAGTATTTACTACAACAAAACTACTTAACCAGTTGAGCTGAAATTTTTAATATAGGTTAAAATGACCTGGAACAACACATAGGCTACTTTTTATCCTTAAATGTTATATGTTTCCCAAGGATACTTTGACGTGGGTGAAGCCGTGATAAAAAATTACTATACAAATAAATAAGTCTTTATTGCTGGCTGTACCTCCTTTTTACAATATTAGGTAATTAAAATAAAAATAAATTCATTATATACATTTTATTTTATTCTAGTATCAGAAGAAATTAAAACAGAAAAATAATACATAGGTAAGGCCAATTACAACTTTTAACAAAAACATGAAATAACTTAATAGAAGACAGATGTAGAGCTATATCAATTTCAAGCTTATCTATCTAAATGTTGTTCTCTTTTTCAGGCCTGTAATCCTAATTTAAAGACTAACAGACAAAGTTTATTCTTCTGCAACAACTAGTTTTCCGACAAATGTGAACAATTAAATCTTTCAATGTAAACAGTTAAATGAGAGGAAAAAATAAATTTTTACTTTCCCTTACCTATAAACGTAGTATATAGTAAGGAGAAGTATTGCGATCGTGAAAATTTTCGAATTCGAGTTTTCGATGGAAATACACGTTTTAAGGTCTCGTGAGTCCAAATGACCAAGTCTCGCAAAATGGTCTGTGTGTCTGTGAACAGTCTAGCTCAAAAACGAAAAGTTGTACGTTACAGCAACATTTTCGTCAGAATCGACTAACCGAAAGTGCCACATTATATAATCGATTTTACAATTTTTTACAATTTTCTCGAAAACGGCTCTAACGAATTTGATGAAACTTGTCTAAATTATTCTTCATAAAGGTCTTTAACTTTTAATTTATGTAGTTAATCTTCGAGGAATTGCAGGGAAAAATGTTATGATGAAAAGAATATTTTATTTGCGTATAGCTTAAAAAGTATGCATTCTATGGTAAATTATGTGTAGAATTGTATGAAAGGTAATTAAATTATCTAAAAAATAATAAAAGAATCATCAAAATCAGTTGTGTGATGCGCGCACCGCACCACATTTTTTTGTTCTGATTTCAAAATATTTGTCCCTAAAAAAAAAAATCAACCAGAAACAGTTGAGCAGTTAAGACCGACAGGCTAAACCGAAGGAGACAAAAACCGGAATAACCAACATCCGGTTAATTTCCAATAAACTGTGACGTCTCGTGCTTAGTTTAAAAAGTATGCATATTACCGTAAATTATGTATAGAATTGTATGAAAGGTAATTAAATTATCTAAAAAAATAATAAAAGAATCATCAAAATCAGACCAGTATTAGCAAAGATACAGCGCATCGGGCAAACCGGAATTAGCTATTATATCATGGATTTTACACTTGTTTACATTTTTCTCGAAAACGGCTCTAACGATTTTGATGAAACTTGCCTAATATCTTCTCCTTAAAGGCCTTTAACTTTTCATTTATGTAGTATATCACCGAGGAAATGCACCGAAAAAAGTTATGATGAAAAGAATATTATATTTGCGCTTAACTTAAAAAGCATGCACTACTATATATTATTACGATAGTATAGATCCCTTTTCCGGCTCTCAGGAGCGATGGATTTTGATGAACGAGGTATCAAAAGATAGGAAATTTCATGGAGACGTGACGAATTCCAATTTTGTTTCTTAAATTATTACTAGGGCTTAAATAACAGTGATAAAAAACTGGGAGGTTTCAAAGTTTTGACGACTGAGGGTCGGCGGATCGAGACGGGATGGGTTGGGTTTTAGATTTCGACGCGGGCATCAAGATCACATATGATCCCTCGGATCATATAGGTCCACCCTTTAAAAGCCTTAAGACCTACCGTTTTCGAGATAACGCACGATATACATCCGCACGGGCCCTATGCCGCTGTTAAAAAATGGTATTGCTGGCTTATTGCTTAGCTTTTAAACTGAAGGGATTACTAATTACTTATTAAGTAAACTGTTACTTCAACAGGATCATTATAAACTATGCAGCTTTACCAAATGTGTTTGTTTAATAAACTTTCATGATAATATTATATTGTTTCTAATATTATACGAAGAAAGATGCTTCTCCAATATAACTAGCTTATACTTCAAATGCATTAGGGAGAAGATAGACAGATGTCGAATGCGAGAGTTCTCGCTCGGGTATACTACTTTATATTAAATTATGTATAGAATTGTATGAAAGGTTATTAAATTATCTAAAAAACAAAAAAAGAATCATCAAAATCGGACCGGTAATAGCAAAGATAAAGCGTATTTTATGAGTAACACAAGATCCTAGATGGATAACCGAGCGCATCTGAAAGGAGACGGATGCGACCGAACCTTCTCCCACCAATCTGTTATAAACAATATACTCTGTTATAATGTAATTTAAAAATACAAAAGCGGAAATTAACTTAATAATTTATACTTTCATGTTATTTTATTTATTAATTTATTTGACCTTACTACTGTGGTCGAAAACTACGGTCATAAACGACGATTTTGAAAAAAATCAAAAGAATTTTTGCTCGACGTGTTTTATCGGAGACTTTTTCGTTCTTGCTGGCACTAAAAGTAATTGAAACTGTTCTTGATATTTCAACTTTCGTGTGAACGACTTTTGAAAATTGACTTTACTGGTGTTTTTCAGTGTCTGTTGAGAGATCATAATTTTATTTTATAAATCTAGGTAGAAGACCATTTTGTAGATCAGAAAAGACCTGCAGAGTTCAATGCTGTGAGTGAGAACAGAACAATTTTATCAAGACATTCATTTCTTAAATAAAAGAAAAATGAGTGAGTAGAAAGAGCTCACCTACAGCCAAGTTGTGGAATGCAGGAGCAGTGAGATGGTAAAACACAAATTAAGTTTCCCTTTTTCTTTTCTTCAGAATTCATCCAAGGCAAATGTATCCAATTTAATTTAAATTCATCTTTTTTGTTGTTGTATATAAGTCAACGTTTAATTTGTTCTCTTTAAATTTGCTTTTCGAATATATACCTGTCATACAGTCCATCACCCTTATTTTCACTAGCCCAGTTACATTTCTAGATCTATGAGTAATATTTAATCCCATGATAAATTACCGAGATCGTCAAACAGTGTCTTAGCCAATTTTTTTTTTAAATTAATCTATATCAAATGATTTTCTAAACATCCAGCTTTGAAACAAAGTCACTTATGGCGAAATTAAGCCAAATACTGAATGACAGTGACCAAAAAAACTAAATCAAGTCAAAGTCGGTCGTCCGCCGTCTTTGGACGTCATTTTGATAAATATACGTAAATTGATAAGGTGCAGCCACTTTTTTTTCTGGGAAAATTGGCTTTTTTTAATCATTAGTCACGAGGAACGCAGCGATGTATAGGGATATAAATATTAATAAAATTTATAGGGATATAAATATTCTCGAGAGCTGGTTAACGTAAAGAGCTCTATTACAGCAAACATTTTAGCAAATTTTATTTCTTTTGAATGAAATAATGAAAGGTCATTATAATACTTTTCGCGTGGTTGGTAGTTTTCAAAATACTGAGCACGGAATGAAATCTGAGTGAAAGTTTTAGGTTTTTTTTTTAATAAAATGCCGTCATTATCGAATGTAGCAGCTTTGGAATGACGGACTAGGCTAATTTTACATAGAATGTCCTACTCTTTGAAATACACATTCAAATCTTCTCCTAAAGTGAGTACCCGATTTCGGCCGTGGCTCCAGGGCTGTATCGATGTTGAATTAGGATGTGATGGAAGTATGAGCTCGGATTATGATTTACTACTTTAATAATCGTTCTAAAAGTCCTCTGAACAGAATATAGAATGTAAAAAAAAAATAATAATAATAATTTTTATCTACACTTAAATTATTTCAATAATGTAAGCTCGTTAATGTAATTAAACTAAATGGGGTCGATAAGCATTTATGGATGCTTATTGTTGTGGAAGAAGACTAAAAGCGCTTACGTCCCTACTGCTTCATCGTTAAATACGTGCTTTTTCTAAGGAACCGTTTCGAATATTTTAAAAATTGACTATTGACTTTTAAAGAAGAATAAGTGTTCTACATGTCTTTTATTCCAAGACTTTTACATCATTTTAGGCTCTTTAATTGCCACTGCTCTTGACATTTCAACTTTCGTGTGAACGAACGATTTGAAAACATTTACTTTGCTGGTGTTTTTTAGTGTCTAAGCCAATTTTTTTTTTTAGTTATTCTATATCATATGATTTTCTGAACATTCAGATTTGAAATAAAGTCACTTATGGCGAAATTAAGCCATGAAGAATGAGAGTGACCAAAGAAAATCAAGTCAAAGTCGGTTGTCCGCCATCTTTGGATGCAAGTTTGGTAAGGTGCAGCCACTTCATTTTTTTTTTGTTGGAGCATTGGCTTTTTTTAATCATTAACCACAAGGAAAACAACGATCTGCAATTCATAGGGATGTGGAGAGGGGAGGACGGGGGAAGATGCACGGTAGTAGGCTCTGGCCTGCAGAGGCATGGTATAGTACGAGTACCATCTGTCAAGAGTTGCCTTATACACTATTTTTACAATAAAAACATAGTTCACATACATCCTTTTGTTAATAATATCTAAATGAATATATTATGCATTGAATAAATAATAAAAACTATCAATTTATGTTTAATCCACTTGGTTTTGTAATTTTGGTATACATATAGCAAAAGATTATTTTGCATTATAGGCTAAATCTTTATCTAAAAATTGTTATTTCAATATTCTTTAGCGTTTTTTGAGAGTAATTATAAATATTTTGTATGAATATTGGATGTAATTTAACCAACAAGATTGGTTATTATTATTTGGCTCTTAACTCTCAATGTTTGCTGTTATATTTACTCATGTTTTTTTTTGTTTATTTTTCAACTAATTATTGACCAACTAACGCAGTTTTGATCAGTGACGTTTAAAAAATTTTCGGAATCTCTGTTGCTATGAGGTATCTAATCTATATCCCCAGACCCCCGCTATTGTATAAAAAACCTTAATTTTGTTTTTAGTTGTTAATCATATTTTTTTTACACAGGCCTTCTAAGATAATGTAATGTTGTTCATATACATGGAAACAAGAAAATCCCTTCTTTCTAACGAGTACAAGAAGGCACAGCGTTTGCCTCTTTGGAAGGCGGATGCCGGCTCTAGAATAATATAGCATACATATCTGATTTATAGATAATTTTGCCTTTATTCATGATAATGCTTGAGTATCGGAAGCAAATTTGAGTATGTTACGGCTTTTTTGAGCATAATTCAACTCATTATAATTTCACCGGTTTCAAGAAATTTTTTTTAAATCAGACGAAAATGTTGGCTTTTTGGAGCAGAATTTGGCTGGTTATAATTTCCATCTTTCCAAGAAAATTGATGAAAAACAGACGAACATTGATGAGTACCCACTGAAAATTTCTAGAGCAGAAAATTTAGGTCTAATGTCGCTCGATTCAAGAAATTATTTTAAAATCGGATGAAAATTTCGGTGTTTTGATGATTTCTGGTGCAGAATACAACTCGCTATAATTTTCATTTTCGGTAGCGAATTGTCGAGGTTTTGAACCTTTCAGGAGCGGAGTTTAGCTCGTAATAGTATATCCCTCTCCAAGAATTTTATTAAAAATGTGAAGCTAATTCGGATGTTAGGGTGCTTTCTAGCAGAATTCAGCTTGTTTTAATTTCACTAAGTCATGCTACGTTTTTCATTATCGTGACCTCAGCACATGTTCGCCAATGATGTAGAAGTTCCTGTGGCAGCTGTTTGGTTCCCTAAGAATAAAAATTTCATTTAACGCGTAATATTTCTGTTCATTAAAATGCCTTAGACAGAGTAACAAAAGGAGGATATAGAGCGAGAGTTATCTGAAAGACAAGTAGATGTCGGCACGATCTTGGCTATTAGAAGTCTCTTTCGCAAGACACGAAACATCGTAAGGACTGGCAACCACACCTCTGAGGAGTTTGAGACATTGCAGGAAATACGTCAGGGATGCAGCTTGAGTCCCCTACTCTTTATATTGGTCCTGGATCAGGCGCTGAGGAGGGCTAAATCCAGGTTGAGGCGCGTCCAACTTGGATACAGAAACTTGCAGCCTACTTTCTATAAAACGCTCGCATTTGCCGATGACTTCGTCATATTCGGTGCTAATGACTACTACATAATGTAGGTATCGTAATACATAATGTAAATATCGTGCAAGAAGAGCTGTAAAGCATAAACATGGATATCAATCCAGAGAAAACAAAATGCATGAGAGTAGGGAGACAGCCCCACCGAGTAATGAGAATATTGATGTTGGAAGGGCAAATCTTGGATCAAGTTCAAGATTTCAAATATTTAGGTACCTTGCTCAATGTAAGCGGCTATATCGATGGAGAGATGTCGCAAAGACTGGGAGCAACTGGAAGAATGTTCCACGCGATTTGGAGTGGTTTCCTCGACAGAAGACAGGTAACCAAAAAGACGAAGTTGTCAGTCTACAGATCAACATTTACAACATTTCCTACTCCTCGGAGTCATAGGCCCTTAACTCCAAACACAAGCGGCAGATCCAGACGATGGAGATGAGGTACTTGAGAAAGGTTGAAGGGAAGACGAGGAGATATGCAACAATCAGGTCAAACCTCGAGGTAAAACTAGAGGAAGACCTCGGATAGCCTGGGAAGAAGGTGTGCGAGATGCATTTAGGAAGCGAGGGTTCGACTGGAGCAGAGGGAGAGGGCTGATACAGGAAAGAGATGGTCCAGGCTATATAGAGGGCATCCTTACACTGCACAGCGGTAGAAAAGGATAGAATTATGATAATGATGATGATGATGAAGAACACCAGAAAAGTCATCCGTAATGATCTTGAAGACAATTAATTTGGCTTTAATTTATGCTTTAAATTAAAGTATCACCTGTGGCTCAGTGCTTTTATCAAAATTAGTATATAACCGAAATCCTTGAAAAATGGAATTTGGGATTAATCAATGAAAGCAGTTCACGAGAACATTTATAGTAATAACTAGAATTTAACTAAAATAGGTAAACTAATAACTAGGCTGCAATTTCCTAAAAAATAATAAATATTTAAAAATAAATAAACAATTTCATTTCAACAGTTTAAATTAACACTTAATATCAATTATCTAATAAAAGAAAAAAAATGTCGGAAGAATATGCCGAAATTATTTCAAAAGTCATTATTGTAATTAAAATAATTATTTTTCAATAATAAAATAAATAATATTGAATTAATTCATGTCCGGTTGGGTTATAATTGACTTGGAAAGGGTTACAATTGAAATGGAAAAGGTCACAATTGAATTAAAAAAGGTGATAATTGATTTGGAAAGGGTTACAATTGAAATGGAAATGCTATATAAATACTTCAAAATATCATGAATGTTATTACTCACGAGTGTTTTAGTTAGTTTGTCTGGACCATTTAGTTTTAGTGTATTTTTTCTATTTCTTCTTCAAACGACCACCTTCTCCCCCTCCCCTCCGGAGCACCAAAAAAGAGTCACTTTTCGCCTCCCCCAAGAATTTTTACTACGCAGCTTGCGTCGTAACCCCCTCGTTCCCTCTGATGAGAATTGTGAAAGATTTCCCTTTAAATTTTGCACACTTTTTTTAACTTGTAATTTAAGTCTAAATTGTCGTTTTTAATGAAAGTTTGAGTTTTCTTTTAACAAGTTACTTCAATATTCAAAGTTGATAATTTTTTTTGTACCTATATTCAAAATGGCTGAAAGTTTACAAATAGTCTGGTAACAGTAAAAATCGTGATTTTTTATATATTTTTTCATGCTGTCAAAAAAGATTCCAATTCGCTTTTAAGAACTACAAAAATATTAAATTTTCAAGCCATAACAGGCCAGTATTTTTTTCGTCTCTAACGTATGAGACATTTCCTCACAAATTAACTACTGAGTTCGAAGACAGGAAATGTGCAAACAAAAATATCTCTTTTCAACCATATAACAACTTGTACAACGCTTTATATGCACACCCTCTTTCATAATAAAGTACAAGTACAAGTTGGCCTATGACACTGGGAAATATACACACAACCTAAAAACGAACATTTCCAGTTGTACTAGTACTATATTATGAAATAGGTCCCTGATCTAACTGCATGAGCATTGATAATAATTCTGATGTTTATGATTACCCACCCATTCCGGTAATAACTTTTTTGAGTCATTGAGCACAAGAAATTATCCGTTAATGATCATTGTATCTTTACCAGTGCTTATACATACTTGAATCAGTGGTATCGATACTAAAACTTGCCATCGAAAGGAAAGTATCGAATGGTAACGTTCGTCTTTGCTTAGTAACATTTTTAAAATTTTATTATTTTACGTTGGCTGGTCACTTTTTGTGGTAATTAGTTCAGGAAACTTGACCACTGATTTGTTGTAAGCTTACTTTTAAAATACAAATTTTATTTTAGTTACATTTCGTGATCTTAAGAACATAATGTGTCTTTTTTAAAATTTTAATATTTGATTTTTCAGCTTTATTTATTATTAATTTTATAATTATTTGTGTGAGTAATTATGTCTTTGCTTTAAATTATGATTAACCGTTGCTACTTTTTAAATAAACTAAGTTGATGGAGATAGTTTCTAGAAATGATTTGAGAATCATTGAGTGAGATCAATTAGAATCAACCGGACCTTTAAATCTGATAGTACAAAATTTTGAGCTCGGAGCATTTAAACTGATTGTTGGAATTAATAATCTTTGTAAATATTTAGCCAGTTCAATGTGAAAAAACAACAAACATTTGAACGCTTTAGGTTTTATCAAAATGTTTTTACTTTAAAGTGTGTTTTCACAAAATTATTAAATTGTTACTTGCATCTCATGGCTTCTCATCCCCTTTTACTTACTGTAGAAATGTCATAAAGCACATATTTATCATGTGCTTTATTTACATTTTCAGGTGCATCGAATTCTGGTGTTTCTTTACTTAAAGAAATGACTGACGGAATTAATTCTTCATGTAAGTTTTTCTTTTTCAAACCTTTATAAGGGTGCCTTTACACATTTGTCAAGCCTACGCTAGTCAAACGGCAAACATGTAAAGGGGATTTAAAAAGGGTGAATAAACTAAGCTATTCACACGCTACTACTATTCCGGCTATTCCAACTTTTGCCAGCTGTTCATTTTGGTTTAAAATAGTTTTATTTTATAAAGAAACAATCAAAAATATAAAATAAAAACATATATAAATATGTGAATTCAACAACAGCGTTGATATGGCGCTTCGTGCAAGGACTGGATTGGACTCGAACACAGGGAGCCAATCCAAGCCAAGCAAAACTTCTTCCTTTACTCGCTTGATTTGTCTAGGCTTGGCAAATGTGTAAAGACAGGCTTCATAACAAAGTTTTGTAGGATCCTTATAAATTTTACTGCTTTTTGAAATTGCTATCGAGAGATTCCATGGCAGATTATGAAATAGGTATTGTTTATTTTATTCTTTTTTTTTTTTTTTTTTTTATAACTTTTAAATCATCTGTGCTAAAACCAATCTTGATTCTGTAGAGTAATGAAGACTCTGACCATGTGAGAACTATTTATCTTATAACCTTTTGTTAGTCCTGGAGTCATATAAAGAATGCTTATTAATAGCATTAATTATTCTTTATTTGTTAGGATTTATTTGTATTTGCTTTGATTTATTTGTTCATTAGATGTAGGTAATATATCTCCTTATTTAGAATTATCTATCATTTATTTTTCCATATAATTTCACTTCTATTGATTTGCCTTAATGCTGAATATTACATCATCTACAAATTTTGCGAAGTATAACATTAAGGAATGAAATCATAAAACGAATGCTGGTTGGCATTTTAAATGAATTGATTATTTGAATTTGTTGCAGTTTCCACAGTTGTTATTAAAGAAGAAGAGAGACCGAAGATTGATTACAGTGAGGAAAACCTTGACTTTATGTAATCCTACGAAAGAATACAGGACATAAATTAATTTTACCAATCAATATAAATCAAGTGGCATTTGTTTTGTTGCATGTGCTGGCTGATAAAATTGTAAACTAATTTACAAATTACTAAAAAAAATTCCCTTCTCTAATACAGAGTTTGTTTTCTTATTTAATATGGTTAGTTCAATGAAACCACCGTAAAGGTTGGACTTCCAAACTTTTTCTGCTCCCAGCTACTGCTATATGTTTTAGTTTTACTATATCAATAATGTTTATAAAATATTAAGAATTATAGTAATACTATATATATATATATATATATATATATATATATATATATATATATAGTATTACTATAATTACTATATATATATATATATATATATATATATATATATATATATATATATATATATATATATATATATATATATATACATATATACATATATATATATATATATATATATATATATATATATATATATATATATATATATATATATATATACATATATACATATATATATATATATATATATATATATATATATATATACAAATTTAGCCTGCATATGTTTGTATTCACTAAACCCGAAAAGAAGTCAGTTCATTTTGATGCGGTTTTCACTATCATTTAGAGAATTTCTTGTGGAAGGTTTACATTCATTAAATTTTTTTTAAATGGCCCCTTTGAGGCAAGAAATGGGGAAAAACTATTTTAAAAAATAGATGAATGATGATTAGGAATGATAATAACAATAGTTCTGTCTTCGGTTTTATACAAAATTGAAAAAAAATGGAGTTATGCTGTTTTTCTCTGTGTACCCTTCAATTGTTTTGTTTTATTACATTACTATTTATGCCATTTTTTGGAAAAGGCGTAAGCGCCATTTAGCAAACTTCACAGAAAACAATGGGAAGTTTCTTCTCAAAATAACAATTTTTTAAATTTTATTCTTTATTGTGTATAAAAGAGTTCATTAAGGGGACAAAACCTTTATAATTACAATATATTTTCAAGACCAGAGTGAGGACTGAGAGTAATCATTATTTGGTGCTTACGTCATCTATATTCTTTTATTAGGCCATCTTCAATTTTTTTTTTTGAGAGCGGGAATCGATAGATCCCATAATAAATTGAAACCTAAATTTCTAATTTCTGGCGCTTAAGCCTTTTTCAAAAAATAACGTCTATGTGTAGTTATTTATGAAAAATTATATGTATATATTATTTATTTCTTTAATTCTTAGAATTGCTAATGATGTCCTGAGTTGGTACCTACCATAATATTCAATTATACAGTTATTTTTTAATATCAGTTGTTTTTAAGATTGCTAGATGTTCAACAATCTCAAAAGATTGTGCACCCTATCTGATTTTATTTCCTTATTCCTTATTTATTTTCTTTATTTTTCTCTTTGTGTCTTTTAGCATTGAATTGATCCAACCCAGGATCTCCATCTTTCTCTGTCTCTCGCAAGAGTCGCTATCTCTTGCAATGTCTTTCCTCTCTCTTGACCCAACTTGGGTATATAGCTATTGTAGCTAAGCCAGTGTCTTCCGCTAGGTCTAGTACCTACTGGTCTTGTCGCCATAAATTTTTGAGAGTCTCGATCAGGGCTCACTCTGTTTACTAATACCATCTCAACTGTCTCTTCTCCAGGGTATCTTTCATTGCTAGGATATTTAATTCTTCCCTGATGGTTTTATTTCTGATACTATCACTGCTTGTTTCAGAAGCCACTCTGCACAAGTATTGGGATGATGCAAAATTAATGCAGGTTTCCTCCATTGCAATATCTTAATACCAATTCTGTAAACAAAGCTAATCCTAATATTCATTCCTTATATACCACAATAAACCTTATCTAATACCCTCTCTTTCACCATGAATTTAATCAGTAAAATCGCTTTGTTCAGTGTGTTTAAAGGTTTTAAATTGAAAATGTCGAAGTGGAATTTTCATCAAATTTATTTTTACGAATTTAAATTAGGGTGCAGCGCTGCGCAAACAGCTCGTAATGTTAATGAAGTGTGGGGTCAGGAGACTATTAACGGTGCAGCGTTGATTCCTGAAGTTTCGCAGTGGAGATTTTGACTTCGAAGACAAGAAAGGTCGTGGCCACCATTCTTCAGTTGACGACGACCAGCTGAGGTCAATAGTGGAAGAAGACCCAACCAAAAGCACCCGATAAATGGCGGTAGAACTCGGCGTGAACCAATCCACCATCGTACAACACTTGGAGGCAATTGGTAAGGTAAAAAAGTTGACCAAATGGATGCCACACCAATTAAACGACCACCAAAAAAAATCGCTGCTTTGAAATCTGTTCCATGCTTTTGTCACGTCACAAAAATGATCCATTTCTCGATCGCATTGTGACGTGCGATGAAAAATGGATCTTGTACGACAACAGAAGGCGTTGTAGACATGTGGACAAAGATGAACAACCAAAATATTTCCCAAAGCCCAACCTGCACCCAAAAAAAGTTATGGTTACAGTTTGGTGGTGTTATCCACTACAGCTTTCTCAATCGGGGTGAGATTATAACTGCCGACAAGTACTGTCAAGAAATTGATAATATGAATCGAAAGTTGCAGCATCTTTGCCCAACATTGGTTAATCGGAAGGGGCCGATCCTTCTCCATGATAATGCCAGACCACACGTTGCACAGCCAACGCTACGACGACTGCATGAGTTGGACTACAAAGTTCTTCAACACCCATCTTATTCACCTGACCTTTCCTACAGACTTCCACTTTTTCAGACATCTGGACAACTTTTTGAGGGAGAAACATTTTCAAAACCAGAATGAAATTGAAAATTCTTTTCGAGAGTTCATTGCATCCAGGGATTCAGATTTTTTTCTGCTGGGATAAGAAAGCTTGTTGAACATTGGCAAAAGTGCATTGATTCTGACGGAAATTACTTTCATTAAATATATATAGTTAAAGAGAAGATATGGCGTATTTTTAATAAATATTAAAAACCTGCATTAATTTCGCATCAACCCAATACTTCATCTCTGCTGCAGTTATTCAGCTCCATTTTTTGTCAGGAAGGACCCAACTCTATTTCATATAACAGAACAGGCATATGGAAGGTCTTGAAAATGTGGAGCTTGGCATCTTTCCTGACCTCTCTCTTTCCCAGAATAGTGTTGCTGATGGAATAATATATATTATTTGATTTTCCTAACCTGTGGAATAGTTTTTGTTGTACTTTCCTATTTCCGAAAATCACAGTTCCAAGATAGGAGAACTTATTTACGACTTCATTACAAGTCAGATGGATTTGTTCAGCTCTCAACTTTCCTTGCATTAATATTCATGCCCTTCCTTTTGAGTTCTGCTTCTCATTATACCAGGACTCGCTGGAGGTTATGACAACAATTGAAATTATGTCATTGGTATATATCAATAATTGTGCCAATATAGCTCTCATGTTGCAATGACCAATTAGTGCTCTTTCTGCTCTTCTCTTTCTCATTTTTATTATTTCATCCATTATGATGGTAAAGAGTAGAGTATTCAGACTATCTTCCTGCTTAACATCTTTTTCCATCGGGAAGCACTTTGACTCTAGAATATTAATTCTCTCAATATCTGGTATGTGACCTTAGCTTCTTTTCTAAAATTGAGATCTTTAATTTATATACAATTTGGGCGAGACATATTGGCCAGTAATAATAGCACTCGCTTGTGCTTTCCTTCTTGTGGATGGGCATAATGATATTGCATTCCCAGTCCTTGAAAAAATTGAGTTATTTAATTATGTTTCTAATTTTACAAAGTTTATGCTTTTATAGTTTCATTGAATAAGTGATAAAGTGAAAAAATTTAAACTTTTCTGTAAAGTAGTTCAAAATTTAAAAGTTGGCTGTTATAGGAAGTTTGTAATTTCAAATTACAATATCTACCATCTTTTTTTTCAGGTTTAGAAATCAATTTACACAACCAAGGAAAGTTGATTATGCACTCACTGTGAGATATAGATAATAGTAGTTATACTATAAACCATATATTTATCATTTATTTTGTTTACTTTTATAGGCATAAGTAACTGGAATGTTTCTACAATAGAAGAAATGACAGTGGAAACTAAATCAACTTGTAAGTTTTCCTTTTTAAACATTTTAAATATTACATAAACATGCTTAAAAGTAGGTAGCAGGTAGGAACCCTCTTCGGAGGCAGCCCTACCCAGGGAGTGGCGCCCCTGCCTGTGTGAGTCCCAGAGCATACTGGCCCGGTGTGTAACATCTGGTAAAGGGTCCCAGCTCAGGATTACGAGTGAAGACCTCAATGACATGTACAGCGGAGAAGGTGGACTTCGGTACGGTGGAAATGGCAGAAGAGGCAGCTCTGTACTTAGGGATTAATATGAGTACAACTGGTCAACGGTTTCCAAGGCGGAGAAAGATGTCTGATACTATCTCAACGGCAAGGAAGGCGGAAGAACCACAGCGGGGAAGATTGGTCTCCACAGCCTGGAAAGGCAACTAATCTAAGGGAGTATACCCTGAAATCAAACCTACCGGAGCTCACAACCTCGGTAGTAACATGATTAGGATGCAACAACCCTAATCCACCCAACTCAGTTTTCGACTAAAGCATGGAGAACAAACATAGGAAATTATTACCCCAGGTGGTACTCAATCCACCGTCACCCCTGGTGACGTCAGTGGGCCTTCGGATTCTGGGGAGCCCACACCAACATGCTATAAGGATGAGTCGGAGCATCCTGAAACCTCTCCCAACAAGATACGACATAAACAATCCAACTACTTTGCCACGCTGAATGCCAACTCCTTAATCAAAAGACAAAATACCTCACCAACATCAGTGATACTCCTAGCAAACTACAGTTGGAACAGGGCCAAATTGAGAAAGTCAATATATTTAAATATCTAGGAGAATGGCTTGAACCAAATCTGTTAGAAAGGGTAGCACTAACAATCCGGATTAACAAATTAGAGCTGGCATATCGATTGACCAAGAACATTTATAACAAGAAGTGTCTTTCTCGTAACACCAAACTGAGACACTACCAGACAGTTATCCGCCCAAAAGCTCTATACGCTGCAGAGTGTCTGATGCTGAATAGGAAAGGATTGTTGGACAAATTGGAGGTCCAGGAGAGGAAAATCCTGAGAAAGATACTAGGACCAATCAAAGTAGATGGAGAGTACAGGAGACGACCAAACCAGGAACTATATAGTTATACTGAAAAAATCACAGACGTGGCCAGAAAGAGGCGTCTGGCTTTCTATGGACATATCACGAGGATGAACCCAACAAGGATGACCAATAGGCTTCTCAACTACTGGAAGAACAGGAAGATAGTAACACCATGGCTGACAGAAGTGAGGAAAGACTTGCAGGAACTGGGGATAACGGATGACGACATCAGAACCCGATCACCTCTCAGCAGAATAATCAAACAAAAGAGGTTTCAGGATAGACCACCCCTTAAGAAAACAGGCGCCCTCTGGACAAAGGAGAGAAGGGAGAAACACAGCCAGAGAATGCGTGAGTACTGGGCAAGCATCAAGTCCCTCTCCAAGTGGAAAAGTTGAACATCGTGGTCCTTAGGAGACCCATTCAAAATAATAATAATAATAATGCTTAAAAGTAGAGATCTATAATAATAATAATAAAGAATAATAACTATTATTAAGTAGAGATCTGGCTCAATTTATTTGCTAGATATGGTTGCACAAGTATTGGGAACCGTGAGATGAAAATTGTGATCCAAATGAAAATCTTGGGTTGGATTATAAGTTTCAAAAGTTCATCTTTGTATTTACTGTGTGTTAACTAATATAGAAGAGTTATCTGCTAAAATTTTGTTCTCATCCTTAAAAATGAGTTTGGATAGTCTTATTAAATATTTTAAATACACAATGAGATGTTTCCTGTGTCTTGTTTTTAATATTAATTTGGTATCTACAGGTGGGCTTACTCGTATAAAACAAGAAACATATGTGAAACATGAAGAAGAACTTCTTGTTTCAGATGAAGGTGAGAAACTTTTGTCTTATTACCTATGGAATAGGCGCAATAAGCCAGTATAAAGAACTTTATTAAAGAATCTTCTTCTTCTTCTTTCCCGGCACTACAACTCTTGTAGAGTCAGGGCCTCCCGCAATTTGGTCCTCCAGTCATCTCTGTTGGTCGCTGCTGCCCTCCAGTCTCGGATACCCAGGATGTGACCCCATCCATCCATCTCAGCCATGATCTACGAACTCTCCTGGTGGCATATATTTTTTCATCAACAATTTTTCGTGATATCTGGTCCCGTGTCATCCTTATAGCATGACCAGCCCACCTAAGTTGTCCAACCTTGATGATTCTCACGATGTCTGGGTTCTTGTATAGGTCCCCCAGTTCTGCGTTGCCTCGAATTCTCCATACTCCATTATAATTTATGGAGCCAAATATTCTCTGCAATATGTGTGCTCAAATCGGAGGAGAAGGGATTCCTGGGCTCTTGTTATGGTCAAGAGCTATTGTATTCCGACCCATACGTTAGTACTGGTCGAATCAGGGTTTTATATATGCTTATCTTTGTTGCACGGGAGATCGCTCTGCTTTTTAAATGCTTATGGAGACCAAAGTAGCATTTTTTGGCTGCCTAAAGTCTTCTCTCGATCTCTGCCTTAACATCATTGTTGGAATTCACCTAGGTGCCCAAGTATATAAACTTTTCAACCCTCTCGAACGTTTTGCTACCAATCTCTCCTCTACCTGTGGAGGAGTTCGAACAGCACCCTGAGGCCCTGCGAGCATATATTTGGTCTTCGCCTCATTCACCACTCCCACGGTAATTATTGCAATTAAGCACATCACCTTTCTTGTGTATTGGGTATATTAATGTCTTATACCATTTATAGGGAATTTCTTCTTTATGCTTATGTCCATAACAATGTTGTAGAGGAACCTTCTCAATTCTTCACTCCCATATTTGATCAGTTCACCTGGGAGCTCATCAGCACCAGGAGCCTTATTATTTCTTAATAGCTGGATAGCCTCCTCAACGTCTTCCAGATCAGGCAGTTCTATATAACCTGTTGGCATACTTATTTCCACTCTATTCTCCTCCATCTCTTCATCGTTCAGGAGTAAGTTAAAATGGTTTCTCCAATGTTCTAAAATATGCTTCTTGTTCGTGACCAGATTTCCCTCAGCATCTCTACACGCATTCATTCGAGGCTTAAATTGTCGCCGGCTAGTATTTATTTCCTGATAAAATTTTCTTATTTCATTGTTGCCTCGAAGTTTTTCAATATTCTCAAACCGCTCTCTTTCCCAGTTCCTCTTTCATTTGGAAAAGATGCTTCTCCTCATCCTATATTCCTCAACCGATCCCCTGGTATGTCTCCTCTGAATCATTTGCCTATATGCCTTATTCTTTACATCAGCGGCACTTTGGCATGCCTCATTGAACCAAGGTTGATTCCGTGTTATTTGTCTAGGACCCAAGACTGCTTCCGCTACTTCTTTTATTACCTTCTCACAACTTGTCCTTCGTTGTTCAACATCCTGTTCTTGGTCAATTTCTCTTATTTTAGCATCCATAATGATATTAAATTGGTGCTTCACTTCAGAATCCTTCTACTTATCCACATTCAATCTGCATTGGGGTGTTCCTTTCTCATTTCTCACCAAGGAAATTCTTGTCCTGAATTTGGCAATAGTTAGGTAATGATCCGAGTCCACATTAGCATGTCGGTATACTCTCACATCCATCAGATTTGATCTATGCCTCGAGCTTACCAATATGTGATCAATTTGATTGTTGGTTATACCATCATTTGAATGCCATGTAGTAAGGTGTACCGTTTTATGGGGGAACAGTGTACTTCCCACAACCATGCCTCTAGATGCAGCAAAATCAGCCATCTGATGGCCATGGCCATTATCGTTAGTATGGTCATGTAAGCTGTGCATGCCAATGGTAGGCACATATTGCTTCTCCTTTCCTATTTGCGCAATCACCCATGAGGATTTTCATATCATATTGAGGACATCTGTCTACATTTGCTCTAAGGTGGCATAAAAAGCATCCTTTTCCTCTTCGTCTGGTGGTTCAGTGTGGGCATGAACACTTAGTAGGCTAATATTCCGGAATTTCCCTTTGATTTGGAGATAGCACATCCTGGGACTAATTACTTTGAAATCTATAACTGCCTGGGCGATCCTTTTTCCAAGTATGAAGCCAGTTCCAAAAAGGTGATGTCGTTCATCACAGCTGCAATAGATTGTGTGGTTTTTCTTATTAAGAGATCCCTGACCAGTCCATCTCACTTCCTGGATTGCAGTTATGTCTATCTTATAGGCGTCCAATTGTGTCAGGAGCTGCTGAAAAGCACCTTGTCTGTATAGTGATAGCACATTCCATTGTCCAAGTTTAAAATCCATTAGACGAGTGTTAAGTCTTTTCCGATTTATCAATCTGGCTTTCTTCTTTGCGGGTTTCATGATTTGGAAGTTTAGGGGAATAGGGTATCAGCCTAAGCCCCCGAGTCAGGTGGAGGGGCTGCCTCCTCAGAGCTCCCTGACTCGCTCCCCCATCCAGGGAGGCTAACTAGAAGAGGTGATCCTAGAGTGTGTACTGTTATTGATCTTTGTCTGGAGCTTAGTGCGGGAGTGATGTCATCTGTGTACTGTGTGAGTGTCAGTATACTGTTCCCTCTACCTGGAGGGCCAATGGCTATCTGACCGGGCGATGGGGCCGCCACCTCCCTATGCCAATATGTTAAATACACAATGAGATGTTTCCTGTGCCTTGTTTTTAATATTAATTTGGTATCAGCAGGTGGTCTTACTCATGTAAAACAAGAAACATATGTGAAACATGAAGAAGAACTTCTTGTCTCAGATGAAGGTGAGAAACTTTTGTCTTATTAGCTATGGAGTAGGTGCAATAAGCCAGTATAAAGAACTTTATTATAGATTAATATCTTTTAAAGGTAGATTTTGTTTTCTTTATCTTTACCTTTTTGGTCTTTTCTCATCTATTTGTGTTCATTGTATCTTCTTATAAGTGGCCTAAGTATGATTTAGGAGGCCCTTAACCAAGCTTTGATGTGGGCCCCTAAGCTTCTTAGTCAAAATTTGAAGATGCTGCTGCGTGTTATTCATATTAATATAATGCAATATAATTGTTTTACTACATATAATATAATTTGATATTAGAGGTATTCACTAGAGGTGTATATTAGAGGCATATATATATATATATATATATATATATATATATATATATATATATATATATATATATATATATTACTCTCTACAACCATATTTAAAAAAATCCTCTTCCTACTATTCCTTGTCTCCTCTAATGTACAGAATTTATTGAAGTATATGTTACTCTCAACGACCATATTTTAAAAAAATCCTCTTCCTACTATTCCTTGTCTCTAATGTACAGAATTTATTAAAGTATATATATATATATATATATATATATATATATATATATATATATATATATATATATATTTATGTATATGTATATGCATACGTATGTATATACAGTCGACTCTCGATAATTTGAAACTCCAGGGACCAGAGAAAAATTTCAAATTACCAAGAGTTCAAAATAGCAGGAGTTTAAATAACCAAGAGGGATTTGATCAAAATTTGTGATTTATTATTTTAAACATTTGTACAATTATTCACAAATGTTCATTTTGAAAAGAAGTCCGTAATTTTCTGTTGAGTGCGCTGGCGCTCTCTCCACAAATTTTTTTAAATGTGTTACCATGTCGATTTTTGAAATTTGAGAGCCATTCCTCACTTGCTGCAAATCCTTTAATTCCAAGAGACTGCGCAAAAGACTTGGCTTTTTCCTTCAACATGAAACCGACGACGGGAACGTTTTGTCCTCTACACTGACGAATCCAGTTAATCAAGCACTCTTCAAAGACGGAGAAATTTACCCTGACGTGACCTTTTTCTACTCGCAATTAAGGCAATTCCGGTGATGCGATCCTTGTTCTTTAAAATCATCGATAATGTCGATGGTAAAATCCTAAACTGTTTAGCGACATCTTTTTTTAATTGTCCATCCTTCATAGCTTGTATAACACGCTTTTTTTCACTTATGGAAAGACACTTGTTCTTTCTTGAATTAATTTAATAAAACAAATCACATTAACATTTTAGAACAGAAAAAGAGAGAACAGAGAAAGACACACTTTAACGTTTGAAGGTAGACTTCGAACTGCAAACTCACTCATTTATGTAAACAATCGGAGGGTCTGTGCATATATATAAACAAAAGACAGGTCTGTGCATGATAAACGCTTCAAATTATAGAGAGTAGGTAGCCCGAACATCAAATTATTGCATGTTGGCGGGCAAGATACTATTCCTTCAACTTCAAATTACCGAAGGGACCAATTTATACTGATTTTTTTCAATTTATCGAGTATTTTTCAAGGGACCGGGAAAAAATTTCAAATTATCGAGAGATTCAAATTAGTGAGTGTCAAATTATCGAGAGTTGACTGTATATGTATGTATAAATTGTGTTTATATTATATCATATCTCTGTGCTATATTATATAATATCTATAAAATTATATAATCAATCAAACTATATTTATTATCTTTAACTGATCATTTAACAACATTGTGATAAATTAATTTAAAATGTTTGAACATTGTGATGTATATATATTCCTCATGTTGCTTTTAATAACAAAATTATATGAATGGTTGGCCGGAGCAATGTTGGATGCGAATTTTTTAATGTTGGAATAATGTTTGCTATGGCATTGACATGGATGTATTGAAAAGTTAAGGATCAAGTTCTCAAATTAACTACTACATAGTGTAAATTGATTACTTTGTGAACTTAACCCTTAACTTTGCCATACAGTGAGTCACAGCAAATGTTATTCCAACCAAAAAAGTAATTGTGAAAAAAGTCATCCAATGTTGCTTCAGCTAACAACTCATATTATTAATGCAATTTTTTTACAAATAAATTGCTGTTAATTCCCTCTCACCTAAATGTATATTACATTAGTATGCATATTAATTTGTAACTCCTATGCAAAAGCAATTTTGAAAAATTGGTACATCGACCAAATTGTTTTTTACTTCCTTTGTTTGTTTTACGAAGTACAGGAAGTATTGTAGTCGCGAAAACTTTTGGTTTTCAGATTTAAACGGAAATATTTATTTTGACCATCCCTGAATCCATTTTGACTAGCTTCGTCGTGACTACCTTCATATCTCGCATAGCTCAAAAATGGTTAGCCATAGAAAGTTGAAGTTTTGTATTAAGCATTGTTGTAAAATCTAGTTGTGAACCCTCCTTTTTGGTCACTGCATGATCACCGGAAGTGGTACTTTGCTTGAAGGTCATAATTGATTTCCATCAAAAATTATATTAAAATATAATACAAAACTTCTCAAATTTAGTATTTATAATTTATATATTGATTTAAATAACATACTAGATTTTGGTCGAAATTCGTGTGCCGAAAGGGGTACTTTACTTGGAGGTCATAATAAATTTTCATCAAAAATTATATTAAAATATAATGTAAAACATTTCAAATTTGATAAATAAAACCTATATATCAATATAATTAATATACTAGATTTTAGTCAAAATTGGTGAGCCGAAAGGTGTACTTAACTTGAAGGTCATAATAAACTTACATCAAAAATTATATTAAACAAATTAAATACAGAGATCATATGATTTGGTAATAAAGGTTACAAACGTGATTTGTTTTCCATTCTAATCAAACATTTTTATTACTTGTTTTAAGAATAAAAATTGAGTGTAAAATACTTGTTTTCCTCCCCATTTGTAAGTTGAACAAGTCTGCAGTAGGAGAGTAAGACATAAGCTAAGTATGTTCTTCTGCTTAAAATGTCGAAACTGTCGATTGCCAATGCTTTATCTAGTGACATTGACAGTTCTAATGTTGTCACAGAAGACGAATAAATCTCTTGGGAATTTGTTACCTACTGAAAGAAAACTACATTTAATAACGGAATGAGACCTCCACAAACAAGAGCTTGTGTGTCAATAGATGGATGTCGCGACACCGAGTATCATTTTTACTGCAATCTTCGGAAACTAGTAACCAAATTCAGGATCACTTTTTGAGTCACGGATTTATAGTTTAATAGGCGTATGAGGAAGTCATGTGTTGTCCACATGAGATATTTTCTTTATAATTTACTTCAAAAAACTAAATATTGTTAAAGATAATTGTTTATTTGTTACTTACATTGATCACAACCATTAATTTTATTAAGATAAAAAAATAAATATTTAAGGAAATTGTTTATTTGATATTTACATTTATGACAGCCACCATGCCTTGCATGGCATACTCCTCTGCTAGTGCAATGTCATCATGGGAAAATGTTCTTAGATATAATCAGCTTCAGTTCTTTTAAACTGTTAAATCTTTCTTTAAGCAGTCCTATGGCAAAGTTTTTTTTCTTTAGGGAGCTGATTGTCCCTCTTTTTAAAGGGCGCAATTATTGTTGATTACAGTTTCTAGGCGCTGTCACCAGCAATCCACTCCATCCCCAAGAACAAATTATTGGGATTTCTTTTGAGTGTGCAGTTCCCAAATGTCCTGGCATCGTGGACAATTGCAGGACATTCAACCACCAAGTGGTGGAACTGCAATGCCACAAACAATTTGGACCTTTATCCCAAACCTCTGCTGACTTGAATAATAAGCATTGATTTCTCAGCGAAATGTATTTCAGTCCCATCAACATATCCCAAACAATAGGGCAATTCTTGAAAAGTTTGACGCTCCTGCTCACCAAGAAATATAGGAAATTAGGCTCGCTTGGTCATAATGGTTACTGTACCCGCCATCACCACGTCCAATCAAATTAACTATTTTTGCCACACTGGTCCCTTCTCCAGTGCTCCCCAGTCTGATCAACACAACAACCAGTTGAACAGAAACTTAGTGAAAATACCACATCATCTTTAATTTCATTTTATTTAAATTGAAATTGGTCTCTGTCAACCCTCACGATCTGGCATCATCTATCTATGGCAACACGTTCTGGTGCCAATTAATTGACTTTTAACTGATTAATTGAAAATTAACACTGTAACACATTGACTGAATAGCGAGTATTTCATCTTCACATATGCTTTCTATCAAGGTATTTTTAACCACACAGTCAAGCAACTCTGCCTTTTTACTTTGCTTTGACATTTTAGAAAATAAAAAAAAAAAATCTGTTATAAGATCACACATAAGAACTCACAAAACTTGTTTACAGAACATACATAAGCTTACTTTTGCAAATAACGCGTTAGCAGGTTGTCATAGAGGGTTCGTTCACTCAATATTTATGCTATCTGTTGAACATCATAGCACATTCAGCATTTAATACAAGTTGTGTGAATACCCCTATTGTGTTTTATTGCTATAAAAACCAATTCAAGATCCCCCTTGAAGCCCTTGGGCCGAGTCCTATGGCATTCGCCATCTACTATTTACTCCCTGCTTCCTTTTACAATTTATAACTTTTGTATCAATCCATCACCTTGAATAATTTACCTGATTAATTTTTTTATGTTTTTTTTTTTTTCATGTCATAGACTTGATTTTAAAAGTAGAAAAATCTAGTAACGTAGACAAATCTAATATAAATAAAACACATAATAGTATTATAGTGTGTTTTAATGTTTACTGAAGTTTCAGCCCACTCAGCAACAGACAAAGGTTAGGACAAAGGTTAAAAAAAATAATTAAAAATATGTGATGAACAAGATAATTGGCATATTTTGAAGGACTGTAAAAATCAAACCAGTGTCTCTAGATAAAAACTGGTTTTATTTTCATAAAGTGTAAAATAGTTTTTTTTTTTCAGTCGGTTTTAAAAATTACATTTTCCAAATGTCAGCCATTATCGCCTATGTATTGCCAAAGACATTCCTGAAATTTTCCATCATTTTGAGCCATTTCTGGTGGAATGACATTGATTTCTTCTTGCCTGATCCTTTCCTTTAAATTATCTAGAGAACAAGGTTGGTGTTAAAATACCTTGTTCTTGAGATATATCGAATAAAAAAATCCATCCGCGGATCATCCAGGACTTTTCTCCGAGATCAGATTTTTTTGAGATTTGGCACCAAAGTCATAGATCACCTCAGGATGATCCTCGGAACTCGACATTACCATCCGTCTTTTTGTTTCAAAATGACAGCCGATTAGAGATTTTATAAGCCCATAAACCGATATTTGGTTTATAAATCGAACCTTTAAGTGGAACGGGATAGCTCAGTGGGTAGGGAACTGCGCTACTAATGTTTGAGACCGGCTGAGGCAAATAATTATTTATTCTGTATTCAGTCGTGGATCGACCCTGTGGGATTGGGAGACCCTCCCGGTGCTCAACCAGCCTCTATAAAATTTATATCCTTAAATTGGGGAAAAAACCTGGAGGTTGAGCGTGATTTCGGCCGAATCACCTCCTTGTACAACCGTTGGTTCAGAAACCGTATGGTCCTTACCAAGTACTGAACCCCAAACCCTCCACGGGTTGTAGTGGTACAGGCCTTTTTTAAATTTTTTTGCTTATATTCAAATCAAGCTGACATATAACTTAATGAACTTTGTAGACTCCGCGGCGCTACAGATCTACGTGGTCCTAGGCCTCCTGACATCATTTGTGGGCTCCTGGCTTCCTCGCATCACTCTTCATCTTTCTATACTTCGTTCGTTGTTGGATTATTTCTCCACTTCCTTTAGATTCTTGGTCTTTTATTTTCTCAGTGAAGTGCATCTCCAACATTTTCATCTGTATCATTTCACCCTCTGATTAACCATCACAGCCTACTTGCTTTGACACAATTTCTTCTTAGCACTCTCAGGTCGGCAATCTCATGGCGATCATCTTGGGACAAGCTTCAAATTTCTGTTCCCTAAGCTCCTACTGCTTAATTCCTTAGCTGAACTTGGTATATATCTTTTATCAAGTATTCTTCATATGTTTCTTTCCCGAAACATTCCAAATACTCATTTGAAAGATAATCTAATTATCTGAACTATAAACTAAAGCGATATGTGAAGTTCTGTGAATGGACAGACCAGATATTTTTGAAATATTACTATTTGGAAATATTAAACTATTGTGTAATAATTGGCAGTGTTTTTTTGATAACTTTGTTCCTGAACAAAAATAGTTTACCAGAAAATGCAATTTTCCTAACACCATTCTAGCTGAACTGTTAATGATTAAACATTCATGTGACTGCTTCATTCAAACGCCACAAATGCTTGGAACAGAAGACAGTGGTTTTTTAAGAAATGATGTAAAAAAAATATTTTAATTTCGTGGGTTTTAATGTCTTGTACTATACTCTTGTGTAATACTATGTAATTTTCTTACTAAACATTGTTTTTTATCACAATAAACAGTGAGTCTGCTTATTTAAGGATTTTGTTTTCTTTATTACTCATATTTCCTAGATTTTCGATTGTTCGGATTTGGTCCTTTGGTCCCAGTTAGTCCGAATAAAGGAGGTTGTACTGTAGTCCCTAAGTTCTTGTTAAAATAAATACATCATCAGTTCTTAGCTTGACCATAACTTTTTATGCTTAATTACTTTGGAACATGGTCTATTTTTTTTTTTTTAGATTTAAGCCGTCCTTCCTCCATTCTGCATTCAGAAAATTCAAGTCCAGAGTTGCCTTTTGTGGTGGATGAGCAAGAGCTAGAATCCTGTGTCGTATCTTCAGATGATGATTTTCTGAAAAAAAGAAATAAAAAGGAGAAGAAAAGTAAAGAAGGTAAGGTTTTTATTTTTTAAAATATGAAATATTGAAATTCGGTATGGAGATGTGTGCCTTTACATGATGTGTGATTTCTTGTGTCATGAAATCTCAAAATTTTAGATCATACATAAATTTGTAACAGACTATTTCAAATTAGCTATCTTGTTATCATTGTATCATGCCGATATAATAACTCCTAGTTATAAATAAATTATTTTTTGAATAATGGTTGATAAGAGAATATAACTGAATATTTGTTTACTTTACTCTTGCTGCTAATCTTTTAACCTTTAAAAAAACTTCAAAGCTGATGGCTCTTTTACAGAAAATTTGTTTATCTTTTCAAAAATGCATGCATCTATTGATAGAAAAAAACAAACTTTTAAAGCCCATTCAACCATTCAGCACTCACATTACCATTTCAAACATTTACTTGCGCTGCACCTGTAACGTGACAGTATGTTTTCCTGTTGTCTGAGCTTTCCGGGTTAACTTTTTTGGCCTTGAAATTATAAAGGGGTTATAAAATAGTTCATTAAATGTCGATGATAAGTTATATCGCAATTTATTGGTTCTAAATCAAACAAAAAAACACCAATTGTCACGCTACATCTCACAGGTGTAAGTTTTGGGAGATTCAGATAAAGTTTTATCAATCATCAATCAATCACAGATTTAATTTTGTAAAAATACATTAAAAAATAACAAATGAATAATAAAATTTACTTTAAATATGAAAATCATAATACTTATATTTAATAGTCACGAAGCTTCTGTGAAATGTTTCTGGATCTGTAGCCGACCAAAGCCTGATTAAAGAAGGGCAGTGAGTTAACGGAAAAACGGGGAATAACAGGAGTGTGCAGGCTAAACTCTCTTTCTCTTAAAAAAGAAAACACTGAACACCTAATGTGGTATGCGCTAGTACAAGAGGGTTAACTCGTAACAATAGACTGAAATTGAGAATTTTTTTTTCAGGAAAAAAATCAAATCATGACTAAATTTTTATTTTTATAATTAAAAATCATTTTTTGATATTTGTCAAGAAATAACTCTGATTATTGAACAACAGATCAAAAATCACCTCATAATAATTATTGTTGAGTGAAAGCATTTAAATTAAAAATAACTCCTATTTTTTCTGCTCAAAATAAAACTCAAAACGCTATAATTTTCTTAAAAAATTAGAGGTGGCGAATTGAAAGTGGTTCTATTTTATTCAGCATGAAAAAAAGTTTTAAAAGATGGTCATTTGACCACTTTTTACTAATGCGATATGTTGAAAAATAAAATACCGACAATTGTAAATGATAAAGTGAATAATTACTTAAATCATATATTAACAATTTATTTTTAACAAAATGGATAAACTTTAACGATTAATCCAACTTTTATTTTAAAATCATGGGTGATTTATATTTTTTTTATCAAAAAATAATTGTTATATTTTGATTTGGCCAAAAAATTCAATTTCAAATTCAACCACTGCTCATCATAGTAGGCTCTTATGCATTATATAATTATGCATACTAAAAATAAATAAAACAAATATAATATTATTTGATTGAAAGACCACTTTATTTATATATATATAAGGGAATCAGGATAGCCAAGCGGGTCAATGTGTTTGCTGTACCTGCTTACAAATCCAAAGATTGTGAATTCGAATAATATTTAATTAAATTCTACAGAAATTTAATCACCCCTCCACCCAGGTATGTGAGGCACTTCAGACTACTGGAGGCAACTCACACAGACCGAATTCCAGGAAATTGTCCTTAGATTTATACAAAATGAAATTATAACTGGAATTTTCCTTGGATTTGTAGACCTTAGAAATTGTCCTTAGAGTTAATACGTAGGAAATATGCAGAAAAGCAGGCTCATAAGAATTTTTCTTTTCTTTGATAACATTGGCACAAGTAAATCACAAAAAGGCATTTACATCGTTCCTGCCAGGAAAACTAAACCAGACTAAACTTCCAAAGGAGTTCTTCATGGACTGGGAAACTATATTGGATTAAAAAAAAAAAAGGTTTTTTGATGGTCAATTTTAATAATATTTTGTATAAGTAGTTTTTGAATTGATTTCAATTTATTGTCCATATTAGTTTATTAAAGATTTTAATGCTAAAAAAAATATGATTTGCTATTTCAAAAAGAGCTGGGGTGTGATCTGATGAAGGATCTAATAATATGAAGGCTTTAGATTATTGAAGCAAAAAAGAAGTCTTATGATTTCTGGTGATCGATGAAGGCCGATATATAGGTGGGAAAACAGGGAGAAATGGATGAAGGTTTCGACTTCTGATCGATTTTATTATTGGTCCGGAAAATTAAAGCAGAGACATTGCTCGTCTTTCCAGTCCCTTTAATGTGGCTTTTCCTTAAGGCATCATAGTTTTCTTTTCTATATTGGCTCCTCCTCTGTTCGTTACATACTGTTTTCAATGTATTAGTGCGTCAAACTACAGGTTACAAATCAAGAGTTTGGAATCTATTTATTAACTCTCTTGGTACTGGGTCTTAAAAATAATCATAATCTAAGCATTAATAATGAAAAAAAAAGCGAAATTTCCTGATTTAGCTATAATTTTCATTGTGTATCATGAATTTAAAGTACTTATTAGACGTTTCTCTAATTTATATTATAAAATGCTTAAGCTGTAAAATATTAAGAAGTTATCAATATTTTTTTAATAATTTCAAAAAATATTAAAATAATGATTATATTTAATTGACTTGAATTTACCTTCCTTCAGTATATTAATATTTAATTGAATTTAAATGAATAGATTTATTTAATTTTTGATATAATAATTTATTGTTTATAGATGCCAAGGATAGTTATCATAGAGGTGAGAAGTCCCATCAATGTCCTCACTGTGATTATAATTCAGAACATTCTGGAAGTATGAAAAGACATATAATGGCCCGTCATACAGGTGAGAAGCCTCATCAATGTCTTCATTGTGACCATAAATCTATTAGACTAAGTGATTTAAAAAGACATATAATGGCACGGCATACAGGTGAGAAGCCTCATCAATGTCCTCACTGTGACTATAAATCCATTAAACCTCAAGATTTGAAAAGGCATATAATGGCCCATCATACAGGTGAGAAGCCTTATCACTGTCCTCATTGTGATTATAAAGCTGTTACGTTTGGACATATAAAGAGACATATTATGGCCTGTCATACTGGTGAGAAGCCTCATCTGTGTCCTTATTGTGATTATAAGTCAGTACAATCTGGAAGTATGAAAAGTCATATAATGATTCATCACACAGGTGAGAAGCCTCATCAATGTCCTCACTGTAACCATAAATCTGTTACACCTCGAGATTTAAAAAGACATGTAATGGCACGACATACAGGTGAGAAGCCTCATCAATGCCCTCACTGTGACCATAAATCTATTACACCCCGAGATTTAAAAAACCATATCATGGCTCGTCATACAGGTGAAAAACCTCATCAATGTCCTCACTGTGACTTTAAATCTATCACACCTCAAGAGTTGAAAAACCATATAAAATCTCGTCATACAGGTGAGAAGCCTTATCATTGTCCTCAATGTGACTATAAAGCTGTTAAGTCTGGCCATGTAAAAAGACATATAATGGCCCATCATACAGGTGAGAAACCTTATCACTGTCCTGAATGTGACTATAAAGCTGTTAAGTCTGGACATATAAAAAGACATATAATGGCCCATCATACAGGTGAGAAGCCTCATCACTGTCCCCATTGTGATTATAAATCAGTACAAGCTGGAACTATGAAAAATCATATAATGGCCCGTCATACTGGTGAAAAGCCTCATCAATGCCCTCATTGTGACCAAAAATCTGTAACATCTCGAGATTTGAAAAGACACATAATAGCCCGTCATACAGGTAAGAAGCCTCACCAATGCCCTCACTGTGACTTTAAATCGATTACACCTTATGAGTTAAAAATCCATATAATGGCCTATCATACAGTTGAGAAGCCACAACAGTGTCTTCATTGTGATTATAAAGCTGTATTATTTCAACAGTTAAATATGCATATAAGTGACCTTCATGCAGGTGAGAAGCCTTCTTAATGTCTCTCTGTAATTAGGAACTAGTACAATTTGAAAATATCCTAACATATCCAATGGCCTGTAATACAGTTGAGATAGTCCTCATTGTGACTATTGTCTGTTAGAAAATGTGATTTAAAATCAAATAGGAAGAGCTCTAATATTGGTGACAGAATTCATCAAAGCCTTAATCTTGACTCTTAAATAACTCCAAATAGTTTTTTTAAAATTATATATTGTCTCAGCATGAAGGAAAAAAAGATTTTCAATATGAATACAAAGCAGTATAATTTGGTTATTTAAAAAGGCATATTGGTGTGAAGTATTTTTACTGCTCTAGTATGATGGTAAAGTTGAACATTTGTATTGTATAATTATTTGATAAATAAACAAGACTGCTACTATTTCCTAAACAAGTTGCAATTTATACTAAAATTTAAAAATCTTTCCAGTTTTAATCTAAATTGTATGCTATTTTGTTGTGATTGAACTTAAATTTTGTAAGTTACCTATGTCTGTAAGCTTAGTACAGAGCAAAAATAACCCAAGTGACTGAAGAGCCAAAAATTGTTAATAAATAAATAAAATTTGATAACGTGAATAGTTTTTAATTACATTAATGCATTAATGTTATTTTGTTAGATTTCTTTTTTTCTGGTTAGTGAGATATGTTTTGTTCTTGCATTGCAAAAACGTTAATAGTTATGGAGTGTGATCCAGAATGGTTAATACTAGAAATGTAATATAGGTAAGACTATACATGTATGATTGTCTATATATAAATTCATTGACTATATTCCCTTTCATTTTTATACATATATATCCATATCGCAATATTCGATTTTTACTCTTAAACTGTTTTACTGCTTCTGCTATCTCCTACCCAAATCCACACATAGAATCATAGCATCCTCCCTCATATTCCCCATTTTGACTATGGCAGTGTGGTTTATGGTTGCCTCACAAAAAGTCTCAGGGACAGACTGAAGAAAATTATGAATATTAACCAATTATCATCCACAACTACAAAAACCCTCCCCTATCTACCACTACTTCTTCACCACCCACTGCCATTCCCTTCTATAGATCTCTTCCATACATCCCCGCCCTTTCTGAAAACATACAGAAATCCTTACGCTCCTCAATTCCCAATCTGTGAATTGCTTTCAAATCCCACAACAAACTTTCCAACCTCTACACACGTGCAAAAGATCCCATTCCTCTTAAACACCGTTCCCATTTCGTATACCGCATCCCCTGCTCCACTCCCAACTGTAACTATACCTATATTGGCGAAACTAAAAACCTCCTTAAAGATCGCATCACTCAACATAAATATTCCATCTCTTCCCGTAACCAGCCTGCCTCTAAACTTTCAGAACACGCTTTATCCTTAAACCACACTTTTGATTTTGACAGTACTTCAGTCCTCGCCACAGTCCCTAACCTTGACAAACGACTCCTCTCAGAAAGCATCTTCATCCAATTAGAATCCCTTCCCGTCAATCAAAAAACTCATATACAAAACCTTTCTCTAACCTACTCCCAAATATTCAATTTATTAAAAAAAACATAATTTTTCATTACCCAAACTTTTATTATTTATTTATTTTATTTTATTTTATTTTTTTCCCGTGACAACTCCTTATACAAAGTAGTTATTTATTTTTTTTCCTTAGTAAATTTAGCCCGTAATATTATTATTTAGCTTATACTTATATTTAACTTAACTTTTATTTGATTATTATATTATTTTATTTTTTAACTCGTCACCTGTATTTATTTTCATTGTCATTTATTGCACCAGTTGGAGTGAACGTTTTTTGGGTAAGATATTAATTTCTAATTTAATTTTTTTAACATTAATTTTTTTTATATATATATTTTGTTAAATATACTTATATCAATACGTTTTTACAATTTTCAAATCAATTGTTATGTCTTTTGATCACACAGCATTTAAATTTAGTGTTAGTTTTATTTCAAATCAGTGAGTTGGTAACATTGTTTTAACGGTTTTTCTAATTCCCGGTAATCCATTATTACTATTCAGTTTGCGCTTGACCACACGCCTCTCTGGTATGTAATTCTCACGTTTTCTTTACATTTCCTCTTCCTCATTGTTTTCTATCCTTCTTCTTTCTTCACCACAATAGGATTTTTTATCTATTTTTGTTTTGGGGCTTAAATTACTTCATATTTTACTCCTTCATCTCATAATTATTTAATTACAACAATGTCAACTTCTTTAACATCATTGTCATCTTTTGCATAACTTGTCACATCACAACTATCTCTGTATGCTTTACACATTACCAAACCTTCATACTATTTGTCTTTTTAATTAATAGATTTCATATATCTCACTATTCCCTGTGTAAATATCGCATTATTTATATTTTCAATTAATTTTTACATTGTTATTTAATTTATTTTATTTTTTCATTTGTCTCTTGTATTATGTAATTTAGTGTTATCTTTTTCTTTTTATACTTCATACTTTTTTATCTTACTTGTATTTTCTTGTTTTTTATCATTTTTACTGTTACTGGTACTGCCTTTGTCTATATTCATTGTTGTTATTTTGTTTTCCTTTTAGCCCTGAAGATGGTCTAAAACTTAGGCCGAAACGTCGGCACAAAATATATAAGTTCGCTTATGGTAGTGTAATTCTTTGACCGCACCCCCCTCTCCCCTCCCCCGACCAATTTCTCCCTTTAAATAGAATTATGAATAGCTTTGTAAGATTTGTGGAAGGTACTCCGAGGCATGTTCCCGTTTCACATCATTATGCCCAGTCAGGATGGTTCTTCCCCTCCTTCCTTAGACAGTATTTCCTTGGCACATTCCTTTACCTAGTAATTACCAACTAGTGTCTTTCCTAAGTCTACAATCTCTCCAATTTAAGTCCTCTATCCACTCACAGTCCACAAAATCTCGGCCTTCTGACCTTTATACACCTTTCCATAGATCTGCATCGTTCCAACACTCCTTTATTGCCCGTTCCACTACTTTCTAGAATTCTCTCCCTCCTAAAATCCGGCATGCCCCTTCCTTAGCCAAATTTAAAACCTTCCTTTTCCGATTCCTGCTCACAACCCAGTTGGTCGCTGGCTAACCATACCATTATACTGTAATGCATCATCAGTTTTCACTACATACTTTTTATGTACATTTCATTTCATTGTTCATGTAGTTCATTGTTTGTTTTGTAAATCTCAAGGATTATTTTCTTTTTATTTATGAATTATTTTCTCTTCTATGACATTTACAATTTTATTGCCAAGAAATTCGAATATGCTCTTTATGTTGTTAATTTTTTATCAATATTTTTTAGATATTTGATTATCTTAGATATTGAAGTCATTATAATGAATATATGTGAATTTACAGTTTTGTTGTTTTATATTAAAAAAGTATCATAACCTCAAAACATTTTGATTGGGCATTTGATGAATTTTTATCAATTTATATTTTTTAATTATGGGATATTTGTTTGCATATCAATGGTTTTATGAGAACATAATTAGTAGTAGTTTTTTCTTCGTTTTAGTTAAAAGAGGACACAGAAAATGTATGTAGTACAAAATAATAAATCGCCATATGATTCCCTTTGAGATCTGTACCATAAATATAAGATATAATAATTCTAACTGTATTATATTCTAACAACTGAAACATATGCACCTATTTACTCTATAAAATAATTCGTATTCGTATATTTGACTGGTGCTATAATTTTTGTGGATACAATTTTTTTTTTTTGCGTATTAAAAGAACTTCAAAACTGAATTAATCATCACAAAATTATCTTGTAGCTTTCACACCTTTAAATTGATTTAATATAAAATGTGGATTTGAAGAAAGAAAATAACCATGATAATCCCGTCTTTTCTCAGAAGATTATTCGACTGCACTTTAACAAATCCTGTTTCAATCATTTTAATTAATTATTTCATACAACATTTAATGAAAGAAACCTTGATAATTATATCATATATGAATTATCAATTTATCGTCGATCCACTTATAGAAAGTATCCAGCGAAGTAGTTATGCTGACATGAAATTTGACGGTCTTACCGATAGGATTGCGTTTTGATATTTTAAATTTTGCACGTATTTATTGCATTTTTGTTTAATTAAAATTTATTATTTAGCAAAAATTTTGAAAGAAAAACTATTATGTTTTAATTAATAGCAATAAAGATTAAAAAAAAAATATTTTAACGAAATATATTTCTCACTCCAATTGTCAATGTCAACTGATGACGACTTTGAGAAGGTGTTGCAATCTTACGGTCTAATCTTTTAATGTCTTGACAAGTTGCTGGTACTAGCCGGTCAATACTGGTCATACTAGCCGGTAGAACGCTTCTCAGGACTGAAAGTTTACACTACAGAGAAATAATTTTTTGATTTTTTGCCATGAAATCATTGTTTCTGAACTACTCTGCGAAGTCTAGGTTGTTTTTCTTACAGCATAGATTATTTTTTTTTTTCTTATGGTTCAAAGAATAAAAACTGTGATGGATTCCCGTCATAATATGTTAAGTATCCATAGTCTTCTTCAGTCATAGTACCTTATGTTTGGAGTACTACTTCGAGTGTTATGTTTCTAATATTTGAATCGTTATCATTTGTAATATTTGATTGGTTATTTAAATTATTAATTAAAGAATTTTGTAATGCTAATTTTATTAAAGACGGTTTTAAAGTAATTTTTGACTACTTATTTCTATTCTTATCGTAGCTTTGACTGAAAGAAATCAAAATTTGGTATAAAGAAATAACACTTTGTTTTGTAATATATTGACTAATGAACTCGACTTATTCAGTTTTCTAACTGGTACAAAAATAAAATGTTTGACTGTCTGATGCAGAACACAATAATGTGATATATCACATGTCACATGACATGTGACATTCGACTCTCCAGTTCGCTGCTGTCTGCGACATGCTCTCCGATGATCGAAGAAATGAGCCGTTCTCAGGAATCTGACCGTATCCATCAGAGAAAGCTCGAGCCAATAACTGTTTAGGTAGAAACTAGTTGGCTCCAATCATCATGGATCACCGCATAGACCAGTCAAAATGAAAAGGTGTTGTGCCTGCAAAAGGTGAAGTAGTTCTAAATTTTTAATATGATGTAAGAACCTAAATGAATAGTAAGAAACCAAATTTGCAACTTCGAAACATCTGTGCGATCGGCTTCATAGCAAAAAAACAGACAAATTTTCGCACTTTTTTCAGTTGTTACTAAATTAACCCCAAAACGATGTGTCTGGCATTAAAGCTTATCTGATATTATTATCATATTAGACATGACTGTTCTTATAGAACGAATATTTTTGATTATATTTCTAAAAATAAGAGATCATTATGAATTTTGTTTTACTTTTTGGAGAAAATGGTCAATGTTTGATGAGATGTAACTTGGAAAGAGCTTAATTTTGTCACAAATTGCTGCAAAGTTTATCGAATTGAATAAAGAATAGTATAAGTTTTTCTTTCAGATGCATAATTTTGGAGTTATTTAGTAACAACTGAAAAAAGTGCAAAAATTTCGCTGTTTCCAGGCTATTACGCCGGCCGCATAGATCTTTCGAACCTGCGGATTTGGTTTCTTTCTATTGAATAGATCATCACAACGTATTAAAAAATTATAACTATTCGACATATTGCACGGACGGATGTATAATTTGATTGAAATAGCACATGTATTCGGGATTTTTAAAGAAACAAGAACATTTTTTCCATCAAAAAATGACGATGGTTCAGAACTACTTGTTCGTTCGAGTTATTCAGTGTAATTGGGATTTAAAGTCAATCAAGTGAAATCATATGCTTCTTGTTGGTGCTTTTTTTCCGCACATGTTCTCGAAACCCAATGGACTTCAACTTGCATATAATAACTTGCATAGACATTAAGCATTTTACCGTATGCTGTAGCTAATTTTTTGAATATCCAGTTTACTTAATAACATATAATATTTACCATACTCGATCGAACTAATAACTTGAAGAGTTTTTAACGAGAAGAAGTAAAAATTGATATTTTCAAGAAATTAAATTAACTTCTTCTGTTCCATGACTAAATTGCTCCATTCAATGAATATCAAACGTACTTTTCTCGATATTGGTGAAATCCTTTTTTGAAAAGTTATTCAATTGTATAAAAATTAGGATGAGAAGATACACGATAAGAAAATTAAAAACAAAGAACATTATAGTTTAAGCGGGACAGATAATGATTTAATTTTATTTAAAAAAATAAATAAAAATCCCTTTTTTAGTGATGGATTTGACTGCGTCACTCTGAATGAATTTCCTTCTAGCTTCATGTATTCGGTTTACTGTATGGATCAATTGATCTGGTGCCTACAAATTAAAATAGAATTAAGTAATAAATATAAATTACTAATTTTAGTCATAGAAAAGAAATTTTACATACCTTTTTGCAAATTTCATTATTTCATATAATGGACTGACACAACAGATGACGTTGATTAAGACGGCTAGAATAATAATTTATCTCATTAGTCTATAACTGCATATACATCTAAACAAATTTTAAATTTAAAAATAAATTAAGGTATAGCCTCATATACCTGATAGCAAATTCATGAGGACGATTTAGAAATTCCTTCTATAGACTCATAATTTAATTTATAGATATGAAACTCTCTTAAACTATCGCTATCAGCAATCCAATTGGTAAAAACTTACCTGTCGTGCTTCTATAATTTCGAGTTTAATCACTGTTTAATTAAATTCCACTATAAGCAATAACAAATGAATTTTTTATTATATTTACTCATATACCTGATAGCAAATTCATGAGGACGATTTAGAAATTCCTTCTATAGACTCATAATTTAATTTATAGATATGAAACTCTCTTAAACTATCGCTATCAGCAATCCAATTGGTAAAAACTTACCTGTCGTGCTTCTATAATTTCGAGTTTAATCACTGTTTAATTAAATTCCACTATAAGCAATAACAAATGAATTTTTTATTATATTTACTCATATACCTGATAGCAAATTCATGAGGACGATTTAGAAATTCCTTCTATAGACTCATAATTTAATTTATAGATATGAAACTCTCTTAAACTATCGCTATCAGCAATCCAATTGGTAAAAACTTACCTGTCGTGCTTCTATAATTTCGAGTTTAATCACTGTTTAATTAAATTCCACTATAAGCAATAACAAATGAATTTTTTATTATATTTTAAATTAAGTGATTGGTTGTGGTCAAATAATTAATTAAGCTATGAGAAGTAAATGAATATGGTGTTAAGTATAATGAATTTCTGTCATTTGAAAAGTCAAATCGATGGTATCGAATGTTGTATTAAAATTTATTGAGCAATAGAACAGATGGAAACAGATCAGTAAATCAGAGTTGCCCTTTCTATTATAGATCTTTAAATTATAGGTATTTTTCACATAACTTGCAATATTGATATCTCAGCCGGCTTACTATAAAAATATAAATAATTTAACAAGTTTAAAAAATCTTCTATGTACTGATTATGTATACTCGTTCATAACCTAGATACATATATTTTTTTTAAATAACAAGCCGAAAGAAGTCAGTCCTCTGCTTGACCCTCTAGTGACTTCACCTGAATGACGGATTTCTTTTAAATTAGCAGAAAATATTTCTATCAACTTAATTAATACTTTTTGTATTTAGATTTGTTTATAGTTTTATAAAAAAAAAAATATATGCACAATTACATATTTAATTCAAGCATGCCAGATTATTCGAATAAAGTAGTACCTTTGTCTCCAGCAAAATGCGCCAATCCCATATCGTTCTGTAATAGTTGATCCAATTCTCGACAGTCGACAGTCCTAACACAATTGCCTTTGGAGAAGAGAGAGACTAATAGCATAGCAACAGTTGACAGTCGCCATTCAACTTGCATCCTGCTAGTGTAGATAAACTTCTAAGTAGGTGTTTTTTTTTTACTGCTTTATAACTAAACCTTCAGGACAGCCCTCACAAGAAGTTCACATGAGCTTCCAAGAATTGTTCCTGCATAGACCACTCAAATTTAGCCCTCCTTTTGCTTTTTGCAACTTCATCCCCTCTCCATTTTCATCGCTATAAAGCCTTCTCTAAATTTACTATAGAGGCATTCCATATCAGAGTAAGCAATGATGTAAGATATTGTAACTTAGCTTGTAAGAAGTATTTTAAATGTCATTGTAACTTTTTCGTAGATAATAAAAGTTATAGCAATAAGTCTTTACTGTTGTGTGTTCGTTAATTCGCATAACTCAAAAACGGTTGGCCGTAGAAAGTTAAAATTTTTTATTTAGGATTACTGTAAAATCTAGGTTTAAACTTCCCTTTTCGGTCACTGCATCATTACCGGAAGTAGAACTTTCCTTTAAAATATAATGAAAAACTTCTCAAATTTGATATTTAAAACTTACATACTAGTATAAATAACACAATAAATTTTGGTTAAAATTGGCAAACCGAAAGTATTACTTTGCTTGAACGTCATATTGAACTTCCATCAAAAATTACATTAAAGTATAATGTAAAACCTCTCAAATTTGGCAAATTATACTTTTATATAATATAAGTAACATAATAAATTTTGGTCGAAATTGAAGAGCCGAAATGGGTACTTTATTTGAAGGTCAAAATAAACTTAAATCAGAAGGTATATCGACATTTAATGTAGAGATCATATAAAGGTTCGGTGATAAAGGTTATAAACGCGATTTTTTTCTCACTCTAATTAAACAATTTTATTGCTCGTTTTATGTGTTAAAATTGAGTATAAAATACTTGTTTTCCTCCTCATTTGTGAACTAACATGTCTGTAGCAGGAGAATAACATATAAGTTTCTTACGCTTAAAATGTTGAAACCGTCGATTTCCAATGGCTTGTCTAGTGACATAGATAGAAAACGACATACAATAACGGAATAAGACCTTCATAAACAAGAGCTTATGTAAGTATGTGTCAGTAAATGGACGTTGCGACGCCAAGTGTCGTTTTTGAGATACGGCTATCTTCGGAAACTAGTAACCAAATTCAGGGTCACTTAGCCGCCGATTTATTAAGTTTAATAGACGCACAAGGAAGTCATGGGGTATCCACATCATATTTTTTTGTGGAGAATTTAATTACGTTTCAATTTTACAATGTATAATTTTTGAGTTATGCGAAAATGAAATAATTTTTTGTTGTAATTTTTTTCCTGGCTATTCTCGGGAATGCACTATGTATAAACAGTTAATTAATGGGCTGTAGACTTAAGCAACTTTCATCGAAATCGTTAGAGCCGCTTTGGCGTCTATAGTCTATAGAAAACCCGTTTCAGCCATTGTTCACAGAGGAGAGTTCAAATTCTGTCCCAAATGCCAAAAAAGGTACTAATTCAGTCCCGCTTGGCTTTCTACAGTGTCCGAATTCAGTCCCGATACTGAAAATTGAGTGTCCCGGACTCTATACCTTTTTTCAGGTATAGGATCCAGCGTATTGGGCATTCTCAAAGACACTATGAGGTTTGCTGGGTCGTTTTCCATAATATGGATTTTTGTTTCCATTTCCGGAGGTGCTCAATATTTTTAAAGCCACTAAATTACGTTTAGGTTTGCAGCTCTGTATTTCATATTCATTGTATCAAATTACACTGATATCAAAGTTCTTGCACTCGTCAGAAAGAAGGATGTTCCTCCTTTCCATACACATAAACAATTATTGGATTATCTTAGGAGGTTTGTGTAAAAAAAAAATGATTTTCAAATAAAAACAAAATTGAGGTTTTCTGCGGATAACGTTGGTTCTGAAACACGTTGGAACACCATGATGAAAGCAAATCGCGTAGGTTGAGAACCTTTAACGCTACCACAAATTATGCCCCAAATATCTTAATAATCGATATTTATGCCCATAATAACCAAATCTACTTGTTATATATGCATTACAAGCAAATCTAACGCCAGTTTTGAATAAAATAAATCTGTTGATATACCTAACTCCGTAGTTTTCATTACATATAATTCGATAGACCATTTAGATCGCTCTTAAATTCAATTATTTCATTTAAAAAAATTTAATTACTCTAAAATTTACTATTTCAGGATCATAAACAATGTTTTAATATTACTTAAACTATGTATAAGAAATATTCAAATATTCTGTAATCTTAAATATTCAAATTAAATTGAATGTAATATGACGTCTCAAGCAAGACTGGGTTCTTAACGATGTACCAACAAAAACATTATTTTTAATCAAGAAATAGTAAATATACTTTTACACCACCGTTGTTTTATAATTTTAGTGACTTAAACATAATAAAAAAACAAAAAAATTATTATTAAATTGAGGAAATAAATTTATTGAAATGATATTATTAAATTATGCAGCGTTCTGATAGGTCAATTGAATTATATTTAATCAGAAAAGTATTACTTTAGAGTGAACATATATTTCTTTACTTGCATAATTTTAAAAAATAAAATATACTATTTCTTGATCACAAATAATGTTTTTATATAATAATATGTACATGATTAAGAACCCAGCCTTGCTTGGGATATCATAGTATATTGAATTTAATTTGAATACTTAAGAACCTGTTCAAAGTGTTATAAATAATATAAATACATTATTCATGATCCAGATATAGTAAATTTTAGAGTGATACAATATTTTAAAATGAAACAATTGAATTTTAGATTGGTCTGAGGTGTCCATTGAATTATAAGTAATGAAAACAGTATTCTTCAATTTTTTTTTTTTTGAAGGAATGAGATGGTCCAGGATGCGGTAAAAAATGGAACACAAATGGTAAAAATTATTTATTAAGGAACCAACGTTTCGAACCACTTTGCAGGTCTTCTTCAGGGCTGAATAAACAAGATACAAAAATAAGAATAAAACAATGGTATATACAGTGAATGAATTAATAAATAAAAAGATTTAGTGAGAAAAAATGAAAACAATGATGAATTTGTAAAATGAAACTGGTAGAGTAATGACAAAAACTAAAAATAAATTAGTGAATATTAATACATTAATAAAACTGGCTATATAATAATAAAAATAGGTAAACTAAAAGAGAAATAACATTAACTAAAAATTAATAACTCTGCTAAATAAAAAAAAAATGGAATACAAATAAATAAAGAGACAAAATATAATACCTTGAAGCTCCAAGGGAAGAAGAATGACTTAGCAAAAAGCAAAGTAATTAAGGAGGCGGTGTAGGAGTAGTAATTAGAATGTCATTAATAGTTATATAGAGAAGGCAGTAGGGAGGGATTTTCATTTTAAGTACCATTAAGTTGGGGATGTAATGAATAAAACTATGTACATACAGAGGCATACTGATAGAAAGTATTTTTTTGTATCCTTATTTTTATTTTTAAAATAGGTTATTGTTTAGAAATTTTCCTCCTGTTATTATACCTATACTTACAGCTTTAATATAACCAGTTTTGTGAGGGCTTTGTAGAAAATAAATTTCTATCCGTATTACTAATTTATTCTTTTGTATATCAAACATTTTGTTCATTTACTCTTGCAGATGACACTTTACCTCAATCTCTTTGTTCATGAGTTCTGATCAATTATATTTTTATTTTCTTCTTGCCCATTTTATATAGACTTTTATTTTAATTTATTATTTATGTTTGTTTCTTTAGATTTATCTTTTTCTTCTATTTTCATTACTTCTTTTTAGGATTAACCCTCCTTATTTTGACCCTCCCTTCTCTTATATCTTCATTACTACCCCTATACCACTCCTTTATTACTTTACTTTTTTTTTATAAGCATTTTTAAAACAATACTGAAAACTTTCTATCAGTATGCCTCTGTATGTACATAGTTTTGTTCATTACATCCCCAACAGATGGCACTTATAATGAAAATCCCTCCCCACTGTCTTCTCTATCATCACTGTTTTCATTTTTTTCTCACTAAATCTTTTTATTTATTACTTCATTCACTGTATATACCATTGTTTTATTCTTATTTTTGTATCTTGTTTATTCAGCCCTGAAGAAGACCTGCAAAGTGGGTCGAAACGTTGGTTCCTTAATAAATAGTTTTTACTATTTGTGTTCCATTTTTTGACCGCCTCCCGGACCATCTCATTCCTTCATAAGTTCTACGCCCAACCATTGATTAGTCAACAAATTTTTTTTTATTCAAAACTAGCGTCAGATTTGGTTTTAGCAGCTTAATCAAATTCATTAACTGGACTTTTGCTTGAACGCACACAGTATTTTCGAAGCGACCTAGTTCCTCATGGTATCTCTGGTTAACGCTGAAAGGCCGAGCCCAATACGTGGAAAAAGGTTCGGGATTCAATTCGGATACCCCTGAAGGGATACCGGGGCTGAATTAGTACTCTTCACCATCTCATTAAATATTCCAAGACTGAATTCGGATACATCCGCGCACAGAGCGCCCGATTAGGTACATAGGCATCGAGGGCCGAAACCCAACTAATCAAAAACAAAAAAAAAAAACAATGAAATCGGCTCATCCGTTCGCGAGTTAGTCGTGGCATAGATGCACATACTAATGACTGAAAATGATTTTTTTTTTGGATTCAGGCGGCCCTGAAACGTAAAGATCTGTTGAAAATTTGACCCTATTAAAATACTTCCCTTACCTAGCCATCTCTGGTGGCGGTAAGGAAAATAAAAATAATATCATTGACAATTTTGGTTATTGGATCTTGATGGATTTTTTTGTTTACAATAATTGTAAAAAGCTTAAAAAAATAAAATTGAGTAAGTTTTATTAAAATTGCTTTGACGAACCTCTATAGTACAGTGTAGCTTTGAAAAGTTTTAGTTCTATTTTTTAGAACGATCACCTTTAAATATAAGTTGCTAATTGCTTATGGTTGATTACTATTTGTTAATTATTAGAGCTACTAAAGAGACGATACACGCGATGTTTGAATGTCGCTCAGAAAGGCATTTTTCTGTTTTTTCCAGAAATACACGATGATATACTTCCTAAGATATCAAATATTCGGTATGCTTCTGATGATATCAAAAAGCGAGGTCTCTCAGGCAACAGGCGACTAAAACCAACCACGCATCCGACTCCTGACCTGTCTTGTAGGAGAAGAATCTAGATGACCTGCTGGTACTGAACTGCCTTAGTTCAAGGTTCATAACTGATTGGCAACTACCCTTCAATTTATTATAATGTTCGACAGCAGGGAGGGTTCAAGTTATATGTAACCAACTACCGCAGCCAGGTGAATCATATCTCATAGGAAAATGAGGCCCGATTGTCTTCTTAATGCTATCCATGCACCAAAAAAAAATTGTTTTCACACTAACTCTGTTTATATAGATGCTACCTTTTTCTTTTCATACTTATTTTTTTCTTATTATTTTGTTTCGAATATTATCTTCAAGAGCATTATTTTATATTTTACTTTATTTAGACTTGAGAAATTAAAATTCCCACAGAAATGGTCAGAAATAATGTTTTTACTTAATTTAAATTTAATAAATATTAATTAATAGAAATTATCTTCTTACCTAGCACTATGGCGTTCTCGATAACGAAACCTAATATCCAAACTCTCAAACTGAACAAGAAGATAAGGGCATATATAAAGACCAATACCCAATTCGCACTGATCCATATACAGATGTAGTCAGGTTTACCCTATTAAATGAGAAATATGAGTGTATGCTATTTATAAAACAAATAGGTATATTTTTTTTTTCAATCTATGGTGAAACCATAGGTTGATAAAATTACTTTTTTAATGTATTTGAACTTCTGCAATTATCCACATTAGAAACCCTGAATAATATCAATAAAAATATCAACCTATTTGATAGGTTGGAGCGAGTAATTCTTAGGAGAATTCTGGAGGCTATGTGTGAAGATGGTCAGTGGCGGCGAAGGAAAAATATCGAACTGTTCCAGCTCTACAAAGGCATTAGCATCTCCTCTCACATCAAGATACAGAGGCTAAAATGGCTTGGCCACTTGATAAGGATGAGTGCTGACAGAGTGACAAAGTACAAAAAGGATGGACAGCGTCCACGCGGAGGGATGGCGTAGGACAAGATCTTCAGCAGCTAAGGATCTCTGTCACAGAAGTGACAGATCGAGAAAAATGGTTGGCAATTGTTGAGCAGGCCAAGGGTAGCATCAGCGCCTGTTGAGCCGTTAGAAGAAGAGAATGTAGATAATAAAAAATCATTTACTGTTTTGTTTTTTCCTTTTCTGTTCTTATTTTGTTCTGTGTATATTGAACATTATTCATATATTCATTGAAAACATCCACTGTTATCTTTAATTTCCTTACTTTTCTTTTTTATACTCTCATATAAGGAATTATAGGAGTGAATTTGATCAAAGTGAAGTTACTTACTTAAAGTACTTCATATAGATCTACATAGAAAGAAACGCTGTCAATATTGGACCAGCTTTGTTTTAAACAGACCTCTGACTTGACTCATTTTCCGATACAATTGTTTCACGTACTTTCCTTCATAATTGCCTTGGTTGGTACCAGAAGAATGCTTGATTTATTTTAGGAGTAATACCACTTAAAATAATAGTGAGTGATAAAATTATTAGAGTCATCAGTTTGGCTGAGATTTATAATTGAGAGAAACAAATTATTTTATAAAAAAACAACTCAAGTAAATGTAAATCATAAGACATGCTTAAAGAGAAGGAAATAGAGAAGACACAGTCTTAGTGCTTGAATTGCCATTTAACGTTCATTGCCCATAATTTCCTCATTTAGACGTAACAAGAACGATTTTATTAATTAAGATCTGGAATCATTTATTGGCTTAAACAAAATTAAACTGATCTTAATAGGAAAACTACCATCAGTCCAATTTAGGAAACAACCCGAGAAAGGTAGCGTTCATCGTCTCGACGAATAAACGACACACTTTTCTAGTGTGTTGTCAGAAAACAGAAAGCCTTTTTGTTTTTCCGTTGACAGAAAATCTGCCACTCCTAGCTGGCTGCCTTTCCGGGAGTTCCTCCTTCATTCAAAATCAAAGGTCAACAGCCGTAAATATGTCCACTATTTCGTTTTTCTCTCTGAAGTGAAGAAGGATGAAGCGCTACCATAGGAGGGTAAAGGTGCCTGTTATTGACATTTGTACCTTAAATTTGATAAAATAAGAGGATGGGATCACGCAGGATTTATATATTTAGAAAATATCTATAATTGGGTATTTCATAAAACTGTGGTATATGTGCTAATACAATTTATTTTTTTCAGTTGTAGCAGAATGGTGCTTTTACTTTTTAAAAATAACATAAGGATCCACTTGTTGACAGGGCTATCAATTATAGGTTCTCATTTATCACATAATTTTCAGGAATCTAGGTAATATAGCTTCTATGCAGGCAGTGCCATGCACTGTAGATACGGATATGGAAAGGAAATATATTTTTATTAAAAATAGTATCTAATTAAATAGAGTTAGTTGAACTTATTATATAAATAAATATTATGGACATATGGACCCTGGCTTTCTATGGACATATCACGAGGATGAACCCAACAAAGATGACCAATCGGCTTCTCAACTACTGGAAGAACAGGAAGATAGTAACATCATGGCTGACAGAAGTGAGGAAAGACTTGCAGGAACTGGGGATAACGGATGGGGACATCAGAACCCGATCACCTCTCAGCAGAATAATCAAACAAAAGAGGTTTCAGGATAGGCCACTCCATAAGAAAACACATGCCCTCTGGACACATGTGGACGTAAACAACGTGAAAAATAAAAAAATAAATATTCTCAACTCAAACGTGGAAATTTGATTACGAATGCGAAGGCCATTTCCATTTGTCATCAAATTTTCATGTTCTTCAGCAGGCGGTAAAAGTTGAAATGTGCCGACAAGAGACTTAGCAAGTAATAAAGATTAGGCCATATTTTCAGGCCTTCTAGGGGACTTCTAAAAGCGTGAAGCCGACTCGAGAAATTGGACGATCAAGATGGATAAGAATTATATCTGGAAAATTTTTTTTTGAAAAAGGTAGAAGAAGTAACAAGTTTGGGTAACGAAATTTTCGTTGTTTATTTTTTTGTTTTTTTAATTGGTGATTTTTTCTATCAATAACATATTTTTCATGAATTAAGTACTTATTGAAGACAATATTTTTTTTTTACAATAAAATTTCATTACTCTACTCGAACTATTTACATCAGAGAAAATTACTGTGTGCATAAACACATATATAATTAGTTTGGATTAGTCCACAAGTCATGGTTTATGGATTAATAGTAAATCAGCCCCTGTTAATATTTTCGATTTTTCGTCTCAGTAAACATGACAAAATAATAGCAAATACTTATTGTGTAAGAACCAACTAAATATCTCATAACTAGCTGTTCACCCGCGTTGAATTTGGATCACCACTTAAAATACAAAATAACCTTTAAAATAATAACCTATAGGATGTAGTTCAGTCTCATTTGTTGTAGACATTTTCAAGAAACAAGGTCAAATGACAAAATTTTTTTATAAACAGCAATTAAGTCTCACTTAAATATGTTTCACGTTTTCGTAAGTTTTTCCCTTTGTCCCTTCCCCTCCTCCCTATTTTATTTATATAATAATGTTTCCACGCAATTATTTCACACTTATTAAAAAGTGCAGTCAACTATAGCTCGGACACATGGCGTACCGAGGGCAAACTCGTGTGGCACAAAGTTTGAACTTTAAAAAACCCCTTCAAACATAAAAAATAGTACCTTTAAAGCCTGTTTTACATGATACGACACTGCACGGGTCAGACAATTCAAAGGCTAATGTGTATTATACGACACGGCGCGTGTCAGGCTGAACTAATGTTTTTATAATTTTAATTCAATTAAAAATTAATTATACTTAAAATTTACTATAAACGAATGTACAAAAACGGATGATCAAAGTACTCTAGATAAAAGTCATAAAAATCCAAACTTAATATTGATATAATATAGAAATAGGTTTCACTTCAGATATTTAAAATATATCGAAAAAAAAGCAATGCATTGTTTTTATAGATTAAAATGGGTGGCGGAGAGTACAGAGGTGGCCAAAAAGTACTCCGAGTAGCCAGTACTTTTTGCCCATCTCTAAAATGGAATACCCGAACGACGTGTTTTAGATACTGTTGCTATACCTTCTTAGAAAATAATTTGAAACAACTCTTTTTCTTACCATTAATTTAATTGAAAAACAGTAAAAATCAAATGTGTTAATGTGTTCGTATACTCTGAAATTGTGATGCTAAATAATACCTAACGATTATAAATAATAGTGTTGATATTATTAGTAACAATAAATGGTATTGTAAATATAATAATTAACAATATTATTCATATATTATTTATTAAAATTATATACTGTTAGTTATATAGTAAAACTTATCTGATTTATTCATTAACTTTTGAATTTTCCATAATCTTTTTCTTCTAAATTATAATGAAGTGGGAAATCCCCCAAAAGAGCATTAATTTTTATGAAAATATAAACTATACTGACACTATATAGGTATATTAAAAAAATATATTAAAATATACAATATAAATGCTTTCGGTAATCGTAAAAAGTGGCTGATGGAGTTGACGGAGTCTGAAGCTAATCTCCATTATACGAGGGACCCATGTCAGCATGTACTAGAAATGTATTTAATAGGAAGTACGTGCATTTATCGTGTCAGGCACCTCCAGACACGTAGCGTGTCAGATTATCGATTGACACGGACAGCGTTTCAAGAATGCCAGTCGTCTGTGTCTGACACACTATACGAGTATGTATGTACTTTCTATTTTACATAGAAGAATATTTGTCTGACATGAACCGTGCCGTGTCGTATAATATAAAACAGGCTCAAATGGCAGGTTTACCGACGTATTGTTAGGTTACTTATTTATCGTTGTTTATGAGTTTGTGCTGGTTTTTTTTTTCATTGTCCCTATAATTGGCTTGTATATTGATTTTCTCATTCGGGATATTGCCTTGTATTGTTTTTAGTCGTTTTTCCCCGAAAAAAATAGACTATTGCAGTGGGCCGAAGAGCGGCGGTGAGCGGCGGGACTGCGATTTCTATCCGTTTCATAACCCCTAGAGCACGATTATGGAAAATTTGGAGATGTCTGATATATATTTATATATATATATATATATTTTCCCCATCACATTTGAGCACCTCCAGCGCCCCCCTTTGGGTCTAATGAGCTGAAATTCGGTATGTAGGGCTTTCTTCAAGGCAGAACGATACCATTAAAGAATGGGTAAATTCCAGTCAAAATTTCGATATGTTTCCCTGAAATTTCGGCGTTTTTTAAGTTTTGCGCATCACTACAGCTCCACCATATTAGTTTATAGGGCTGAAAATTTGTATGTTAATTGAGTTCGTGTCGGGGAAGCATCCTTTGGGGGTCTCGACTTGGTCCCCCCACCCCTCTGGGTTTTCCGATTTTTTAAAATATTTGCGCACCTTTAAAGCCCCTCCAAGTTGAGTTAGGGAGCTGAAAACCTGTTACATTCGAAAGGAAATTAAATTAACTATAAAACAAAAGAAGTTTCATCGAAATCGGACGGCTATTAGCAAAGATATGGCTATTTCAACTGTTTCAATGCCTTATTAGTCGTTTTTCCCCGAAAAAAATGTTTTCGGTAAATTGTCATTTCATATGTAAATTTCGGTATGTTAGGGGACTGTCTTTTATGGGAAAATATGACTTTCGTGACGGAGTTCTACTGCTCACGGATTTTTTTTTTATCTGGCTTTGAACTTAACATTGGATTTCTCTTTCGGAATATGTAATTTGTATTACTTTAACAACTCAATTATTGCTTATTTTTTGACATGGACTAAATCTCACTGAATGGAGCTAACTCCCGAATAAACAACAGAAAATCCAAAGTTGGCGAGAAAGAACATGGTGTGAAAGTTCCTGAACCCACAACTAAGGCAGTACTGCCGGAAAAGGCGAAAAGTGTCCAAAAGGTGAAAAGTGAGCTTCAAAGTTGACAAAATTATAAAATAAATTGGTCATATTCCCATCCACCGTCAGCCTTACCATTCCGATTTAAATTCGATTCAATTTGTGTGTGGAGCCATAAAAAAATCAACTCGCCAGAGAGTCTAGTCTATAGATTTTTCTTTTGAGTGAAAAAGAACATATGTTGAGGAAGTATTACAACGAATATTCTAAAGAACAATGGGAAATTTTGTGTAAGCACGCAAAGTATATTGAGGACAAATACCGAGAATCTGACAATATAAATGATGAAGAAATCAATGCTTGTAATATCAATGTAGGAGGAGTAAGCTCGGGCTCAACCTCTGAAGAGATTTTGAACCTGAAATATTGTGAAAATGTGTTCGGAAAGGAACACAGCTATGATACGAAATCAATATATATAAATAAAAATTGTTTTTGTAGAACATGCTCCTCATGAAGCTCATGTAATTTTTTTTCTCGAAAAAATCCTCATTTATTTATTAATTCTTATTTTCATTGGAATTGTTTTCAAAAAATTTAATTTATCTACGGCGAAATGATAACAAGCATATGATAGTCATGTCAATTAAATGTGTGGAGGGGGAAGAGTTGCCTTTCCTATCGCGGACTGATCTCATTTTCCCGCTGCCATTCACCTTACTGTGGGCGAGCTATAGCTTCCACGGATTTAAGTTATCATGACAACGACATGTACGCAGGTTGAACCCTTTTTCTTTTAACAATTTATTTATGGTTACTGCTTCACTCATATGGGTCGCAGCATGATGTTATAAAGGCTAAAGCTTTCCTCAACTAAAGGTCTATCTAACGCAAACAGATTTTTTCATATGATGGTAATTCCTGAAATTAGCGCGTTCAAACACACAAAATCTTCAGCTTCATATAATAATATAAACGAATTTGAAGAAACCCACTGTACACATCACTTTAATCAAATATTTATTTGTAAGTATTCAAAACTGTGATGGTAAAATAACTTTATCTTTTTTTTCTAAAATAAGTTTAATATTTAATTTAAATTATTAAAGCTCATATTTATAGAAGTTGACATGACAAAAATTAAAGCGGTTCTTTCCTGGAGGATGATGTGAGAGATTAATAAGGTCCTGTGAAAAATCTTAAGGAGGAAAAAGTTATCAAAACAGTCAACTCGTTTTGATGGTCCCACATGTTTTGAGAACATGATTGCCTGATTTATTAAAAATTCAGCTGGTGTTAATAAACTTAGGCTATGACCAAGAAATAGACTAGCAATACAAAGTTACTCGGACGTATATTTTCTTTTACCTTAGTGGTTTTGATCCAGAATTGGTACAATATAATTATAGTTTACAGCACTCCTGTTAGAACACATAAAATATAGTTTAAGCCATATTTATAGATAATTATAATGTGCAAGCTACTGACATAGTTCCATTTTTAGTGGATTGCATTGCAGGTAGTTGCAGAGACCTTGGTATGCACAAACCTGAGGTGGTGCCCAAGAAGGAAGTGATAGGCCATCTGTTGTTTGTACTAGCATGTATGGGTACGCTGAGGGGGACAGAGGAGGATCATGCTCCCTCCCTCTAAAACTTATTGAAACAAATAAAAATACAAGAGAAAAAATAAATTCAAGTTAAAGAAAAAAAGATGTGGCCTGAGACTATTTTTACTTCCATGCACGTACTACGTTTTCAAATTAATTAATCTATATACTTTATATTAGTTTTTAATTGATAGACATTAATTTGTTGCAGTAACTGTTCCGCAGTAAGCTCATTGGCAATTATGAGACTATTTTGTCTATGATGTGACGAATACAAAACGAGACTATAACAACGATGAAAGGCATTGTCCTACTTTGTTGATAGATAAATGTCGCACATTCTGGATCCTTTTGGATGTCTGAGCACATTTAAGAATATGTACAGAGGAGCAGAAGCGACAAGCCATACAAGACAGGCGGCATCAGCTACTATCACTCTTGTAGGCTACAGGCTGTAACCCCTATCTTAGTACTTTTTTACAGTCATAAAACATAAAACAGAATTCCAAACTTGCAAAGCGTCAAGTAGTTCTGATTTTTTTATTTTATTTTGTTTGGGCTAGTAGTAAAAAAACAAATTTGCTACTTCAAAAGACATGTGCGTGTTGCGTAACAGCTAAAAAAGACCGAAATTTTGGCACTATTTTCAGTTATTCATCTGTGTTACTCTATCATTAGCTACATCAAGACCCACATTGGTATCAACGTCTCGGCTGTTTTCGATATTCATTCAGAGGATACGGTTAATATGAACAGCCAAAGATGCTGAACGGAACATTTGACCGTGTGATTATAGTAGGAGAAGATTTCGATCTCCTCTTTCTTCTCAATGGTTTAGGTTCTTGTGTTACTAACGTCTACTTCTAGAAGAGGAGTAGAGGTGAAGCCGACAATTGCCATTACTCAAACTCCTCTTTCAGATAAAAGGTGCCCATTAAAGCACAAATAAAAGCCAAATTAATTTTCTTCGAGTTCATTCCGGATGACTTCAATATTCGTTTGTGGATTTTTAATCTTTAGTTAACAGTTGACATCCGCAAGATGGTATAGAAGGATCAATCTAATTAGCCATTGAATTGAATTGCTTATTTTTGAATTTTTTGTGTGTTTTTAGAACTGAGGATGAATGTATAACATTCGAAACTAGTTTTCAATACAACAAATTTATAGAAGTGGCAAATAATTTATCAATCCCTTTAATTAACAAGTCTAAAATTTCCTATAATTGAACAAGTAATAACAAAACAAAGAAACAAGAAAGGTGAAGGTAACGAAGAAACTTGGAATGTTTTCTTCCAGCTCTAATGAACAGGATTTTTAATTAAAGTTTGGCACAACATGAAAGGTAAAAAATATAAAGATCAAAATTTTTAGCACCTTATTTCTTATATAAACTGACTTTTATTTTTTTTTTTGGCGCCAAAAAATTTAAAAGTATCAGAGAATCGCTTACATATTACATACCTAAGGATTAATGATGATATTACATTAAAAAAACTAATTTGAATAGCTGGTGATATTTTCAGTCCACTTTCTTTAAAGTTGTTACTTCAATATATCTTGGGTCTGCTGAGAATAATATTTTGTATGAATCTTTTAGAAAATTTAATCCCCTATAAGATTGGCTATTATTCATTTTTCACTAAGCGCCAAAAAAAATAGTCATTAAGACGAAACCATATCTAGCTTTTTGCGTGTTTTGGACATTTTTGTTGATTAGACGGTCCCGTATCTCAGTAGGTATTCCGAATTAAAAAAAATGTTATATACAAAACTTGCTAAATTTAACGTTCTTTAAAATTAGTTATGACACACTTTTTACCTTAAATTCAAAGGAACCGAGTTACTTAAATAACTGAAAAAATGCTTTTTCTTAGCAGTTTTTCAAGATGGCGGAAATCACACAAGAAAGAGGAGGTCAAAACCTTAAATTTTTTGTGAGAGAGGTAATACACATAGCATTCATGAAAAACAAAATTACTCCACCTTTTGCAATCCAAAATTATATTTCTATTTGGCTAATATGCCAATTGCCGATTGGATTCGGAAGATGACTAATTTCGAGGTATAATTGACCGAATTTAAAAATTTGATACTCAATGGACACAAAATTTGATGCTTTACAACTTTTAGCTGATGAATTTTTCTTATATTGTATGGGGAAGTGCCCTATTATGGGAATACGAGATAAAATGGTTTCTAGACATAGTTTGAGTTGAAACCTGGCTGTTATACTATAAAATTGAAGATTCATGTAGCATTGGCATATGATTTCTGAAATTGCTATTATTCATACACTGTGGCATTATTTTCTGCGAATGTTTGTTCAACAAATTTTTTTGTGAATACTTTGACCAGATATTTGGCCGATCAAGGTAGGTCTGATTCTCCTAATCATTTTATCTTGAATAGTTCATTACAATATTTGCTGAATGTCTGCATTTTTATACAAAATGTTAAAGCTCACTAACTTAAAAAAAAAAAAAAATCTGATTTGGACAACACATGACTTCCTTGTAAGCCTATTAAATTATAAATCGGTAACTCAAAAAGTGCTCCTGAATTTTATTACTAGTTTCCGAAGATTGTACAATCTCAAAAACGATATTCGGCGTCGCGACATCCATCTATTGATACACACACACACACACGATCTTGTTTCTGGAGGTCTTATTCCGTTTTTATATGTCGTTTTCTTTCAGTAGATAACAAGTTCCCAAGAGATTTTTTCGTGTACCGAGACTACATTAGAACTGTCAATATCACTAGATAAAGCACTTGAAATCGACGGATTCGACATTTTAAGCGGAAGAACCCACTTAACTTATTTCTTATTCTTCTGCTGCAAACTTGTTCAGCTCACAAATGAGAGGAAAGAAAAGTAAAGCGATTAAAATACTCAATTTTAAAACTTAAAACAAGTAATAAAGTTGTTTAATTGGAGTGGAAAAAAATCGGGTTTATAACCTTTAGCACTGAACCATATGATCTCTGCATTAAATCTCAATATAATTTTTGATGAAAGTTTATAATGACCTTCAAGTAAAGTACCACTTATGGTTTGCCAATTTAAGAAAAGTAAAGCGATTAAAATACTCAATTTTAAAACTTAAAACAAGTAATAAAGTTGTTTAATTAGAGTGGAAAAAAATCGCGTTTATAACCTTTACTTCAAGTAAAGTACCACTTATGGTTTGCCAATTTAGACCAAAATCTAGTATGTTATTTAAATCAATATATAATTTATAAATACTAAATTTGAGAAGTTTTGCATTATATTTTAATATAATTTTTGATGGAACTCAATTATGACCTAAAGTAAAGTACCACTTCCGGTGATCATGTAGTGACCAAAAAGAGAGGTTCACAACTAGATTTTACAGCAATCCTAAATACAAAATTTTAACTTTCTAGGGCTATCCGTTTTTGAGTTATGCGAGATACGCACGTAAGGACGTACATACAGAGGTCACAACGAAACAAATCAAAATGGATTCAGGAATGGTCAAAATGGATATTTCCGCTGAAATCTGAAAACCGAAAATTTTCGCGATTACAATACTTACTTTACTACGTACAAGGAAGTAAAAAGAACTCTATTTCTTTATAACTGAATACCCAGCACTTCCTACTATGGGATATCCCATATTAAGACACCTTTTTCATCACTAAAATAAAAATATGCAGAATCTTGGTTGGGGGTACGGTCAATGAAGAAACATAAAAATAAGAAAATCTTATTTTATTGTGTGCCGTCGTTCCACTACTTTTTCTTATCTTCTTTGACCACACCCCCAACAAACTTCTACATATATTTCTACGGCCAACCTTACATATCACTAAAATAAAAATAATTATTAATCATTAGATTAAAATAATTCGAATGGAATATTACATTAATTACTTAATGCATTTTATTTATAATATCTTGTTATCCTCTATTAGATCTTTGTTGGTTTAATTTTTCTTATAAAATAACTAAAGAAAAATTAGACAACAATGGACAGAGTCTTTAAAAAATGCAATTGAGGCTATTCCGAATAAAGTGATGGGCTGGTGAAATGCTTCAATGACCTTTGGAGTACCTCGAACTCTACTAGATAGGTATGTCAAATCTAATGAACCAATAATAATTAAAAAATTGGTTAGAACAGCTGTTATGCGAAATGGAAAAAAAAAATGGCCTATTGTATGCTGATGGAAGAGAAGTATTTTGGGTTTATACTAGATATTAGGAGCTTGGTCATTCAGCTGGCTTAGAACAAAATCCATTTAAGAATGAAGAGGCCGGTAAAAAATGGCTGAGGTGTTTTTTGAACCGCCATAAAAATTTAGCCGTCAGAAAACCTGAGGGCATTTCAGGTGCTCTGGTTAAATGTTTTAACCAAGGCAAACCTTTTTTACAAACTGTTAAAGTTTTTGGTCTTTTTGAAACCGAAATGGAAAATGCTGCAAATTATTTCATAATAGTTTATTGTTTCCAAATATTTATGGCTATGTTTTTGGCAAACTGCTTTTCTAAGGCAGAAAAGTGTGGTTCCAGAAACCACATTTACTTAATTAACTGATGTAATTTATTCCCTATTTGCATCGGTTCCAGAAGGAAACCGATCTATCAAACTGTATTTTAATATAACAGGCTAGAGACCGCAGACTCCCAAGCTGGCTGAACCACTCTATAAAAAAAGTTTAGAAGAGTAAAAGCAAAATAAAAAAATATAGAATGAATGAAGTAAATCCCTTTAAAAAAATTGAGCTTTTTTTATTTATAACATACGTGTATATTATGTATTTTTTTTGTATTATTAGCATACTTTTCCTTATTTACTTAATTTTATACCACATTATCATGATCCCTAATACGGGATACATATTTCATATTAGGGCAATATTAAGATTTTCTCATAATAAGAGCCTATTTTTAAAAAGTACATATTTTACGTTTCACGACGTAAATTTAATTACGAACTTAAAAAATGTTCATATGTAATGTTTTTCATTGTTAGTATGCTCTCCTGCATCCATATGTACCTCTACACTCCTACTACTGAATGTACAATGCTAATTGTATGTTCTAAACACTTTAGAACCAACAATTAAATGTTAAAAAAAAGCATCACATAACAGGATACTTTCTCCAACTCATTTCCAAGCCAGAGACTCATATATCATATTTTTGACAAAGTAGAAAAATATATCCGTTTTTGAAGTATGGTTTTCGGCCACATCACTTAACCAAATTTTTATAGTGTGGTACTCATTCGACACATAATTTAATTTATTATACCATAATTTATTCGATTGATTGCACCGTTTAGGAATTATAGACGAAAATATAATAAAAGTCCTTAACTTTCTAAGTTTTTTGGCTGCCAAAAGTTCTCCCGAGATCACCCGTGTTAACATTTTTATTTTTTACATTTTTGCACCCATATTAACAAGTTGAAAAAATAAAAAGCTTCTACCCCATCTTTCACATCATACAAACCCTCTACTGACTGGCCTACGTTATGGAACGGTAAAACAACGTATTAGCTTAAACCGTTCCTGCTCCGTCATCGTATAAGGTTCCCTTAAGTGCTCCTGCTCCAGCTCCAAACAGCTCTGCGTTACAATTTCAACCATTTACATCATAGTTATGAATATTTTGTTTTGTTATGCAAAATAAGTTTGCGAATAAAACTGTGGTGAGATTTATTCCAATATGTGAATTTTATTTATTTAAACTCGAAATTATTGTTTCTGTGTTGTATTTTCTAGTTGTTTTTATTTTATGCGATGCGTTGAGCTTACATTGTAAGAAGTTAAAAATCAATCTTTAAAATTATTTAAATTCATTCTTGTACATTTTTTAATAAGCCAACCAAATATGGTTTCGATTTTTTAAAAATTTAATCTAATAAATTGACGAAAAGCATCTTGAATTTTACAGTTCACTGTCTTGAGATCCTTGAATTATGCTTGAATTGTTTCATACTATATCGTTAGACACCATGTATGGGCCAAAACTTTATTAAAGCTGAATATAATAAACAAACTTTGAGAGTATTTCGATTATTAGACGATTAATTAAGGAGTGTAAAATATTTAAATTTAATTCATTTTTTGACTAAAAGTAACTAAATATATATTTTCAGCTGCTTATATAACATTATAACATTGCTGAAACTCAGTATAATATAATGTATAGATTTATGTAGAAAATATGAAATTTGTAATACCCTGAACATTCCACAAAATAAAATTGGTGTATTGATGAACATCGCAACAGCCATGAACAACGTAAAAACATGGTACCCTGTATAAGAGGTTGGTTGACTTGTTGCTGGGGCTGAACGTGGTGAGACACTGCGAAAGTAAGGACCTAAAATTCAGAAAAAAATATTAGCTATTTATTAAATAAGATATCCCATGAATTTTTATTTATTTATTTTATTTATTTGTTTCATTTTCGTCCATTGGTAAAGTCTTCTTTACTAAAATTGAGTTAGAAGATTGAAAGTTTGTAAGTGTCTTTTGGTGGTCTCAACTTTTTTTTTTCCACCGCAGCCATTTTGGTATATCCAATTTTAGTACAATCGTATTTTAGTTCTTATTATGATAATTTAAAATACAACCTTAGTGGCGGAACTCAGGTCATACTGTTGCTCACAATTTTTTTTTTTCATTCACAATATAATTAATCTCCTCACAATTATTGGAATTTTTAGATTTTGTTTTCCCTCCACTATTTGTGTCACAAAAAAAATCTTGAATCGGAAATAAAAAATACAAATTTCTACGCATACATCGTTTTTTCTGACTTTAAGGAGCATTTGTGCCAACTTTGAAGAGAATCGAACGACGTATTTGGTCGTAATCATGAAACAAACCGACAAACGAAATGCCAAACGGTCGAGTTGAAATAGGACCTCGGTCAATAATACAATGACCCATAGCACACAAAGTCATGTTTACCAAAGGGTAGATAACGAAAAAGAAATTTGATATGCTTGATTGGACAACACACACATAGCGAGAACCCTAAACCATAGAGATCAAACTGGGGTCCCCGGGATAATTTTTTATGGTCCACGATGCTCTATTTACATGAATACATTAAATTAAATAAATGTTTAATTAAAAGATATATTTAAAATTATTATCCTAAATTCACTTAATTACTACATGTTTTAATTTTGCCATCCATATGGGTGAATATAATTTTAAGAAAATTTGTGAATGTGATGTTGCCGGCGTGAATCATACAAGTTACATTAAATGAACCGCGTTTTAATTGAATTTGACACATCTATCTACTGTTCACTTCCAAACTAAACTGTTGGCATGACAGTTTCATCTGTCAATTTTCTACCTTAAGTTTTTGTGTTTCTCGTTCAGATCATGTATTTTTAAATTGTTTTCTCTTATTTGTGTTTCAAGAAAAATGGATAAGATAAGCAGATTGAACATGGAATGAATAGGGAGATTACGGCATTCAAGCCTGCTATTATATAGCAATGTCAATTTCATATCACTCGGAACTTGGGGCATTATTTTGTTAACTTAAAATCATATGTGAACTTATGTAAATAGTGAGTGCTAACTATTGTAATATACAATGTTAATAATAGTAATAACTAATTATACAAAAAGTAATATAATAAATAATAGATATAATCAATTAATATACATTAGTAAATCAACTAATAAATATAATAATATAAAGTATTGGCATTCAAATTGTATTAATAATTTATTTCATTCATTATTATTTTTATTGTAGTTTTTTATGTTGGTTTTTCTCACTTTTCCTACTGTTTTTTAAAATTTAATTTCTATATGTTTAATGTATTAGACATAAAAACTTTATGTGTATATATATTTATATATATATATATATATATATATATATATATATATATATGTATATATATATATATATATATATATATATATATATATATATATATATATATATATATATATATATATATATATATATATATATATATATAAAAGTTTTAAGGTTTTTTCGTTTTTCGTCTTTTAGGACCAATTGACTCAAAATTGCTGGACATTTTTGCTTGAATGAAATTAAATAAAAACTCAAATCAAAAAAAGATGGAGCATTCAACACAAACGAAACTTTTTATTTTCGTCATTTTCTTAAATCAATTTTTTCATGTAACCATTCTTAACTCATCATATAAAAATTTCAACACGAAATCATAAGAGTACAGTCATAAACACAAATAGAATATTTGGCATCCTTATCTCTATCATCACAACTACAACTGTTTTCATCACATGAGACATATATTATCTTCTTTGTCTTCTGATAATGAAGATATTTCCCTCCGTTTTTTAGATTTCTTCGTTTATCGGAGATGGTTTGGCCTGTTTGTTTTTTGTTTTTTTCCTGATGTAGACGGACCTTCCAGGGTGAGTGCTTTTCCTTTTTTTTTTTTTTTTCATGGACTCTATGAGTGTGGTTTTGAAGGGGAGACTGCTGACAAGAGTAGCCTGATCGAGAGCTTGACGTCTAAGGAAGAATGAGATTGGGTAAGAGCAAATGTATTTCGGAGGCCTGTCCTTTCTTAAAACATTGCATTAGACCTGCTCTTCCGTAGGCTTTTCCTACCAATTGTGATATCTATTTGATAAACTGTTATAGGTCGGAAAGGATGCATGGCAAGCCAAATTTCATTCTGTTAAGCGTATTTGAAGACCTTCATAACGCACACTAGTAAGAACTTGTAAGAAATTTTCAGTAAGAACTTCAATCACACCAATATTGCGGATATAACTATACAGAATAATGACTGAAAACCTTTAAATGCTTTTAAGAGCACCCTTTCCTTATTTTTTGCGCAATATTAAGAGCACTCATGTGGATGATATTAGTCATCACCTAAGTCTCAGAGATGGTGGTCTTCAATTTCGGAATTACATGGCAAAACCCAGTAACTAATAACACCTAAATGTCTGCTATTATAGTTAATAAAATGAAAAAAAAAACTTTCTTTATCATCTTAAAAATAATGAAACATGTTTACTAACACATAGTTCCCGCAAATCAGAAAAATTCTCAGAATATGGGGAACAAAACCACAGCTCCGCCTGGCTTCCATGCATAATCACTGAAAGGAAAGGCTCCGTCCCACAGTGCATCGTTAGTGGACAAAAATTAAAATATTTTCTAAAGAGTTATCTACTACTGCGTATTTTAAACTAATATTTAGACCATTGATTCCTACGATTATTCCCTAGTTTACTTTTCTTTGTGAGTTAATATAACGGCCTAACTTAAACAATTAATTTCTTTTGAAGTAATCGCTTCATCAGTTACAATATGCATAGGAATAAAACATGGCTAATTGTGGTATTAGTAGTAGTAGATTTAGTAGTGATAGTAGATGAAATATGTTCGCTGTTGTATGTTAAAAAGTCTAATGAGCTATACCAACGAGAATTATCAAACATTAGTCGGCTATTTTGCCTGGCTTTTAATTGTGAATTGAACAGTGTCTCGAGGAACCATCATAAATATCGTGAGCGTGTTGAGCTCAGCAGACTGCTTAATAAAATAAAAATGTTTTAACAAAAATAATTTATCGTTGTAAATAGTTGAACTAGGTTTTGGTTGACAAAAAAAATTACTAAAATTTCATTATTTACATTATTCATATCATTTGTGTTCATAAAGTTTTAAAAAAAAATTACTAAAAACTGTTTTTCTGTTATTATTTGTCAAATAATTTCCCTATTTCATTGACCCTTATTATGGGGTGTATATTAATACATTTTAATAAAAGGATGGCATTTCTTATAAGAATCCATAATTAATAGATTTTTGTTCAACAAACCCACCATTCTCATTACACTGTGCTTCGTTCCTGTGTTGGTCACTATCTAGCTGCGCTAATTAGGGAGCGAACGGGTTACGCGATATTAGAAGCGTAAGCGATATTTTGAGCCTCTATCTTACTATTCTAAACAGTTCAAAATGCCAGTTATACTCCAAGTACTTGTCCATTATAACTATTAAGTTATTATTGTTGGTTAGACTTCACAAATTTGAGGTTTTCAATTTTCATCTATTATTAATAGAGGGTATTGGTTTCATTACCGGCTCAATCAAATTTTTTCACATAATGTTTTAATTTCATTTCTCACATGTCCTCAATGCACTACGCCACTTAGCAATTGAGCAAAAGTTTCTCCATCAAGTATGAAAATGGGGTCAAGCCCATTATTACTTGGATCACTTGCGGTACAATCATGTGTTTTTGGTGTCTCCTGTAAAATTGTTGATAATAAATTGAGCCACTTTTGAAACTAATCATCTCAATACTCAAACTACCACCAGCAAAACCAAGAAAATAACTTTTTTATACATATAAAGGTTCATAGTTCTTTTTTTATTTATTTTTTCCATCTAAAATACTTGCCATATACTTGATGTTCACTGATGATCCTCATTAAACATAATAAATGGAGAGCCATGAGACCACAGCTGAGTAACTGAAAAATTAATGCAAAAATTACTCTATTGTATAATGCGTTAATATTTATTTTCCTTATATAATCACCGCCACCAGAAGTGGGTTGTTTGGAAAGGAAGCTATTTTAATCGGGTCAAATTTTTTATGACAAATTTTTTAACCGGCTTGGAACAGTTTTCGACTAACAACTTAAAAATTATAAGAGTATGATGTTATGCAAATGGACTAGTAATTATTTTGTCTATGTATGTAATGTTTACTTTTTTTTTTTTTTTTTTTTATCAAAGATATTATTTTGGGTAATTATTGGGATCACACGCCGCTTTATCAAAAGGGGGCGTGGCCTCCAGTATGATTATGCACCCTCACGTTACCAGATAATTTTATTATTATAACTTTCAATAAATTATTTAATGAAAATTTTTGATAAAAAGCTAAAATAAAATAACAAATAAATTTAGTTATAACAAAATAATTATGATGAAATTGATTATTTGTTATTGCTGAGGAGAATAAAAGAGGTGAGAGAAAATAATATTGGAGAGGATATTGTACAAACACTGAAGAAATACCATAGCAGATTAATTATAGCAGTTCAGAATACTACCCTTTTGGTGTATACAATAGTTAACCCTTTTCTTTAATTGTTTGGAGGTCCCTTCATATATTCACTTGAGGATTTAGATGATCACTGATCAATTAATAATAATAAGGAGTTTTGTTTTTAGGTAACTTCAGTTTTGTGGTAATACACCATTATGAACTCATAGCATGAGTCTAAAATAATAGAAAAATCATCCAGTTGCAAGACCGATTAAAATGTATTAAAAATTTTAATTCAATTGTAGGATAAAAAAAAAATTACACAAGTACCAATTTATTTATTTATTTATTAAAGCCCTACTCAATTAATTAATTAATAATGAATTTAATCAATTAAATTCCTACCTTCGTAATTTTTCTTATTCGTAGTAAGTGTGATTAATAATCTAGAAAAGTAAAGAATATCGTGATTAACGCGATGGGGAACATAAAATTTTATTTATTTTAACTTCATTATTGTTAATAATAATAAAAATGTGTTCATTTCTGTGTTTACTGTACATAACTTTTCATTCGTTTCTTCGATGTAAACATTATTATTTGAATTAAATTCCTAGTTGGTAATTATTGTGGTTAATTTTCTGAAAAAGCGGAGACAGTCGTGATTATCGTCAGTGGGAAACGTAAAATGATGTATATTTCGGTAATTATTTACCAGGAAGAAGTGAACGTTTCGAAAAACAGTGACAAATGTATAAGGGAAGGTGGTGGAGGACGTAACCTCAATGTCAACAATGTGAGCCACGCCCCCTTTTGATAAAACAGCGTGTGATCCCAATAATTACCTTAATTTGTTTCTAAATTTGATTTATTTTTTATTAGAATAAGGTGACCAGATGTTCTACATTTGGGTCCTTCCACGTTTTGTCCCACATCGAAAATTGACCCACAAAGTGTCCCCTATGTAAAATTCTTATTCTTCAGACCTTCCTGTTATATTAAATTGTAAGGAATCAACAAACGGACTTAGAACACGACACACTTTATTCTGAATCTAGAGTACAACTAACACAGGTGACAGATGCCTGGATGATAAATCGATACATCGATTTAGTAATAAATAACACGATCAGTACAACAAAGTAGTAGTTAAAAAAATATAATCTTAAACACTCACCAACTGCACAAGACCAGCCAAAACCGACCTCAGTGAAGGACTAAAGCAAGGACTGCAAGTACCCATTTATTTTTGCTTCGACCATTTACTGTGGCCAATGATATTGATTAGTAACATTTAACACTAAGCTAAACACTAAGAACTTAACCAAAATGCTTAATGCCTGTCACATGTTTTAACTGGGGTAAATACGTCGGTAAATGCTTGTATTGCCAGTTAGGCAGCTGTACAAATAGAAATAGTTATAGTTTTAAGCAAACTCTATTTAATTAACTTATATTGCTGATTTTCTACACCTGTCATCTACGGAATAATTAGTATTGTGGAATATATATGTATTAAAGTATTGTGTTTTAACAATGGGCAACAGAATTAAAAAAAAATAAAATTCAACATAAAATTTACTCTTTAAACGAGCTATAAGAAAATTACAAACAAAAAAGCACCTTCATGACTTGTATGGTTGAAATTAAATATGAATTTGAGTTTTAGCACTAAGTTTATTAAGTTTAAACTTTATTAAACGAACTTATTATATTACAAATTGTGTTCAATAATGAATATAGATACAATGAATTATTTTAAAATAAAACATGTGTTTTTTTTCTTATCAGCCACAAAATCTCTAATGCTCTCTTCCCAGTGCTCAGGATTTTTTTTCTTCCTTGTTCTTCGGTCTTGAACCGGACAATTTCTTCTCCACTTTTTCAAGATTCGAACCTCAAAATAAAAGATTATTAATAATGTCTAATACCTACGTTAATTAACTTCTTCTTCTTCTTTCACTCCCTCCTTAGTGCCATCAGCGTGGAGGAACGGTCTCGGCCCATCTCGCCCTCTGATCTCTGACGCTGGCCCTTCTTCTCATATCCACCATCGTGCTTCCTCTGGCTCGCCCAAGTCTCTCCAGATAGTTTTGATACATCATCCTGGGTCTACCTCTAGGCCGCCTTCCCTCTGGTTTTGCTTCCAAGAGCCATTTAGCCTTTTGGTTATCGCCCATCCTATAAACATGACCAAACCATTTCAGTTGGCGTTCTTCAATAATTTCTTTTACGTTAATTAACATTAAACGGTAAACCTTTGGAATCGCTAGTATCTCCTTGAAGAGGTCTAGATTCTCAGACCAGACTATACTTTCACCCACTGCGCATGCCCAATTAAATACTCAAACCGATGGATCCTTTTCACTTGGAATAGTCATGTAGGGTTAGGTCAGACTTCCCGCCTTTTATCGAATAGATCTCTTGTCCCCACCGCCTTCTTTCCTAAACCATCTTTAAGTTTAAATATCATGGCCAATCTCTTCAACGTTCTATTAGCTTCGGATCTGGGAAGTTTAGTCCAAGTGGTGAAAAAAATTTACCAATTATGTGTATAATTAAGGATCAATAGATTTTCGTCCATGGAGTTTTAGAAAATTGCATTCATTTTCTAATGAAAAGGCGGCGTTGAGCTTCAACGAATCCGGCATGCGCCACTTGTTGTCAGCAATCGTTTATCATTACTACACCTCTGGCTTGCCATTCTTCCGCTCCCTGGCGTATGATCGTTCGCAGTTCCTGACTTGGTCCTTGGATCGAAATTGTTAATAGCATAACCCGAATGAGTTGGTCATGGACCAAATTAACCTTTTTCCTCTATATTCTTCTTAGCATTGCAATACCCCTTCGTAAAAAGGCGAGAAGTCTGACCTAACCCTACACCAGCGTTCCAACTGAGAAGAATCCGTCGGTTTGAGGATTTAATTGTGGGTGAAAGTATAGTCTGGTCTGAAAATCTAAACCTCTTACGATCGTTAGTAGCAATTCCAAAGGTTTACCCATTAAACTTTATTAAACAAATCTTATAATAAATTGTTAAGAAAAATATTTCAAGCCTACGTGTCGTTATCATGAAAACTTCATACACGTGGAAGCAAGGGAAGGACGAAAACTTTTTAATAAGTGTGAAATTATTTTGTGGACATGAAGACAGCTCTAAAGGCGATCACCACTCAGATCTAGAACCTTCTGTGGCAGTGGAAGATGTCGATCAGGTACGATCGACTTGAGGCTACACACGTAGACGTTAGAAAATCCTGGAAGCTGCCTAAAAGTTAGGCAAGTCTTCGATTATTTAACCAAACTACGGTAACCGGCCCCTCATCCCCATAAAACAGGCTCAGATGTTCGGATAGAACTTCCTGCGAGGGCTGTTGCAGTTGGTATCTGATTAGCATCAGACCCCGTTAATCCGTCAGTTTGGAGAGTTTTACTTTCTTGGATAAATTTCACCACCCTTGCTGCCTTTGTTTCGGGTAGTAAGTGAATGTCAAACGTTCTTAATTACTTTTTAATGTTATGTACCGGAGGACCGTGCCTTGCTCGGAAATTATTTTACTTTATTAGTTTACGTGAATGGAAAACACAGTTGTTTATTGTATGTACTTTACAATTATATTATGAATATTGTATTTATTGCACTTTACATTTATAAGTATTGTATGTACTTTACAATAATAATTAAATTTGTAGCATTATTACGACGGCAGTCGATGGATCGATAAATAACCGCTATTCATACTGGCTCAAGAAAGATATAAAAAAGTTTTAATTAGAAGTTTACGTGCGAAGAGTTATGATAAAAATCCGCTATATCGCCGACCGAAGAAATAGAAGAGTAAAGGCCTGAATAACCATAGTAGCTTTAGGTGCACCACAATTGGTTTTGTAAAATAGTTTTCATATTTTATAAATTCATAGCATTAATGTTTGCTGTCAAAATTGCTTTGTAATTTTTTTTATGTATTACTTTTAAATTTGTAATAAAATGTACATTGTTTGTTAAAGAATTTATTTACCCTGTAAACTATTATTTCAACAAGTAACGCGACGAGGCAACAAATAATAATTAAATTAGGTTTACTACTTTACTAAATACATAATAGCAGTGCAATAATTTTTACGATTTGTTGGTTTATTTGGGGTTTCAATATCCAACTCCAGCTCGGTTCTAAAATTCATGTTTTAAAAGTTTAAGCAAAATCCTTCGGCGGCATTTCGTGATACATAGTCCAGACAGACAGAAAGAAAGAAATTTCTCTCGTATTAGAGTCTAAGTTACCTCTTTTTTGCTTGCCCTGCGTAATGAGTTGTTCGAGAAAATTTCGAAGATGACGACGACGCCATTTATGCTAAGAATGAACAATTAAATTGGGCTGCATGGAGACGAATGGCCGTTGACATGACGTAGGACAAAAAAAAAAAACTTTCTTGTTGACGTAGTATAACTTTTTCAAAGTAAATGATTGGCTTTATTCTGAATCAGTGGTAAATCATAAGTGTACAGGAAAAGACATGGATCACAGCTTATCTTCAACGATTTCCTTGCAGGACTGTGAATTTCGCCTCATGATTTTGTCCAATAATTCAACAATGGCTAAGGCCTAGTTATTGTAGGCCTACTTATTAAATAAAAGTATTACTTTAAGAATAATAAGGCATAATTTTCCTACGCTAAAAAGGAGGAATTTGTTTGGGTCTGTCTTGAGTCCTTTTTGAGCTCTCAGGTCTCTTTGAGATTGATTCGTCTGGATTACGTTTAGACAGTCAAGTTCCTGTTATTTCATGTTATATAGTGAAATTGACTGGTAAAAAGGTTACATTTTATATTGTTATTTTCACGTTTATTGAGCATTAAAAAGGGAGCAAAAACTGTCGCTGGAGGCCTCTATTAGCTGTCCCAGGACAAGTGCAGTGACTTGAAGGAGATTCGGCTTTGGCTACTATTGTAGAAGAAGGACCAGACTTGTATCTACTCTTACTTTACTGATCTATCAATCTCGCCTTAATCAGAAGGTGGCGTAAGTTCAGAAAGTAAAGAAGACGTAAATTGAGTAAGTATGCTAAGAAACACCCGTAATACAGTTGGGACATCATAAAGATACTAAAGAACAGTTTTTTCGAAATTAATATTTTGACATATTTGTATTCTAATGATATAGTTTTATCGAAATCCGTCGTCCGATAACATCTAAAAATGCAGAAATCCTTTAATATCACGTTTGAAGATTACAATTCTTTCCATAAGGTGCTTCCATAAGATTCCATTTCATTCCAAAACATACTATAGCCATTTCGTTCCAAAACTTACTTTATCATATGTGAAACGATAGCCTTTCTTTTATTTTCTTCCAAAGGGTACAATATTTCGTATTTGACAGCAGCATACCCTATTTTTTTGTTTATATTTTATTGTTTGTTTCCATTTTTGTGACTTTTCATCTGTTCAGTTAGTACTGCTTGAATCACCGTTATGATTGTGATAAGTGGTTACAATCTGTTAATCAGTTTTAAAGTTGTTTTCAATAACTTAGTTGCGTAGCATTAGTTCTTGTATGCAATCCTTTAAATTTGATTTTTTCATAATATTTCTGCTTGCCAATCTATTTAAGAGTTGTAAGCTATCATTTAATGAAAGCGTTTATATTCTTTAATAAGTTCCATATTTCTATTTTGTTCCAAAACTGTATTTTGAAAGAGGATACTTGTTGAAGTGTAGCGGAGAATAAATTTCCACTAATCCATGTTCAGAAACTCAGATTTTAATAGAATAATGGAATTAGATCTCGGAAACAGTTGGAGTTTTCCATTCTCGGTTCCTCCAAATAAGTGGAGGTAAAAGAGTGTTTGATCCGTCCAAATGGGAAAAAAACTATGTAGAAAAGTTGAAAAGGCTCAAAAATAATAATAATATTAATTTTAAGGAATCGAGTACGCATAACGAGAAGTCATTTTGTAAAATTAATGATTTAAATGAAAATTAATCAACAATTTTTGGTGAAAAATACTGGTTATTAATGAAGGCAGTGGATGAGTGGGCATTTATTCTTCGTTACACTTCAACAAAGAACCTCTTTCAAAATACAGTTTTGGAACAAAATAGAAGTAAAGTACTTTTTAAAGAATATAAACGCTTTCATTAAATGATAGCTTACAATTCTTATTATTTTCTATAAATTTATAAATTCTTATTATTTTCTATAAATTTATAAATTCTTATTATTTTCTATAAATTTATAAATTCTTATTATTTTGTAGTAAATAAGTCAGTATTTTCTTTAATAACTATATGTATTAGTTGTAATTTATGTTTAATCTTTCGGTTATAACTCTAAATTCAGTCAACAAAATGAGTTATTGTTATGAGATAATGATATTTATTTCGAAATATATTATCTAAAATACTGTTATAAAACTTTCGAATTTTACTGGGCGATGGAAAAGGGTGAAATATTTATTGAAAATATTTAGATTGCAAATAATTATATTTTGTTGAGAGAAATAAGCGTTATCTAAATAATATTTGCAGAAGAAATCATTTGAAGTAGTTCGGAAAATTGGCTGACTTTTCGGTTTGGACTCTACTTTCCTCTTAGATAGCGATGACAAAAATGCTTCATGACAGTGATATAATAAATCGCCCCACCGTTTTACGTAGTTGCTTCCTTAAGTATCCGTTAATTCCAGTGATTATTCATTTTGATTTAATATTTTTATATTTTATTTATTTTTATATGCAATATATTTAAAATATCCTAAAAACTGTTAAATTATGCTTGAAAACTTCGATTTTTAATAACTTTTCTAACTAATTTATTTTTTCTGCAAACTTTTTTTTGTTGACAATTAATAAAAAAATAACAATTATGTCCGATCAGATCTATCTGTCGGTGACAAAAATATCATATAAAAATTACACGAATAAAATATAATATTTTTTTTTTTTTAACAATGTTAATTAGTTAGGTGTAGCGATTGCTACAACGATAATAATATGTATATAATTTGAGAGTTATAACCGAAGGATTAAGATTATTATTAGAAAATAATAGGTATTTAAAGTAATACAGAAACAATAAGGCTCTGTCAATGTATTAAGAAATAACATAATTTACATTGAAAAATAAATAAATAAAAAATAATGAAAGTATTAATGAATGAGTAATTAGTTAAAAATAATATTATATATTTACTGTGTATTTCAAAATAAGGTATAAAAAATAGAATAGAATAATAAGAATACTAACCCATTGGTCGAAATTCGACCGAAAACAATATTGTATGGTATCAATTTTGTGATTTATTTAAACAATAAAATGTGGAGGAATATGCATGCAGACGGAGAAATCAGTACGACAAAACACTGCTTGCCTATTAAAATATATATAATAGGCTTGCCTATTATATGCCTATTAATATTCTTGTACATCATTTTCTACTCCATATGTCTTACGTTGTGAGTAGTATTATTATGTCCTCAGGTAGCATTATTATATTTTATATCATTTTTATTTATTATATTTTATGTTTTGATATATATAATAAAATATAATAGATAATAGATAGTATTGGGTACAACCAAAGGGTTTTGTTGGATTATAAATTAACATTTTGCTTTTGGGTAGCTTTTGTCACGAATTGAAAGAGAAATTAAGTTCTCAAAAGCATTGTAGAACTAATTTAAGTGGTGAATATTTTTTTTTAATATACTTTTCGGAAAACTATCAGCTGATGTACTCCAGAGAGGTCCAAAGTGCCTATTTTTGTGCCTCTAATGAGCCACAAATCTTTTTATCAAATTTCTTCAACAGATGTTGATGTATCTTCTCACGACTGTCGCATATTCCTCACAACCATCAAACTGAACTCCGTTACACAAAAAAAAAATATATATGTTAAAACGAGTAAACCATTATTAACAAAAATTGCATTGCCTTTGGTTTAATATGGTTATTTTTTTCCACAATAATTTTTATAAATTTATATTTAAATCTGGAAAGTTGGTAATAAAAACAATTACATTTCTTTATTGTTTCAAGTAAGAGCAAAACTTTTAAAAAATCCACGTTCCCATTTTCTTTTTTAAATTTTACATCTGTTTAGTATTACTATACATTTATATTGTTGAATTTCCTTCATTTGAAAACACTAATAGTTTCTTAATATGAAAATATCTGATGTGGACAGCACGGGACTTTCTTGTAAGCCTATAAAACTATAAATCGGTGGTTCAAAAAGTGATCCTGAATTTGGTTACGAGTTTCCGAAGATTACGGTATCTCAAAAACGATACTCGGCGTCCCGACATCCATCTATTGACACACACACACACACACAAATGGGGAGGAAAACCAATATTTTACACTAAATTTTAACACTTAAAACAAGTAATACAAATGTTTAATTGAATTGGAAACTAAATTGCGTTTGTAACCTTTATTACCGAAACATATGATTTATGTATTTAATTTAAATATAATTTTTGATGTAAACTTATTATGACTTTCAAGTAAAGTACCCTTTTTCGCTCACCAATTTTAACCAAAATTATTCATATCGATATAAAAGTCCTATTTACCAAATTTGAGAATGTTTTACATTATATTTTAATATAATTTTTGACGAAAGTATAAAATAAAATATATAACCTTCAAGTAAGAAATTCTTCTATTAATCCAACTTCTAATAATTTCTTCACTTGTTCTTTTATTTCTTTTTCGTCCGGTTTTGAACATTTATACGGGCTGGCCATTACATATTCATCCCTAATCAATTTTATTTGACTTTACTTGGCCAACATCAAACTTATTTTCCGCGAACTGTTTTTTGTGTTTTCTAATTATATCTAAAAGTTTTTTTTTTTTTTCGTGTCATCTGCCATGTGGTCGAGATTTACAATGAATTCTTTTGCATTACTCTCTTCGTTACTTTCACAATATACATGCATACGATATGGTTATGGTTATCATTAGAGCCCGGGATTGAGTTATCGATATATAGGCAGAAATTTGGAATTGTCTCACTTAACCATGTAATATCTTATTTAAAAAATTATCAGTTGGCAATAAAAAACAATTTGGCAGATAATACGTTGTTAAAGAGCGTGAATTACGTATGATCGTGCGAAAAATAGCAACAAATATCCTAATAAGAGCTCGTGAGGTTTTCACATTTTATATAACAATGCTCCAACCTACTTTATTTATTGAGAAAAAAATAGTGATTTATAAAAGAAAACAAAATATGTAGATTTGTTTTGTTTTTTAAAGCATAAATGACGTAAATGCCAGAATTTTATTTTTCGTTGCACATTTTTGCACGTTGTGGCATATCATTCACTCATAACTACATCTTAATTTTTCCTCAAATCTTTATCAGGTGTGGATTTTTCAACTTGTATTAATTTTATACCAAAGTATAAATTTGGAGTAATTTAATTATTATTATCTATCACATACCTGTTGTATTTAAAAAAAAATGATTTTACTGTTTTTCAATTTATCATCTCATGAAAAAATAAATGTTATGTCAGTGACTTTATGAATTAGTCTAACTGTCTACAGGGAACTCCCGACAAACGTAATAGGTGATTAATAACATCGGAATGAATGTAATCGTAAAAAAATTAGATGAATCATCTCAACTTTTTCTGAAATATTTTTGATCGTGTGACTCACAGACTGATAACTTCTAAAGATAACATGTCCTTCCAGGTAAATCGACCTTTATCTTTAAAAACAAGTGCAGAAAACACTTACGATAAGGAAAACGGCTACGATATCAAGAGATAACGCTTCAAATGAGGCGGAACCTGCAATTACTCATTAGTTCAGTGTTGTATCCCTCACGAGAACGTTTCATCAAGAGAGTGCTGTTAGTGTTGGATATTCCATTCTGTGATTGTTAGTGTTTTGTTACCCGAATAGAACTATAGAAATTATTAAATATGTCTAGGGGCCACCTGAGGCTGGATTTAGAAGAAATGAGGTGTGACCCAGTCAGCGTTTATCAGAATAACCCTATGTTAGCTGTTCTGACTACTCCTGATTTTCTGAAAGAGGTAAACTTCCACGAGAGGATTGCCACATTTGGAAAAAATACCCAATCAGACAACTGGGCAGAATCAGATGATAAGAAGAACGACATTTTGGCAAGCCCAGATATGTCTCTGCCTTACATTTCCAATGGCTATTTAGCCGATCCCTATATATCTTCTTCAGTAGAGTATGAGCTTCCTACAGAACTGGAAAATTTAGGGACGCTTGTCAAGAAAGAACCCTCCTCGGAGCCTACATCTGACAAGGAACTAACTGATAGGGAATACGAAGAAAAACTGAAGTTGGAGAGGCGGAGAATGAAGAACCGAGAAGCGGCCCACAGGTGCAGAAGAAAAAAGATGGAGAAGATAGCACAATTAGAAGGGCAGGTTAGGTCACTGCAGTCAGAAAACTCTAGAATAATGGACAACATCAAGAGATTGGAAGAAGAAGCAGCCTACTTGAGGGCATTATGTCGACAGAGGAGGTGCCCACAATGTGATCCTTTAATAGACCAATAGCCAAGCAGTATCCTATGTAATTTAATCTTATTACACACTATAATCTAGAATGCTCAATACTACGACAGGAGTAGGTTGCTAGTTGAATAGATCGCTCTATTAATAAGGTACCTATATCTTATGTTAATTTAGATCTGAATTCGTAATAATCGCAATATAACAACTTTGTGAACTGAATTTACGGATATTGGAAAAAACAGAGGATTGAAAAGATAAAGTTACATTTTGATAATGTTTAAAATTCTTAATATAGGATATAAATGAAAAAATCCAAGAGTCTCAAACATAACAGAAAAAAATAAGTAAATCATCTGTTATTTTTGAAAATCTTGGCTTCTTTTTTGTTTTTTTCCATTAATGCCCTTACAATTATTTATGTCTCATTTTGAGGTTTTGCTCTTGCATATTAATTCTTAACATATATATGTATATATAAGTGTATATGTATATATAAATATATTTATGTATATAATATATATATATATATATATATATATATATATATATATATATATATATATATATATGTGTTCACACGTGTGTGTATATAAAGATAACTAATAAATACATCTCCATGATATTATTGTATATAAACTAATGTGTATAACATCATTAAGCCTAAAATATTTAGGCTGAATGAGACTGGCTTATGAATGTAAATATTTTTAATTAAGTTATAAAACGATTTTTTGTATGTCTTGTTTAACACTTTTTTAATTATTTTTTTGTTTTTTGAATAAACAGCACAAATTATTATCTTCACAATTTTTTATTATTATGATATGATTTTTGATTTGTGAAATAAATTCATGTTTTTAAATTGTTTTCATTTTACTTCACTGTTTACTTTATAATAAAGATGTCTAACAGTATTTCAAAACAAATGATAATTTAAGGGTGGGACACTATTTCTATGAATTTTTAAAAAGAATATTATTTGTGATGATACTTTTTATTTCCTTGTAAGCAATAAAGGCAACTGCGGAAATTTCGGTTTTCAGATTCAACGGAAATACCCGTTTAGACAGACCATCCCTGAATCGATTTTGGCTAGTTTCATCTGCAAATACGTTCGTACGTTCGTTTGTATGTCACAGTACTCAAAAAAAGTATTAGGGATTGGTTAATATTGCAAATTTATATAATCGATTTTACACATTTTTATAATTTTCTCGAAAACGACTCTAACGATTTTGATGAAACTTGCCTAAATTATTCTTGATAAAGGCCTTTAACTTTTCATTAACAGTAAATCACCGAGGAAATGCAAGGAAAAAAGTTATGATGAAAAGAATATTTTATTTGCGCTTAGCATAAAAAGGTATGCATTTTATGGTAAATTATGTATAAAATTGTATGAAAGGTAATTAAATTATCTAAAAAACAATAAAAGAATCCTCAAAATCGAACCAGTATTAGCAAAGATACAGCGTATTTTATGAGGAGTACAAGACCGTAGGCGGATAACCAAGCGCATGCGAAAGGAGACGGATGCGACCGAATCTACTCTTACCAATCCGCCAATCTGCTGAGTTTATTTTAAGTATTGTTTATGTGAACTCTTTAAAATTATATTAAAAAGATAATTATTATAGTACGGTAAGAGAAAGTTGCTTTATGCGCGCACCGCACCAGATTTTTTTGTTTACCTCCCGGCTTCTTAGAAGGGAAGAATACGAACCGTGCAAAAGATCACATATCGAGATTTTCATGGATAAGCACTTTGTGTATGTGTGTCAATAGATGGACGCCAATAGATGTCAAGACGCCGTTCTTTTTGATTTTTTTTTTCTCGGAAAACAGATGATTCGCTATCCAGAAAGCGAATAATATAAGGAACCAGGTATGAAAATAAGGTAATTATTAGGTGAGATAACAATTTGTAACTGAATTGGATTAATGGAGGTTTAAACTACGATCATTAGTGAATGTTTCATTCTTAGTTTAACACGATATTTAAAAACTGTATTGAGGAAATAGAAATATATATAAAATTGAAGTAGGGTTTTTGAAAAAAATATTTATTTTTTAGTATTTATTACATGTCCGTCAATTTCATTATAGGTACAGAAAATATTTATGTGTACAAACGCGCCCTAGCGGTTGTCATCTAAATCTGACTCAGTGATGCTTAAGTTTGGTGTCTGTTGTTAGTAACTGGAATGTGCTTCACTGTCAAAGCTATGTACATTAGTGTTTGTGTTTCTTATTGTTATCTATAGATTATTCGCATATAATAGGTATTTAGACAAAAGATCACATTGTATTGTCATAGTTCTCGTATACGAATTTTAAAACAGACATATATTGCTTGGTTCAGTAAACTAGCCATATTTGATTTCCGTTGAATCCGCTATCGTTGGCTTCTACCAGGTAAGGTACATCTTTTCTTAACCTGTGTTCTTTATAATGTCTGAATTTCATTGGTTTATACAGCATACTTAAGAATTATAAGAAATGCTTTATTCAAAAGTTAGTTTACGATTGCACATTCTTACAATTTATCTTGTTTTATTTGTAACAGATTTATAAACTTAAACTTTATCAAGAACATTTTAAACTAATGTCTTACTGTTTTTCTTGTTCATCACTATTTGTATAATGCATCTCATTAGGTTTCTTTAATGAATGCAGAACAGTTTTTTCGATTTTCATTTAGGGCTGATTCACGTGAACTGCTGAATTTTTTAAATCTTCATACGCTTTTTTATGTTGTTTAGCTTTTAATTACACCATTATGATGCCAAGCTTTAATTCTATATTTTTTTCTGAAATGCTGAGTTAGGAGTTGAAAAGTTTTGATTTAATCTTTGTCTTTAGTATTTGGTATTAACTTTGATTATTTTCTAAACATCTGATAGTGGTCTAGTATTCTGCATTTTTTTATTTATTATTATATATTCATTAATTACTTTAAATGTAATTATAATAGGTACTACTGTATTGATAAATTAGTCTCATTTTTTATTTCGCCGCTCTGTTGTCTATTATCAGTGGTTACACAGTTCTTCAAGATACTATCTGTGCCCTTAATGTAAAAACATTTAATCTGTTGGTACTTTATTATGTTTAATATTTTCTACTTTAATGCAAACATGTTTATAGTCTATGGTTAATAAAAGATAATGCAATTGTTCGAATCAAGAAAAAAAGTTGTTTTGATTAACAGTTTTCTATGCCGTTCAGGAGTGCTTCACTTGGTTTATTACAAAGAGGTGAGGCTTTATAAAGTGTGCGTCCTTAAATAGTTTTAATTTATAAATTATCACAGTTGATTGTATCGGTCTTTTTTTTTCCTAGCATTTTATCATATTCTTCTAATTTTTCACTTAGTTTTGCAATGCTGTTTTGTGCTCTTGTGCATTCGTCATTAGAAATCCTCTTTACTTTCTTGTAGGCAGTAAAGGAAGTATTTTAATCGCATAAATTTTCGGTTGTCAGATTTCAACGGAAATATCCATTTTGACATTCCCTGAATCTATTTTGACTAGTTTCGTCGTGGCGTCTGTATGTACGTACGTTCGTATTTCGCATAACTCAAAAATGGTTAGCCGTAGAAAGTTGAAATTTTGTATTTAGGATTGTAGTAAAATCTAGTTGTGAACCTCCCTTTTTGGTCACTGCTTGATCACCGGAAGTGGTACTTTACTTGAAGGTCATAATTGATTTCCATCAAAAATTATATTAAAATACTATACAAAACTTCTCAAATTTAGTATTTATGGTTTATATATTGCTTTAAATGACATACTAGATTTTGGTCTAAATTGAAAAACCGGTGTTTTTTAGGTTGAAAGCGGTATTTTACTTGAAGGCCATAATAAACTTTCATCAAAAATTACATTAAAATATAATGTAAAACATTTCAAATTTGGTAAATAGGGCTTCTATATCAATATAAATAATATAATAGATTTTGGTTAGAATCGGTGAGCCGAAAGGAATACTTTACTTGAAGGTCATAATAAACTTACATCAAAAATTAAATACAGAGATCATAAAGTTCGGTAATAAAGGTTACAAACGCAATTTTTGTCCCACTCTAGTTAAATATTTTTACTACTTGTTTTAAGTGTTAAAATTGATTGTAAAATAATTTTTTTCCTTCCCATTTGTGAGCTGAACAAGTCTGCAACAGAAGAATAAGATATAAGTTAAGCGTTAAGTGGGTTCTTCCGCTTAAAATGTCGAAACCGTCGATTTCCAATACAATATCTAGTGACATTGACAGTTCAGCGCGGAACACAAAAATGTCTCTTGGGAAGTTGTTACCTACTGAAAGAAACGACATTAATAACGGAATGAGACCCTGAGAAACAAGAGCTTGGTGTGTCAATAGTTGAATGTCGCGAGGCCGTTTTTGAGTGTCGTTTTTGAGATTCTACAATTTTGGAATCTAGTAACCAAAGTCAGGATCACTTTTTGAGCCACCTATAGTTTAATAGGCATACATGGAAGTCATGTGTTGTCCATATCAGATATTATTCCTTTATTGTTAAACATCCTGTTTACTTCTTCTTTTTGACTGCTACAACATAAACAAAAGAAAAGTTTTTATATTAGAAATTACAAACATTTAGTTTATTTTAAGATTTGGTTCGGTTTAATTAGCGATTAGTGAACAACCTTTGCTTTGCATTTTTCAGTACTGGTTCTTATTAATATTTGATTATAAACTTTTGGATAAAAGTTGGTAAGCAGGGTCTCTTGACAGGTTAGCTAACGTTTTTGGCATGAACGCCGAGTCTGTTGCGGCGGCCATTGACGATCACTTTCTTCTCTATTATAAATTGAATTAAATTCTTTTGAAAGATCATTGAAAGATTCCACCCTTTTTTAAAATCTTTTTGGGCGGGCATATCAGCCTGAAATTCGATCAGCTGTATTGTGACGAGATCACGCGTTCGCGAATCTATTATTTTTAAACTTTTATGATTTAGTATCCATTATTACATTATAGCTGACATGGTTATTCAAAATACTATCGATTTTAAGATTCCGCGCTCAAAAATCGATTTATTTTAACTTTTCGAATTTCTTCTATATTAAAATCGATTTCCTTTTAAAGACCGCGACTCCGATAACATATAAATAGACCTAATTTCATTTTGTTCAGTGACCTGGGATTTATTGCAATACATTAATTACTAAAACACAATTTTTTTATTGGTTTTCGAATTTCTGGATTTTTCTATTTATATATTTATTTTTATTGTCTACTGTGTAAATTTGATCGTTTGAGGATTATTGTGAATATTGAGTCTGTAAAATTTCTAGGTATTCTTCTATAGGCATATTAAAGAATCGGGCTAAATCATTAATTGTCTCGTCAATATGTTCAGAAGTAGGTGCAACTAAGAATTCATTAAGTATACCACTGGGACACCGGTCGGTATCTATTGAATGTATGTTAGTTTCTGTAATCTGATTTCTTGAAAGTGCGTTTGCTGTATAATTAATTTTTCCTCGTAAATGTTTTACTTCAAACCCAAAGTCAGCCAATTTTAATTTAATTAAATGGAATAAAGTTCTGGTTGCAAATAATATCTCATCCTAACGGCAGGTCTCTGTTATTTTTAGTTTTAGTAGATTAATATTTGTTAATTTATCGTTTTCTTTTTTTTAATTTGGGAGATTTTTTTTAATAAATTTATTTTTTAATATTTGTGGGTATCAATAATTTTGATATATGCTTATGGCATGTTTTAGTGAATTAGTATTTTTCGATCTGTCATTTTATTTTTTTATAAATTGGGGTATTTTTTAATAAATTTTGTATCTTTAATTTTTTTTCTTCAGCGTTAATATGTTCTGTTCTTAGTAATGTAGATATTTCTGTTATTAATTTTTTTTTTTTTTTAAATGGAAATCACAAGATGTTTCGGGACAATTGGTCACGTCATCATGGATTTCATTATTAATATTTAATAATTCTTCGACTTCTGTCAGTTCTGGACTAATGGTCATAATTTGAGGAGAGTCAACAAAACATATTTTATCATTCTTGATATTATGAACGCCTTATCGAAGTGTACATGTATTATTTAATTCGATATCTTTGTTTATCTATCCGCATTTAATATTATGATTATAATTATTTTTAATAATTGGTAATTCTATTAAATTAACACCCTGTTCCAACTTAATGTTATTATTTATACTTAATTTTCAAGGGATTATACCTAAAGGATATATAAATGTATTATTTCCGGATGAGCACTTATTTTTAATTTTTTCATAGTATTATATCTTCTGAAAATGGGAATATGAAGATTGTTACAGTTTCCTTTGTTCAGAAAGTTTTTTCTAGATTTAGACAACTATTTGTTGCAGTCTTTTTTCCGGTAGGTGTGGTTATAATAAAAAGAACATCAATTAATTTAGTGGTAATGCGTCAAGGATGTATATAAGTTTCGTTAGCATTTGTATCTATGAATCATTTTATTTTATCGTAATTTTCGAAATGTGGTAGGGTTTTAGTTATAAAGTTTAAATTTAATTTGGAGGGTTTTCTTTGTTGTAACCTAGTTCTAATAAAAGATCAAATTTTCTGAATTTTTTTTTATTGTGTTTTCTAGTGCAGTTATCCTATCATTTTGATTTGGTTCATTATTAATTTGTTGGGGTCCCTCTTCAGTTTGCTACTTCGTAAGGGGAAATAAACTTTTGGGGTCTCGGGCTTTGTAAATTACTAACTGTCCTCATTGATACTGTGTTGTTGGAGTTATTTCTTGTTTGAAAATTTTGTTTTTGAAAATATTATTATTTGATCTATTAAAAAGATGATTAGGATTATTATAGTTTCGTGATCAGGATTGTGTTTGTATAGAATGTTGATTGTTATTATAATTTATGTTTTGGAATGAATGAGTAGTAGATGGAGTGTTATGTTGGAACGAATGAGAAGTACATGGAGTGTTATGATGTTGTTGGTGATTTTGTTTGTTGTTATAATTGAAATTTTTATTTTTATTTAAATTTGAGATTTAATAATAAAAGCATTTATTATAAAGTATGCTTCCATTTCATCTAGAGTGGGTTAAAAATCGTGATGCGGTTGAGGAAAGCATTTATAAATGTGATATATAATTTCTCTTTAGTAAAAGTTACCGTTTTATCAGGTATGGTCCGATCGTCTCAAAGGTCCTTCATGCACTTTAAAGATACAGGTAAAACTCCACGAATTAGGTTAACATAGCCTAACTCACATCAGTTTCTAAAAATTCTTCCACATTTTCAGGTAGTCGTGAAACAGTATCAGCTAAATTATTTAAGGAACTACTGTGCCGAAATTCAAATTCGATTCCTGACATGTAGAGAGCCCAGCGTTGTAAACGCCCTGCAGCCATTTCTGGGCTTCTCTTGTTTCAAAAATAGCTGCTAGTGGTTTTGATCAGAACTAAGGTAAATTTTATGTCAACTTAAATATTGAGACATTCTTTTAATGCCCCGAAGTGAAGCCAGGAATTCTTTATCTATAACTGAGTAGTTACTCTAGGATCGATCATTTAGATTTTTCGTTATTCTTGTTTTTTTTTATTGGTGTTTTACGTCCTTTCCTGATCCTATTAAAACAAACAGGATGGGTTTTCCTACAGGTTACCAACCGATTCTTACCAGAATAGGAAGGTCGAGATTCATTCCGTGGGCCCAACACGAAATTCCTGTATTTTTTCTTTATTCTTCAGGATGATATAGTCAAACAACTTAAGAGAGAACCTTGTGGGCGGAGCTTAGACCGGGGCACCAAGTAGGGTAAAACGTTCTCTCACTACATCACTATCGATCGACTTTAATATTTTAGTTGATATTATATTTTAAAAATGAAAAATACCATCATCTGGGAGATTTGTGAATAACTTTATGTTTTGGTTTATTTATATTTATTGAGTAGGTTGATGAATCAACTATAAATTAAATATTTTTTTAGGCCTATACAGGTAATGTGTTGAGTTATTATTAGATTTTAACTTTACAAAATGACGTCTGATATTTTGACGAGATGGCAATTTTCCCTATATTCACTTAAAAATGAGCGATTCCATTTGGCATGAACCGATTGGACTGGAACGGTCGTTGATGGCCATCCTTAGGCACAAATGTCTGGTGCCGAAGAATAAAAATAATTCTGTATAATAACTAACGACTTTAAATTGATATTTATTATCTCTCAGGTATGAAATTGTCGATTAATTATGGTTTTCTAATTTTTTTTTTTTTTTTTGGTTACGATATTAAATGGATTTTGTAAAACGTTAGCAGGGTAAAACGTTCTCTCACTACATCACTATCGATCGACTTTAATATTTTAGTTGATATTATATTTTAAAAATGAAAAATACCATCATCTGGGAGATTTGTGAATAACTTTATGTTTTGGTTTATTTATATTTATTGAGTAGGTTGATGAATCAACTATAAATTAAATATTTTTTTAGGCGTATATGTATACAGGTAATGTGTTAAGTTATTATTAGATTTTAACTTTACAAAATGACGTCTGATATTTTGACGAGATGGCAATTTTCCCTATATTCACTTAAAAATGAGCGATTCCATTTGGCATAAGCGATTCCATTGGACTGGAACGGTCGTTGATGGCCATCCTTAGGCACAAATGTCTGGTGCCGAAGAATAAAAATAATTCTGTATAATAACTAACGACTTTAAATTGATATTTATTATCTCTCAGGTAAGAAATTGTCGATTAATTATGGTTTTCTAATTTTTTTTTTTTTTTTTGGTTACGATATTAAATGGATTTTGTTGGTCTCTGAGGGCCTACTCGTAGAAGCGTTGATGCTAATGCCGTCTTGTTTTCTTGTGCGGTAATTACCCAAAGACGGTGTAATAAAAGATTTTACCGGCCCATAAGTTTGTATTACTCACTCTCAGCTCTTCTTCTCAGCTATCATAGAGGTTGGCATCAAGTTTATAATTTAATTATGTTTTGGTTCAGGGTTTATTAAGTTCGTTATATGGGGGCGCAAACTTTCTACTTCCACAATGGGACAACTCTAAAGGCACTCTGCCTCATCACTATGAAATGGAGATGATGATGAATTTTGAGGCTAACATTCCCCCGGGGCATTTCATTAGTCCAAACTGGCTCTGTAACCCCGCCTGAGTCCAGGCTTCTTTCATCTCTCCAACTTATTCAGTGTTTAGAAATATGGCTCTTATTGAATATACTTTATTAAAATGTTGATGACTTCGATTTAAATATTCATTATTTAATAAATTATTATGTGATTGAAGCTTTGGATGTTATATTGTACATAAGAATAATTGGTTGAGTAAAAATGAAAACAACGAAATTCACTTCTAAAATTTAAATTGTAACTACACACAAAAGAAGTAGAGGAAGTTCTTGGAAATGGAGCTGTTTTATAAGGATAAGCGGAATATAGAAATTAGTCTCCCTCCACGAGTCTTATTTTTATTTACGATTTGATTTTCTACTGTTCTGTGATAGATCAATTGCTTTTAGGTTTAATACATTTTCAAAAATGTTTAAATATTTAAATGAACTAGACTTAAAGATTTTTCTGACCAAAAATGTTGCCATATTGTGATTCAGCACAAAAAAAAATCAGTATGTAGAAAATACCATCGAAAATAAAAAAAAATTTTTTCAGTTTCGATGGGCTACGAATTTTTTAAGCTACAAATTGCGTTTCGTTTTGAACTTCTGTATTTCATCTTCAGTTTGGCTGATTTCGATCTTCTTGGATTCGTTTGAAAGAGGGGTGTTGCTTCTTCCTATCCGAATGAAGAGCATTTCTTGTACGCCTACTAAATTATCAATCGGTGCCTCAAAAAGTGATCCGGAATTTGGTTACTAGTTTCTGAAGATTGCAGTAAAAACGACACTCGGCGTCGCGACATCCATTCTATTGACGCAAGCTTTTTTTTCTGGAGGTGTCATTCCGTTATTAAGTGTCGTTTTCTTTCAGTAAGTAACAAGTTCCCAAGAGATTTCTTCGTGTTCCGTGCAACATTAGGACTGCCAATGTCACTAGATGGAGTATTGGAAATCGACGGTTTCGATATTTTAAGCGGAAGCACCCACTTAACTTATATCTTCTTCTTCTGTTGCAGACTTGTTCAACTCACAAATGGGAAGAAAAACAATCATTTTACAATCAATTTTAACACTTAAAACAAGTAGTAAAAATATTTAACTAGAGTGGGAAAAAAATTGCGTTTGTAACCTTTATTACCGAACTTTATGATCTCTGTATTTAATTTTTGATGTAAGTTTATTATGACCTTCAAGTAAAGTATTCCTTTCGGCTCACCGATTCTAACCAAAATCTATTATATTATTTATATTGATATAAAAGCCCTATTTACCAAATTTGAGATGTTTTACATCATATTTTAATGTAATTTTTGATGAAAGTTTATTATGCTTCAAGTAAAATACCGCTATCAACCTAAAAAACACCGGTTTTTCAATTTAGACCAAAATCTAGTATGTCATTTAAAGCAATATATAAACCATAAATACTAAATTTGAGAAGTTTTGTATAGTATTTAGTATTTAGAAGAAAACAAGTATATTACACTCAGTTTTAACACTAAAAACAAGTAATTAAAATACTTAATTAGAGTGGGGGAAAAATCGCGTTTGTAACCTTTATTACTGAATCATATGATCTCTGTATTTAATTTTAATATAATTTTTGATGTAGGCTTATTATGACCTTTAAGTGACCCCTTTCGGTTCACTAATTTTAATAAGTTCTCCGGGGACTTGAGCTCTAGGACGTGTACCGAATTTCAGTCGATGGGCTTTTCCAAATATACACCCCTCACAGAGCTCACTCTCTAATTCAACCTTAATCCCCAACGTGTCTGAAATCTTTTCCCTAACGTATCGTTTATTTTGATGACCAAATCGTTCATGATATAACTAGTAAATTTTCCCGAATTACCAAATTTACTAAATTTTCTTTCGTGACACCCGTCCTTACACAAAGCCTGTAAAGGCCTCCAAATGTTTTTCTCATTCCCAATAATTTTAGTTGCCCCTTTATTCTGAAAAAACATATGTCTGGCTTTGAAACGAATTCACTTTTCGGATTTCTATCTTGAACTGCTAAGACAGAAAACAAATTCTTACATATTTTTGGCACTAACCAAACATCATTTAATATATTTTTTTCGCATTTGCCTTGAACCATGGATTCTATAATAACACTACCTTTTCCTACAGCTTCACAACTCGCCATTTGGAGTTGTGACGGTATGCTGAACAGAGAATCCCTCAAAGGTTTCAAAAATATCCTGAATGTCACGTGGTTGGTTGCACCGTTATCTACATACCAACTGTCTTTATCTGTTACCTGGTCATTGATAGTAAATGCTGGCATAACTGACATGTTAACACCAACAGCTGATTTACCAGAACTATTACTATTGCCTTTAGGAGGCTTCCCATCAGCCAACCACTTAGGACACCTCCGTACAATGTGTCCAGCCTCGCCACAATAGTGACAGGAATATCAGCTTTTGCCCCTGACCCTTACTTACTGTGGACTCCTTCCAAGACTCTTTCTTTACATCTAGCTTAGATGACGAAAGGAATGCTTCGTGCACATTTCCACCATTTAAGCTGAAAAGAGTTTTTTCGAAGGCACAAAGCTGGGTTGTTAAATTTTCAATATTTCTCTCTGTCTTGTTCATTAACAGCCAACTGGATCTATATGCAAAATATTCAAGAGGCAAAGTACCAAATATTTTGCAAAATAATAATAGCTCAGGTGGATCACAGGTGCAGGTGTTAGTCCGTTTTAACTCCTTACAAATGGAAGACCACATATTCTTTAACTTTGTTATGTGAGTCCCAATATCGTCCCTATCTGATTAATTATAATTAAAGAACTCCATGCAACAATCATAGACTTTATCCTTCATCTGGTCTATCAAATAGTCTATGAAGTTCTAACCATACTTCACGAGATGTGCAACGCATTACTTTTGCCAAAGTCTCTTCAGACATATGGGTAACCAGTAAAAGTAATGTATTACTGTCAGCTTTCTTAAAGGTTTCCAAATTATTATTATATATAGCTACCTTATCTGGAGCCGCAGAGTCTTCCAAGGTTGTTGGCTTCAATAAGGTTCCTTCGACAACCTCCATACCTCCCTCTGTACTCTGGAGGAGAATAATTATCTTGTATTTCCATGAAGACCAATTCGACTTCCCTTCGAGGTGAGCTATTTTAATTTGCAGTCCTTCCATCTCACTCGGAATTATTTTCGGTTCTTCTGAGTGTTAGAAAAACAGCTTGCCTGGGCCCATAATCAGTTAAAAATATTTGAATAGAGGCAAAATAAAGGCTTACAATCTTTTAAATTGTCTTGAAAACATTTTAATTTTTAACGATCTTTACAATAACTCAGTGTAACCTTTTAATTAAAAAAAACATATGGTAATTATCTTTTTTTAATCTTTAAACTAAATATAAATCATTTAAATGTATCTCCAACAGATCGGAGGTGGCTTATAGAAAACTGGTGTTGCAATAGGTTCATCTTCCATTTCGGCAGGCAGCGGTTCGAACTTATTATGAACGGCAACGTTAGGAATATGATTTAGAGTAGTTGGGATATTATTATTTGAACGATTTGTTTCAACATTTTTTGAATTAGAAATTGTATGTAAATTTACACATGGCGTGGGAAGGTTAGGTAGGTTATTGTTATTTGGTGAACCTTTAATAACGGGATCTTTTTTGGAAGTCATTCTTTTCTTTTGGTTCTGACTGTCCTTTAGTGAGATATTAGAATTACTTCTTACCCTACGTTTCAGAACTGTTGATAAAACATATTGATTTGATTGTTTACTCGTTCCGGCCAATTGATTGTCTTTCATAATAAGAGTGTCATTTTTCTCAAAACAATGCACAAAAACACTTTAAGAGACCTAATCACAAATCACCAATTCAAGAAATAAATAAATCAAAAATGATTGCAACTTCACAGTACAAGGCTTCACAGCTGTTCTTTCTGCAGAAAATATTTTAATTTGCATTCTTTACTAAGTAACTTAGGATATTGTATAAACTGGACAATTGTCTAACCTGGTTCCGGAGAACGTGTTGCAAGGATATACAGGGATAGTTTGCATTGATTGGCTCAATGCAAAGCACACTGAGAGTTTCTATTTCTTTGCCATGTCGGTAATTTTAGCAGAAACATGATTAATTAGAAGCATGAATTTTTCATCTTCTTCTCCTCCAGTGGTTGAAATGAAATACTCAAATGTTCTGATCTAGTGGGTAGAGTGAATAAAATCTAGCAGTTGCTAAGTCTTCCTAAGTGAGTGCTAGGTTTCAAGCAATTTAAACGGCTAGTATTAAGTAGGCTTAGTAATTTCTAGAATATTCCGGATTTCAAGTTTCAACTAAAGAATTTATGTGAATAAAGAGAAACTTCTAACTTTTAAAGCTAGCATTTTCTAAGGAATTGTTTAGTCTGGTCAGGGGCACGTTAGCTTTTAACTTAGTTGTTAGTTTGACTCAAGATATGGCAGATTTTATTCAGTGTGCAAACAATTAAGAGTATGCAATAGGCCGGGAAATATTTAATTGTAAAGGAATGTTAAGATTCGAGTTTGAAAGTATTTATTTTTTAGCCACCGAATTTTTAAATGTCACAGATATATGAGGGGGAGCTCATTCTCCAAGAAAACAAATGGAGATATTTCTATGTTTTGTTGCAGATCCAGGATTTCAGTCAGAAATTGCTGAAGATATTGGGGATGAGTACACATCAACCGAAAGGGACATGCCATTAATGTCCAAGGTACAAGTGAAGCACTTGAAAGATTTATAAGTATAAGCGTGGAATGGACAGGAGGTATTCATGATGTAAGAATATGGCGCAGAAGCCCTTCGCGTTTTGATCGTGGTTCACTCGGAGACTCCGGTTACAGAATATTTCCATGGTTGATGACACCTTTCAAACTACCCTCTAACGTAGCAAAAAATAATTTTAACTTATGCCATTCCAGGGAAAGAGCTGTTTTTGATAGATGCGTCGGGAAGCTTAAAAGAAGGTTTTGCAATTTTGGAGAATTGAGTTCGTGTACCATTGAAAAATGTACCGAAGATAATATATGTTGTGCAGTTTCACACAACATTGCGAAATTTCTTAATGATGTTATGGGGTCTGGGTTGAGCCGGTGACAGAGGCAGATCGGGTCCACGCTTCCCTTTTCTAGATTGATTAAAAGGCATCCGTTGGATTTCAAAATTTGCATGGGCATGGAATCGAAGAAGAAGGATTGATGTAGAAAATTTCACAAAAATCGACCAAAGATCTTGGCTGGGAATAGGAGACAAAGAAAGCTGCGATCGACCAGACCAGGGTCTTCTTATCAGAGGTACGGTTCCAACCTGAAGACCCCCACCTCTCTTCCGTAGCAGCAGCTCGTTCAAGGTCAGTGTCAACTTATCAATCCCAGACCTATGCCATCGAAGGAGCCAGGCTTTTGTTGTGATTTGTAATTTTTAATCATTAATCATCGATCACTTTCGTTTTGTCTCTTTTGTTTTATTGTTAGTATTAATATTGTCATTACTTATTTATTTATTTTTTCTTTTGTTGAGGGACGGAAGTGTTTGAATATTGCTTGTCATTTTTTTTTTTTTTTTTTTTTTTTTTTTCTTCTCTCAAAATAATGAATGCATCCTCTTTTCCAGTGTTGAAGAAAGGGCTATATTTATATTTATCGATGGATTGGCGCACACATATATATATATTTTTATATAATAATTAAAGTGTTGTTGCACTATTTATTAATATTTTACCATATTTATACATTTTATAATTTATCTATATATTTTTATATTTTTAGCGTATTCATTTATCTTCTTTAACCTATTTATATACTTTTTAACCCATTTAGATATTATAAGCCTATGTATATATTATTTTTAATTATTCATATATTTTTTAACCCTTTTATATATTATTTTAACCTATTTATATATTTTAGCCTTTGTATATATGTTTTTTTAACCTATTTATATATTTTTGAACCATAGATATGGTTTTAAACCTATTTATATATTTTAGCCTAAGTATGTGTTTTTTAAACCTATTTAAATATTTTTAACCCATAAATATAGTTTTAAACATATTTATTTTTATTTTTCTTTGGCATACTCAGATATTTTTAACTTAGTCATTTATACATGCTATATATACATATATGTTTTATCTGATTAGTGGTTTTTTTTCAACTTTCAGATGTTTTCAAGTACTAACTGCTATACCATGCAGGTGTATTAGCCTCACTAAATATTAATATATTATTGCTATTACTGAAAGATATGGACCTAAATCGACACAGCTCCAGAGGGGTGGAAATAGGTCAGACAGTATGGGTTCTGAGATCTGGTGGCCCGGTTCAGGAAGCAGTAGTGGCCTCTGTGATGTCTGTGGCTGCCGCGGGAGGCGGCGAAAAAAAGTTTGTCAAGGTGGAGTGGAAAGACGGTGAAGACCAAGTGTTGGGCAAAACAGTCCCTATTGATGACGTATTTCCACGTTTGCCCAAGTTTCCACTGGCAACCAAGGTGTCTGACGATGAATTGAAGGAAAATAAACAGGATCCTTCATCAAGATCTAAGGATAAAGTTTGTCCCATATGTGGGCTAACCTTTAAAGGCGATAGAGGTCTCGGAACCCACATAGCAAAGAAACATCCCAGGGAGGCAAACACCAACAAATTAAAGGGCTTATTAAATAACGAAGGAAAAAACAAGAATGGAGAGGATGAGGCTAATAGTGCGAAAGAAGAAATTGCAAGATGGTCGGCTACCTTCCATAATTTGCTAAATGATGATAATCTCAATACTGCGGATTTCGACAAAGCGGTGGGAGACTTCTTGAAGTTCCTTAAAATTATTAATACGGAATTACCTGGCCCACAGCACCCTGCCATTAAATTCTATAGAATAAGGAAAAATAATAACGATATGGCTAGCAAGGGTGCGGGTAAAGTGTCGAATCCGCAGCGAGCTAACAAGGCGGATAGGAGCCGTCGGCAAGAGCAGTACCAATACGAGGTCGCTCAATACAACTATTATAATAGAAGAAAAAAAGTGGTACAAAATATTATGAATGCCGACGCTCCTAAGCAATGCCCTCTGAAGGTAGCCGATATCGAGAATCATTATAGGAGCCTCTTTGAAAATAAGAATCTCCGTAAACGTGCGGATTATGAAAAATGCGCCCCGCTGCCAAATCTAATGTCCATAGAGATTCAATCAGTGAAAAAAGCCATAAAGTCTACATCATTGGACACATCGCCGGGGCCGGACGGAGTACTAATCCGCACAATCAAATACTTTGATGTATCTCACATCATAAAAGGGATTGAGGAGATTATGCTGAAGGTGGCTTATGTACCAGAACCTCTTCGGCAGGGGCGCACAATCTTGGTGTATAAGGGTAAAGGAGATACAAAAATTGTATCTTCCTGGAGACCTATCACCATATACTCCATTGTGCGCCGTATCATAGAGAAGGTTCTGAACCACGAATTAAGAAAGCAGATAACCTTCAGCAAAAATCAAAGAGGCTTCATCAAAGGCCTACCGGGAGCACACGTCAGCGCTAGAATCATCGACGCAATCATAAAAGACGCCAAACATAAGAAAAATGATTGCGCGGTGGTATTTCTTGACGTGGTTGGAGCTTTCGACAACGTTGGACACGAACACATTGTTAGCTCACTCGAGGCAAGAGGAGTGTCACCCGACTTGAAAAACGTGATTGCTGCTCTCCTGGGCACGAACAAAATTAAAATCAGTGTCGGAGCCCACTCGACTAGTCAGATCAGTGTGCTGCGAGGAGTACCCCAAGGCGGACCCTTGTCGCCTTCGCTATTCAACCTGGCCATAGATCACATATACCGCGACCTGTGTGAACAAGAATTCTCTAAGCGGTTTGGTTATAACCTTAGAAGCGACCAAGAAGGTGTGGTCCTCACAGGGTTCGCGGACGACCAGGCTGTCACGGCGCGCGACAAGGGTGCTGCGGAGAGAATTATTAACAGCACGCAAAGGATACTAGCGGAGATTGGTCTGGCTATAAACCCACAAAAAAGTGTGGGAATAGTGATGAACAAAGGAGAGCTTCAATCGACGACGCTATGCCTTGAGAGCGGGGATGTCATCCAAACTGCGCAAGCAGATGATACCATCAAGTATTTAGGATGTACATTCTCGGGAGAACTGACATTTAACGAGGACGCGGTGACAAAATTAAATAGCAACCTCGATAAATTAGTGAGCTCTTGCTTGCTCAAACCGGAGCAGAAAGTCAACGTTGTCAACCAATATCTGTTCCCGACACTTACATATCCTCTCCAGACTGCGCCCCTTACAAAGATACGCCCTGCGGTATTGGAGGGAATAGATATAAATATCCGCAGGAGCATTAAGGCCATCATCGGACTCCCCGCTAACACCTCAACGGCGATGTTATACGCACCGAGGAGGTATAGAGGATTAGGATTGATCCGCTGTCAATGGGAGGCTCCTTTACAGCATTGGTCCATTGCCCAGCGACTGTCTAATGTGCCGGATGCCCTGTTCCAGTCAACATTTAATTACGAAACGGAAATAGCTGAATGTGCAGAAAAACTGAATGTTGATCAGGGCTACCGTAGTGTGAGAGCTCTACGACAGTCGCTGCGGGAAAATATGTTTGAAGAATGGGCAAATTGCAGGTGGCAGGGCGTTGGCGTTCGCCATTTCAAAGAGACTCCGAAAGCCAACAGATACATCTGCGAGAAGCAGGTTCTTTCGGGGTCGGAATGGTCCAACGCCTTGAAACTTAATATTAATTACGCACCCCTGCGTGGAGTACCAAGAGCCAGCGGACAGCAGAGAGATGTTGGGTTCCTCTGTCGCAAATGCGGCAGAGAGTCTGAAACACCAGCCCATGTGCTGGGAAAATGCCCCAACAACTCCCTCCTCATAACACGCCGGCACCATAGGGTCAAGCATGAGTTAATAAGGCTCCTCAGAGAAAAGGACTTCGCCTGCTTTGACGAGGTCTATTGTATTGATACGGACGGATCCGCGAGGTATGCTGATATTGTCGCATTCCCTAGGACCGGAAAGACAGCATTGGTCCTGGATCCGACCGTAAGATTTGAGGGAAATGATCCTGATCAGGCAGGTGGAGTGGAAAGGGAAAAAAAAGACATATATGATAAATGTATCCCTTTCCTAAAAGAAAAATTCCGCGAGACCTTCGGAGAGAGAGAGTTCACCGTGAGAGGCCTCTGGTTTGGGTCTCGTGGAACAATACCGAATAGAACGGAGAGCTTTTTGGAAGACCTAGGTGCTAATGCTGGGGATATTGCGGTGTTGGCCGAAAACATTATTCTGGACTCCCTGGGGATTATCCACCATCACCTGCATGGTAGGTAGATAGGTCTATTTATCATTTGGGATTGTCTGTATATGTATATATATTTATTTATTTATTTATTCTCCTGTACTGTTGATCTATATGTGTGTGCGTTCGGTTGATTAGTTTCATAAATTTTCAAATTGTCTAGAGTTTATATACTGGATTAAGAAGGGGTTGATTGTGAACTGGAAGGGAGAATTATGGAGAGGTGAGAAGGTAGTTGGATGGATGAAAATAAATAAGGGATAGAAAAATAAAAATAAAATGGTGTGTAATCAAATACAGACGAAAAGTCTATGAAATATGTGTATGAATGGAAGAAAAAAAAAAGAAGAAATAAATGTAAAATTGTGTATATATAGATATTTTATCCACTATGGATTGATTAGTATGCTGTGTATTATAGCAACCCAATGTAATTGGGCAGCATTGATTTTTAATAAATCATTTCTCTCTCTGAGGACAATTATGTCTTTCATGTAGAGGAAATTGAAGAAGAACATACTGTGACATAGTGTGAACATACTGCAACAGTACGTAGAGGACAACAAAAACGCCAAGAAATGATGCTGCTTGTGAATGATTGAATGAAAAAATAAGTGTATTTTATGATTTACTTAAATGTATTTATATAGTTTTAACAGAGCTGCATTAATCTAGAAAAACTTTTTTTTCATGTGTGATTCACAAAATAAACATACAATTTTTGAAAAATACATAACACCCAAAAAAATGTAATTTTATTTTGCATGCATGTATGGACGTTTAGCAGCCGTCACTTACCAACGGCTGATGAATACTGTTCAGTTATGGTTTTCCAAGCCTCTTTTTTTGTTTTAACTGCAGTCGGTGTCTTAGACTTTTGAATCAATTCTTGATGTTCTCTTAAAAGTCTAACGAAGAGTGGTCTGTCCAAATACTTCTCACTGCCATAGTTTTCATCACTGGATGACATTTTTCTTCAGTGATCAGATAAGAAAAAAAAACAGCCAAAGCAAGCGTTGAGCGATCCGGTTATGTAACAGATAATCAAGCTAGGTCTATCCGATACCTGATCAGAAAAGAAGGAGAGGAGGCAGAAAAGCTAAGATATGAAAGCCACAAACCTAGCAATTGCTAGGCCTAGCAAATGCTACCCCAAGAAATTGCTCAAGTTTTTCCGGAAACTTCTCAAACTAACTTAAATCTTTCTATCTAGAATAAGCATTTGATTATTAAACTGAATTTGAGAAAAAGCTAAAACTACCTCTTAGGTGCTAGCTGGTAGTTGCTAGGTTTTATTCACTTGACCCAGTGTTTCCATTGTTCAGATGATGAGCTAGAACCAGCCTCAAAATCCTATCATTCTGGTTTCAATTACTTATAAATTATTCACGCTAAACTAATTAAACTGATTCCGTTTGAGTTCAATAAACTGTCATAGAATTAGTCTGAATTAAATCCAAAGAAATAAAAGGCTTCATTGAACTCAAAGAATAGAACATTATGAAACAATTATATAACACAAGCATATTTAACATTAAATCACATGATACAGGAATATAACAAATGATTTCTATATCACTACACTTTACTTTTCATTTATTATATACAATATAATAGTATACCCAAGCAAGAACTCTCGCATAATCCCTATTACATTAGAAGTATATATACAATATTTATTCGTATAAATAGTATAATATTATCAAGAAAGTTTATTTAACACACACATTTGGTGAAGCTACATGATCTGTAATGACTATGTTGAAGTTACAGCTAATACTTAATAAGTAATTAGCTAATAGGGAAAATATCCCTTCAATTTAACAATTAAGCAATAAGACTCAGCTGTACCATTATCTATTTGTAGTATTCATCTTTAACAGTGCTTTAGGGTTAGGCTTGGGAAAGAATACATTCTATCATTCATAGAAACCTAAAAACAAACACTCTTAATAAAAGATTCGGTTTACACTGAACTTGCTTACAGATATAAAGTTGCCATGACAACGGCACGTACGCAAAATGCATGAGGCTCGTGAGGACATATATCGTGCATTATTTCGAAAACGGTAAGTTTTTAAGCTTTAAAAGGCTGGACCAAGATTATCCAACGGATCATATATGATCTTGATGCCACGTCAAAATCATTAAAACCCAACTTATCCTGCCTCGATCCGCCGACTCTCAGACGTCGAATCTTTGAAACCCCCCATTTTTTCATGACTTTTATTTAAGCCCTAGTAAGAATTTAAGAAACAAAATTGGAATTCGTCACGTCTCCGTGGAATTCCCTTTCTTTTGATACCTCATTCGTCAAAATCCATCGCTCCTGAGAACCGGAAAAGGGATCTATACTACCGTAATAATATATGGTAGTGATAATGTAATTTATGTAAAAAAAAAAAAAAAAAAATTATTCTACTATACTGCCATGGTAATTCCCCTTCCTCAAGAATGTAACTTTTAAATATTTGTTGAATTTCTTTAGCTTAATTGAAGTAATGAAATATTGAGTGGTTTGCATTGGCAAAATACGAGTATTTTTAAATCACAATCAGATTATATTCTGTCGCTATTGACCATTTATTAAATTTTCATTAGAATCTTCGGGATCGAAATCCTCACGAGTTGCATTCTGTTGAGATTTACGTGTTATTAAAAAAATATTCACCAATACATTTTTTTTCCCGGTTCCAACTCAATCGGCTTCAAAAGAACTCTCAATCTGGCTGATGCTAATCTTTCCGATTATTTTCCTGGCTCGTGTAAGCCTGTAATTAAAATTTCTTTCAGGACCGGCTAAAGAGTTATTTGTAAAACGTTTTTTCAAATGTAGCTTTAGAATAAATGCATCGTTAGTTAGTACGATTGGAAGTATTCGTTCAATGCCATGGTCTAGGAGGAGGCAAATTTAGAGTGATTTTTTTCGATTAGTTCTGCTAAATTTATTTGTTGAATACAGCTCCGTCAGATATAAGACCGTTGCAGCCAACATTCCCATATGTGAATGTATAATCTGCATCCGCGGAACATCCATATTTCACGGTCGACCACGTGGCCTGTTGTTGCCCCTCATAACCTGACATTGTAAGCGCTCAGCTTCTTCCTATTTATTGGAATTCGTGTTAAGGCGTTAGTAAATAAATTAAATTTTCATTACTTAAATTCCTTTTATAAAAAGAAATGGAATAATCTCAAAACTTAGAAGTGTTAAAATTGAATTTAAATTGTATTTCATTAGCATCGAACGCTATTCTTGAATACTAAATTTGGTTCAGCAGTTTGGTCAGAATCGGCACCCAAAATATGCAAGTTTTACCATTTTGGCTGAAAAGTACGTTATGCTATTAATGAGTAATAAGTACGTTATGTTATTAAATGTAAAATGTCAAATACTTTAAGTTGTAGAGCATTAAATTCTGGGTTTCTAACTCGACTATTTCTTTAATTTACTCATTCATATGTATAGATAAACGCAAACTATAAGCAGTCGTAGCGCTGATATCCCGTCTGACCTCAAAATCACTAATGCCGCTCTTATTGAAAGCTTGCAGGAATAAAAAATTGTTTTTTGTTTCTTCATACGCGATGAAACTACTGAACCATTGAAATGAGCAAATAAAAAACAAATAGGCGTTTTAGAAACGCAGAATTTAATGCTCTACAGCTTTAGGTATTTGACATTTTTCATTTGGAATATCTCTTTTTGAGTCACAGGAATTTAAAACTGAGCCAACTTTAATTACATTACTAACATACTTTTCAGTCAAAATGGTAAAATTTTCCCTTTTTCGACTGCAAATTCTGACCAAACTGCTGAACCAAATTTAGCATTTAAGAAGAATCAATGCCTGAAAGGAGAGTAAAAATTAAGGTATGCTTCTTCAGCGAAGGTTATAGAAAAAGAATGAACAATACTTTTCCAACAGATGATATTAAAAAACAAAAAAGAGAGAGAGAAAGCTTTACGTGAAAAAGAGAATACGTAATGGTATTAAGAGAGAAGGAGAGAGGATTGGGCTATAGAATTGACAAAACGAATCCAAGGGTTTAAACAAATGATGATTTAAGATTTCTAGTGAGCCCAGAATAATGGTTCCGCCATGCTCTGGAACTGATTCTTTACAAAACCTATAATAGCTTCTCCAAAAAAACACCAGTTGTGAGCGGGATGGAACCTCTACTTCCAAATTGAAGTTCTTTCACTCTTCGTAAAACGTCTTTCGCCAAATTCTTCTCTAAACTTCTCGAGAAAGTTAGGGATACTCTTATATAATTTTTCTCTTTTTCTTAAGGCGCTTAAAAACCTTGGTCCTGATCATTTGTTTAGAATCTTATTGTGGGATCTACTATTAGTGTTTCCTTTTCTGTTTCACTGAACGCTATAATATCCTCAAATCTTGATTAACTGACATATGCTTATTATTATTTACTAGTCTCTATAAGTTCATTGTGTGGTTTTGTTATTGGGTGACGATATGCCGGTCTTAAAGATAAGTAGTGCGGAGATAGTTTCATGGAGTTATATCGAGAAATATAATGTTTGTGGAAAATAAAAAGTTGAAGAGGTTGCAGATATTGGAGCAACTAATTTCCGCTAGCCCAATAATACGCCACTAAATTTTTAGACTCAATAATCAACTCCCTTGGCTTCTCCTCTGTCATCAATGTTCTATAATTGAAGAAGGGTTTGGCCTAGTAACGGTCTATTTTTGGAAATTCGGATTTTCGACTGAATAACGATATATATATATATATATATATATATATATATATATATATATATATATATAGCTTTCATTGTACCTTACTGTAAACTAACAATGGCGCCACTGTCATAAGAGTTTAATGAATTAATCGTTTGCTATTTTCAAAAAAAAAAAATTCTTAAGCTAAAGAGGCCAATTTTTATTGATCTGTAAATTAAAAAGAAATCTACTTAGACCGTTATTTGGCCGAACTATTCAATTGTAAATTATGATCTGCCAATTTTCCTCGTCGTTTATATTTTTGTTTCTTTTTTAAGTCCGTATTCGCTATCCTGGTCTGTTTCCATTGTGTTTGCCGACCGATTTGTTTGCTATTTACGGAAACATTGGCTTTTTAGATTTGTTTTCAAGGGCTCTCAACCTTTCCCAATATTTTCTCCTATTTTTCTTTTTCAGGAATCAACGAGAATCTGTCCAAGCTTAGAGATAAGTGATGAGTTTTCTTTTTTTCTTTCTTTTTCTTCTGTGTCTTCATCTTCTTTCCTTTCTCTTCTTTTTGTAAAAACTTCTTGCGACTCTAATTCTTTCAAATAGAAAAGTTTGTCATTGTAAGCAGTTTATTGTTCCTAAAGGTCACCTTAATTACTTTTTTCCAATGAGGTTTCATATCCAGAAACAATTCTTTCCTAATGTCTCTGACAGACATTGAAATGTCATCTTTTATTTGTATTGATTCAATACATTACTCTTGAAATTTCATTCATTTAAATTTGTTTCCATCGAAAAATTTACTCCATCTTCGTCCATTACAGAAGAAATTGAAAAACTGGACACCGTGCAATTAAAATTTTAGACAGAAATAGAGTTTGATGTTTGGTATCGAAGTTTGGCTATGCAACACAACAATATGGAGGCTTGGACCTCTAGACCTCGAAATGAATGGACCTTCAGCTCTACCTTGTGTCCAGAAAAAGGATAGAATAGGTACGAAAAAAAAGGCTGATGAACTGCGAGGGGCAGATGGGGCTCCTTAGCCGTAGTGAAGGGAAGAAAAATCTATGAAAAATCTAGAGACCCTGACACCTGATTCAAACTACGAACCTGTTGTCCCGAGGTAACGAAGCCCTCGGTCTGGACCAATCACCCGCCTGATGACATACTCGATATTCTTGGGTTAAGTGAGGTGAAAAAGAAAGGCTCTGGTGAGGTTAAGATGGATAGAGGACACACTCCAGTCTATTCAGGAGTCCGTTGGTATATTTCATTTATAGCCGTAACATCAGAAGAATTTTCACAGATGTGAAGGTGATTAGGGGTGCGGAGATATGAAGCCACATGCTTCTTGTAGCAGATACCCGAAATTCCCGGGCGCTAAGGGAACGCCATGTAAAGAAACTGCAGGATTCTCAGAAAGCTTAATATAAAGAAGAATTGAGGACAAGGCTCCAAGAAGTGGATGAAGACGCAAAGAGCTGTGGAGTTATATAAAAGGTAGTATCATGCAATCAGCTTCCCTAGCTTATAGAATAAAGAGGAAATATACGAAGGACAAATTAGCCTCATTTTGGAGCGAAGAGCTGAGGTGTAGGTCAAGGAAAAGAAAACTGCGTGGAAGGACTACTCATAAATCAGCAGATATATGTAAGGAATCACCAGATAAATGGGGGATATATGTGGTGGTACGAAACGGAACAAAAGAAGCTGTGAGAAGAGCAAAACAAAAATCATGGAAGGAATTCGGAGAGAAACTGGACCAGGATCATGCGGAAAACATTAAGCAATTTTGGAGGAAAATTAATGCTCTAAGAGGACACAAAAGCAAATCTATAAGAAATGTGAAGAATGATCGTGGGAAGTTGATCACGGAGGATAAAGCCATTCTGGAGGTCTGGCGTAAGTATTACAATTAGCAGTTCGGTGGGGACGATATGTATCCAGTGGACCAATAAGGATAATGAAATGGGGCTGAGTTTGACCAGGTGATAGAAGAAGAGAAAATAGAAAGAGCTATCTCGAGAATGAAGAATGGGAATGCATCAGGAAGAGTTAATATTATGCTAGAGCTTTTGAAGTATGATGACCCCCAGATAGTGAAGTCTTCTGTCAAAAAGCCTGGGACGAGAAGAGAATCCAAACGGATTGGGAATACAATATCATAACACCCATTCATAAGAAAGGGCCCCAAGCCGAATGCACCAACTATCAGCCTTTGTGCCTCTCACCAGCAGTTTACTTATTATAATAAATAATAAATAAATAGTTTTAAAATAAATAAAGCTGAGTTTTATTGGCGGTAGTGGCAAACGTACATCCCATGTGTAACACCCCACTGCTGCTGAAACCCCACTCCTGCTGATGCCTGGAAGGAACCTTGTAGGGTAAATAAAAAAAATAAAAAATTACAAACTATATGCGACTGTTCTGGAAGGAAGATTAAGATTTCCTAGTTGAACACCTTATTGGGAAAGAGCAAGCCGGATTTAGACCATAGCGCAAACCCAGGACCACCTATTCTCACTAAGAAGTGTTCTCCAGAAATCTTTGTACCGGGATAAAAATATGTACATCGCTTTCCTTGACCTCAAAGCTGCATTTGACTTGGTTTTTAGACATTAAATATGGGAGGCTCTTAGAGCTAAGAACTCCCAAAGGAACTTAGTGGAGGCCATTAAATCCATTTACCAACAGGAATTTTTCGACTGATCGGGTTGGAGTCCGGTTACAAGGAGATAGTTTAAGCCATTTGCTATTCTAATTTATATATATGAAGTGGTGGCCTTCTGTAAAAGATGAACAGAGAGGACGTTCCAGGGGAGAAGAACCTTTCGTCTGGTGGTGACGCACCTTCTTCTCTATGCCACTGATCTTATTCTTATCGCTGATTCGGTTAAAAAGTTACAGCAGGCAGTGACTAAATGGTCTGAGGAATTTCGTATCGGAAATTCTGAAACTTACACAACTGGACTAGAATTGTTGGCATGATCACGATTTTTTTTAATTTATAGAGTCAGTTTTTTCTCTGTTCGCCTTATTTTTAGAATTAATATCAGAGATTTCGGGCTCAGAAAAAATGATGCAGTATGATGGTCGTCGGAATTGAACTAACTATTGATCCTAACCATAACTTCAACTGTCGTTGAAGAAAATTTCTAAATTTGTATAATATATAATTTTTAATATAAAATTTTATATATATATATATATATATATATATATATATATATATATATATATATATATATATATAGTCTTCTGCATTTATAATTATTATAATGATAATTGGGAAAATTCCTGTAAACTATACGATTGTGGATAGCTCTACGAGGTACAGGGTTTTTAAATGCCTGGCTAAGATTTGTTTTAATTTATTAATTTATTTTTAATTAAATTCATTGGTTGATCTTCCTATTAGTTGATTTATTTTGAGTTTACATAGAGTAAGAGGAAAAGAATAATTCAAGTAATTAACTGGTCATCTTTAAGGGAAATATTTATAAACAATATAAAATAACACTAATTTAGCTTATATCTGAAATATTATTAATTTATTATTATAATATTAATTCATACTTTTAAGATTTTCTTTCGATATAAAACTAAACTTTTATTTATCATTCACTTACTCATACACATCATTTCGATTCTAACGTTTCGGGATCTTATACATCAGAACATCAATTTTTTGGCAATAAATTTTAATTTACGATTGATATATTACTTAATTATATCGATTGATCTATTATATATACCTTAATTTACAGTAAAATATAATCATCTTTACTCCTATTTGTTGTGCATTCAAATATTACACTATCGTAATTAATTAATAAATAAAATAATAGTGCTTAATATACATTTTTATAGGAGTGTATAATATATCTTTTAACCATCTCCTTCGTAAAAACTGAGCTATTCCTAATAGATACTTGCCCTTTGCATTTTATAATAAGTATAATCCATAATAAAATTAAATTGAGATTGCATTGGAAGTTTATTTCACAAGGATTTCGCTAGGATTATTTCACATTTGTTATTTTTTATAATCTAAATCTGTTTTTGTTTTTTTTAAACAAAATAAAAATGAAAAAGTTTAAAAAAATGTATTTATGTTATTATATGTGTTTATTTAGAATATTTTTAATTTTAATATTTTTAATTTAAAATAAACATTAAAACATGTTTTAAATACTATAATTTTGGCAATATAAAAAGTAATTTCTTTAACTTTAATTTTTTTAAAAATAATTTACTCCAATAATTTTGTGAAAAAAATTAATTTCCTAATTTCTAATATTGGTTATTTGAGGCGCCTACGTCACATCGTAACTTCCGCTACGATTCGATGCGGACGCTATGGATCTCTACGTGAGTGAATCACTATTTAATCATAATCTGAAGCTGAATGCCTACTTACATTACATTACTTCCGAATAACAATTTCATTTTTTTTTTCCCCATAATATTACAGCGGAGCTTTGATGATAATTTTTTCTAATGAAAAATAATCCATCCAGTACAAACTTTGAAAGGTACCACATCTTTAGCGAATGTACATCTATTAATACTAATTAAATTCCATTCAATATCCCATTAACGACATTGTATAATACTGCCGTGATAAGCTAAAAGCCCCTAACTCCAAACCATTTTTTAAAATACATATTTCTTTCGTATACGAATATCTCCAAAAATTATACCTTTTTATGACATTAGAAAGCCCAAAATCCAGTGGTTAGATCCTTTTCATTGGTTTCAGGACTTTTTAATACCATAAAAAGGTTTAGTTTTTAGAAGAATCTCCGGGTACACTATAAACATGTAATAAGAGCCTTTTAGTTTACGACGGAAGAATACTTTTGACATAATGTCCGCATCAAGCACTCAAATTCATCCCCTCGCTTATAGTAAATTATTTGTTAATTGACGTTGAAACTTAAGTAATAATCTAATATTCTTATCGCATTATGAAATGAATAAAGCTTCATTGCATCTACTGGTGATGCGCTTACTGAAGTGTGAATGTTTCTCGCGCTGCCGTTTTCGTGAAAGTTATTTGTCACAGACGAAATTTGATTTACGGTTTCCTTTTTTGGTTTTCCCTCGGCGAGTTGTTGCTGCTTGCATTGCAAATAGGCCCTGAATATATTATTGCTTGTATGCAAATTCGCACTTCCCCATCTCTGCTATTCTAAACAGCCCAAGGACCGGAGTAATCTTTGTGTCGGTTCTTCTGCCTGATATTTGATTCAGTAATTTTAATCCACAGGCATTCATACATACTCACATATTTTAATACATAAATTAAGAACCATTTAGTACTAGTTCAAATTCAACATTACGCAAACTAACTTTGATTAAATGGAAACCGGTTTTATAGTTTTAGTCTCAAAGTAGTATTGTATTGGAGTAGGTTAGGTTTTGTTTACATAGAGTTGGTCGCGTCTCTTCGCGAGACACGGTTGACCGCGCGTGAGCATTTCTCTCCCAAGTCAGTTTTAATTTTTAATTTTGTTAATTTTAATTTAAGTTTCATTATTGTTTTGATTTAATTTTTATACAAGTACTAATAGGTATGCATCAAATAAGAAGGCCAAGAAATAGTTTAGGATAATTTAAGTAAGAGTTAAATTGTATATACTGAGCATTAATGAACAAATGAGTTTAACATAAATCCAAGTTGCTAGCAAAAAAAGTTTAATTCTTACAAATAAAAAAAATAATGCTACCATAAAAAAAGCTCGAGTTAAAATTAAAAAATCGGGTGCGGTGCGCGCATCACACAACCTTTCCTTACCAATCTATAATAATAACCTGTAGAATTAGTTTAAAGAGTTCACATAAACACTGCTCGAAATAATATCAGCAGAATGAACTTCTTCAGGTCTTTTCTCACAATTGTATAATAAATTAGTTTTTAAATAAATTTACTACTACAGTTCTGTACACTTTTTTTCTGTACATTTTTGGTTTGTCAAGCTGAAAATATATTTTAAAAGTTTCGGTTTAGTTTCCATAAAAATTCCATTTAGTTTCCATGGAATCATTTTGTTTCCAATAAATAATATAAAATTATAAATAATTAAGTTAATTGATAGTTTTATGTTATTACAATACATTGCTACAGAGCGTTTTATTAACAACAGGTTTGCGGCTTGGTGGGAGGAGGTTCGGTCGCATTCGTCTTCTTCCGGCGCTCGGTTTACCCTCCAAGGTCTAGTAGTCCTTATGACGTAGCCTGTATCTTTTCTGATACAGACCCGATTTAAATAAGTGTTTTTTTTTGTTTTTTAGGGAATTTAATTACCTTTCATATGATTTTATACAAAATTTACCATAAAATGCTCACTTTTTGAGTTATGCGCAAATAAAATTTTCTTTTAGCTATAACTTTTCCCCTGTATTTTCTGGTTGATATACTACATGCATGAAAGGTTAAGCGCTTTAAGGAGAAGATATTGGGCAAGTTTCATCAAAATCGTCTGAGCCGTTTACGAGAAACTTGTAAAATCCATGAAATAATTACCACTTTCGGTTAGTCCGATGCGCTGTATCTTTGCTAGTACTGGTCCGATTTTGATGATTTTTTTTTTTTAGATAATTTAATTACCTTTCATACACTTCTAGACATAATTGACTATAAAATGCATACTTTTTAAAATATTCTTTTCATTATAACTTTTTTTCCTACATTTCCTCGGTGATGTACTACATATATGAAAAGTTGAAGGCCTCTATGAGGAATAATTTAGGCAAGTTTCATCAAAATCATTAGAGTCGTTTTCGAGAAAGTTATAAAAAAGTATAAAATCGATTATATGAAGTAGCACTTCCGGTTAGTCGATTTTGATGAAAAAGTTGCTGTAACATCACATGCATATGTCTATTTTAAATACGTAATTTCAGTATCGTGCAACTTTTCGTTTTTGAGCTAGACTGTTCACATACACACAGACTTACAGACACATAGACCAATTTGCGATACTTGGTTATTTGGACTCAAGGGAACTTAAAACGTGTACTTCCGTTGAAAACTCGAATTCGAAAATTTTCTAGATCGCAATACTTCCGCTTACTACATAATTCATATAGGTAAGTGAAAGTAAAAAAAATTAGTAAAAATTACTCGTGTCTTTACTTTGATATTGTTAATTTTATAAAATGAGGACCATTTTTTTTTAAAATCAAAAGTTCCACTAGTAGAGGCATAAACAGTTGAGTTCCGCTTATCCGTAATAATGTGGCGAAGACTGTATGATCATCATACATTAAATATGGTGTGATCAGCCAATTAAAAAATTTTGATACTAATGACTAGCGCTCGGATATCCTCTCCTTCCCTCATAACCGTAATTAAAATGCCACTTTATAATAACAATAATAAGAAAAATTGTATCAACTTGGACGAAATTTCTGAGCCAACTGTGACGTTCAATAAAACTGAATCTTTAGGCCCTAACCTTTGGTTTGATATGGATCCAATGCGTTGGTGACCAATGTTCGCCTCCAATGCATTGGTTGTCATTCATTGGCCTTCGTTTGGCCCAGTGAGTACGCGCCTTTGTAGAACTCCCCTCAATCCCTATATCTTTTTTTTGGTTTACCAAATAATGGACCAAATTATTAAGATTAATGCCCTCTTGGAGAATATACTCTCGGTTTCCTTCTCCATATTTCTTTTGCTACGAGGTTCTTTTCGTACCAAACAAGATTTTCGAAAAACAGGAAGGTATTTAATCTTGAAATTTTCCTTACGGTGGCTAATTCATGTTTTAGTGAAATGTTAAGAGGTAGGCATATTATAATATTGATTTTTTTTTTAGATTTATGGATCCATTTTCTGTTTCCGGCATAATTTTTATTTAGTTGAATGAAATATTTTTGTAATTTCTGTTTAAGGGGAAATTATATAAATTATGGTCATGTCTAAAGAGAAATAAGCATTTTGAATCCTTAAGCCTCTGATACGTTAATGAAGACCCGGCAGTCATTAGGAATGGTTATTGTGCGTGAACCCTATCTGTCCGGGAGACATCTCTGTTGGTCTAATGGTCTTCCTGATTATGATAAATCTCCTGTCAAAGTGTATCCCATTACTTAGGGGATAGTGTTTTACCAAAGATAATAATACTTCCTAAAGGCCAGAGTGTACCAGGAGCTTTGCTACCTTATGTAGGTTGCCGCGTTTGTGATCCAGCCTCGGCGGAATTATACAAAATGCCTCTCGGTTTGTTAAAGTCCGGTTTAAGTCCATATACACAGGATTTATATATATAACCATTTTCTCATTTAAATCCAAAACGAATACAAGACTTAATGTTTCTTTTATAATGAAAATTTCTTTATACATTTTTAATAAATAAATGCAGAAGTTTTGTATTAAAAAACTGTTAGCACCAGTTTATTTATTTATTTTGTTTTTAAAATTATTAATTAGCATTTAAAATTATGCATTATTTTAGTAAATTTTAGTTTTAGAAAACTTTATATTAAATTTTTTTTTTTACATTTCTAATACGTTGTTGGTTCACCTAGCGTATTGATTGTTGCTTAAAGACGTTGAGCTATAATTCTTATCATAACTTTGATGCTATCTCGTGGGATCCGCTACTGTTCCTCAAAGAGTGCTGCTTGCAGTTCAAATCCATATCAGATCTGCGAAAATTTCTCCCCATTCTGTAATTTTACGAATGTTGGCCCAGGAAGGAATTATATCACTCCTCAAATCGTCTGATAACTTCCTCGGTTCTAATCATGGTGTAAAGAAAATTTAGGCTCATTTGTGAACAGAAAATAATTCCAGTCCTTATCAGTTTTTGAGATATGAATTTAACCAAATTAATGACTTCGGACTTTTTACTGTGTGGTAAGTTCTGGAAAACATAGAGGTCCTGTAGGCGCAATCCATACTGTGCCCACCCTTCTGTTAGCAGTGTTAAAGTTTATTTGCACATCAGAAGTAGAATGCACTTCATCAGCCATTCTTCGGATTTTTTCAAAGCGATTCCTTTGAGCCTTGACGGTTAAATATTGGTCGTCTTGTTATACTGTTGTAAACCTTTAATTTCATCCTTCATGTGAATATTGGAAGGAGGCGTTGCCCCAGTGCCCAAGAACGAATTCCCGTTCCGCCTGTGAAGTTAGCATATCATTTGTTGGAAACTCACAAACTTTTGAGAGTTCTGGCTTCCTTTCAAATAGTTCTAGATTTTCTGATAGTTTAAACAAATAGTTCCGCTCATTATAGAAACAAAAAACGCTTCCGAAAAAGTTGGAGGCTCATAACTTCCTTGCTATCAACATTAGAGCTTAAGTTAATAATGATGATTTATAGAACTCTTAGGTAAGACAACAGAAATCTCAAGAAAATAATTAATTTCCGACGAAAATTTTTGCCGAAAATTCTGACGAAATATTACGTCCGAAGGGGTGAAAATTTGTTACAGTAACAGGTTGTTTTCTCGAGAGTTCTGATAGCATCCCGAGAAGTTTTATCGATAATCTTTAAAACTTTTTTTGAAATAAATTTATGGCGTCTTGAATTCTCAAAATTCTCAAAAATTCCAAACCTTTGGAGGCTCATAAATTCATTTCTATCGTCGAAAAGATAGCAACGTGAGGAAAAGTGAGTTAAAACGAATACATCGAAAGGGCATTATTTTTAATTAATACGTTATTATTTGAAAACTGATAACATACCAGACACCTTAATTCATTGGATGGGATGTGTAATGTTGCACACCTGGCAGAACACAGAAGTGTCAATTTACCTAGCCTTCAACGAACTAAGATCTGTAGAATGAGCAATTTTGTAAATTATCGAAAATTTATGGTAGTTATCTATATATATATATATATATATATATATATATATATATATATATATATATATATATATATATATATATATATATATATATTACCTGTCACTCCCTTATCAATAGGGCCGTTGTCTCAGGTTATAGCCCTACCCGTCACCAGTTGCCGCCAACATTCTTCCCCTTTGTCCTGGTTTTTGAAAACTGCGTATTCATTAAAATTATTACTCCCTTAATTACATATTTAAAATTGTTAGTGCTGTTGACTTCCGGTGATCTGGGGAAGTTTAAGTAATAATTTAAAGGAGACATAATTGAAATTACGGTATGGACCCGACCTCAACTGAAAAGGAACTTTTGGGATTTGTTTATCTCTTGAGCGAGCGTAGCGAGCGGAAACCGTCAGCTGTGATCTATTTAAAGCAGTAATAATTGAAATTACGCTAAGGACCCGACCTCAACTGAAAAGGAACTTTTGGGGTTTGTTTATCTCTTGAGCGAACATAGCGAGCAGAAATCGTCAGCTGTGATCTATTTAAAGCAGTAACAATTGAAATTACGTAAAAATTATGTATATTTCGGTAATTATATAAAAGAAAGAAGTAAACGTATATGGGAATGAACGTATAAGGGAATGTGGTGGGGACGTAACGTCAATGTTAACAATATGAGGCCACGCCCCTTTAGATGAGGGATTCACCGGTCCCAATAATTATCAAATTTATATTCATCAGTATATATGTCGATATACTTTTACAGAAGTGCGTGTGCGCGTGTAAAAAAAGTGATCTTAAGATACAGATGGAATGGCTAGATAGTAAAAGTAATTATAGAATATTGAGAATTAACCCATACATAAAACATGCTAGTAAAATTAAGAAATATATTGATATAATATGTAATAATATGTAAACAAGGCTATTTAGATAAATATACTAAAAATAAATTGGCAAGTAATAATTATATTGAGCTTAGAATACATTATTTAATTAAACTGAACAAGCCAGAAAAATATTTAAGACCAGTAATTAATAATAAAAATCCACCAAATGGCAATCTAGCAAAACTGTTTAAACTATAATAATGAATATGACATAATTAATGAATTAGAAGTTAAAGAAATGTTGAACAGTTTACCATTACATATTATTAATAATTAATAAAGTATAGTCAATTTTGATGTGAACAAATTGGTTACCTACCTCAATACATAATTTTAATAGAAGAACATTTAAATCGAATTGTCAAAAAAAAAAAATACTGTAAAATTACTCGTGGAAGGTGTTAAAGTATACATAAATAACAATTATTTTAAATTAAAAAAAATATTACTAACAACTCAAGCATTAGTACTGCGAGGGAGATTATTATAGTATAATATATATATATATAGATAGATAGATAGATAAAAGAACTTTATTCTGGGATTAGGTCCCTTAAGAATAACATGAATGAACAAATAAAACAGTAATATTGTCTGACCATAAGACTACAAAATACAGATCAGATTTTATTTTTATTTTTATGTGAATACTACATTTTTGATTGTGAATACTACATTTTTTATATATCAAGGGCGAAATAATAATGCTTTTTTTCCCTAGTTTATTGATGATGCTAATGAGTTTTGTTTTATATCATTTGATTCTCCTGCGGATCTCTTAGCTCTCAGAAATTTGCGGAAGTTGCTACGCTCATTTCCTGGTGTTATGTTTGGAATTTCAAATTGCAATACCGGAAGTTTGCAAATAGTTGAAGGTATTACAGGGTATCCCAAAAGAACATCAGCCATGAATGTTTTACTCTGCATTCGTTAATGTACAGCTGCAACTGATGTACTCAGTTTATTACTGTTGTCGATCCTTCATTGTGAATGTAGTGAAGTGTATTTTCTGACAGAAGTGTTGGTTTCAGTAATTTGGATTCGTGTGCAATAAGCTACAAACATTTTACTTGTAAAAATCTTTCTAACGATGTGATTACCATTACAGTTGTAAATATTAGAGAAACATGGAAAATTTAAAAGTAGACCTTGGTGAACCTGGCAGGCTCACTGGGTTACCTCCTTTTATGAATATTTATAACGATTCAGATAATATAGTTTCAATTATTTATTATTTGGAAACGTTGGTCATTTTAATCCTGATGTTACCTCCATTATGTCTTGACCGCGGAATCATGAGCCTAAATGACTGGAGGGGAAGTTAAAACCTTCGCATATCATCTTTGTTTATGTTGTCTTAATTAATATGTCATAACAAATTAATATGTCATAAATAGGTGGACCTCTTAAATTGTCTGTTGATATTTTTGTTAAAATTTTTTTTCTTAAGTACAAAATAGTTTATTTTTGACTTTTACTTAAGTTGAAACAATTATTGTTTTTAGATATTTTATCATCCGGTAGCAAAATAAAATACAATAATAATATACTATTATTGCTATTTTGTTATTTAGCTGTAAAATAACAAAGTAAATAAATAGAAAATAGTTAATTAAAATTCAATTTTTACAAAAATTAATAATTTGTAGCAAATTGGTTTTATTTAAAATTCTTTCTCCTTCTACACCATCGTCAACTGGCGTTTCTGTAGAATCCGAGATTAATAATGGAGGATTTTTTTAAGGGGGTTTTCTATTTTTATTATTTCGCAGGTATTATAAAACATTTTGGTGAAAATCAGAGTTAATCAGTTCTACGATAATCAGTTCAAAAGATATTAATTTTCAAAGCCGCGATATCAGCTTTACTGACAACAATCTCCCCTCTCTACCCTCTCCCCACCGTGTTTGACAGCTGAGCCCACAACATCGTCATCACAACTAGTTTTGATCTGCATGTATTAATTTTTTAATGAACACATGTATACCCCCTTCTCAGCTTACACTCCTCTAAAATGGACAAATCTGTAGGACCCGTGGATATCCATTGCAGAGAGATTCCACTGTAGTTATAACGACTTATTATGCATTATGTTTGACAACAAAAGAATAATACACACATATATGTAATATGGTACATACATGCCTCCTCTTATTTCACTAAGTGCGCAGGAATGTCATTTTTAAGAAATTTCCAAACCGTTTTATGACAACAGTTGACAAATTTAACGAATTGGCCTGCACAAAATGATTCATGATTTTAAATAAGAATTTAGGAATAGGGAAAACTTTAATAAAAGCGATGCCCGCAGGAAGTTAACACAAGGTGATAAGAAGCCTCATGCTCAATTTATTTTTAAATTTAATTAAATATTGAATTTATCTAAATCATGTTTTTCATAGTAAAAAAATTTTTTTAAATATATTTTAAAATAAGTAACGAAGAGATTTATGACAATTTTTTTCAGCTTTGAAATTAAATCTGTCGTCGAAAAGTATTTTCGTTAAAATCTGTGACTTACGTATGATAATATCCTATTATTCTGCACATCGCAGCATCTAATATTCCTTCTAATTTAACATTTTTTCTATTTCTCAGTGGAAATGTCTTAAACATTTTCGAGGAACTGTTACTTTTCTTTTAAAACGGTTGATGAACACTCACGTGTCACTCTTCTTTTTATTTCTCGCCTCACCAACTCTATAGTATTCAAGCCCGAATGGTACTGAGGTTAACTAAATATTTCATGGTCCTTTTACTTTAGACTTCAACATTGCCATCAGTATATTTAATATTGACATAAGCAAATTTCACAAGCCCAAGAAGTTCTGTTTTGAATTTTCTTTTATTGATTTTCATATTATTTTGTCAATGTTTCAGGGTATTTTTCCTTCCTAGTTATTATTAAGTATTGCCAACTTACTTATTACATGGACATTTTTTTTTCCGTTGATAAATATCTGTCTTATAAAAAAAAAAAATAATAAAAAAAATATCTATGCAACAGGAAAATTCACTCATCGGTTAGATTTTTTGTTTAAATTAAATTAATTGCTGGCAGCTCCAATCGAGAGGAAATAGGCTCACCTTTGGTGTAACGCTTTACTATTACATTCCTTTTCCTTATTAATTTTTTTTTTTTCGACCAGATTATTAACGAATTTTTGTATTTTCATGATTTATCAAAAATATTGTTTGAGATAATTTTCGGTATGAGGATTCTTATTGAGAAAAAATGATAATTAGTAGTGTAGTAGTAGTTGCGTAGTAGAAATAAACCTGTATATAAAATTAAATGAAACAATATTAATTTAAAATATGACAATAGAACACAAAATAATAAAGGATTTATAAGAAATCATTACATTGGGTTATAAATCATTTCAGGTTTTTTTTAATGTTTAAATATTTTAGAAGTATGAGGAGGGCAATTTTCGTGTTATTTGGGGCTATACGAAAGTTATTTAAGAGGACTGGTCTTAAATAGCCCTAGCCCCAGCTATATCGCTGTCAGTTCTGCAGTTAATGAAATACAGTTTAGGGGAAGACTAGGTACATGTGAATCATATCGAAAACATTGAAGATGAGTTGACGGCTTGAATCATATGAGGATGTGACATAAGAGGAAGCCATCATACGAACTAAGAGTATCATTCCAAAGTATATCATTTTTTGTTACCTATATTTTATTTTGGATAACTACAGTAAATAATAGCGTTGAACCCAGTAAACATATGGAAGAATTAATATTAATAACATTAAGTGGCCTTAGGATACTTACGTATTTCACAAACATTATTTCTATGAACATTATTTCGAAATAAAATCTAATATTGATTTGTTTTGCAATAACTGTGGGTTTTTTAAAAATTAGTGTGGTTTATTTTGAGATTTTTATATTTATTAATTTTGTTTTGTTTTTTAGCATTATCTATGAACAATTAATTATTTTTTTGACAATATCTTTTTTGAGTTTCATTTTTATTTTTGATTTCTATACCATTGGACAGAAAAGGATAAAAACTTGGAAATAGTCCTCTCCAGAAGAAGATGTGGTTAAATATTTTCAAAATTTCGGAATAATTCCTTTCTGAAACTGTGTGAGAATTGATGTGGTGGCGTTTTCAGAAAGAAGACACATTTATGCTTGAGTAGCATTAGGAAATTTTCATCTCCCCCTCCCTCCCTCTCTCCCTGAAACAATGTTAATTATTCTTCCATATTTGGTTAAAACAATAACTAAAATACAATATTTTTTTAAATTAATGAAGTATAAATAAAATTCAATCTTTTACACTCCGAAGTTTTGGTATTATCCATTTATTTTCTCAAAGGAATTGTAATAATGAAATGTAATTGAAATTTACATTACTGTTACATAAATACCTATAATAGGAATAATAAGCCTCAGGTTATGCGGAACGGTAACAACTTACAGCCATCTATCTATATAGTAGATCTATAATACATAAATACCGACCTCAGTATTACTTTCACTATATAAATGTTGAAGAAGGCCAAGATCTCAGAATTTTTTTTAACTAGTTTTAAATGTTATGATATTTTATCTGGAAATTAGATCTTTTTACTTCCTTGTACGAAGTAAAGGAATGTCGAACTAAAGCAAGAACTAAAGCAATGTCGAAACTGTTGATTTCCAATGCTTTCTCTCGTGATATTGACAGTTTTAATGTTGTCGCGGAACACGAAGAAATCTCTTGGAAACTAGTTGCTTACTGAAGGAAAACGACATAACGGAATGAGACCTCCAGAAACAAGAGTATGTGTGTGTCAATAGATGGATGTCGCGACGTCGAATACCGTTTGTAATGCAATCTTTGGAAACTAATAACCAAATTTAGGATCACTTTTTGAACCACCGATTTATAGTTTAATAGGCGTGCAAGGAAGTAATGTGTTATCCACATGAGATATTTTTAAGAATGTGCCAAATACGCTCTACTGTTTAACTGGGAACAGCATTCTTGTAATAGCCCTCCGCCCTTCTCCTCCCTACCTTCAACGAAATCTTACTTTATTTAAAATCAGAGAAATGAGACATCTCAATCTGGAATAAAAGAAATGTAGTCCACTTTTGTGCCTTTTATATTTTTAAATGAATTTACTGCAAATTGAAAAACTAAACATCCTGGAGTCATCTCATTTCTATCTTTTTTATGAGACAGTCTCTTTCCGTTTCTAAAAAAAAAAAATGAATAAAAGCATAAATCAATTATTTAAGCGGTTCATAAAAGAAACGAAAGCCCTTTTTACGAAAGAGAGAAATATTATCTAAACTTTCTGTAATATCTAGTTTTTCAGTTGTTTTTTTATTTCTATATGTTTTGATACATTATTCATTCTTGTTTGACTTAATATTACACAATTGAATATGACCAGATTAAAGGGAGAAGTTGGTCGGGGAGAGGTAAACTTATATATTTTGTGTCGACGTTTCGGCCTAAGTTTTAGGCCATCTTCAGGGTTAAAAGGAAAACAAAATAACAAGAATTAAAAAAGACATGTAAGTTTACATATATAAGTTTACTTATAAAGTGTAACTCTTTTACCGCACCCCCCGACCAACTTCTCCCTTTAAATATACATATAAGGTCAAAAAAAACTTCCTCCAATATGACCAGATTAAATTTAATAAAATTACTACTTAAAAAATTATTTTTTATAATATAAGCCAATTATATTTAAGTTGATTATGTCTCAAAAAATCCAACAATTATTGTGTTTCAAAAATACTGTATGTCATTTCGTCGAGTTCAAACCAATACCAAATATACCAGTATCTCCAAAATATCAATTAATTCTCATTAGATTGAGGACAATCTATGGAGATGAATATTAATTGAATTTTCTTCTTATCTAAATAATTCTTAAGTTGTTCTGAATTTAAACCAGTGTATTAGGTCAGCTAGGATGACTTTGATTTCATTCATTTGTGCAATCGGTTCAATGAGCTTTATAAAATCTTTTGCACATTGACATACTCTAGAAATACAAAATGGTCCACCAAGATGTGCATGAATTTCCTAGGTGATCTGTAACCACGTAACCACCAATTGTATCAATGGACACGATCACATAGGATTCAACAGTATATTTCAGATAAAAATTAATTGAACCCAGTACGCTACGAACGCCAGATTTATCTGTTGGTCTCTTAAGATTCCTAATAGTAATTAAATTTTCTTGCGCCAGTGATATTTTGTTTTCTTGAATAAAATGCCCGAGATAATACTTTACAGATTTAGTTACAAACCTAAACTTTTCTAATTTCAGCTTAAAACCTCCATTCTTGATTATTTGCAAATTAATCAGAAAATTATCAGTTAATTTGACTGATATGATCTGCCCACGTCTTAGAAAATACTAATATACCGTCTATACGTTACACTCAATCGCCGAATTCGGCCACTGATCGAAATTTTTACCCACAACGCAACGTGGACAAATCCAAATAACCACAACGTGTTTTGAATATTCCAATTCGGTCATTGTCCGAAATGAAATGCCTACAACGCGTTGTGGGTAAAATCGTTTGCTCGATCGCCGAAATGTTCTTTCACTTGGGTCTTTGGACAAATGCAAAATACCCACAATGCGTTGTGGGCATTATGCATTTGCTCAAAGACTGAAAAGGCCAGGCTTAGATTGGCAGGTACTAATTCAAATACAGTTAATCAAATTTAGCTTTAAAAATTGCTTGTTGGAAGTCTTATTAGTAATTATTATTTTCTTTAAATTGCAAGATGAAATGCCGCAGAAACTCTACTTGCGTAAATAAGTTACCTAATCTTCCTATGGATGAGCATTGTCTTCAAACTTAACGGTTCTTAATTTCTGGGGTTAAATTATGAAATTTTTTCTCTTACTCCATCAATCAATCAATCAAAAATCAAATCAATTTGAAATAAAAAAAATTCAATACCCTGATCTATCTGGTGGCGAAACTACGAACATCACGTAGCGTCGATTGGTAGCGTAGGCCACTTGCTTGCATCAAGCACGTCAGAAGCGCAAAATATGTGTTCCATGTTCCGCCGCGTTGCGATAAAACAGTTCTAGGTGAACAAAATTATTTTATTTGTTAACATCAATAAACATTCTAATACAATAAAAGTTCAGCTGGTGATACTATTTCAATGAGCAAAATTATATTGGGGGAAGAGCTAGCTACCTTTGGAGATGATTAAATTTTGAAATTATGACCCAATTCATTCAATAGAGCTACTCGTTTTAGAGAGAAAATTGTCCTATACACTTTGTTCGAAAATCTTGTAGTTTCTGAGTTGTAGGCAGTGTAGCTTGTCAATTTTTTGACTTTATATATTTTTTGGACTTTATAAAATTAAAAAAAATATTATTAAAATAAATAAATAAAAAGTGAAGAATGCAAGTTATAAAAAGACGAGTAAATTAATTTAATTTTGTTAATTTTCCTCTGATTTAAACAATTATTGTCTGATTCTCGGGATTTATAATAATTATTTCTATCCTACAACCTAATAAACAAATCAATCTAACAGTTCTAATACAACTTCTTTAACGGTTTTTAGATTACTCTTCCACATCGCATAAAATCGCATGTTAGCTTTCATCCATCTAAATTGGATAAATTGCCTTATGTGCGCCGGTTGATAGAGTAGACCATCTATGAGCATAGAGCTTCTGCAGCATTTTATTTTGCAATTTATGCTCTGATTCACTAACTTACTAGGGAGATGTTCAAGCACAATATTTGTTACAGCTTCATTTGAATTTAGATTCCACCTTTTCGGTCTTGAGCAAATTTTCGGTCAGTGGCCGCATGCGGCGATTGAGTGTAACACACAATTAATAAAAAAAATCATCCAAATTATTTTTTCTTATAATGTTCCATGGTATCCTTTGAAAAATCGCTGGAGCATTCTTAAGGCCAAAAGAGAGAACATGAATTTTTCAAATGTTGTTATAAATGATGTCTTCCCTCTATATTGTTCTCGTAATGGAATGCACCTATTTACTACTAATTTGATGCTTCATCTATCACGTTATTAATGGTCGGAAATGAATAACATTGAGTTATCATTAATTTATTTAGGTTTCTAAAATCAATCCATAGCCTAGTTCTTCGGCCATCTTTTTTTTTATAAGCCAGAATGGCTGGAGAATCCGATTCTTCAATTAAGTCAGCTTCTGGTAACTTTGTTATTTAGGTTTTTATTTCTTTTTCTTCTGACATTGAACATTTATACGGACGCATTGTGATGCATTAACGCATCTCGTATTAATTTGATTTGTTCTTCTTTCATTTTTACTCTGCCAACATCAAATTTATTAGTTGCAAAAAGTCTTTGTGCCTCTCTAATTTTTTTTTTAATTTGAGAAATTATGCAATCTATCACACTCAAGGGTGATATCACACTCACAGCACCATGCATTAGTGCTGTAAGAAACCATTCATTCCATATATATATATAAAGTGATAAAATAAAATAATAAAAAATAAAAAAAGTAGATAAATAAAATAAAAATAATAATAGAATAAAAATAAACATAATGACATAAAAATTAATTACAATAGTTGAAAACAATATGTACATTACAATGGAAATAAATAGATAGACGATTAAATAATGGCGGAATAAAAACCAAGATAAGCAAATTTGTGTTGAATAAAAATAATATAGATCATTAGAAAACACATTCGTACTTATATACAATATTTAAAGCAGGGCTCCAGGAGATCCCAGTGCTTCTCACCCAGCCGCGTCGTTTTGAAAGCCAATGGAGGCTGAGTGAGGGCACTAGAGCCACTGACGCTCAGGACATGAAAGTTGAAGCTGGCCATTGCCAGGACTTCAAAAGCATATTTACAAATGTTCTCGGGGCCACTGCCATTTCGACCTTCGAGGAGGGTTAAGGGATGGTTGGAGCTAGATAAGGATTGTGCTAAGCGGTTAGGAGGATGATGACTAAGGTTCTGATGAAATATGGAAAATTTGTATGGAATAAGGTCAAAAACATACGGGATATTAAGATCATGGTGTAAGGTCTTGTTTATAACATAATACTGGGCATTTAGGACTTAGGCTGAAAGGATTAGATACGTTTGGTGTTCGAAAATTTAGCTGCCCCCTACAGTTCAAGTCCGTAGGTCCAAATAAGAACGGTTTTGCAGATTAATAGTTTGTTGTCAATTAAAGATGAGATGCTCTAGTAAGTTCTTCAGAATTCAGAGTCAAATTGCGAATATGATTCAAAATACCTGGAACAATGATTTTTTGATGATTGCAGTCCCTGTGTTTTAGTTAATGAGCTGCTCAAATAGAAAACCTAATAAAAGTTGATTGTTTAAAATAGATTACAAGAAATGGTTCATACTATCTCAGATCTACAGACGAATGAATATCTTATTCTAACAAAAATACATCGAAAGAGACAACATTAGGACGGAGTTTTCTAGTATACCAACACAGAGGTTATTGGCCTTTAACTATGCATAGAGTTACTTTTGCCGAAAAATAGGCTTTTAATTGTCAAAATAGACAAAAACTTCTAAAGTTTGCTTATTTTGTATTTTTTTCGAAATGTTTATGACTATATCTCGAAAAATATTGGATTTAAATGAACAACTTTGGTTTCCTAATTATTTTTAATTGCTGACCTTTCATATTCCATATGTTTATCTTCAGTTTGTCTTGAGATCAATTTTTATATATCATTATTCCGAATGTCTTAGTTTTCATTTTATTGAAAATTTAGTTTACTTTAAGAGATCGTATAGTCACTTTTACCGTAAAATTGGTCATTGGGGGTCAAAATTGAGGAAAATGTTGTTTTTCAAATATTTCAAAATGATCCTCAGGTCTGTCGAGGTCGAAAACTTGGATGTATCATTAGCCATATATCATATATAACATCATCAAAAAATAAGAGCTACCTCATTTGATGCAAGTAAAATATACCATTATACTAGACTACTGGTTTAGGCACGTATTGTGGTACAGTCTTGAATTCCTAGTTCTCAAGGGTTGGCGCCTGTGCCCTTTGGAGGTTAGGAGCTCAAGACTATGCCTCAATGAGTGCCTCAAATAGAGCGTTTCAAATTGACGAATATAAAAACCGCATTTTTTGCATAATCGATAGTTGTTGGACACGGTTGGAACGATTTGATAGAGTTTTAAAAAATAAATACATTTTATTTAATACATATTAAAGGTCTGTTTTCCTCGGTGCGACTGTCCCGACTATAATCGTTGAACGTTTATACTCGTAAAGGGTGTTTTCCTCGGTACGACTATCTCAATATTGAATGGTTAATATGGCAACAACGATCGTAGAGCACCATTGCTATAAGGACTCTAATCCCGGTTGAGTCGTTAACGACTATATCACGGCTTGGATAGTCGTACGGGAGAAGGTAGCATATAATCTTCAGTCGTTAACGATTATTGCTATTTGTTATCAGTAGGGTTAGAATGTTTTTGTGGTAAAAAATCCAAAATATTTTGTTATTATATCAGAAATATTTAAAAATAAATCTAAAAGATGTCGATTATGTAAAAAAAATGTTTATTAAAAAAATACTATAAATGCAGCAATAAAATATTATGTACATGTACTTTAAAATATATAAAATAGATTTAAAAAACTCATTAGGAAAAACGAAAAAAAATGTTAAAATTAAGGAACAAAATTAGGTAGCAAAGGAAATGAAACTGAAGAAAAATAACAAGCAACTTCAAATTACTCAGGTTTTGAGTATTAGGTGAAATTAGCGCAAATTAGGCATTTTTAGATATTCGAAGAGAAATTTCCGCCGATTGTCCCTCAGAATTGTTTTGTATCGGCTAAATGGTCTTTTCACGTCGCCTGAGGTGATGGGATAAAACATAAATGAGTGAATTTCTTTCGCATTTAATTCGGTGGATTCTCCTGCCTCGTGTTTCTTTTAGCCCTGGCGAACATCAGCTGTATTCTGCATTATGTAAGTCTGGATTTTTTTTTTCTTTCATCTTCAATCTTCATTCTTATGGACTACCCTTCGCTCCAGGGTAGATCACGTAGCCTGTCGATGGCTTCGTTAGTCAAGTTCAAATTTTCAGTAAGAGCAAAACATTTGGTCTCTAATCTTGTGATTGTCTTGGACAAGAAAGATAAATTTGCAATCATATTTCTCAAATCTTTCTTTAGAACTGATGAATTAAATAACAGGAAGGCTTATTCAATGGTGGCAGAATCGGGACCAATATAATGACCTTTATAATTATATTTTCAAAGTTGGTACAATAGTATTTCGCCGCCTCAGTCCAGCTATTTTATCTTGTTATGACTGGTTTAGGGGGTAAATTTAAGTCAGAATGTATTTCTTTAAAAATATTTACGCTACTGAGATCCTTCAAAAACATCTTCTTTACTGTAGACACCAGCTACATAGCTGCCCTCCCCATCCTCCTCCTCCTACTACAAATATAAGCTAATCTCAACCGGAAATGAGAACTTCAAAAAAAGCTATTTGACGCTCTAATTAATTTTGACCACTGTACAACGGTTGACTTGGCCACTGCTACTACTGATAGCAAGACAAATGCCCCAGATCACTATACAGTACATCTTCAACAATCTTGTTTTGTTTCTTTGGTTGTCGAAATAGCCCTCCTTCTAGACTTTTTTTTGCTTGTTTATTTACATCTTTTGTAAAAAAAGAAAATCGGCGATTTTCAAATTTTAATATTGATATTATGATATGTAGAATTAAAACAATCGGGCTAAATACTTATTTATTGCTTTAAAAATATCGATATTTTTCCGAATATTAAGCGGAGGAGTTCGCACCTATTAAGATCAAATACCTGAAAAAGGTTTAATATTTAAAAATATGCAACATTAAAAGTGCTCTATTTTACTTTAAATTGCTTGAAACGGATTTTTGTCGAGGGAAATTTTAAATAAAAAATTTGCTTTGGTAAAAATATGTAAAAAATAAAAATACAACCCCAGTTATGAAAGACTATGCTCATCATGGCTTCTTCGTTTTCTGGAGGAGATGATAAAATTCTTCGAGAGAGTGGCAAATAATCTCTTACTGTTGCAGTTGTCAAATACATGCGGCAATATTTCCAATACCTGGTCCAATACCAATTTCCAATACCGTTTTTGCAGCAAACCTTGCGATACTGTTTCATTTCAATAATTATGCTCATATTATTTTAATGCCTTGGTATGCTGATTCCAAAACTCTTAACATTTTTATTCTACTTTTATAAAAGGCTTATCAAATCTAAAAATTACAAATGATAATTTTGAGTTTCGATAATTGTCCTGGGGTGACCAGTGATTTTGATCCAAACCTCAAGAAAATCTATCCAGTAGTTCCAAGAAAAGCTGAGGACGGCCGACGAACGGAAATTTTTAATCGATATATGGATTCCAAGTATGTTGAAACGTAAAACCTCAAATGTTGAGGAGGGAATGGGCTAAAAAAAAGTTTTGCAAAGGTTCATTATTGAAAATAATAAACCGATAACTGCTGGATTGCCATTACAAATGAATGCATTTATTTAAAATACATTTTTAACATTACGTTATGCAATATATATATATATATATATATATATATATATATATATATATATATATATATATATATATATATATATATATATATATATATATATATATAAAAGGAACTTATAAAAACAAGACAAACTGAAATATGGTTCTTTGTCGCAGATATCACAAAACGTCACAGTATTTTAAGATTAGATATGCCATCAATCATTTTTCAAATTCAGCTATTAATTAATTCATATGTAAATAGAATAACGTTTAGAATGGTATTTATTTATTTATTTATTTACAACTTATCAGGTAATATTTATGGGTCGAATGATTGCCCATTCGAATAATGTTTATCCGTTGAATACTTTTTTATTCCAACAAGTATCTAATTATACATACGATAAGAGATGACGGATAAATTTTTATTATTCGTTATTTACGAATAACAAATTAAACAGTTATCTATATTCGACACAGATGAAAAATGAAATGAAATTATCCATTATCGATGTGTAATGGCAATATTTTTAATAAATTTTGCCCAAATGTGATAAATGTGCCTATTGCTTAATTTCTTTGCTGAACTTGGTTTATATCTTTTACAATTTATTCTACACATGTTCCTTTCTCGAAACATTCCAAATGCTCATTTGTGTGATAATTTAATTATCTAAATTGTAAACGAAAGCGACATGGAAAGTCCTGTGAATGGACAGACCAGATAATATATCCTGGTGTAATAATTGGCAGCGTTTTTTGTTTCTGGACTGAATGAGACTACTACAATGACTAGACAGCTAATAGTTTAGAAGTTATTACTGATTTTCGGAATAAAACATTTTGCTGCTGAACTATATACAGCAGAACTGTATACTTTATAGAAGCAGAGCTATGTATACACAAAGTAACCTACAGGTCACAGCAAATATTTAGGCGGAAAAGTGATAGTAGACCTAGTGCAACCTAGGTCAACAAATAGTTCATATAGATCCATGGTCGGATTCCACACATAAAAGCAGGAGGTTTCATAATTGTGTATTTTTAAGTAAGTATCGTTTTTAATTGAATAGGAAGCGTTCACTCCAAAATACTCAAGGTGATTACGATCCAATTGCACATTTGTAAAATACATAAATGCCCCTTTGATAATATATTTTGCCTTAACAAAATCTATTGTAAATGGGCTTTTGAGAGAATGAATAGCGAAAAGTTTTATTTATTATTATTATTTTTTTTTTTACCAAATAACAGTAATAATTTCTTAACCTTTGGAGGAAAATTAGGAGATAACCTATTTCTTAATGTTTAAATCCTGCTAGAAATGAAGTTGATAAAAACAATATTTTAATTATTTCGGCAGAAAAATGTTGATATTCCAAATATCATTAATTCTTTTATCAAATAGAAAAAAAACAAAAAAAAAATAGACGAATCGGGAGGACATTAAGAAATTATTTAAATCTTATTACTATTTAAATCCTACTGTAAATGAACATAATAAGAACAATAACATGAGGAAGATATTTTATTTAAACTACGATATTTGAATGCGTTCATTCAGCGACGGGCTGCGATAATATCGCATTCGGTATGTCGCATCGGTAATTCGGGCTACTGCGCCTGCAACCGCTGGATTATCGCAGCAGGACTCAGAAGGTTTTATTATATTTTGTTTCCCTTAGGATGAGGATGAACAAGAGGAAAACCAGTAAGTTTATAAATTACTCATTATATTTTCAGGAAAATAAAATTTTTTAAACTTCATTTCTTTACTTTGTTGTTTATTAAATTATATTAGACAAAGCTTCGGCCCATTTTACTAATTTTCAAAGCTGTCATCAATAAACAATAAATATTGCATATTAATTTAATCTCTTTCACAAATATCAAAAAAACCCATACAAATATTATTTAATAAAATTATAAAAAAATCATTTGGAAATGTTCAAATTAACATTTATAAAGAAACACTATTTACATTAATTATCTTAATTTGGTGGTATTAAATCATATTCCACACAGTCGTTAATAAAAAACCATTTTTTATTAGAACTATTTAATTTTCGCATAAGAAGTTCTTGTCATTTGATTTTGTCTGAAAAATTAACTACACATTATTTATCAATTTAATTCATTACTATTAATAAGTTTTGGCCAAAAATCTTTAAAATTATATAAATGTATTATATAATACACATAAATAAAACAATATTGCATAATGCACTGTCTATTTTATTTACCCTTTTATCAATGACTATTGACTCAGTCGTTAGAGTCGTTAGACTCATTAGTCAGTCGCACGGAGGAAAACACCCTCCTATGAAATACAGGCTAATAGTGCTCTTTGAACGACTCTAACGACTGAGTCGGGATAGTCGCACCGAGGAAAACAGAACTTAACCAATGATTCATTATTGAGCTGTTTAAATTATTTATTTATTATCCATCCATTGTTTGTTCTCTAAGTTTTTCAATCTTTTTACATTATTCTGCGATAAATAAAAAAAAAAAATGCGAAAAAGTAGTTTTATTTATCTTTGAAGACCTTCTTTTTTTGTCATTTATCTTAACTTCCACAGCTCCTCTTGTCAGCTCTCCTAACTTCCACCTTTTTTACAATGGAAAGTAACTTTGGTAATTGAACTCCAAGTGTAGTTTGTCAACTCCTGAATTACACATAGGCTCCATTCTGGCGGGTAGTTCACATGCTTAAAATTCCAACTCCTACAGTGAAAGCTATAAGGAGTGAATCTTTAATAATCTAATTTTAAACAGTATTTCCTTTTTTTTTTCTTTCTTAAAAAGTTCCCTAGGTACCACCAAGTAAATGCCATTGTAAAGTTACTTTTTATGTTGGTCCAGAAGAGTTGCTTTGACCTACTAAACAAAAGTTTGTCAAAGGGGTCTTTGATTCACCTTAAAACTTTTAGAAATGAAAAAATAAAAAAAACTGATGTATATTTTGTAGCTTTTTGAACTTTTTGGAATATTATTTAAACCTTCAGCAAAAAAAATATATATGTTTCTGAGTTTAGGAGATTTTTAATGTAATGAGATTCCATTGCTTAAAGCGATGGCACCCCGATAAATGTGTATATATATATATATATATATATATATATATATATATATATATATATATATATATATATATATATATATATATATATATGGTGCACAATGTTAAATAGTGCAAATAAATTTATAATATGGTAAATACTTTAGTTGTTTGTGGTAATAAGTAATAACTTTAAAATCGATCGGATTCAGATGCTAACGATGAAAGTATCATTATAATGTTTGCGTTCTTAACTTACTTATTAGGAACTAATTAAATAGTAATTGGTTTCCAATCTTGGAGCGGGGAAGTCTAGATGATTGATCACAATCTGTCCTAAGCATTGCCCCATGAGCTTGCACAAGATTTTAGGCACTAAACATCGGGTTACGGCTCTAGTGTTGTTCCACTTTTTGTTTTAGAAATCCGCTCACAAGAAGACCCAAAAATTATCAGACGTAGTATGATTAAATTTGTTACTCATCTAACTATAGCATATTATTATTACTCATCTGTCATTAGTGAAACATGACCAAATCTCCACAGACGATTTTTCTTTACCATTGTCACAGTTGGTCTTATATCTAGGTATTTTCTTTTTTTAGTGTTTTATATAGGGTTCCTCCTAAATAAAAAAAAATGACAAAGCCATTACGAAATGCCCCCTGGCAACATTGTCCAGTAAAGTATAATTTTTTTTTAGGAGACAGGATGATACATTAGTACTTGCTATAAGAATACTGTTTCTAGAAAACATTTTCTTTTTTCAGACAAAATGCTAAAGATATAAAAAATTACAAATACAATCAAAATTTTAGTTTTTTTATTCATGATACGTTTTAAAATAATCTGGTTATAATTTAACATTACATCGCTCACACCTATAAATAGTCTCGCTTTTACGTACTCTACACCTTACTACGCACTAGGTAGTCTCATTCCTGACTGTCCAATCTTGTCCTTTCTCACTTCATCACGCACCGAGTTTATAGCAAGGTCTTCCTATCCTTAGGTGGTGGTCATTGATAGGTTTGGTTATCACATGTACGCACTCACTTGATTGTAATAGATTCCTTGCAACATATAATTGGAAATCAAGAAGCAGCTTCTTGCTTTCATTAGCTGTATTATCAATTTTACATGCATTTATCACCGCACTATCATATATATGAAAAAAGGCTATCTCCAATTTTTTTTCTTCAAATTTTTACTTTCCTGTACGTATTGCGATCATGTAAATTTTCAACTTAAATACACTTTTTAATGTCCCCTTAGTCCAAATAACCACGTCTCGCAAAATGGTCTGTGTGTTTCTGTCTGTGTCTTTGCGTGTAACGCCTAGCTCAAAAACGAAAAGGTGTACGAAACTGAAATTACGTATTAAGGAGAGATGTATCTATGATGTTACAGCAACTTTTTCGTCAAAATCGACTAACCGGAAGTGCCACTTTATATCCTCGATTTTACATTTTTTTTTGTGATTTTCTCAAAAACGGCTCTTGATGAACGATTTTGATGAAACCTGCCTACATTGGTCTCCTTAAAGCCCTTTAATTTTTCTTAATTGTAGTACACGACCTAGGAAATGCAGGGAAAAAAGTTATGATGAAATGAATATTTTTTAATAATTTAAGTAGCAATTGTCTTAATAATTTTTACTTTTATACTATTTAATGGAAACAAAATGTTTCTATGGAATCTATACGGAAACTTTTAAAATATATTTTTAAACAAATATATATCTACGTAGTTTTTATAAAAAAAAAAACAAATGCGTCATTTAGCAAACTTTACAGGAACCACATTTAACGTTTTTCCCAAAATAAGAATATATTTTGTTACTTCCTTGTACGAAGTAAAGGAAGTATTGTAATCGCGGCAATTTTCAGTTTTCAGATTTCGACGGAAATATCCATTTTGGCCATCCCTGAATCCATTTTGACTAGTTTCGTCGTGGCGTCTGTACGTACGTACGTTCGTATCTCGCATAACTCAAAAACGGTTAACTTTGGAACGAGTAATTTTGTATTTAGGATTGCTGTAAAATCTAGTTGTGAACCTTTCTTTTTGGTCACTGCTAAATCACCGGAAGTGGTACTTTACTTGAAGGTCATAATTGATTTCCATCAAAAACTTAATTAAAATACTTTGCAAAACTTCTCAAATTTGGTATTTATAATTTATATATTGATTTAAATAACATACTAGATTTTGGTCTAAATTGGAAAACCGGGAGTGGTACTTTACTTTACTTGAAGGTCATATTAGACTTTCATCAAAAATTATATTAAAATATAATGTAGAACATTTCAAATTTGGTAAATGGACTTTTATATCGATATAAATGTATTTACTAGATTTTGGTTAAAATTCGTGAGGTGAAAAGGGTACTTTACTTGAAGGTCATAATAAGCTTACATCAAAAATTATATTTAAATTAAAAGAAAAATCATATGTTTCGATAATAAAAGTTACAAACGCAATTTGGTTTCCAATCCAATTAAACATTTTTATTACTTGTTTTAAATGTTAAAATTGAGTGCAAAATACTAGTTAAGTGGGTTTTTCCGCTTAAAATGTCGAAACTGCCGATTTCCAATGCTTTATCCAGTGATATTGACAGTTTTATTGTTGTCACGGAACATGGAGAAATATCTTGGAAACTAGTTACCTACTGAAGGAAAACGACTTATAATAACGGAATGAGACCTTCAGTAACAGGAGTGTGTGTGTTTGTGTGTCAATAGATGGATGTCAGGACGCCGAGTGTCAATCTTCGAAAACTAGCAACTAAATTCAGTATCATTTTTTGAGCCACGGATTTATAATTTAATAGGCGTACAAGGAAGTCATGTGCTGCCGACATCACATATTTTTTAAATTATACTCTTAATTGTGTACAGTAGAAATTTATTATGTTGGTAAAACTTTTATGTGTGTTTAATGCTTCCAGGACTGGCCAAGCACAGAGTGACGACTTAAGGTAGACTTTCGCTGGTACTGCCCGCGGTTGCGACTGGCAGAGCTTGCCAATCGTATTACGTCATATCTAGACTACCGGGCAGTACCAGCGAAATATGTCCCTACTTATTCAGTCAAAGTAGTAGTAAACTGCCCGCAAACTTTGCCGGCCGCAACCGCGGGCAGTACCAATCAATTGCAGATTTTTAGATCATTTTCGATATATAGTGAGTGAGAATCGATATAGCTGATGTTCTATAATAAATCGGAACCTAAATTTCGAGCCTTTTACTTATGACAGCCTTTTACAAAAAACGACGTCGATATCGTGTGCAGAATTACCGTTTTAACATTGCTTAAAAAAATATTTTATTTTACTTTTGTAAGAGAAGACGTGAAGAGAATAGAGCAGAAGAGACTGCTGAATTTATTTCAAATAGTGTTTTTGTGAACTCTTTAAATTATGTTAAAATGATTAGTGTTATAGAGTGGTAAAGAAAAGTTGGGTGATGCGCGTACTGCACCAGATTTTTATACTATTATTTTCCATCCCAATGTCAAGCAAGTCTACTTCTTCCATGATCTTACTGTATTGCCCATTATATTAGGTTGTGTTATGTGTTCATCTATGTGTTTTTTCGGTTGTAGCGTTTTGCATTTTTTATCGACTCCGGACCTAATTTATTACTCGCTACAGCAACGACGGAGTTATCATTCTACCTTACTATACAAATTCCATTCATGAAAACCAAATGGTATAACCTTATATACCTCTAGACTTCTTAGCGATATGCTTTATATCTTCAACTGGGCACTTTGCTCTTCTTTTATCTTTAATAGTTTCTGTTGCATAGCAACTAATTTTTGTAAGTTCCCGAAGTAGTGAATAGGATGTAAAAAAGTTATAAATGAAAATATGATGAATCAGGTCTACAAAATCCAAAACAATCCTTACCCCAAGACCGTAGGAACAAGTTTGTTCAGCTTTCTCCGTTTGGTTAAAACTGAAAGAAGTACCCTTCTGAAGAACACATGCACCACACTTTGAATCCAAAGCGTACTAGTTTTCCTTTTAAAAACACTTTTGCTGGGTGTCTTCCAAAATAAGGTACCATCTGCTCATCTGTAGACATATTATTCAGTATTTCAATTACTGGTCTCAATTTGGAAAAATTGACAGTTGACTCATGCTGCTTTTCTCATCAGATAAAGCACTGTCATCATCATTTGATCTATACAGATTACATTAAGGCAATGTGTGGTATCTCGATAAAATCAAGATTCTAATGAAACGCTTTAATAATTTTTACTTATTTCCACGTCATGGGCATTTTTACAGAGTGTGTACAGTTTGAAATATGCAAGGATAGTGTTGAGTCAATCGTCATCAAAGAAAGTGTTGAGCACTTCAATGGTTGATTTTCCTCCATATAAATGAATATTTTCCCGACAGATTTGTTCTTCAAAGTAATGAGTTTCCGAAAAGCTAACTAGAAATAATTTTTTTCTAATTGAGTTGGAAAATACTTTCCTTGGATTTATTTTTCCTTTAATGTGGCATTTCGCCACTTGTATTGAGAGTACATGAGATTTTATCATTATTTGAAATGCACCAGCGATATCCCATCCCAAAGGTTCCTCGCCAATTACATTTTCATCCTGTCGTTCATCATCACTAAGTGCGTCTGCCACTGTTGCTAGTAAACTGCAACTAAAAAGTCACTTGATGATTCATCATCACTATCTTGCTGAAGTTTTGCTAACGATTCTTCTGTAGCCAGGTATTGTTTGTTTGCGGTTTGAACGGCAAAGCCCTGCAAATAATATTTGATTCTAAGTTTACAAAATATTTGGAAAAGAAATACTTGATAATAAAAACATGATAAAAGTTGTGAAGATGTATATTTACATTTTATTTATGTATGTATGTATATATATAAGTTAAGGTCTGTAGGTATACAATGTAAGACTTAATAACATCCCTAAATGTAAATAGAGCACAGAGTGTATAAATAGAGGATTATTGAGACAAATAAAGCAGTCTATTTCCAGATCTCGTGAGTGCTGTTTCTTGCCCCTTTTTCCTTTCTTTGTTTTTTTTATCAGTTTTTAGTCACGTGAGCTTAACTGGTGCCGAAACCCGGGACCGCGGATACCTGAGTAACGAGGAACTGAGGACCCGTTTTTTTTCCTTTTACTTTCGCTGCGGCAATGCCAGAAGGAGTTGTGCGACCGGCAACGCTAAACATATCTTCGGAAATCCCACCACTGCCACAAGGAACCATGGCGGAAGCTCGTGTAAATACGTTAGCTTGGATGAAGGTACGAGCGGCGACGACGCAAGATATGAGACGGGCGATCTCGGACTTGGAAAGGTTCACCGGGGAAATTGGTGAGTTAAATCACTTTCTTAAGGCTGGAGACCGGTTGAGAGAAGAGATAGAGACGAAGGCAGCCGAAAACATGATAATTCAAAGAGACGCGGATTCCTTGAAAGCAGCACTAATATGCAGGATCAAGAGAAGTATCCTGAATTTGATCCAAGCTGATGAGGAAACTCCATGGGACGTAGTTAAGGACCGTCTGAAAAAGGCGTTCGGAGGCGGCAGATGGACCCCGGAGGAAGATATTTTCTACATGTTTCGGGAAACAAAAAGAGCGGATCAGTCGGACGGGCAATTCGCTGGAACACTATTAGCCCACTACAACAAAATCACGGAGAAGATGAGGGAGACTTTGAACGCAGCGGAAGTGGAGGACAGAATGGCGTTCCTGTCAACAATTCTCAAGGTGCAGTTGGCAAAGGAGATCGGGAGAAAGGAGGGCCTATCGAGAGATCGCACTTTTGTAGAAAGTGCCCAGGAGATAATAGACGCAAGTGCAAGAGAAGAAGAAGTTAGGAACGTAGAGGAAGACGCAGGATGGAACAAGGTAATACACAGAAGACCCATACCAGTACCGCCCATGTGGAGGAAAGGAAAACCGGAATACGTCGAAAAAGAACGAACAGTCGGAGAAGGGAGAGAAGGGAAGATGAGAAATAGCGGAAGGCGAGAAGACCGGCGATGTCACGGATGCGGAAAGGTAGGTCACTTGGTGGCACAATGCTCGCGCACCAAGTGCTTCGAATGTGGGACAGAGGGGCACATTGCGAGACAATGCCCCTACATGAGTCGGAGGAGAGAAGGGCTCCGACCGCCAGAACCTATGGAGGTTAATGCTCAGAAACTGTGGAGAAGAGAAAGACCGCAATGGGAGTCAACTGAATCATCGGAAACATCTGATACAGAAGAAGAGGCGCAAGAACCAGAGAACAGAGGAGGCGAGGGAAGCGGTAGTGTACAAAGGAGCCGAGGACGACGGGCAGCTGTGGAGAGAAGAGAACGACAGGAGATCTGAGGAGAGGGGCCCCGGAGAGGCAACCGCACAATAGTGAATAACAGTGTGGAAAGTGAGTGTAGCGGGCTGCCTATAATTAAAATCGCGAGTGGAAGATATTTAGTGGACACAGGGAGCTCTAACACAATATTGTGTAGGAGTACGCTTGAGAGGTTGTACAATGGAGAGAGGATGCCCCGGATAAAGGTATATTCTTGTAGATTAATCACCCTGGGTGGGCCCTGTAGGGTAGAGGGAGAAACGGTAATAGACCTAGATGGATGGGGAAAAAGGGAGGATAAGTTAAAGATCCATATTGTGGAGATAATGTCCAGAGAATACGGGGGGATTATTGGGTGTGACCTACTGGGGAAGATAGGAGCTAGAATTAGGAATAGCGGAGGACGTTTGGACATTCGCATAGGGGGAAGAAAATACCGATGTCTAAGGTTCCTGAAGGATGGTGGGGCGCGAGTAGGCGCAATCAGTCAACTGGAGGATTGGAGGTACGGAATAAAGAAGGAGTATACCGACATCTTCTTCAAAGAGGGCGAAATATTGGGGGCGACGGGGAAAACCGTGCACGAGATCTCGCTAAAGCAAGATAGGGTGAGCTATATAAAGGAACGGCGATACCCGCAGGCGCTGCGTCAGCATATCCGGCAAGAATTAGAGACCTTGAAGAGGCAAGGGATTATTGTGGATAGCACATCGCCGTACAATAGTCCCCTCTGGACCGTAAAGAAAAAGAGCGTAACAGGCGAGTAAAAGTATAGGGTCGTGGTGGACTACAGGAAGTTAAATGAAAATACGGTAGATGAGAGATACCCCATACCCAGATTTGAGGACATCCTAGACCGACTCAGTGGCGCGACCATATTCAGTACATTGGATTTGAAGGCTGGGTACCATCAAATACGAATGCACCCCGACGACCAACTTAAGACGGCCTTTATCTTCGAGAGAGGCCACTACGAGTTTACAAGGATGCCGTTCGGCCTCAAAAACGCGCCAGTCACATTTCAGCGTCTTATGGACGAATTTTTGCGGGGATAGACGAGTCTATATGTCAGGTCTACATGGACGACTTGATAGTGTTTAGCAAGAATAAAGACCAGCACGTGGATCATTTGCGCAGCGTGTTCAACCAGATTCGAAAATTCGGGTTGAAGTTGTCCGCCGAAAAATCGCAGTTGGGTCAGGAACAGATTCGCGGACAGCGCGAAAGTGGAGGCAATACGGAAAATGGTAGTCCCGAGAGATGTACAAGGGATCCGGAGACTATTAGGAACGCTAAATTATGATAGACGATTCGTTCCGGAAATGGCGGAATACCTCGTACCCATCAATAACCTACTTAAGAAGGGTCAAAAAGTGGTGATAACGCCTGACATGGAGGACAACATTCGGAGGTGCCTGACACGACTGCAGGAGGAACCGGTACTAGCGTTTCCCGATTTTGATAAACGATTTATTATTACTACGGACGCAAGCGAATACGCATTGGGGGCGGTATTGGCGCAGGAAGGGGAAAAAGGAGAACGACCGGTAGCGTATGCCAGTAGGCGCCTCACGGATGCGGAAACGAGGTATAGCGCGTTGGAGAGAGAACTGCTCGGTATTGTGTGGGCCGTAGACCATTTTAGAGCATACGTGTTCGGCAGGAGATTCACAGTACGTACGGGCCATAGTGGGGAAATAGCAGTGGGTGGGGAAATTAAAAGAATCTTCCGCGAGAGTCAAGGTGGAATGAACTTCTCAGCCAGTACAATATCGAGGTGGAGTACAAGCCGGGAAAAGAAAACGTTGTGGCAGATTGGCTGTCCAGGGCGATTAGGATCAATGCAGTTGTGGAGGACAGACGGGAGTCTTCCAGGGATGTACGACGGTTCCTGCAGGAGTGGACGCCAGACCGAGAAGGAGAACAGGACGAAGCGGAGGCGGTCGAGGCGGAACAATCGACAACAGCGGAGAGCTCAACAGAGGAGAGATCTACGGACATGGAAGAGATAGAGGAAATAATCAATGATAAGGGACGGCAGATCATCTGGAAGACGAGAACTGCGGGTCTGATCAAATTAGAATATGGGGTATACGACGGGCAAAAAATCGCCACCATTTGGCCTTAACCGGGGGCGAGGCCCGATCAGATTATCCGGGTTCTTAAGGACGCGTCGAGACCTGGAAAAACCTATTATTTATATGTAGGTAATGAAACCATTTGGGAGAAGATAAGGAGGCTATGGCGGACCGAACAGATCGGATTCGACAGAACGTTCGTACGGTGCAATCTGATGGTAGAAACGATCCGAGACCAGAACCAGCAAAAGGAAGTGACGCTCGCGTACCATCAGGGGAAAACCAATCATCGAGGCGAGCTGGAAACACTTCAAGCACTAAAACGCAGGTATTTCTGGGGGAGGGAATGAAGAAAACTATCAAAGAAGTGATAGGGAGGTGCGAAATATGCCAAACTACCGACACCCGCCGAAAGTACAGCAGGAAGAAACTCCGACGGTAGAAACACCGTTAAACGAGCTACAAATAGATACGTTCACCTGGAGAGGACATAAGTGGGTAACTATGATCGACCTATTTAGCAAAGTGGCCATGCCATATCCGGTGCATGAACGGTCATCCGAGGCGGAAAGTGTGGTTTCAGTTTTATGGGGTACCGGATCGGATCTCGTCGGACTGCGGCAGAGAATTCGATAGCGCGAACATGAGGAATGAAATGAAGGCTCTGGATGTGCAATGGCATTTCAACACCCCAGGTCACCCAAAGAGTAGAGGAGGCATTGAGCGGCTCCACAGCACGCTGGGTGAACATTTACGCGTGTACCACGTGGAAAAAGGGTTGACACCAGAGGCGGTGATGCCGAAAGCAGTGGCGGCATATAACCACTCAATCCACACCGTCACGGGATTCGCCCCATTCAAAATTCTCTTCGGGCTCCGGGGACGTCGTAGGGACAGCACGGGCACGGCGATGGACGACGAAACAGTGAAAAGGTTGGAGAACAATCTCATAACGCTGGGAAAATTGTGGGGGAAAGTACGCGGTCGTCTGGAGAGGGAGAAAAGTAGGAGAGTAGCGCGGGAGAATAGGAAGGTCAAAGACGTAGAGGGTGGCATCAAGATAGGGACCATTGTATACAGGAAGATAGGTTCCAACAGGAGTAAAGAGTTGTTACGGTACGAGGGTCCATTTAGGGTGATTGTCATTAGAGAGCACAACATTGTGACAATCCAAAGCGTGAGAGAATCCGGAAAGCGTAGAACCGTGCATATCGAGCAATTAAAGTTACCAGCAGGTTCACCAGAAGAATCATGAGAAGGCCAGAGCATCCTCTTTACCACGCATAACTGTGCGAGAGCTATTCTTTCGGTTAGATGTTTTTTTACAGTGATACCGAAACATGTGTCGGTATCATTCAAATCAAGGAATTTCGTTATATTTTGTCAGCCATGATTGTCGTAAGTTTAAGTTATTTATTTCAAGTGTCAGTATTATGTTCGTACTAAAAGTTGTATATATTAGATTATTATGTAGTGTGTATTTTAGTATTTATTGTATGTAATTGTATTTTATTTTATTTTTTTTTTATGTTTATGTTATTTTACGTCGGATGGCCGTAAACTGGTAGGGGGGAGTTAAGGTCTGTAGGTATACAATGTAAGACTTAATACCATCCCTAAATGTAAATAGAACACAGAGTGTATAAATAGAGGATTACTGAGACAAATAAAGCAGTCTATTTTCAGATCTCGTGAGTGCTGTTTCTTATTATATTATTATATTATTATTATTATATATATATATATATATATATATATATATATATATATAATAATAATAATAATAATAATAATAACAAATTCTTTATTTATTCCGGGACATATCCCCTTAAAATATTACATGTAAGATCAGTAGAGCTTTAGAGCCTTAGAGTAGAACAAAAAAGAATATGATATTGATTAAATAATATTATAAATAAACAAATAAGAAAGAAAAATGAAATTATAATAAATAATAATGACATGACTTTTAAACCTTTCAGGAAAAATAAACTTGCAATATTAATACATTAAAAAATAAAACCATAAAAAAAAAAAAAAAAACAGTGAAAGAAAATGAATTTATATAAATGGGTGCAAATTTTAGTTGAAAGTAAGGAGTACCTATTTATAAATCTTTTGGAACTGCATGGACATGAAATGACTGAATAGACGGGATTTAAAGGTGGGAAGAGTATTGGAGCAATGGATGGAAGAAGGAATGAAATTCCATATGGATGAGGATCGGATAAAAAAAGTTCTGTCAAAACCTGCGGATTGGTGTATAAATAAATCTGAGGACCGAGAACGGGTATAGCGGGAATGAACAGAGGATTTGAATTGAAGGAGGTCGAAGATGTATGGTGGACGGCGTAATTAGATGACTTGGTGGAGGAAGGATGCCAGGAAGTACTTACGACGGTAGGAAGGATACAGCCACTTTAACTTTTCATAGAATCGGGAGACATAGGCGCCCCTCGGGACCCCGAAGATAAATCTTACAAAGCAGTTTATCAACCGTTTCATTTTTGCCTCGAGGTCCCCAGAGACGCCCCTGTACACCGTAATCCGTAGTACCCGTAGTACAACAGTAATCAAAGTGGGGGAATATTATGGAGGTAACTAGGAGTTTTCAGCTTTCAAATGGGAATAGGTGACGAAGGTAATTTAGTCGCTTTAAGGTGGAAAAGGTACAACGAGAAATATCAGAGACAAGAGTTTGGTCAAAAGTGATTCCAAGATTTTTTATGGTTGGATGGAACTTAATGGGTTTATTATTCAAGAACAATGTTGGAATATGAGGAACAGTTTTAAGGAGGTGACGGGAACCTATTACAATTGCCTTTGTCTTCTCTGCATTCAACTTCAGCTTGTTAGCAACAGCCCAGTGACTTATTCGATTCAAGTTCTCCTGGAGTCTTTTTGTGGCTAGTAATAGGTGCGAAGTGCGGGAAGGACAGGTATATTTGGAAATCGTCAGCATAGATATGGTGTTGGGAGCGATGGATAAGAAGGGGGAGATCATTAATATAAATAGCAAATAGAGTAGGAGACAAAGAGAAACCCTGAGGGAGACCAGAGGAGAGGGACAGTGTCTTGGAAGGAAGTTGACCTGGAACGACTACATACTGCGCCCGATCTGAGAGGAAGGATTGGAACAAGCACATAACACTGTTGGATAAAGGAAGACTTTGTAGTTTCTTAAGGAGGATGTTATGGTCAACTGTGTCGAAAGCTTTGGAGAAATCTAAAAGGATGAGGATGGCCAGGTTTTGGTGTTCAATTGCGGTTTGGTGGTCGTGGGTTATTTTCAGTAGAGCGGATTGTGATGCGTAGCCAGGACGAAGCCAGATTGGAGAGGGTTAGTGAGGGAACGTTGTATTAGGAAGTTTGAAAGTTAAATTTGTACAAGGCGTTCCAGTGGTTTTGAGAGGTTAGAGAGAAGAGAAATATGACGGAAGTCATGGAGTGAGGAAGGATTTGTAATTTTATTTAATGGTCGGACTAGGGCAGTTTTCCATGAAGAGGGGAATATGGAATTTTGTAGAGAAAACTTGTAAATATGGTAGAGAAGGGGCATAAGGGTTGGGAGACAGGATTTTAATAGCTTTACTGGGATATTGTCAGAACCATAATCAGAGGTGTGGGATTTTAGGATAGTGGAAAATAATTCGTCATATGATACGTGGGAGAAAAAGAAGTTTTCTGGGTTGAAGGTATGATGTTCAATATCAGCAGTAGGTGAAGGACTAGAAGCAGAAGATAAGAAAGTCATTGAGATCGTCTGGGGTGACTGGGAAAGAACTCGGGTTTTTGGATTCTGGTACGGATAGTTTTCGAAGAATTTTCCATCTGGATTTGGAATCAGGAGCATTGGGAAGGGCAGAATGGATGTGAAGGGATTTTGCATGTCAGACTGCGGATTGGATTTCATTGCGCAGTTGTTTGAAAGACGCAAAATCATCTGAAAAATGAGTACGACGAAATATGCGTCTTGCTACTTCTCTTTTTCTTATCATTTGCTTTAATTCAGGGGTTAGCCAAGGAGCAGTGGGACGACGTAAGGTTCGGATTTTAATGGGAGTATTAATGTCTAATACGGATTGAATGAGCATGGAAGTAGGATTTTGGCCTTTAGACGAAATGTCAAAACATACAGCCCGACACCACCTCCCGTGCGATCTGGTCTATCATGTCTTAGGAAAGAGTAATTAGGAAGGGATACTACGGAAGAAGGGATAAAATGTTTTAGCAAAGGTTTCCGATACGACTATTATGTGATAAAAATTATCAAGGAAATATTGTTGAAATTCATCATAGTGGGCAATAAAGGATTGTGCATGAACGTGACAGGAGTTTAGGATCTTAGTCATAAGTGTGGGTGTGAGGAAGTAGAATAGCAGGAGAAGGATCGAGGTTGAGGAATAGGATATAACAACTTTTAATACAGTATTCAATTTTAAGATATGATAGAATGTGAATATATACTAAGAATTGAAACAAGAATATTGATGAATTTCTAGTATGGAAAGAATATAAAAATAGATTTTCAATAAAAATAAAATTATATGAAAAGAAAAATTACTAACAACATTGATTAGAAAAATAAAAAATAAATAGAAAAGGCAATGAGTAAACAAAATTAGCATCTTATCTGTGTCAATAAAATAACATTATAGGTAGCAAATAAAAATAAATAAAATATCTTCAATATGAAAAAGTAAAATATCCTCAATATAAAGAAATAATGCATCTTTAAAATAAAAAAATAATATATAGTCGAAAAAAAAAATATATCTTCAAAGTAAACCAATTGAATGTCTTCAATAATAAAAATAAAATAATTTCAATATTGAAAAATAAAATGTTTGCATCATTGAGGTGACGTGCATACCAGGCTCAGTTGAAGACGTCCAAGTCGCCACGCTTACCTATAATTACCGCCGGGTGGTCATCGGATTGCCTGCACCTGACTCTACCTCCACTGAACCATACATATTTAATTTTCGATGTTACCTTTTTCTGTCTTGCCAGCCAGTAGAGGTGCTTATTAGTTTGGAGGTGCTTATTGCTTCACTGACGTAGACGTGGTGCGACTCTAACTGTCCAGCCCAGGTGACGTGTAGAGAAATCCCTTTTGGTTTTTCTCTGTCGCACGAGCTCTTCTCTTATGGTCTGTCTCACAAATCGTGCGATTATAGGGCCAGGAGATCCTTCGTGTTTATGCCTGAGCCTTATGACGTGGTCCAAATCGTCCGGGCTCAACTTAACGTCCAGGACTGCACCGACGCGACGCTGACTATTGTGCCTACAACAGTCTCTCCCGACTTCTCCGGAATACCTCTTATTTCTTTTACTAATCTGATTTTGCTCAGCGTGGTTTAGACGGCCCTCTAAGTCGGAAATTTTCGATTTTAAGTAATTATTTTCTTGTGTCAATTTTTCCACTTTGCATTTTTGCTCCTCTAAGAGAGTTTCTATTTTTTGCTGTCTTTCCATATTTTCATAGGAAAGCTCCGACTGCTTCTGAAGGGTTTGTTTTATCTCTTTGAGCTCATCTATCGATTTCCATTGGTCTTTAACTTTATATTTAACAAAAATATTTTTATAATATTGTTTTCGATGTTTCGAAGTACTTCTTCGTCATCAGGATATATTTATTATATCTGAGATAATAAATAATGGTTACAAAAACGCTTTTATTTCTTATTGAAAAATCAATAACACAAACATTTGTAAAAATAAAATAATCGATTCCTAGACATAAGTTATAACAACTCCTCCATCCTTATTTCGATTGTCCACTCCTCACCTGATCCACATGACATCGAATTGTATCTCCCTCATCAGTCTCGACAATATACATCATCCTTCCGATCTTTCTCTTCACCACCCCTCGGGTCAACTTCCTCAGTCGATCGTTGTAAATCCGTGTCATCACTGGATCGCCTCTCTCAAACTTTCTCAGCATCTTCTTCTCTACGTTCTTCTAAATAAATAAATAGTTCTCCAGCCGACTCACAAACGACTGCCATGTCTCTATACCTTCATTAAATTTCTCAAATGGAACACTACAACCAGCCGCTTCTTTCCTCCTGGTTCCTGTTTCATACGTCTTCTTCCGCATCTAAAGTTCCTGATTGTCTCTTCTTTCTTCTACTCATTTAATTGCTCTTCCCCACTAATTATGTCTGAGATAATAAGTAATGGTTACAAAAAGGTTATTATTTAAAAAAATTCATACAACCGTTGCCTAAAATTGTGCGATATTCGTGTTAACCGGGAATTTCTTAAAAAATATGCCAGGAAATGCTTAGTTTTTGTTGGGGCTAAGGAATTAGATCGTAGTATCCGATGTTTCGCTTTATTCGAGTTCTTGATAACAAGGAACTACTTTAGTGAGAGTAATTTGAAATCTGTTAAGATTTTGTAAGCTTGGATTCTATCGATTTTATGATTTTGTCATGAATGAAAACTTAAAATAAACTGCAAATCATAGTTTTAGAATGATTTTTATATTTTTAATTTAAATCAATTTTATTTTTCTCAATTCTTGAAGAAGCACATCTTTTAAATATAACAAAATAAGTTTTTTAATGGAAATATAGTTAATTTTATTAAATTTTAATATATGATTCTCATTTTACATTTAAATTAACCTAACACGTACCTTAGTGCCAGTAAATATAATCATCAATATTGTTACCTCGTCTTATAATCAATCCACTTTAAACCATCTGATATTCCGTGGTATATTGGATAATATTCCCAAAGGGTTGTAATTTTAATATTGGAGATCTGAATTGTTCATTGAAGCCACCTCCTCAGTGGGGACTTGACTGAATATTCTAGAAATGAATTATGTATCAAAGACGGAGGGATAAGAAGGCTTGGTGGTTGGGTAGCCTCTCTTGTTAGGCCCATCTTTCAACAACTTGTTTTCTTCTATCTCGGCAACTTGGTGTATAAACTTCTCATTCTTTCCGCATTTATGTGTTTTTGCAAGAGGACATTTAGCAGTTGCAAACAAACAGATCTTAGCTTCTTGTGAAAGTGTTAACTTAATGCTTTTTGCCGTTCTTGGTGTTTGTCCCATCTTATAATTTGTTGTTTTTAATCATTGGTTTTCTGGAATCGTATTCTTATTTATTATTGTACTAATACATTTTATTAATTATTCTCCGTCTATTGTTGTTATTATTTGGGTAGAACGCTGAAATGATTTCTTAGACTAGAAAAGTTAAGGAAATTATTCACTTTTTTATTCCGATTGATATATTTTGAAAATTTAGTAAAGAATCATTCTATCCGGTTGTCCTTCCTATTTCAATAAATATTCGACTCAACGTTTTATTTTTCTCTACTTTAGAATCGCATATCCTTCAAATTCATTTTTTTCTGTTGTACAAGTTGTAGGTGGTCTCACATTATAGGGGTCTTGAAGGAAGTGGCATACGTCTACATTGTTTCTCAATTACTTTTCTAATTAAATCATTCAGGGTGTTGGTATTGATAAGTAACTTATGTTGATGAATACATGTAATTCCGACAGCAAATGTTTACAAAAAAAAACAAACTGGATATCCTGTCTTGTTCCAAGGTTTATAGTTTCACATCATAACTCATTAATATTTACGCCGCACATGACTAAGTATATGTTCCATTTTCAAATAAAGTTACTTTTTATTAATGTTATTAATGATTTAAATTACTCAATATTTATTAATGTTAAACATTTTGAAGAGAATAGGGGCCTTGTGGGTCGCGGGTTATATATTTACTTAATTCCATTTTGGTCCAACTAATTCCGACACTGTAGCGCAATGGAGAAGTAACGTAATGGAAGTTTTGGTAGCTTTTACACTGATATCTTGTTTACCATATTTTCATGGGAAGTGTCTCTTGCCAGCGTTTGAGTCAAGAACCTTTTATATTTATTTATTTCTCCCTACCAAGCTTTTCGGCTATACGGGTTTGATAGTGGCGGTACATAACACTATGCATATATCCACCCCCAGAAAACATATAAATATAGTCTTTCAATTTATATGCTATAGTATTTCTATTTAATCAGGATTCTGCAACATCGCCTCTGTTTTCCAGTGCCCTCCCAGGAATAGATCCTCTTCTTCCAAGATTAGAGTGGGCTGGGCCAACTGCTATTTTCCACCCGTACACAAAGGCTTTTTAGTACGGGTAGTTTTCTGAAATTATTAGTTGAAGAAACTAGAAGAAAATAGAGTCCTGTTTCCCTCTTAAGCTTGGCTCTCAATGTCTCATAGGTGGTGCAGGTAATGACAACTTGCTCATCGGTCTCCGGTACGCCGCAACTGGGGTATAAGAGGTCGATATCTCGGCCATGTTGGTGGAGCTTACGGTACCCCCTATACCAGTAGTCCGGGAGGACCCATTTTTCTTCTAAACGAGCCGAGCCTGACGGTGGGAAAGTACTTCCGCAGGTTAGCCCTTTTGGGGTTTCAACCACCGCCGGTTCCGTGTTTCTATTGTATCCCGAAGAATCCTTTTCCAATTCCTGGGATCTTCTTCTATCGTCATCCGGATATTTCTAGGTAGTCCCGTTGAGCCTTCTCTTTTCATTTCAAATTTTATTCCATCTTCTCGTAGGAGGGGGTCGAGAGGTACTCTTCCGGCTTTGTCGCCAGCCTGTTCTTATGTCGCATGAGAGATTCCGGTACCAGACAATTGTTTAACCTTAGGATACCCAGTATTACACCCTTGTAGATAGCCATAATAGTTGGGTATGTGATCCCAAAAAGCGCCCTCCACGCGACTTCCTAGTCCGTTCAACGATAGGGCCAGAATGGCTTGGGTCTTAGCAGCGCCATCTTCACCTTCATCCTCTCACACTATCCTCCATTCAGGTTGGCGCACCGTTTTGCGTTTTTCTTTAGTAAAGCTCTGCTCTTGGAGGCCACTACGACAAGTTGTCAACGTAAAAAAATGATCGGGAACCGTTCTTCCTCGAGTGCTCCAAGAATGTCATCGAAAATTAGCTTCCACAGGACTGGATCAAGAACAGAGCTCTGTGGACAGCCCTTTCATCTTTGTCTTCATATTCGTAGAAGCTATCACATATCTTGCCGCCTCGATCCTGGAGGTAGCTTCTCATAAGAGCATACAAGTTAATGGGAGCCTCGTACTTCTACAACTGCTGGCGTACACTTGGCCACCACACGCTATCGAATGCGGAGGTTATGCCAAAGAAGACTAACAAGAGATACATCTCCGCCTTTTCGAGTATGTCAGTGCGTATTCGCAACAGATCATTGCCGGTTGCCCTTTCTTTGGTGGATCCATACTGCCGTGGATGGCTTTCGCTCCGTTTGACTGGCTGAAAGAAGTAATTCTTTTGCGGAATTAAGAAATGTGTATGATAGAGGCAGTATTTTCGTAGATAATTCTTTAATGTAGGCTGAAAAGTGTGTGACAAGCCAACAGCTCTCTTCTATGAGATCTCGGAAATATGTTAGCTTATAGGGTCAGGTTTTATGGTTTTATTACTAATTGAATATTCAAGAAGTTTGATACATCTTAAAGAAAAAACATTTTATACATTGTTAAGTGCCAAATGGTGCTTTTTAGCAGCATCCATGATTTTTTTGAGATTGCAATGGTGCTCTCTTTGATCTCGTCTTCTCCACACCTAGTGAAATCATCAATATATGCAATAGTATTTTTTATGTCCTCATTAAGAAAAATTTGATCAATTACTCAGCGGAATGCGGCATCACCATTTGTTAGCCTGAGATAGTAACAAAGGGCACTTTAGCTGTAAGAGCCGAATTCGTTAATTCTTAGTTGCTCTTGTTATGATAATTTAATAATCATCAAACACAATAATACCATTCAAAGGACATACATATGAAACTTCTGACAAAACTTGGAAATATCAAGACTTTCATGGTGAATTCGATTGTGAAGATAATTGGAGAAATAGAAAGTTAATCCTGGGAGAAGTTACGAAGTTACTAGCTTCACAAGTAGTTATTCCCATCGTATACAATCGAAAATGCGAATTGTTAGGCGTTATCAGATGATCAATAATATTAACAATAGTATCCACTTAACAATACCAAATCATCCAATAACCCAAGCACGGATGTTTTACCACCCAGGTCTAAACCCCTTTCGATAGGCACCACCTTTCTAATAAGCTGTCTACTTTATCAATTTTAATTGTTTTTTTTTGTTAAATGTATTTTAAACGACTCAGTTTCAGAAGAATTGTCCAATTCATGGAAAAAATGGATGCTAGAACTGAAAGCTAGTTTCTTTATTGTCCCATAGGCTAAATTTCATTCCTCCGGCAAGTTTCGAATAAAAATTCCCACCGATCTGCTTGGACGGGATTATAATGAAAAACACATGGTTATTTAGTTTGATCCTTCCAATTCCATACCTTTTTGGTTCAATCTCATTGTCAGTATAATACTTAGTCTTCCATAAGGAGATGATTCCCAAAAGTGTAATTCTTATGTTTAATGGTGTTCATTTCCCCCTTTAAGGCTGCATCAAACATTCCGTCGTAGGATGCATTTTTATATCAATATTTTGAAGTTACTTTACTAAAGTATTTGCCATAGCATAGCATTCTTTAAGTTCAAGGACTTTGGAGGTTCACAGACTACGAGATTTTTAAATCATGAGCCGTTTCAAAAATGTGTAGAGTAATAGAGAAGTCAAACTTACGTAAAAAAAGAACAAAAAAAATAAGAAAAAAAAAAGTAAAATTTCGTCTGGCCAAATTTAACGTAGATTTAGGTGAAAAATGGTTGTATTATTTTAACAGTAAATTTTATAAATGTCTAAAAATTGTTTTTTGCCATCATTTTTATCTTCCGTAAGCTGTTTTGGATGAATGAAAATATCAATGGATTATAAAACTGTATAAAACTGACAGTCACATATTCATGCACCATGATTATTGTTTTTATGTTCTGCCCTACACAATGTTTTTACGTTAGGCGAAGAGATAAATATATTTTAGTAAATCTCGGCAATGCTTCGCTATTTCTAGCATGAGTATATATCGACTTCGTTTTTTGAAAAAGGCGTAAGCGCCATTTAGACAATCTTACAGGAAATACATGAAACGATTTTTCTCCAAGTAACAATGTATATGTTTTTTTAATTATTTTGTTATTGTATACAGCAAAAATTTATTTACTTGACAAAACCTTTATAATTACAATATATTTTTAAGGCTTCTAGCACTGGTTTTGGCCGAGTGACGATTGAGAGTCGCTAGTATTTGGTGCTTACGTCACCAATATTTAATGTTTAGACCATTTCCAAGTTATTTGGGGGATATATCGTGAACGAGAATCGAAAGAGGGGATGTTTCCGTCCCATAATCAATTGAAACCTAAATTTCGAATTTTTGGTGCTTAGGCCTTTTTCAAAATATCTGATGTGGACAACACATGACTTCCTTGTACGCCTATTAAACTATAAATCGGTGGCTCAAAAAGTGATCCTGATTACTAGTTTCCGAAGATCGCAGTATCTCAAAAACAACACTCGGCGTCGCGACATCCATCTATTGACACACACACACACACAAATAGGGAGGAAAATCAGTATTTTACACTAAATTTTAACACTTAAAACAAGTAATAAAAATGTTTAATTGGATTGGAAACCAAATTGCGATTGTAACCTTTATTACCGAAACATATGATTTATGTATTTAATTTAAATATAATTTTTGATGTAAGCTTATTATGACCTTCAAGTAAAGTACTGTTTTCGGCTCACCAATTTTAACCAAAATATATTAAATACATTCACATCAATATAAAAGCCATATTTACCAAATTTGAGATGTTTTACATTATATTTTAATATAATTTTTTATGAGTCTAATGTGACCTTCAAGTAAAGTACCGTTTCCGGTTTTCCAATTTAGACCAAAATGTAGTATGTTATTTATATCAATATATAAGTTATAAATACCAAATTTGAGAAGTTTTTCAAAATATTTTAATATCATTTTTTATGAAAATCAATTATGACCTTCAAGTAATGTACCACTTCCGGTGATTAAGCAGTGACCAAAAAGAGAGGTTCACAACTAGATTTTACAACAATCCTAAATACAAAATTTCAACTTTCTACGGCTAACCGTTTTTGAGTTATGCGAAATACGAACGTACGTACGTACAGACGCCACGACGAAACTACTTAAAATGGATTCAGGGATGGCCAAAATGGATATTTCCGTTAAAATCTGAAAACCGAAAATTTTCGCGATTACAATTCTTCCTTTACTTCGTACAAGGAAGTAAAAACGACGTCAATATATAGATTAAATTAACACATTTGAAATTCTGATATGAATTATGATATTTAGTTATAATTGAATAATTAAATACACATTATTGTTTTTTTTTTACATTTTCAACCACATAAAGTGTAATTATTGTTTTATTCATTGCAATGCTCTTGGATATACAATGTTTTTGGTGGTTTCAGTTGGTACATTGAGAAACAAATGTATCCTTGGTTTTCCTACATGGGAGCGTGCAACGGATAATTGTCCTTGAGAAAAATATGTTTTCTCTAATTTCAATCCACATAATTCTAATGATTGACCTACATTAAAGATGCAATTGTTGCAAGAGAAATAATAAATCTATAGAATCAACAAGACCCATTTAACATGGTGTTTCAAGGTTTAGTCTCCTGAAATATGAATTAGAGATCTCAAAACAAGAAAAGAATGTTCTATGAAAGTATGTCCGTTAACGCTTTGCTTAGGAGATTTTCATTGTTATGAATTATTTAGATTATAATAAATACATTAGTATGTGTTCCAACTACTCTATTAATGAAATGCAAACATTGACAACCATATTAAATGTTGTTCAAAGTGATTACCTTGACATTAAGGTCAGCAGTAGTAGCCGATCGGATATGTGTTATTGTTTCGCAAGTTTCAATTATCCTTCTTCCTAAAGAATTAAGATCATCGACCGTGCTTGCATAGACTTTTTGTTTAATATCATTATAAAAAAAAAATCCGGTAGTGTCAGATCTGGAGAGCGTGCAGGCCATGCCACTGGTCTTGTACGGCCAATACATCGATTGGGATAATTAACATTTAGCCATTGTCGTGAACCTCTTCTATAATGTGCACGACAACCATCTAATTGGAACCACAATAAGGTAGCACGCAAATAGTAGTGGAATATCTTCAACTAAATTATACTAATCATTAATAAATAATTGCAGAAATATGCCCGCAATTGGCCGAGGTGGTAAGAAATTCTTTTATATTTTTTTTAATCTTCTTCTCTCTAATATATTGGTTTATGGTATATTAGGAAACCATGTTAATTTGTATAAACAATGTAATGTTATCAAGAAGGTCTTTTTTTGATAACATTATATTGTTTATACAAATTAATATGGTTTCCTAATTTACCATATACCAATATATTAGGGAGATGAAGAATAAATATCATATGCAAGAGTTCTCGCACGGTTAAGCTAGCAAACAATATTTTATTAAGTCCGCATTTCTTACCACCTCGGCTACTCGACTACTAAGAAAAAACTTATTAAAATATTGCCTACTAGTTTACCCGTGCGAGAACTCTCGCATTTGATATTTGTCCTTTTTCTCCCTAATATATTGGTATATCGTGTATTAGGCAACCATATTAATTTGTATAAACAGTGTAATGTTATCACGAAGTCTTTTTTTGAGAGGGGAGAGTTAGGCTTAACGTCCTTATCAGCTCCAAATAGGCAGACTGGACGCCTTATTCTTCAGGTTACCGACATAATCACGATTCATTCCGTAGGTCCACCAAGAAATACATTTAAATACCCCCCCAGCCGGTGTTGAGCCGATGCCGCTTCAGACCCGTGGTTGATAAGGTGACGCTTTCACACTGCTGGCCACAACGGTCTCCTGTCATTAAAAGCCTATTCAACATACTCAATTTGTAAAGCTATATACTTTTCAATGAATATGTTGAAATAACAATTAACATTTTCCTTATTTAAGTTGCCAGATTGGAAAGTATCCCATCAGATTACCAGTTGAACCATAAGAATCTACTATGCGTAATTTTATTCCAATCCAGTATTGTACTCGATGAGACCTATTGGATTGATGCTGAGTGCAGGATCCTTGGCTTGTAATTATCTCACTTATTAATATTGGAATATATAACTCAGACCTGGATAAGAAATGCATTAACGCTATGGCGGTATTAACAACCAAGAAAATTAAAATATGTCCACAAAATGTGTTTATTTTTATATAAATATCAAAAAGTTTCTTTCGATATTATCTGAGATGCCCAAGAAATCTCAGAGCTATTTACTTTTATTTATCTTTCTAATGGATTTTTAGCTTACCAAAGGCTATAATAAATAGTGATATTTTAATTTTTAATCTAAAAAATTGGTAGAGTTTACCTAAATACATGAAGCTCAAGCATTTGAAAAGTGCATTTCAGAAATCTTAAAGAAAGGTTTTATTTTTTTCAGTCTCTTGTATATGACAAAGAATGCTTCTGGTAGATAGCTTAGACTTTCTCCCTTGATAATTATTTTCCATAAACGAAAGGCTTTTCTATACAATTTTTCGAACATATATAATATATGATATATATATATATATATATATATATATATATATATATATATATATATATATATATATATATTATATCATATATTATATGTATATGAATAATTAGGGAACAAAACCGATAAATAATATTTTACAAAACTTCTTTGAACACATTAGAAGTAATAATAACAGTCTTCCTGTATTTTTTTCCTCGATAGAAGCAAATATGTCTGAAATTTATTTTACTCTTGAGAAAGTTGGCCATGTGACACGGAGTCAGGCAAGTACAATTCCAGTTTTTGAAAGGCTTAAACTTGAGATTTATTAATTGTCATTTTAGTTGGGAATTGTATTTGAATGATATTAGATGGCATTGTTGGATCTGAGCGTTAAAGATATTCTAGAGATAAGAACAGTTTGACCAGGATTGATGAGTTTCTCAGTATTAACATGCTGGCTCAATTTCATAATGACCATTTTTGCACCGTTGATAATACCTTCTTTAGAGTTGAGATTCCTGATGAGCAATACGATAGTATTTGTTTTTAAAATAGGTTTGTGAGGTGAAAGACCGGAATGGTTCAAAGAATGAAGGAATTCTACTGGATATAGTTGTTCTCCAGATTCATCTTCATCCTGAATGGAATCAGAAATATAGTAAGTTATTGCCTGGCATAGGACAATATTCTCTACAAAGAAATTATTTATTCTATCGCAATCCTCACTTTTGGGACATAGGATTGTACAATTAAGAAACTATGTATAATTTGTTGCATTTACGAATGGGGTATTAAATACTTTCTGTAAAATGCTGTTATCGTTAACGTAGCAATGCTGTGGAATTTTAATTGCATCGGAAGAAATGTTAGTTTGAAATGGAAGTTTTCCCAACTGTAGTAACCAGTTGCTAATTACTGGGCCATTAGTCGCTCTCATATTTTCGGTCAATTTTTTTGTAACAATCTCTGACGCTAGAGGTGACTGCTTAACTATATTTTCAACGATGGTCGTTCTGTTAGCGTGCCTCACTATAGGGAGGAGTTGTCTAAAGTCTCAAACAAAGAGGATCGCATTTCCTCCAAATGAAGTTGTATTATTGCATATGTCTTTTAAAAGACGATTCACTACGTTGAAGACTTCCTTAGGAACCATCGACACTTCGTCCCATACAATTAAAGATGCTTTTCTGATGATGTCCGCTTCTTTGGCTCACTTTTGTATGGTTTACACCGAAACATCCAAAATTGGAAAACTGAATGGCATATTTGTTCACCCTCCGAAAAACTTGCAGCAATACCTGTGCAGGCTACACATAATACAACTTTACCTTCTCCACGCAATATAGAACACAATGTGCTCAATGTTTTTCCAGTCCTTCCTGGGCCATCAATAAAATAACATTTGACACGTTGTGAATCGGTCAAGATTTCGTCTCCTATATGCTTTTGTTCGCAGTTGGGCTTATTAAAAGCCAAAATACCTTCTTTTTTTTTTATCTTCGAGAGTGTAGTTATGTTCAACCTCTTCTTTGGTATAAGCGGGCTTGGACAACCTAAATTCTCCGCAGGTTCTTCCATGTTGCCGAAATATGTGTTCAATTTGGCCCATCCCATTGCTGATATGCACTTGTTTTGTAACCATAATTTCTAAATATTCTTCGGACAAAGGTTGTCTGAAAATATCCCACAGTTGACCACTATTGCTGGGGAAGCAGAAGAGGCAAATAATGGCAAAAAGCAGACGTATTTGGAAAGGCATCTTTAAGTTCTTAGCGTCTTGTAAGCACTGAATCCATTCATTATAACTTTCTAGTAAATGTAATTTTTCGGCAGCTTCTTTAAAATATTCGCATAGTGTTCCATTAACGGTTCCGAGATCTTTATAACTCCGAGGTCTCTCAACGTGTAGAAGGAGGAGACGAAGAAAATGTTTCTCACGGTCATTCGGGCTTACGGTTTACATCCATCCTATGATTTTTGAAAGACGCCGTCGAATTTCCTACTTGCTATTATTCCTAGTGTAAAGTTCTGGAATTTGGCGGTAAAAATATTGCCGAGGAGGCTCATTGTTTGGACGTAATTTGAAAAACGCAGAAAGCTTCCTCTCTCTATCAATGTTCAAATGTGATTCTCGTCCTAGTTGGAAGTATATAATTTGCTCGGTAGGTGTACTGGCAGCCGTTGGACAGAATGAGAACGATTAAATAAAGGCCTTTCGTGAAATCGCCAAATCGCTTCTGGAGGAATAACGTATCAACGATTTAAGAAAAGATCTTTCTCCTCTGATGTTAATGCATGCTGACCTTCTTCATTTCTTTGAAAACGTAGAGATGCCATGTTGCCAATACCATGCCAAACGTACAGTCATAGCCTTTGTATATATATTGGTATAAATATTTCACTGATTTTATTGAAGAACATACCTCAGCATTCATAAGAGCCATGTATTTCAGTGACAAATAAGCATTGTAAGTCACAATCCCATGGTTATCAATTTTATGAGGACTAACAGATGTTGAACGCATTATCTCTTCTGCGGTAAATAGGCTAACCATCATCGTTAATATTTGTTTCATTGAAAAAATCATTTTGGGTATCCTTTGGTATACTTTCTGTCTTTCATGCAGGGACTGTTCATGTTAATTGCTCCACACGGGCCTGCATAATGCATTGCTTAATAATATTTAATATTCTGGGGTTTTGTTCACAATCGGAAATTTTAGCGGATACAATTGAATCTATTTGCACATTGTCTAGTAATTTATCTGTTTATCTGAGCATGAAAAGAAGATGTGCATACGGCAAACCCATTTCCTGATACTCTATAACATATATAAATGATATAACTACTCCAAGAATATCCCCTTTCAAAACAAATCACTTCAGTTTAAAATGGAATACTGTTGTAACCAAATCTGGCCTGTTCTCTATCTTTTCGTATGGCTTTAATTCTGATGTAATTACTGTCCATTTTGAATTACACGTGAAAGTTAGAAAAATATCTAGTTTACGAAAGCGAGTCGGTTTTATTTTAATGTTATTAGTTTTTCAAGATTTGGCAATCTATGTTTTCTTTGTCTTTCTTTGTTTTCATTGTCTTTCCGAAAAGATACACATTTTTAAATTTTACGCCATTCGGATTTAATAATAGTCCAATCATGAAATTAGTCTTTCCGCATACGCTTGGTCCACAAATCGATGCCCTAATGGTGCTTGGTAATAATGAACTGTGCCTCCTCTCTGAATCCCACTTAACAGGGGAGAAGTCAGTAGTAGAGAAACGTTGTCCTTGTTTAACTAATTTCATTCTGAATGCAGGCAACATCATCTTTCCTCTGTAGTTACAGAGCAAGTTACGCATGATATAATCTGAAGCACCAACAAAATTTCGAAAATAATTCAAATATTTGTTCAGCATTTTGAGCCCATTTTTTTTTAAAACATTCATGAGATCTGACTGAGTAATTTAAGCCAATCAACTTGAAAATCGGTTGAGCCGTTCGCTCAGAAAATAGATACATACTTTCAAACGGACAGATTAGACACATTTAACAATTTTTTTTTTCATTATTATAAGTTTAAATTGTTTCAAAACATTAATGAATCTCAAAAAATAATTTGAGCAATCAAACTTGAAAATCGGTCGGCCCTTTGTTAAAAAAACAAAGATTTTTTTTAGTTAGGTTACTGTATACCTACAAACGTATCTCATAATGCAAAATATATCGGTGTATATATATATATATATATATATATATATATATATATATATATATATATATATATTGTATATTATATTTTATTTACCATGTATATTACTATTAACATGTATATTACTGTATACCTACCATGAGTGTTGTATATTACCACTTTGTATGTATGTACGTAGTCCAATTAGTATCTACACAATCCTTTTACGTATCCTACTATTTACACAATATTATAATAGTATTATAATAAAGTATAAAGTATTACCTTCTACTTATAAGCTTCGGTAAGCAGAATAACAGTTCAAAATAGATATGCCAAGAAATGTTGTAAACCAAAACAACAACATATGATAAGTATCACATGTGTACCATGGCACCAAGGAGGCTCTCGCTAGAATTACGTTTGGCAGCTCTATATCGTGCGTTAACTCGAGATCAGTAGGTATTAGGGCTGTAATACACAACCAATACGTCGATAGGATATGTTGTTGATGCCCGCGTCGAAATCCTTAAAACTCGAACCATACCGTCTCGATCCGCTGACTCACCACCGTAAGAATTTTGAAACCTCCCAGTTTTCCATCACTTTTATTTAAGCCTTAGAAAGAATTTAACAATAGAAATTAGGGTTCGTCAAATCTCCTTGAAATTTCTTTATTTCTTCTATTCTTTTGATTCCTCACTCATCAAAATCCATCGCTTCGGAAAAGGGATCGGTAATTATTGGGATCTCATGCTGCTGATAAGAAAAGGGGGTACAACTACAGAGGAGCGGCGCACTATCGGAAGAGTCTAGAGACTGAATCGAGTATTGTCCCACTAGCGAACTCTGGTGCCATTCTTGTTAACTACGTGCCTCCTTTTTCAGCACTTTCTTATAAATTTGGTTTTATGCTCACCGCTTAAAGATGATTCACAGTTTGCAAATTGATTCTTATTTGAGTATAACTGTTTGTTGGTTTTTTTAAAGAAAAAAGTTACTTTTTATTTTAATGTACATAACATCTTCCCCTTTTTCACATAAGAATATAAGTATTTCACTTATTTTTATACAATTAAATAATAATTAATCAAGTAATGTTTTTTTTTTTAAATGATCTTCATAATTCAAGGCTATGATTAAAAAACATTTGTAATAATTAATTTCATTAATTTAGTTCTAATTTAATTATATAAAAATAAAATAAATAAATATGTTCATAATTAAAAACCATAAAATTACCACTTTACTATCGCAATTGAATTTTTTAAATAATTAATTTAATTTTCTACTAAAATAAATCCATTATGATTATAAATGATTAAATTCATAATTAAAAGATATGAAATTACCCATTAACTGTCATAAATAGGTGCAATCTAGAATCTAACAAATCACAATGTGTGTAGCAACTCGGAATAAAATTTGTGCGACGTAACAAAGCGGGGTAAAATATTTTTTTTTGGGAGAGACAAAGTTGATATTCGTTTTTTGCACCCTCCAAAACTACTAAATACGAATTTTCATAGCAATCGAAACATTGCTTGTAAAAAAACAGCTTTAAGCGGTGAGCATAAAACCAAAATTATAAGAAAGTGTGAAAAAAGGATGTAGGTAGTTAACAAGAATGGACCCAGAGATCGCTAGTGAGACGACACTCGATTCAGTCTCTAGACTCTTCTAATAGTGCGCCGCTCCTCTATAGTTGTACCGAAAAGGGGCGTGGCCTAAATAAGGTTATGCATCCTCACGTCACCAGTTACCCCCACCATTTTCCCCTTTCCCTTACTTTTTGAAAAAACCGCGTCACCCCTCCCAACTTCCTGCAATTCTTCGAATGTAATGTCTTTATTTTTTTAAAAATAGCGCCACTCCCCTCACTGCCCTCTAGCGTCAACAGTACAAAGTTACAAACAACAGTTACAAATAACGTAACTGCTATTTTGTCAAATTAAGTAACTTCGTGTTTGTTATCATATATATTACATTTAAGAGAATGTATATAGTACCTCATACCTTGTAAACATCATTAATCAAATTAAAAAGTGTCAAAGGAAATATGTTTTTTGGTTTTTAATTTATTGTTTCTAATTAAATCAGTTATATTCTAAGAACTGAAATTACTATATATTAATTAAATATCCGACTAATTTTATCATTATAACTTTCAATAAATTATTTAATGAAAATTTTTGATAAATATCTATAATAAAATACAATTGTAGGATAAAAAAAAATTACCAACTACCAATTTATTTATTAAAGCCCTACTCAATTAATTAATTAATAACGAATTTAATCAATTAAATTCCTAGCTTCGTAATTTTTGTTATTAGTTATTAGTTATAGTTATTAGTATTAAGTGTGATTGATAATCTAGAAAAGTACAGAATATCGTGATTAACGCGATGGGGAACATAAAATTTTATTTATTTTAACTTTATTATTGTTAATAATAATAAAAATGTGTTCATTTCTGTGTTTACTACAGCTTTCATTCGTTTCTTCGATGTAAACATTATTGTTTGAATTAAATTCCTAGTTGGTAATTATTGTGGTTAATTTTCTGAAAAAGCGGATACAGTCGTGATCATCGTCAGTGGGAAACGTAAAATTATGTATATTTCGGTAATTATTTACCAGGAAGAAGTGAACGTTTCGAAAAACAGTGACGAATGTATAAGGGAAGGTGGTGGGGACGTAACCTCAATGTCAACAATGTGAGCCACGCCCCTCTTTGATAAAGCAGCGTGAGATCCCAATAATTACCAAGGGATCTATAGTACCGTATTACTAGGTTGTTGAAGCCTCTAGCATTTATTCTACAAGTTGTTTGGTTGTATCTAAGGAAATTGTGCACCATTCCTCAATTAGTTTCTCCTTTAGCTGACTCGTATTTTTTTTGTTGTATTTTCTCAAATTGTTTTTTAACGTTGCCCATAAATTCTCGATTGGATGCGTCCATAACTTTGGGGAAATTGCATAGAACCTATTATCTGGTTTTATGCTTGCGATCTCATTATACAGGTGAAAGCGTATGTTATTTCATTTTCCAATTTTTTTCAACAATTGTTTATAATTTACTTTTAAAATATTCACATATGCTTCAGCATTCATCATACCATCGATAAATTTAATTTTCCCAAATTGTCCTGCTGAGAAACCTCCAGAATATCACAGAACCACATTAATATTTTTTTGTTTGTTGGAGGTTCTGTGAGGAAAGACTTTCATTACTTTTTCTCCAAATTTTTACAGTTTCCACCAGATTAAAGAATAATCATTTTCGTTTTATCGGTAAATAAAACATTTTTCCAAAATTCAAATTGATGTTTTTGGCATATTTTTGCAAATGCAAGTAGGTTTACTTTCCCTTACATATAAATATGAAACTAGCTATTGCTCGCGGCTTCGCAAGTGAATATTTCATTTCTGCCATTTCGTTTTAATTCATATACGTTTATGGTAAGGATATTATATTTATCTAATAATTTCGTTAAACATTATGTGTTGCGTGAGGCAAATCCTGCTTCTATTTCTCCACAGTAAGCATGTAGCGCCTACTTAGACCGATCCGAAAATGGAGCCTTATGCATTGCTTTTTTAACTTCCAAATGAAACACTCGAGCTATTACATTGTGCCGGCCGTGGGACTTTTATCCATCTTTTAAGGCATCTCCAATTTCAGACTATTTTGGGTTACTTGTAAACGTGATAAAAAAAATCAGGACGATCATAGTGAAGAACATATGTCATGCCATCCTGAGTTCTCTCAGCCATTACCACTTTACCATCAATCCCACTTACACATGACATCTTTAGGATGAACATACGTTTCCCCTCGCAGCTTACTCTGGTTGAATCTTATAATGTTAAGCCATTTCTTCTCTGTTTATATACGTTTATGTTAAGGATAACTGTAATGCATATAATAATAGTGCTTCACATTGAAACACGTGCGTGAGGCATGCATAATTTTTTTAAACTTTAAAATGAATTTTTTTATTCGAAACTGACGTCAGATTTGGTGTTAGCACTCTGGAAAATCCTTATATTCAAATTTTCGGACGAATCTAAAAATACTTTTTTTTTTTTTTTAGAAATTTTGTCAGCAATTTTTTTCAATTTTTTTTTAAAGATTCATAGAAAAGTCCATAAATCAGGAACTGTTTGAACGATTCAATCCGCCCCATCTGTTTTAACTGTGACGTTCCTACGTGCTTTAGAACCTATGTTATCCGCAAAACCTCAGTTTAATTTTCATTTTGCTATCGAATTTTTTCACAAAGACTTTCTGAGATAATGGAATAACTTTTCATATGTGTGGAAAGCAGAAACTCCCCTCTTTCTAAAGAGCCTAAGAACGTCGATATCGGATACACTGATAAGGAATTACAGAGCTTCAACTCTAAACGTAATTTTGTGGTTTCAAAAATTTCCAGCATCCTGGGAAGATATTTTTTTTTTTCGATAATATTTTTAAAATTAAGGTTTATTTGTATTCAGCATACAAATTGCCATCATTTTTGGTGTGAAAAAAAAACTGTAAACACTTTTTTAAATGTGTTTGACTCAAAATCAATAATTTTTAATGTTTATATTTTTCCTCTAATACCCTTTAAAAACTAATGTTTTGCTGAAAAAAAAACACATCCATATCATTTTTCTAACTCGAGATATAAAATAAAGCAGTTTCAATGTGTTGTATTATTTTCTTCTCTCGACTTCTTGGATTCACATTAGATGATTTTTTTTAGTGAATTTAATTATCATTCAAATGAGTATTTTTATGATCGATGAAAAATGTATTATTTTCGAATTATGTTCAAATAAAATATTTTTCCGTCTTAACTTTTTTCCTTCTTTTTCTGGAGAATGTAATGCTGGAATGGATAGTTAAAGGGCTTTAAGGAGAAGACTTGAGGCAAGTTTAATCAAAATTTTCTGAGCCGTTTAAGCGCTGCACTCAATGGAAGAAATGTTTTTTCGCCTACTGTACAATGGCTATAACGCACTGGTGTTAGATTTGGTACACAGGCACAAAGGGTCCAAGCCCTTCAAAACAAAAAGAAAAGCAACAAAATCGGTCCACTCATTCAAAAGATAATTTTGTAAAAGTCGGAAACAAAGTAACAAGAGTTTCCCCTCCCTTAATTTAAAAAATATATGAATTCTTATATTGTGCACGTGTAGAGATGTCAATGCTTTTCCAATGATATATCTATTTCCCCTCCCTTTTATGCATACAGGCGGGGTATTCGGTACGACAAAAAAACTGTTTGCCTATTAATAATAGATTCGTTTATGATAAGAATACTTTAATGCATATAATAATAACTGGATGGCAACATAAACATTATTCCAATATCTGAAACTTTACCATCCATCCTCCTTACACATGGCTTCATTAAGATAAACATAGTTTTCCGCTCGCAGCTTGCAGCTGAATCTTATAAAGTTAAGAATTTTTGTCTCAATCTTGGCGTAGACATCAGCCAAAAACTGCTTGAAAAGACTAAAGATACAGCTTGCGATTTTTCACATCCGTTGATGAAGTCGCCTGTAAAAATAAAAAGTGTTTTTTTTAGGATTTAGAAATAATTTTTTTATGTTTCAGAAATAAGTTTTTGTTAATCACTTAGAGTGCGAAGTTTCCAAATCACGCCTACTTGCACATTTACAACATAAGGAGAGCCAGCATTAAAATTTTGAGCTTCATAGGCATTGTCGTTTTATAGGTACAATGATTACTAAATCAGCCAGTGAGTGAGAGGTATATTTATATTATATTCATAATTTAAATATCTTCCTTTTAAATGACTATTTGTTTGCATGTGCAAAACGTATAGTTTTCGAATTAGGTATTTTTAAAAAAAATGGGGACGTGCACTGAAAATATGGAAACAATGTCCATTATGCTTTTATATTTTTTTTTTATATATATCAAGTATTTTTGCTAAGACTGGACTGGGTTAGATGATTTTGTTTTTGTTTTGTATAGAATTTAATTAGCTTTCAAAGGAGCACCTATAGTTTTCCAGGAGATGAAAAGTTTTCAAATTATTCGAAAAACTAATTTTTTCTTAGGCTTCAGACGCATTGTCCTTTTAATCCTTTGATCACTATATATATTTATATAGCATTTATAGATATAGAAGATATTTAATATTGCGGTCGTGAAATAATTCGAATCCGAATTTTCAACGGAAATAAACGCTTTAAGATCCCCGGAGTCCAAACAACCAAGTCTTTCAAAAAGACCTGTGTGTGTGAACAGCCTAGCTCAAAAACGAAAAGGCGTACGAAATTGAAACTACGTATTCAAGGTAGGTATTTCTGGGCAAGCAATATAAAAAGCAACTTTTCGTCAAAATCGACTGACCTAAAGTGCCACTTTATATTATCGATTTTACACTTTTTTTTTACAATTTTCTCGAAAACAGTTCTACCGATTTTAATAAAACTTACTGAGAGTCTTCTTTAGGCCCTTTAACTTTTCCTGTATTAAGTACATCACTAAGGAAATGCAGGGAGAAAATATAGAATAGCCTTTAATGTAATTAAATTATCAAAAAAAGAATCATCAAAACCAGACCAGTGTTAGCAAAGTTACTGCACATCGGACTAGCTGGAAATGGCAATAACATCATCGATTTTACCCTTTTTTTTTTTTTTACAATTTTCTTGTATTCGGCTACAACGATTTTGATGAAACTTGCCTAATGTATTCTCTTTACAGCCCTTTTCTTTAACTTTTCATGTCTGTAGTATATCAACGAGAAAATGCAGAGGGAAAAGTTATAGCGAAAAGAAAATTTTATTTGCGCATATCTCAAAAAGTAAGCATTTTAGGGTAAATTACATATGTAATCACACGAAAAATAATTTAATTTCTTTAAAAAATATATATATATATATCTAAATTGGACCTGTATTAGCTAAGATACAATGTATCTCAAAAGGATTACAAGACCCTAGAGGAAAGCCTAGCTCGTCCGGAAGGAGAAGGATGCGACCGAACCTCTTCCCACCAAGTCGCCAACCTGTTGTTAACAATACGCTCTGTAACAATGTATTGTAATATTATAAAAATAGAAATTAATTTAATAATTTATGCTTTTAATGGAAACGAAATGATTCCATAGAAACTACATGGAATTTCTATGAAAAGTAAACCGAAAATTTTAAAATATATTTTCAGCTTGACAAACCAAAAATATTTAGTGTACGGAATTGTTTTACTAAAGTTGTTTAAAAAACTAATTTATTATACTTTTATGAGTGAAGACTTGGAGAAGTGCATTCTGCTGAGTTTATTTCGAGTAGTGTTTATGTGAACTCTTTAAAATTATGTTACAAATATTATTATAGAGTGGTAAGGAAGAGCTGTGTGATGCGCCGCGCACCGCACCAGATTTTCTTACTTACAAAACTGTTTCTTCTTTGTAGTTTTGGAACATAATAAATTTCTTTTAAGGGCTTTACGAATATTCTCTGGATTTTTCCTTAGTCTAGAACTCATCTCTAAAGCTGATTTCAGTGCACTGATTTTGGGATTTTCTTTCACTTTCCTTATTAAGAACCGTTCGTTATATTCACTTAGCAGCCTTATCTTCAAATTTCTTCCCCTTTTTTGAATTCCATTTTTCATGTTTGTCTTTTATTGAGACTTTTTGCGTTTACACCCTTAGCATGACTTCTACATGATGATTTTTCTTATTTTCCGGAAACTTTCACATTTTTGCTAATTTTTAATAATTATTTCACGAATTTCACTTTATCTTAACGCTATTCTTCTTTGTTAAACATATTTGTCAAATCCAAATTAATAAAGAAATATCGTTGTGAATAAAGAATTTGTTTTTTTATGTTAAGCTTTAATTATTGGCTTCGATCATGTTGGTTAATGCTAAGTTATTTGCGGGTACCCTAATTTTCTACTAGGTTTAAAACAATTAATGTTCAAATATCCAAACATTTTTATGCATTCCTTAAATACCATATCCCTACTTCTATTTAATTTCAGGCCTTTTTCCTGAAGCTTAATTAGGTTCCAGTGGACACACTTCTGTCTTTCTTCTGCCAGATTAAAGGAGGCTTTAGAGTTGATCCTTGGAACATTTATCTGTGTTCTTGGACCACTCCTTGATCAGGACTGTCTGATTCGCGGGCGTGCGCCCTAGGTCCAGCTGCTGTTCAGTCCGCATTCTGCTCGCGGAGGGTCCTTTTCGCATCTCGTCTCCTCTTGTCGCGTCTGTGTGGTGACTGTGTTAGTGGAATATGTTACCATGGCGGTGAGTTTTTGGGTAACTGCTACGTTTCTCGTGTGTACCTGTCTCTTTTTTGGTAAGTTTTAAGTCGAGAGAAAATATATTATTGTTTAAATTAATGCTTTACATTTTGATTATATATATATATATATATATATATATATATATATATATATATATATATATATATATATATATATATCAAAGTAATGGAATTAACACATATCACTTACATAAGGATCAAAAAGTTTAAATAATCTTATTAACTTCAAAACTATGTTGGTTACATATAATCATTATATATATATATTTATATATATATATATATATATATATATATATATATATATATATATATATATATATATATATATATATATATATATATATATATATATTGAAGTTAACAAGATTATTTATTTTTAAATTTTTATATTAAAATTTTATGTTATAATTTTATGTTATAATTGTAATAATTAAAATTTTTATATTATTTAAAACTAAAAAAAGACTATTAAGAATGCATCGTCATAAGGGAAAAAAAAATTAAATGTAAAATCAATCTAAAAGAGACCTGCTACTGTTTGTCTACTCGGATAGAGTAAGTATTCAAGACTTTTTTCAAGTTAATTTAAAATTTATTTACGAATTTTATAACATTGTTTTTCTTATTGTCAGATTTCTGCGATTAATTTAAGTTAATTTCTAGACCATAATTTGGCAAATTTAGTTGGCTCTATCGGTACGTAACTTATATATTTACTAAAAATTATACCGTTACAGTATGGAATAATCTTAAACCCTTTTTTTATTTCATTTTTTTATAAATTATCATTCATCGATTCTGTTACTCTCATTAAAAATGTGATACCAATGATGAAAGATACCTTTAACGTCGGTTTAAGGAAAACCAGAATTTACTTATCTAAATTATTTTAAAATAATATTTTTAATTAGAATTAAAATTAAATGATAGAAATATAAAAGTGTATGTTTTGCAATGTTTTTTCAAAAGTATTAAAAAAAAATTCATTAATATTTTTTTTAATTTTTACTGCTAAACGTTTTTCTCGGGTTCTTGGGATGCGATCCCAACAGATGCGATCTGAATCGAAATACCATCTGCACAGTAATTGATATAACACGCCTCCAGAATGCTGTATCAGAATAGAATTCTCGCGCCAATATTGGCATCTATATGGGATCGGGAAGAAATATGCAAGGAAATACTTCCCCTTTAAAGCACATACTTATTTCTCTTCTATATTCTCATCTTATCTCCTGCTTCTCATGTTTCTGTATTTATTCTGCTTTAACGATATCATTGATGTGTTTGTATAGAGCAGGCATGCCAATGCGATAATAAATAGCTCGTTTTTACACCAGCTATATTATCTTCAATAGGTTTAGTAATTATTTGGTTTAAGTGTGTTGTGGTTTTTGTATCATGGACCATAATATATAACTAAAATATAATACGTTATAAGATAATATCTCTACCATATAAAAAACGATTTATCTTTTTTCTTCATCTATTGTTGAATGTGTAAAATCTTTGTCAATTGGTTTTACAGTTAGATTTATGCTAATATTATTAAATGAAATTATCTCCAGAATCTTTGAAAAGTTAGTTAAACTCGGATGGCTTCGGTATGAAATACTATTTAAAGCTAAGTTTCTTGAGTAGCAGTATTAAATCCATTTCGTCATCTCGACTTTTCCACTTTGGATGGAATGGATTGGTAATCTTTAGGATAACCTGTCCTTCCTGCTCTAGTTAGAGTACATAAGGACGTTTAACCCCCAAAAACAAATAAACAAGTACATTACATATAATAATTTATCTTTAGCTAGTGTTATCATATCTGTTATAGTTGCAATTCTATTGCTTTGTTTTAAGAATATTCTTATTGGTCGCATTGTTTTCCTTTGATGCTTTAGAACTGATTGCCTGTTTTATATATATATATATATATATATATATATATATATATATATATATATATATATATATATATATATATATATATATATATATATATATATATATTGCTACGTTTATTTATTAATGTCTACGTAAATATTTAATATTTTATTAAATAATTTCTCATTATCATTTACTTCTTTGTACGATTTATATTTAAGGATAGCTGAAATAATGATGGAATAATACTATGCTTTTCTAATTAAATTTTTGATTTTTTTTTAAATCATAAAATAAAATAAATATCTTTAATCAGCATACTATACTTATCAACTAGATTATACAAATATTATCTTACTTTATCTTTTATTAATTAACAATCAATCTATAGTAATTATGGCCATTAAGATTTCTTTGAGTTTAATAATGTTTTAATTCTAAAAACCCAAATATTATTCTGGAGAATAATAATGATAATTAATTAACTATACTTGATTAATTGTTTTCTTTGTTTTGAAGTACCGGATACTGCAAGAAGTTTCAGTTGGAAGTCTAGTTGGTTGTAGAGTAAAGTGTAGCATTAGAAGAATGAATGGTGAAATAAGAATGATGAATGTTGATGGGTGGGTGATAAAATAAGAATGGGACAAACCTAGAGATTCTAGTTTTATATACTCTTCTCGTTTCCATTCTCAATTTTGATTGGCTGACTTTATTTGGGACAGTAACCGATGGAGTCGCGATCTAACGCCGGACGTATTGAACTAAGTTCCATTCGTAACTTGATTGGCTGGATGTTGTTGAAGGTGTTCTAACAGTAATAACTTCTGTAGGACAAAGCCTATCAACAAAGGAAAAGTAGGTGCGGCTATCTATCGAGGGACATTTTCAACTATGTTCTCCACAGTTCCACACAATGCCACGAATGTATGGGATAAGAAATCAAAAATCGTATTTTTGTTTTTGCGAGGTTTTAACTATTTTTTTAAAGTCATTAAAAAACACAGACAAGGTAGGAATAACCATTTATTATAATATAAATACATTATACAGAACCTTACAAAAAATACATAGAGAAAATTAAAAACAAAAACTATTCCTCCTCGAAATCACTTGATTATAAATAGATGTCGTCATTATCTTATTTTAAAATTAAGTAATATAAAACATTTTGATCATTTTTTTTTTTTTTTTTTATGTTTTTCAATGCTTACTTTTCTAATAGTTGATAAATAGGGATCGGATGAAAGAAGAAGCATTTTCATTTGATCAATATTGGAATTAATAAGAGTGGTTTTCTTGTGTGGTGTTCCATGAAATATCTTATATCCCTTCTAATGCTTCTTTTAACCACTGTCCCATAGGTGAAATAAAAAAAGAAATAATGTCAGGTCCGTGTAATAATAATTTATGCAATAGCAGCCATAATGCCTAAAACATAAATCGGTGGTTTCACCAATTAATTAAGTGAATTTTGGGATATTAATTAATTATCTCTTGAAATTACTTTCAAAATGGTTCCCAAATTAATAATTAATAAAAGTCTATTCCTGTAATTTCGTTGCTTACTGGTGGATTTTCAAAAATCTTCTTGCGGTTTTACCGTCATTAGAAGAAGCAAAACCAGGTTTTGGCATATCGATTAATAATTTTCTCTTTTAATGCAAGCTGAATAATCTTTTTATCATCCTCGAAAAAGTTGTTTACATCTTCTCCTCTGACTTGCCACGTTTGCAGTGGAAGCCAGTAAGCGATGTGAAGTAAGCATTCCAATGATCTTTTTCAACAATGTGGAGTAGAAGGCCATATTTATAAAATTTATTTTAGGTGGTAAATTATCGACCAACTCTTTTATCAATTCATAAGTTTAGGAGTAGCTCCACAAATGTAACATGCTTTTGTAGAATTTGCCTCACTTAAAAAGTTGCAAACATTTTGCTTGAATGCCCTGGAAAAATTACCTCACAAATTTTCTTAGGTATTTTTTAATTTTATTCGAGGATTCATATCAATTATATGCGCGCACAACCCTGTCATATAAAACATCATACCTTTTATCTACTGGATTACTGTGCCAGATTTCATGCAGCTGGTAAATAGGCTTTTAAATCTAAAAGTGCAAAATCACGGTGAAGGGGCAGCAAGAGGCAGATAAACTAAATATCAAAATGAAAGTAATGAAACGAAGAAAATTCGGTAGAATAATGAAAAAAAAGATATTTAAAGATTTTTCTTAAATCAATCCCAAAGTCGAACAATCTTCAAAAGATTCTTATAAGATTTAAAACACTAGAACTTACCCATTTTCGCACTTTTGGACAAATTGATCAGATGAACAATTCACACAAGACTTGAACTTTGAATTGTAAAAATAGAAATGAAAATTTTGGAATAACAAGATTCTAATTGGCAGAGTAAATATTTACAAACCGTACCCATTTTATCTTCGCTATTTGCATTAACATTTCAATTTAATTCTCACCTTTTTACCTTTGTTTTTATTTTGAAATTATGATGTTTTATTTTTGTCCAAAGCTTATATTTTTTATCTCACCCCTCAAATAAATTTTTTTTCGTTTCATTCATTTTTTTGATTTGTGAACACAGTTTGCGACACTTTTTGCCGGTTCTAGGAATATCAAAAGCTGCCGGCACTGTTTCCTACTCACAGCGCTCTTTATGGATACGATAATCCCGGCTCTGAAATTCTATTTCCTGATTAGCGCCTTTAGATGAAATAGCAGCTTCCGCTCACTCCATTTTTATTATTAACTATTTGTTTTTATATTATCAAAATAAATTTATATTTAAAAATTATTGATATAAAAACAAATAAATAAAAACCTATAAATTAATGCATATTATGGTATGGTTAATATTTCTTTTACAGTGTAAACAACTTGTTATCTAACATACCATACCACAATACTTATCTCATCTTCATTAGTTTTTACTTCCCTTAATTTATTGATTTTAATCATTGGGCGTTGCAATTATATTTCAAACTAAGTAATATCCCATTAGAAATAAGCAATTATCGAATTAGCTATAGGTAATTCTGAAATATGTTCGAACCTGCAGAAAATCTTTACATGATTCATTCTCTTTTTCGACGTTAGTTCTTTTATCGCTGAACGTATTTTACGTATGTTTTCTGAAGGTATCGAATTGTGTCAACTTTATGTATTATTGCTAAACACGTCAATCGCTACGTCACCCATGTTTGGATGACGTGGCCCCTACGGGAACATGCAGTCACCAAAATACGAGTGACTTGGTGACGAACGTGTTTAATCGATATTGTATGTGATATGCCATCATTTATGTCTATGCTAATTTTTTAACTGAAGTTTTTAGAAACTCAACAGGCTGATAAAAAAAAAAAAATACAGCCTTTTGCTTGGGCCCTATCTACCCGATCACTGGATGACCTCCAATATATGGATGTTCATCGACCACGGCCCAACGAAGATATCTTCGGAGGTAGAGCAATTTGTCTTTCGGAAGCTGCCCTGATCCTACTGTATAGCACAGTCAGCAGCAATCGCCTTACTGTGCAGGTCACCGAACAGCTGTCTTGTGGCTTATTTTTCCTATTAGCCGCTTATGTTTTAAAAATTCTTATTGAGTGGTGTTTTACTCAATATCTTTCTTCGTTCAGTTTATTTTAGATTGTTTCTTTTTTTGATGACATAAATAATTTAAAGAATATATTTTTAAACGAAGTATCTTGAATATCAATCGACAGGACCGGATCTAGGATTTTTTCCAGGGGAGGGAAGCATTATTTTGCCGCCCCCTACAAATTAAAAAAAAATATTGTCCTCTGTGGTAATTACTAGATTTATTTAATAGTCATACGCAACCAATTACCGATTTGCGCTCCTCCTAGCAACAAATGAGCAAAATTCAGCATTATCTGAAAAGCCAAATTGGTGCCTCTGAGTTGCGGGAAATATGGAATCCCTTAGTGGTTTTTTTCAAATATTTCAATCAAGATATAATAGAATAATGGTTTAAAGTCAAAAATTAATTTTGTTTTATGAACCCTGCTTAATTTCCTTTGTCATAAACTGAAAAAAATTGAAACGTTCGAGAATAAAAAATCAATATTTTTTTTCCATTAAAATTGGTTTTATAATGTGAGAAACTTAAATCAGTTTTGCAAAAAAAAAAAAAATTTATTATAACTATAAATTGCTGTAAATGGCAAACCTTGCTGGCATCGCTGCTTGCCCAGTTTTATAGCATTTCCAAGTCAATTGTAACCTTTTCCAAATCAATTGTCACCATTTCCATTTCAATTGTAACTTTTTCCATTTCAAATGTAACCTTTTCCATTTCAATTGTAACCCTTTCCAAATCAATTGTCACCTTTTTCAATTCAATTGTAACCTTTTCCATTTCAAGTGTAACTTTTTCCACTTCAATTGTAACCCGACCGGACATGAATTAATTCAATATTATTCATTTTATTATTGAAAAATAATTATTTTAATTACATTAATGACTCTTGAAATAATTTCGGCATATACTTTCGACATTTTTTCCGTTTATTAGATAATTGATATTAAGTGCTAATTTCCAGCAGGTTGTTTAAATTTTAGAAATAAAATATATACGCAATATACCTATATACGCAGTATATAGTAAGGGGAAGTTTTGCGATCGAGAAAATTTTCGAGATCGAGTTTTCGACGGAAATACATGTTTTAAGGTCCCCTGAGTCCAAATGACCAAATCTCGCAAAATGGTCTGAGTGTCTGTGTGTCCGTGTGTCTGTGTCTCTGTGTGTATGTGATCAGTCTAGCTCAAAAACGAAAAGTTGTAAGATACTGAAATTATGTATTTAAGGTTGGCACATGCATGTGATGTTACAGCAACATTTTCGTAAAAATCGACTAACCGGAAGTGCCACTTTATATAATCGTTTTTACAATTGTTTACAATTGTTACAATTTTGGTGAAAATTTTGTTCAACTTAAAGACATTTAACTTTTGATTTATGCAGTATATCAACAAAAAAGTGCAGGGAAAAAAGGTTATGACGAAAAGAATATTTTATTTGCGCTAAACTTAAAAAGCATGTACTTTTTGGTAAATTATGTACAGAATTATATGATAGGTTATTAAATTATTTAAAAAAATCATCAAAATCGGACCATTATTAGCAAAGATACAGCCTCGTTTCTTCCATTTCAAACGGAAAATATCAAATTGCATCACTTTTTTATTGCACTTTTTTTACATTTTGTATTTAGATCAATATAATTATTATTAATAATTGGGAGGATACAATTGGAAGATACTAAACTCAAAGCCGTAAATTTGATATTTGTTCTTTTATATTAATCTAAATTGTGCATAAACAAATTTTAAATAAATAAATAAAATTTTCCTCGAAATGCCGCACCTAAAATCTGCCGCCCGGGGTAAGTGCCCCCTTACCACCTCCTAGATCCGGCCATCAGTCTCTTCAGTCTCTTCTGATATTTTTCACTGGTCGCTTATAAGAAAAATAATTCTGTATATGGAAAAAAAATTAATATTCAGAACTATCAATTCTTTTCTTTTCACAGAACGCGCGGTCATTTTTCTTTACCTTGGTTTTCTGAAGAATAAAATATCTGATGTGGACACCACATGATTTCCTTTTGATCGCTTATTATACTATAAATCGGTGGCGCAAAAATGGTGCTGAATATGGTTACTAGTTTCCGAAGAAAGCAATATCTCAAAAACGATACACCTCTATTGCCGTCGGTTACCTGTGACGGTGTCCTGAATCGTAATTATGGACGCGGTAGGCTCAGAATTTTATTTTCTAAAACATTTATTTGACGTTCTTATTTCTGGAATTGATAGAGAACCATTTTAAAAATCTGATGTGAGTAGTAAATATATATTTTTTTTTCTAAAATATATATAAAACCATATGTCTGTAATTGAATTTTTTTGGAAAAATGCTATGGATTATCTTCGAAATTCTGCGTATTTTTCATTAAATTTTTCATTCATTTAATAAATAATAAATAATTCATTAAATATTTTATTAATTTTTCTAGCCAATATTCGAAAAATAGCCATCATTACGCATTTTAAGAACTATTATCAAATTTACCTTTGCTTGTTTCGAAATTCCGTTTATAAATAAATAAAATATTTATAAATAGTTCAAACAACTGCAAAAAAAACATTAAAATTTATTAAAAATGGTACATTTTTTTAAATCACCATTTTTTAACGTGTGTAACAAAATGTTCGTGACCATTAACCTGAAGAATATTTAGTCCTGAAGGCAATTACTGCGTACAGACGTCACGACGAAACTAGTATAAATGAATTCAGAGATGTTCAAAATGGATATTTCCGTTGAAATATGCAAACCGAAAATTTTCGCGGCTTTAATACTTTCATTACCAAACAGTGTTTCGTTTTGTCTGCCGTACCTTTGAGTATTTTGCGTAATTCACAGCACATTCAATGTTTTGATAGTGGTTATCGCCTGTCAGGAGCTACATATTTTTTTTCATGATTAAAAGCTCCCGAAATTTCTTAATGAAAATAAATTTCAAATTCTAAAATTAATTAATATTTTTAATTGAGAACTTGAAATATATCAGAGGTACATGAGAAAGGATAAAATATTTGGAATATTGAAAAATTAAATTAAGAATGAAATAAAATTAGGAATGGACAAACAAAAAAATAAATAATTGAGTATTAACATTAATTAATAGATGAAACAGGATCACAAATGTTCTCGCTACTATTTATATATGACTAATATAAATCGGCTCAAGTACTTCTCACGACCAACCGGGTAATCTAATCAAAGAATGCCATAGGTAAATTTCCTGGTTCTACTTCTATTGTTTCATCAACCGTTATTGGTTTTTAACTTTGAAGCGATACGTGCGGTTTACGCGCGGCGAAAACTTGGGGGTAGTAGATCATAATTACATTTTAACATGACCATTTATTGTAATAAAAAGTTATAAAAGACCCCGGAAATCTCATTTCTATATCATCGACATCAAAGCATTTAAATTATTTTAGAATACTGTTTTAGGGGTCATTATTATTTTTCAGGACCTGATAAACTGGAATCTTGGAGACGTGATATATCATTTTTATGTATTTTTTTTATCGTCTTTCTATTAAAAACATAGAAGCCAAATCTGTGGATGCAGTATTTTTTTCTGACAATATGGAAAAAATTAGTTTCTGAAATAATTCTCTACAATTATGAAAGAGAAATATATTTAATTAATTTAAAATTTCTATTTATTTAACATTAGAAACATCGACTTCCATGGCAATAATAATAATAAAGTATAAAATATTCATTTACGGCTTATATTGGTATTTATTAAAAAAATATATTCATACACAGCTTAAATATGTGTAGTGAAATTTCCGTGTATCGGACACCCATTGGGAAGATCATTTTGTCCGTTTTGCGGAGGTGCCCATTAACAAGGGATAAATTTAAAAAGAACAAAAATGAAATTATACAATTATGTACATATTTTACATTTAATATATACTTTCACGTCGATTAAAATTGAAACTATTTGCGTTTATTCGTTTTGCTATTTCATGAGCCTTTAAACTTTGGCCCAGACGCCGATATATTCTTTCTTTCTGCCAGCAAGAATATATTCCTACACTGTTTTGTTCTATCGATAACTTCTAATGAAACTGTTGACAGAGAAAATAGTTCCACATTTTCTTCTTTATATAAACGCCATTGAATGAGCTCAGTCAAAAAACTGTAGTAAATAAGAAGGCCTTGATGATAATAAAGCTTGTTCAGTTGTTGTAGATTGCCCACGCTTAGCTGGGCAGCACGAGGGAAAACTCAAGCGGCACTTAGTTAAAATTAAGGTTGTATTTCTTCTTTACCCTCTAATAATATATAAATGTATCTGCATGTATTACTAGTTTACAATATCATCTTGTAATACAAGTATATATTAGTGAATATTTCGAATATAACGTATAATCGAAGAGTAAGGGAAAGTGCAACGTTAATTTCAACTTACTATTAGTGCCGCTTGGGTTCACCATTGAGTTGCCAACTATTTGTGAGCGAGGTTTAATCAAGATAGTCAAGTCAGTCTTCATGGAGAACGGAAGGTTCAGAGGAAAAATGTAAATGACGTACATGAACAAAACAAAAAAAAAAACTATATACATGAATGTTCATATTTAATTATTTAATTTATTAGGGCATTCCGAACAATCGCAAAGGTATTGCGTAAAACTAACAATAATTTGTGTGGAAATTTAGAAAAATGGAGGAGAGAAGACATTTGTAAGGTCTGGCTTGTAAATGTAGAAAAATAAATTCATTCATGCAAACATTACAGCTGCTATTATATGCTATGATAATAATAAGAAATTGATTGAAAAGTGCAGTTGGATAGGAAATCTCGGTCCATAACGGGAGATAACTGATTTAAATCCCCAACAAGAAATACTGATACATCCCCATTATCCGTCTAAGCCTTGTATCAATTCGATGCAGGAGACGGCTACCACCCATTGACACTTCGCCAGTTATTAGTAGTTTAACACTTTATAGCAAACACGATTCGGTGTAAGCTAGCCCGAATCGTTTTTGCCATATCCTCTGAGAGTTGAGGCATTTTCCCACCATATTGACTCACGGGAAGTACAAAAGCAGTATGGAGAGTAATGCCACCTATCAAGAAAGCAGCTTTTCCTGATGGAGCAGTTAATAAAACATAAATAGGATCATCTATTTTGTCAATTTCAGGTTGTGTAAGGTGGGTAAAGTAGTGAGTTAATAATTGAAAATTCGATGTAATGACAGTAACTTTATCAACTCCAGCTAATCCAGATAAAAATATTCTTAGGAGAAGATTTTGAATTTTGAATGAATGTAACACATGTATAAAAATACAATATCTCTTTGCTTTTCGTTAATATTTATTAGTTCTGCGAAAATTATATTTCTATATGGTAATTTTCGTTGAGTGAATCTAAACATTATGCATTGGTGAGGATCCATGCGGTCTTTTGACGTAAAGACATGCCAGTTTTATTTTATAACTAATGTATGTTAAAGAAATTATTCATTACTTTAAAAGAAATCAAATTTTTATAGATAATATCAAAAATTAAACACTCCTCTTCCATATAAATTCGCACAGATAGGACTCCAACATGTCCAACGAAAAAAAATGTTTTTTTTTGTCAATATTTCATTTTGTTAATCATTATCTGTATTAGATTTAGTTAGTACAACGCTTTACAGTCCTCATTCGAAATATCATTTTCTCACGGAAAAAACAAAAGTACCCGTTCTCTAAAATAATTGTAAGCATACTGATCTATCTTGTAGTTTAGGAACCTCAAAATCTTATATTTAGATCGTAGAGGATGCGGTAACTATTCTGTGTCCACCTGAAAATTCGATCTTTGATATTCGTCATTGAAGCCAACGCTATCTTTATGAACCTCTTGATCTTTCTCTTTTCCTTGATTTTTAGGTAAAACAAGGCACGCGCAATCTGCTAAGCATGTATTTTCTAAGAGTTTCGGCCGGTTTGAATATTTATCGCAAACGTTCTTCACAAATATTTCCTCGGAAACTAAATTGTTTCAAGTTCTTTATTTACATCCTTGGTTGCCGTGGTGTGGTTTTAATGAAAATATTTGAGCGGCTAATGCGCGATAGTAGTAACATTAAAACATGATATGCTGCTTCCTGAGCTGACATGATTCTACCGTTTATAAAGAAATTGCCGATTTTGTATTTAAGTTCTTTTATCGTTGGATTACCGTCATTTAAATCTTTTTCAGCTTGATGTAACGATTTTGAATGACTCCCCTCTGCTTTGGTGATATAGCTAACTACATAGGACACGCAGCAGTAAGCATTTGTAATGAATTGAATATCCATATTATACCCAATCAAATTGATTAATCTAGTAGGCATTAATCGCAACCTCTAAACTTGATCTTTAAGGAAAACTTTCGCATTTTTCAATTGACTTCTTAATTTCAAGTTGCGTAAGAATTTCTTCCCACGTCATTAAAATTTTGTGCTCTTAAGTTCAAGAAATTTCACTATTTTGTTTGTAATCATTGATAATTTTAGGTGCTATTTCGGATTTATCGTACGGTTCCAAAATCATGGTTCGAGGCATAGCGGCCAAAGGGTAACTAAGCGACATTTGCCTTTTTAATCTATTTTTCTGACCTTTTTCACAGCCGAAGGTATGATGATTTCTTTGTACAGATATGAGGGGATTCATTGAATCATATTTACAAGTTATTAGCTTATCAATAACTTGTATACAGCTACTAATTTTCGATTCCATTGGATAATCTTATACGTACATTTCATTGTTTACGCGGTTCGGAAATAAGTCTTCATCTCTGACCAGCTGTCGAATCACAAGAAGACCTTGATAAGACCTGACTCCGTATGTATTAAGCTCGAACTCCTGAATTGCCTGTGAGGTTTCATCGCGCCAAAGAATGTGCTAGTATTTCCGGTCTTCCTGATGCATGACGATCTGCCTGGACATCTTCACAATGTCGGCGCAGACAGCGATTACTGCTCACGAAACCTCGTGAGGATCATGCACAGGTCTCCTTGCAGCTTGGGTCCAGAATAAAGCAAATCGTTTAATCTGTGGCCGGTAAAGCGACAGAAGGCCTCAAACACCACCCGTAGCTTGGAAATTTGGAGATGCAGGTGGCATACAACTCCATGGCCCTTGCGAAAGCAATGTAAGCACACCTTGAACGCGCGGACCTGGTCCAGCTTCTTCTCGAGTGTTAGCTTCTGAAAGATTTCACACTTGGAAAATATTGCCCTTGCAGATGGAACACAATGACAGTGTACGATTATTGCCATTCTCCTGCTTGATCTAGGCTTGATCAGTCAGAAATGCACATCTATTCTTCTGAGTGGTCTTAAAGGAGTAACTTGCATCACCGGTAGAGTGTAACACAACGGTACTATGCTTGATAGAATTTTGTTCTGTGCGACCCTTTCAACGTCCCGACACCCTTTTGGCATTTTTCCTTTGACGGACGGAGTCTGTAGCATTGTCCACAGTGGGGAATACATTATTGGACTCAAATGACAGTTCGAAATGTCTTCGCGTTTCCGAGTCCAATGCCCTTAATGCGAGTGTGGCCAGTAAGAAATCGGTTTGAGTGCGCGAAACGCGTCATTGCTGACAGCCACGCCTGTCAAGAACGACTTGTATCTCTGAAGGTCACTTCTTGTATCTTTGGAGTCGAAATCAATCATATTATGGCCAATGGATACTGGCCAAGACTCCAAGATAAGTTTCCACTACCCGTCTCCATGCCAAGTCCTATGACCCTTCTTCTGCAGGAAATCTTGAAATTAAGGCAGCAGCCTTTTTTTTTTTTTTTTTTCTTTTTTTTCCCTTCCTAGCTATTTCTGGCATACGGGGTTCGGGAGCAGTGGGGTAGTGCGCTGGGATAACGCATGCCACTGCTCCCATAAACAACACTTTATTTTCATTTTTTTTTCTTATTATACGAAATCACCCTGAGGACTGTTTATTTAGGGGAACAATATTTTCGCCTATTTTCTGTGGCGCAGTCTGGTGCGCGGTTTCGCGCCTTACAGACGGGACTGCACCTTATCTACTGCCGGACGGCATGGCCCTTCTGGCTCTCCGCATCCGTCCGGTGCCGTCCAACCTACCTGCTCCGTCGCATCCGTCCGGATCCCATCCATCTGCATCCGTCCGGGTACCCCTCGCTCCAACAAATGTGGGTTCAGAAGGTTCGTTGATGATCACGAGCTGACACTTCGCCAGGCTCTTTTCTACGGCTCTTCGTCTGGCGTCTGTGCGAACTGAACCCCAGGACGTGCTCCACGAGTTGGTGTCGGAACAGACTATCGCGTTTCCAGACCTTTGCGCAACAGCCTCCACGACAGCTATACTATCCTCGGCGTTAGCCGGTCTCGGCGGCATGTATCTGGACACGAGGGCGAACATGATGCCGCCCTATCTTACATAACATGCCGCCTGATCTTCCGTGGTGAAATTCTTCACGTCGAGGGCAGGATTGACAATCACTATTGCCGCTCTGGGTCTCCTCCCTCCACTGCTCAGAGCGACCAGCCTCGACACTACACCAAATCCGTTTTTCTGACACCATGGCTCCTGGATCGCCATGATGTCAACGTTCCGGGCGAGAGTACGTAACTCATCCGCAACCATTCGTCTTCGGCCCATGTTGATCTGCAGAATCTGCAGCCTGCGCATATCGGGTCCTCTTCGCCAGCCTCTCCATCATCTCCAGGTGTATCGGGCACTCACTGCTGCCCGCACAATGCTGGAGGTCCTTCCCCTCTCTGCCCTTCGTCTTGCGGTTCCTGCAGCGAGGGGCGGCTCCTCTGGTCCTCCCCGGACACTCACTTGCCTTGTGCCCAGTGCCCGTGCACCATCTGTATGCGATCTCCTTGCTACAGGACCTCGCCGGATGGCCATAATCTTGGCACTTTAGGGAGAGCCGAGAAAGTCTCTCATGGAGAGGCTCCACCATCCTCCGCTGACGTCATTCTTATATAGATCCATTAACGCTAATCTGATAGATGGGTCTCCAACACCCAACTCTTCATGAATCCACTTCTCACTGCAGTGGAGAAGCTGGGTCTCATCCACCCCCTCCTCTCTTTCTCCTCACACTTTACCTGTGGGATCTTCACCCACAGGCATCTCTCCAGCACCTCTTCCAGTGCTTGGGGACTCTTCTCACCTCAGTCCGCGGTCATCTACTCTTGGCAAAGCTCACCTCAAGCCCCTTTTCTGCCATCTTTTCCCAGTTCAATATTCTTCTTGCCTGGTCGGCCCCTCCGTTCTTACCAAGACCGCACCAGACCTCGTGATTTTCTGAATTTTGGCCTTTCCCCCGATGGTCTCGAGGTCCTCCTTTGATGGGAGTTGCTAGAACATTTTCCCGGGGGACCAGCTACCATCGGTCCTCTTCCCTTTCACAGTGATATAGGCGATTGTTTCCTCTTGGGGTTTGGATACCGACTTCAGGACCACTTTGCCCAGCACATCCGCAAACATCTTCCTTCGGAGAACTTTATCCTTCTTCTCCCTGTCCTCTTCGGCCCTAACCCTGGGCCTCGGGCCTTCTCTTCTTCTTCTTCGCCTCTGTCCACGACTCCTACTCTTCCTCTCCTCTACCAAGGTCACGCGTCTAACCTTTTCCTTTTCTTCTGTCTGGGCCCTAGGAGCCTGTACCACGTGCGTCCTAGATGGCCCAGCCTATCTTCCAGGTTCCTTCCCTTTCCCCTTCCTCTCATCACTTTTAGAGTTGGCCACCATCCGAGCAACGACCGCCAAGACCTTAAGGGCTATGACCTCGTGGCGGTTATCCGTGGCTAGACCCTCTCTAATCACGTGTTTCACGAGCTGGGGAACTCCTCTCCACTTCTCTTCGAGCGCCACGATCATGTCTCTCATCTCCGTGACCCTCCCGTTCAAGTAGACCTACTGATCAAGAGTACACTTTGTCCTTTTGCGGTGGTACTCCACTTCGAAGAAGGCCTATCCTCATCTTCCTCTTGCGATGGGAGGGGGAGCGGTTTCGTTCCTTGCTCTTTTGGGCCTTCTTGAGTTCTGAGGGGTAACCTTTGGACCCAGGTTCTCCTCGGCCCCCGTCTCCTCGTCCGTATCCTTATAGGACTGCACGTCCGTCCTGGCCACGCCAGCGTAGGAATTTGAGGATTTAACCGCCAACATTTTGTTCTCGAGCTCCATGTTAGCGGCCATTTTTACCACCCTCTGTGGTTTTGGTGGCTCTTCTTCCTGATCCATCAACAAAAGATCGATATTTTTGGGTCCCTCGACCGAAGTTTCCGAATACCCATTTACGTAATAAATTACGTAAAATTGGGGGTTTCAAAAAAAAGTTTTTAACTATGCGCTTTCCGTGCGCGGTTCTCACCTTTCCGCACTCCTGTCCAGCGCTCACCAAAAGTCAAATAAAAATAAAAACACAAAATAAACCCTATAACGGGTGAAAAAACTTCACCCTTCTGTCCTCCGGGCGTTCCGATTCGCCACTAATGTCCCTCGGGAATCACCTACTTGCGCCAGCACACCGATAATCACAGACAAATTAACAAACACGCCTTACCTTACCGGTGTCTGGGAGCAGACTGAGCTCTGAATAAGATTACAATGGGTGGGGATAATCCCACGGATAGGCCATACGTAGGTACTTCTTCATCTATGAGGTAGTTCGGAATGGATCACTGAATTGAAAGTGTGTCCACTTCAGCATATCTCCGTAGAAGGTCGGGATGGGTATTTTCGGTAGCTGTGGTTTACGCACGTGAGTTCCGCTTTGATTTATTGTGTAGCAAGCTGCGAGTGTGGTGTCTTGCGCCCTCTTTCTTGCCTCACGCTTCTGTATACATAAATTGTAACTAGCCCTTACTATGTCTTCCATCAGCGCGTCGTACAACTGATGCCAAGAATCTCCTGGGAATGGGTCGCCAGATCCAATTTTTATGGCGAGCTCCTAACGCTCATTCCAGGAACTCGGTCCAGAATTGCTCCGGTTTCGCTAGTCTCGCTTCGAAGACATCGGAATCGGTAGGTTTTCTAGTTTATTGATGCGATGCCAATAATGCTTCGTTTTAGGCCTCGTACGCACTTGTATCAAACTACCGTTCCGTTCCTCCGAACCGAACAAATCTAGGATCGGAAGAAATAATGTTCGGAAGAACGGATCGGGGCCGATCGCTCCGCTGGCGGTTTTTCACCGTCGCATCAAAGAAAAGTTCGGAACGGAGTGAGATTAGTGTGGACGGATCGGAGGTAGCACAGTACCGTTCCTCCGATCTTCGAATTTCCTTCCACCGCCCATCGTCCCACTTTTCTTCTATGTTCTGTGACTTTCATTATTTCACCAATTTGTGTTTGACATGGTTGATTAATGCTCTGTAATAGAAAAGTTTAATTAAGCATGGAGTGGGGAAAAGATGAAACCCTCGAATTTATTGACCAATACAAGTCATACGAAGTGTTATGGGATCCAATACTATAATAAAATTCCTAAGCAGGATGCCTGGGATGACCTCGCGAAGAAAGTGGAAAAATCGGTAAGGGAGATTAAGAAGAAAGTTGACAGTCTTCAAGAGGGAGTGCGCAGAGAGAAAATGAAAATTTCAAAAAGCCACGGCTCTGGAAAAGGTAAGATCTATTTTTATTTATTATCTGTTTTTGACTTACCAATGCTAGAGATTTCAAAAAATTGTATTGTCTCCTGTGATAATTACTAGATTTACATGCTAGTCATACTTATAATTTTTGGGAAGGGTCCTTGTTGCGGTTGCAGTTATATTATAACTACACTATATTTTTGGGCCAGCTCTTAATAAATATTTTATTCTTGATACGAGTTTATATTTGGGATTACAAAAAAAAGGTGATAAGTGAAAATATCAAATAAATAATAACATTTTCATATAGCAAACTAACATAAATAATAACAATAGTGTAGATAACGTAATGATAATACGTTATTGATAATAGAGTATTGATAGACATGTATATAGGTTATTGATAGACATGTATCCCCAATGCCTCAACCCACACGTCTTAATTATCTTAGTCATCAATTCACACTCTTTCAAATCAGTATCAGCAAGACTCCCAGGATACACCACGCTCTGTTGATAGTGAAGGCGACTAAGTTGCAACAGACAGTATTGGAACAGTTACCTCCTTACCTAAACCAATTTACCTAAAGAAAACGTTAGCAGCGCGCCAACTTCTTTTTTTTTTTTTAAACAATTTCATTTGTTGTTAAACAAATTTTGAAGTATTTGTAAGTTTGTAAAAGTGGAAAGTTTGTATTTGTATGTATTTATTCAATCATTTATTAAATTTTTTTTCTTTCAATTTTTTGTGATTTTGCCTTTTTGACCTCAGAATCGAATTCAGCGCACTTGAAATCGGTACCAATGTTCAGCTCAAAGTTGAGTCGCTGAGAATGGGAAAGGAGAATAAGAATGAAACGGTACGACACTATGATAGTCACTATTTCTAAAGAAACTTTTAAAAAGTGTGTTCATTCTTCTGGCAATGAAACATATGAAAAATATACACTATTTTTTTTTAAATTTCTGAAAGACCAATATAAGTTTCCTTAAATAACAAACAAATATATAACATTTATTGGAAACTAAAAAATTATAATAACATACGATCAATGAATAATTATATGAAAAATATTAATCTCATCAATGATTAAAAAAACTTAGGTTCCTGTAAAATATGTACGTGATTTCCCGACTTGTTGAGTAACTTCTGTTTATCTATTTTTTTATTTGAAGAAAAATATTAAAGTTTTCAATACATCCGTAAAATCTACAATGATCATCATTGCAGTCTTTAGTAAATATTTTAAAACAACTATTAATTAATATTTTTATGTTACCAATAACTTTTACAATAAACTATACGATTTTGATATTCTTGTGGTATTAAAATGGCCCAACAAATTAACTTGGGATTCAGAGCAGTAGGCTTAAGAAACAAAAATAAAACTTCAATGCTAAATTTACAGATTTAATGTTAAACAACTTTTTGGTACAGGCCGCTGACCTGGAACTTCAACTCAGCCAATAGGCTGCTACCACCAAATTGTTCTCGGTTTAAATGTCCACCAACGCGGTTTTTTCTTCCTCTTTTTCAAAAATTTATGCGGCGGCTGCCACTTCTGGTGAGATGCCATGATTGATACTGGGGCGAGAGCTCGAGACCACAACTTCCGAAGAACGCTCGATTCTCCCGATCGCCTTCCCGTATCCAATTGGTACGGAACGCTGTCTTGTTCTTCTTGTCTTGTTCAAAACAATGTTCGGATCGGTGGTACGGTACGGAGAAACAGTACGGCAGTTTGATACAAGTGAGTACCTCGCATCCCCCGTTCCAACTGGACGGCACGAACATAAAAGGTCTCGTCAGAAGTAGATCCTTCTGAGAATCAGACATTCTGAATTATGATAGAATAAAAATTTGTAGTAGCGAAGAAGTTCCCCGGACATAGGAAGAGAGAGAAAATGGAAGAATGAAGAGTTACATAAAGTCAAGAAAACAACGAACAAACTAGACCTATCACTTATCTATGCCAATACTACGGGTTAGATAGAATAACATCACCTTATTCAGAAAATTGTTCATGACAATTAAAGAACAAAAAGAGTACTAAAGGGGAATATACACATGCAGCTATGCATTTTATAGCACCAGGTACAATAGAATTCGCAACAATATCAGAACAAAAGAAATGCGGTGGTACGTCTAACTAAAATAGTGATGTCACTACGAGTGAGGAATAGTGCCTCATAGAAGTTGGGTGTTAGCGCGAACGCAAACAATCTCCTTGGAATCAGACTGGGTGAGGTTATCTCAGAAGGTAAACAGCTGACATCGGAATCTCTAAGGAATATTGTTGAATTTCCTTGGAATATTCTTGAAAATAGGACTGGCTAGAACGAAATATATTGTTCATTGCAGCACTATAAGTTAACCTATAGTGCTGCAATGAACAAAACACACATTTGATTCTAAAGTGATTCCTATATGATACTTACAGTGTGATGAAAACAACTATTTAAACTCAGAATGTTGTAATTGATTACTAAATATTGAATGAATTGAACTATAGAACTAATTAAAACTGTAAGAATTGAATCAAGTTTTTAGGTTGATTTAATTGGTCTTTAGCATTCACAGTGAAAATGTATGAAGTTGTATGAATTGTGCTGCATGTAACTGACATTAATTGAAAAATAAGCAGTAGTTAAATTTATTGAAAAAGAATTCACTTCGCCAAAAATAAATTGAAAAATCCTCCCGAGTACTGGAATCCAGCCATTTTTTCGGATGAATCAAAATTAAACATAAAAGGTTGAGAATAGTGTGGTGAAAGACCGATCAAAAGTTCACCCCGGAAAATACGGTTGGCACAGTCAAACAGCTGGGGTTCTGTGATGGGATGAGGTTTTTTTAAGTCTGTGTCTGTCGGAATTGTCTATTATTGGCAGAATAATGAACAAGTACAAATGCTATTGTTCTAGAATGTTTCACTATATGTTTAGTCATAATAACAAATCACAAAAATCAGCGGAGGACCATTGAACATTTAATGTTTAATATTTTGTGGAGTTCGGGGGAAATAAATTTGAGTATGATAAAATAACAAATTATACTAAATCACCAATATAAAGTTGCAAGATAGAAAAGCTTATAAATATTACTTATAGGCAATAAGACAACTGGTAGCCGGTTTCATAGATGTTATAATTAGGATAACCGGATTAAGAGTGTAATTAGGAAACAATATTTAGGATCAAACTTGGCTGTCTTTTGCTAACATCTTTCTTGAAAACAGTGTAAATGAGATAACGTGAATTTATGGCGAAGCAATGAATTGAATAGCAATGAACAAGTTAATGTTAGGGTGAGATTAGACGTTTGAACGACACTTGTCACCAAAATAATCAGCTGACGTTAAATAATCAGAAGATATGAAAATATAACATGAAATAATGAAACTGGATCTCTAACATGTTATACAGAATAAAATGATGTAAGAGAGAACTGCACCCTGCACTGAAGTAGATAAATTTGAGTGAGAGAACTTGGCGGGTTCATTGGTACGCCACTGCCTGATAGATGACGTTAAGACTATTTCGTCGAAAGAATGGCAAGTTGAAGTTATTATATGATAATTAAACTATATTTAATACAGCATGACACGGGGTACGTCTATTCGATACCCTGAGAGGTCCAGCCACTGAGCCAATACGGAACAGCTATGATATTTTGAAAGATAATTTGAAGTCCAGCACCACAACCAATGGGCATACTTGAAAATTATGAATTTAGGCACTATATGGTTTTTTTGATACTTATACCAGTTATGATAGTAGATATGACAATATCACAGATAATCCTATGTCAGCTATGTAAACAAACCATAATACTATATATAGAGGATTTAAGAGAGAATAAAGTTAGTCTTGTTCTAGCATTTGAGTGTGTCATTTCGTCTCCCGATTTCCATTTTTATTATCTGCTTTCGTTCGCGAGAACATAAGTGGTGCCGAAATCCGGGATCAAGGTCAGTGAGAAGATTAACAATTTTTTTTTCTTTCCTCTCTTTCTTTTTAGTTCTTATCGAGGTAATTAAACCAATACGACTACGAAATGACGGATGGAATAGTAAGAGCGCCAGTTCTGACATTACCAGCAGAAATTCCGCCACTGCCGACGGAAACTTTGGCATCGGCGCATGCAAACGCTCTGGAATGGTTGAAGGTGAGGACGGCGACATCCCAGAACCTAAGGAAGGCCGTATCGGATCTGGAAAGGTTCGACGGTGGCGTCGGCGAATTGAATCATTTCCTCAAGGGAGGCGACCGCTTGATGGCGCGGATAGAGGCTAAGTCGGTCGAGAATTTAATTGACCCAATGGACGCGAGCGCTTTGAAAGCCGCTCTGGTATGTCGGGTCAAGAGAAATATTCTGAATCTGATACAAGCGGACGAGGATACGCCCTGGATCGTTGTTAAGGATAGATTAGAAAAGGCATTCGGAGGAGGCCGGTGGGCCCCAGAAGAAGATATACTCCAGATGTTCGGGAGACGAGACAACCCCACCAGACAAATGTACAATACGCGGGGTCGCTGTTGGCGCGGTTCAACCGAATAACAGAAAAGATGAGGCAGACGGTGAATGCGGCCGAGGTGGAGGGCAGAATGGGGTTTCTGGCAACAATATTAAAAGTGCAGTTAGCACGGGACACAGGAAAGAAGAATGGTCTACTCCGAGAGAATAATTTTGTAGAGTGTGCCTAGGACATAATGGACGCGAGCGCCCGCGACGAGGAGGTCCGATACGGAGAAAGTGTCGAAGCTGGATGGAATAGAGTAACGGACAGAAGGATTCGAACCAGACCGGAGGCATGGAAGAGAAGAGATAGCGAATTTGTTGGGAGAGAAAAAATAGCGGGGAGGGAGAAAAGACCCGGAAAGGAGAGGGAGAATTGGCCAAGAGAGGAAAGAAAATGCCATGGGTGCGGAAAAATAGGACATCTAGTAGCACAATGTCCTCGCACGAAATGCTTCGAATGCGGGAATGAAGGGCACATCGCGAGACAATGCCCCTAGATGAGTAGGCGAGGAGAAATGTTCCGCGGGGAACCCATGGAAGTAAACGCCCAAAGAGTATGGAAGAAGAGAGAAACCACTTCAGAGACGTCGCAAGATTCAGAAACGTCTGGAACGGAAGAAGAAGGAAGTGAAGCCGGAGGACGAGCTCGAGGAGAGAGGAGCAGTAGGAGGATTGCAGGGAGAAGAACACTGACAGAGAGAAGCAGACAAGATGAGGAATGAGGAGAGGGGAAGGAGAGCGGCAACCACGCTATCATAAATAATGTGGAGAGTGGGTGCGTGGAATTGCCGATTGTGAATGTCGCGGGTGGAGTGAGGTGCCTGGTAGATATAGGAAGCTCGAATACCATTATGTGTCGCGGAGCGTTAGAAGCAATTTGTGAAGGAGAAAGAATACCACCATTACAGGTATGTAAATGTAAATTGATCACTTTGGGTGGGCCCTGTGGAGTAGAGGGAGAAGTAGATTTAGAACTCAATCGGTGGGTAGCCGGGGAAGGGAGCTTGCGGATACACATAGTGGAAAGCATGCCGAGGGAATACGGGGGAATAATAGTAATAAGTGTTGTAAATAGAGATGTTCTGTACATAGTTTATAAGTTCAAAGGTTATATTTTATTTTTGTGATTGTACGAATCATGATGAGGAAGTTTTTTTTTAGTATTATTTGTATTATATTATATTGTATTTCTTGCTATAGTGTATTTTGTTGTGTTTTTTTTTGTTTTGTTTGTTCTATTGTATAAGTTTATGAGGAATGTTCATAAACTGGCAGGGGGGAGTTATGATAGTAGATAGGACAATATCACAGATAATCCTATGTCAGCTATGTAAACAAACCCTAATACTATATATAGAGGATTTAAGAGAGAATAAAGTTAGTCTTGTTCTAGCATTTGAGTGTTATTTTGTCTCCCGATTTCCATTTTTTTTTTATCTGTTTTCGTTCGCGAGAACATAAGTTACCTTAAAACGTGTATTTCCGTAGAGAACTCAAATTCGAAATTTTTCACGATCGCAATACCCTTTCTATAATTTCATACATATATATACAATATATTTCATATATGAGTGAAAGTAATAATTAACATACCGATTAAATTAGTAATATATTTTAGGTAACTAATCTATTAATCAATAGGGAAAACAGAATAATTTTTCCAATACCTTGAAATTATAGATTTTCGACCACTGTGTGATCCCGAAATGAAAGTATTAAAGGATAAGTCGAATATAAATTTTAAATTGATTAAATTTTTCAAATAGTTTTGAAAGGATAGTTTCACTTTCTATGCATTATTTTATACCTGACAAACAAACAATTTGTCCTAATTAAGAGAATCGAGAGTTAAAAATGACTTTTACTTTGCGGGGTACAGGCGTACCCCACGCGCCTAAACTTGTAACAAGAAATCACTCCAGGGCTAAATGTGCCATTTTTGGTGTAATTAGGTAGTATATATTTCCTGTGGACATTGCGTTCTTGGCGTTTTAGATTTTTGAAAATGCTGGGATGCATGAAAGACGGTGAATGTATGCACTTGAGCTGAGACACGCGACTATGCGCGCTATATGTTCGTTCCTTTCTTACTCCGTTTGGCCTTTTATTATAGTTTTATAGTTATAATTGTGGTTATGATTTTTTGAGTGTTTTTAAGATTTAAATACAGCTTTTTATTTTCTTCTATCTAAGTCTCTCCCATGAACTAAATTATAATTTTATGTTGATCTCTTCAAAATTTTGATTGTTTATTCGGATCTAATGATGAATTATTATAGCTGTCTGATAAGATTATCAAGGATATTTTTCCAGACTTGGGGAAAATGGAAAAATAGTTAAGCTCGTATCATTATTTAACAACGCTCATTTACAGGGCTTTCTATCTATTTTAGGGTGCCTACAGAATTAGTCCTTGGTTGAATGATCTTCGTTTGGAAAATAAATGGGTTTTATTATTTTCGGTCCTTAATGAGGCCAATCTTGGTATTACAAAAATAATAATGATTAGAATGGTCGGAAATTGACTGTTGGAAGTCTCCCGGAACCTGACTCATTACTAATAGCCGCTCTGGTAATGGGCGACCACTAAAACGGAATTATACACCAAACAGCCTCTTTGTAATTGTCTTCTGAATATTTAATAGTTTTGGTCGAGTTCTTATAGCAATGAATAATTCAGCCTATTAAAAGTGCTGGCACAAAGGGATACTCTACTCGCTCTCATCATTTAACTACTGAAGGCAACTCGTGAACTTAGAACAGCAAATATAAATTATTTCAAAACGGATTACATCCGTAGTCAAAAAGTACGTTATCATACTTCGTAATGAATGATTGATATTATCAACTTGAAATCGTAATTTTTCAAGGATCAAAAATCAAAGGATCAACCGAAAAGTGGTTGCTGCGAAAATTAAATTCATTTATCTTACTGTAATTCTAGATCATAAATATTCTCGATTCACTAATTGCTGTTAGACAAATGTATCCTGATTGGGTTTTCATTTGTCTGTTAATTTTATGCAATTCATGCTTATAATCTTGTATCATATGGAATCATATTATTGTATTGGTGTTAGGTAATCATTAATGTTTATCAACACACTTAACTTAACTTGTCTTAGGCCTCGTCCACAATGGAGCACCGCCCTTCGCCCCAGTACCAGTGATAATCCCTCCCACCGACCCTAGTACCCTTGTCCCTAGCCCCATGTCTGTCCACATTGGAGCGCCACCATCACCTCTCTCCAAAGCTAGCAGGAATGGTATCTCTTTGCCCCTTCAGTTAAATTTCAGATATTATGAGATACCATCTTTCAGATATCATATACCATCTTCTGACGAAGATATTGCGCTTGGATTCAATCTCAGCCAATTATTATCATTTTTACCGAAAAAGAAAAAGGATCGGAAGTTCATTTTTTAAATAGGGGGCGATATCAGTTTGGTGAATTCCATCACCTGTACCAGGATTTGAGACGAGATTCTGAAAGATTTTTCGATTATATGAGGATGAAGATCTCCACGTTTGATTATATCATTAATCTAATCAAACCTCAAATTCAAAAGCAGTGGAAAATTGTCACGCTCAGCCAATTTCAACAGAGGAACGACTGATGCTCACGTTAAGGTCGGTAAACATTGATATTAATGATAGTCGATATTAATTTTAATAAAATAAGCAAAACAAAAATTCAGCACTTTTGTCGTAATGTCCAAGGAAAGGGCGTTTGGACTGCACTTTCTTTTGTTTTATAATCTGTCGCAAATTAAATTTCAATTTAATAATATACAAGATGCTAGAATTACTAGCAAGAAATTATACTAGAAATATATTAATTATATATATATATATATATATATATATATATATATATATATATATATATATATATATATATATATATATATATATATATCAAAATAACTTGAGCATCAAAATAAAATAATTGTAGCACAAAAATTAAGTATTTAAGTGAATATTATTTTCTATTTTACTTTATAACATTATAATCAAGTCAAGTACTAACCTGTAAACGTTTAGGTCTGAAATGTTATATTCACCGCAATCAATACATTTAGCGGTGCATTTACCATCCTGAAGTTTTTCTTCGTCACAATGTGAGCAAACGGTTTTTGGGCTGGTACATTTTAGGATAGGGTTGGAAAAACTGAGGAATTTAAAATGTCTTATGGAAATAGGATTGTAATTATTGAACTTAAATATTTGGGTAGTCTATATATATATATAGACTACCAGGGTACATATAGGTACTGTATATATATATATATATATATATATATTAAAACTTCATTATAACAATATTTAGGACCTAGAAAAAGATCATAAAAAAATATCATTAAAAGAAAAATAAAAGTTTCGTCTTGCACTTGAAAAGATAACGAAAATATGCGCGAATTGTCTCAAACGCCTTCAAATCATCTATTGTTTTTACTGGTTCCCTTCCAGGCTCTTCCTTTTCTTTATTTTATGTTTTTAGACGCGGCAAAATCATTTTGATTTAGATTAGATTTGTCAAACTCTTTAATTTAATCATTTTCGAACAAAATATGTAGTTTTTTTTATTTTTATTCATAAACGACATAAAGGGCAGAAGTTTATTTTTCGTTGCACATTTTAGCGTTTTGGTATTTTTATTGTGCGTTTTACAATTTTTTTACTGCACGAATCGGGGCTGTAGTAATAACAAATGAAGTTTCATAGAAATACCACCAACTTGGACCAGGGTTGAGGAAAAATAGCCTTTTTTTAGTTATAGCCTAAAAATCCTGATAAACGAGAGCGTTATAACGAAATTTTACTGTATATATGTATACATATATATATATATATATATATATACATATATACAGTAAAATTTCGTTATAACGCTCTCGTTTATCAGGATTTTTAGGCTATAACTAAAAAAAGGCTATTTTTCCTCAACCCTGGTCCAAGTTGGTGGTATTTCTATGAAACTTCATTTGTTATTACTACAGCCCCGATTCGTGCAGTAAAAAAATTGTAAAACGCACAATAAAAATACCAAAACGCTAAAATGTGCAACGAAAAATAAACTTCTGCCCTTTATGTCGTTTATATATATATTTATATATATATATATATATATATATATATATATATATATATACACATATATATATATATATATATATATATATATATATATATATATATATATATATATATATTTGTTTTCTTTCTACGAGCTTCATTATGCGTCCTTTATTATATAAGCGCTCCTTACGAATAATTTCAGCTTCCTGATAAAAGGCTTCCCTCTCGTCTTTATTCAAACTGGAGTATACTCTAAAGGAGTTAATTTTTCTAACTAAATGAATCTGTTAACAGGTCTTTATTTAATAGAAGAATAACTACATTGATTCAAATATAACTGGTACTTTTCCTGTTTAAAAATAACTGACGGGGCTATTCTGGAAAAGACCCGAATCTTATAAGACAGAATAGTTAATTTTATTCATTCATAACACACAGTGCATTCGTCTTCGTTCTCTAAGCTTATAAATTTTAATCTCTCTCTATATATTATTTATTTTTGAAAGAAGAATCTATGAGAAAGTACAAAATACAAGGGTTGTTGATAAAGGACGGTGAAAGAGACTTTTACGCTGTCATTTTGGACGATGGTTATCGAATTAAGCGGTTAGCAAAAAATACATGCACGCGGACTCGAAAACTGTTTTAACTGGTTAACCGTAGTACAAACAACGAGGTAATCACTTTAGCTGATAGGTTATTGGCAGTCCTACTCCAGTCGAATGAAAAGTTCTGCCATGCCCATTTAACGGGTGCTGTCAAGTCAATAAACATGAATGGTAAAATTACCTTTATTATACGAAAGAAAATTTACGTTTCGAGAGGGTCATAAATTCATAGAAATGAATTTTTGTGAATTTCAATTAAAGTTTCTCTAAAATTCTGCTAGATTTAACGCTTCATAATTCCGAGGTTCTAATGTACATACTGCTAAAATTTACCTAAATAATAAATATCAACATGTACTTACGAAAAATAATTTTATGAGTAGGTACAAAAATTCCCTGTATAATCAGCACTACAGTATAACCTTAGCTTATTATTATAAAATATTATAGATTAACAATAACACAGGCAATTCAGTTAAGAATATGGCAGGCGTGATTTATTTAAAAGGGTTGTAACAAGGTATACTAAGCTTCGTAGTCCTGATTTTTTAATGTTTATCGAGTTCTATATCATAGATAATGTTCTTAAATATCGATGAATAAATATACTTATTTACTACGCGGGTAAATAAATTATTTCTTATAATTGAGAAAAAGAATTTGAATATGAGCAAATATTCACTGAGCGATAAGAAAAAAGAGCAAAACATAAAATTATTAAAATAATAATGCAATAATCCTAGCGACTGCTGGATATGATCTGTTCAGAAACGTTGTAACTATCTCTTGTCATGAACATAATATCTACGTATATTCATTTACTAAAATGTGACATTGATAGATTGATTGATGACAAACGTCACAAAAACAACGAGTTCGAAAAATAGTAATACCCTTTATATAAATAACATAAAAATATATGAATATACTAGTCAAAATAGATTCAGGGATGGTCAAAATGGATATTTCCGTCGAAATCTGAAAACCGAAATTTTTCGCGATTACAATACTTCCTTTACTTCGTACAAGGAAGTAAAAAAAAATTTTGCGGACGGATTTTTTTTTATTCGATATTTGGATTCTACGTATTTTGAAACGTAAAACCTCAAATTTTGAGGGGAGAGGGGTTACAAAAAATTTTTATTGAAAGTATAATGTCTGACCTTCAAGTAAAGTACCACTTCCGGTTTTCCAATTTAGACTAAAATCTAGTATGTTATTTAAATCAATATATAAGTTATAAATACTAAATTTGAGAAGTTTTGCATAGTATTTTAATATAATTTTTGATGGAAATCAATTATGACCTTCAAGTAAAGTACCACTTCCGGTGATCAAGCAGTGACCAAAAAGGGAGGTTCACAACTAGATTTCACAACAATACTAAATACAAAATTTCAACTTTCTATGGCAAACCGTTTTTGAGTTATGCGAAATACGAACATACGAACGTACGTACAGACGCCACGACGAAACTAGTCAAAATGGATTCAGGGATGGTCAAAATGGATATTTCCGTCGAAATCTGAAAACCGAAAATTTTCGCGATTACAATACTTCCTTTACGTCGTACAAGGAAGTAAAAATCAAAGGATAATAATGCTTTAGATGTATTTAACACATGCCAGATCGTAAAATTCACAAATTCTTCTTCTCGCTACATCGGCTTTATTCATGAATTTATTCATGAAGAAAATAGAATTTAGAAGTTTCCTAGAATTTCCTAGTTATTTCCTAGTTCTATACATGCGACGTATCGATAAACTTTACAGAAGCAAAGAGACCGGGAAATAGTAATAATCTTTCTATGATCTTTCTAAAATAACATTTTAAAAAATAATAAATATAAACCAAAGGCTAATAAAGCTTTATCTTCACTTTTCACATTCCACTACGCAAAACTCTTCTTGGTCTTCGTTATCTTTCTCCTTTGTGCCTCTCAGTGTGAAGTACCTCAGTATCATATCATGATCCCGAGCCAGCGTTTTCATGGAGGTCAAACTCTTTCTCTTCTCCTTTCCAATTCTGGAGATATGGTCCGTCCATAACAATCTAGGCCTTCCTTGAGGGCGATTTCCAGTGGGGTTGTTTCCAAAAAAATGAGTGTATTCCGGTATTCATTCTTTTGATACAGACGACCGAACTTCTGCTGCTTCTTTTCCACAAGGCTAAGAAAACATTATTTGTTTCCGATATTTGATCGTTTTAACCTTATATATATATATTATTAATTCAGTCAATAAAATGAATCAATGTTATGATATGAGGATATTTATTCTGAAATTTATTACCTAAAATACTGTTTTAAAACTGTTTATATATCTATATTGGAGGGGAAGATGAAAGAATAGGCGGCAAAATTAAGCTTGTCCCATCTTGGCGATAATGCCTATACCTATACCTTCTGGCTATGATACGATTAAGATGTTGAATAAATCTTGATTTGATTTGAGCCAGTTTTTGTGCATGGGACAGTCTGAAATTTCTGAGATGTTTGTTACGAGCCTCTTGAGACTCTACTGCAAGCATTGCGATGGGCAATAGTTCACAATTTCTGGACCGTGACTTAGTACCTTAAGCACAGTTATTGCAATTGGTTACCACGGAGAGAGTTTAAATAAAGTTTTCTCGTTTCAGAAACGCTATTCGGTCTCTCTTTATTAAAGTTTCATCGATCCCTGTGTTTTTTAATGAAATTTTAATGGGATTGCGGAAAACAGCATCTTACAGTATTTCCTTCATTGATAGATCCAAATCTTGTTTCGGTTTATCCACATCAAGTCCCTATTGAATCCTGAGCTGATGTTGCATCTCTTTCTTTCTTTTTTATTTTTATCTTTATGATTTTACGATTTTCTTCTTCATGTAGAAGAAATTACTCCGCTTCGTTAAACTCCCTATGTATTCAAAAATCTGATAATTTCCTTCTGTATTTTTGACAATCATCCATTTAAAAAAAAAAGAAATCTTTAGAGTTTTTGATTTTTGTAAACAACTATCGCTATAATCTGATAAATAAATCTTTCACCTAACTAACACATAAAAGACAGTCCCACCATTCAATAAATCAATCAAATGTACTCTATTAAAACTGAAACACATACTCTATTAAATTAATAATAATAATAAATTCTTTATTTATTCTGGGACATGTCCCTTTAGAATAATATTACATGTAACATGTAAAGTTTTCTGTGTTACCCTTTGTTTTTAATTTATATTAGATAAGTTAAAGAAAATATAGGGATTTAAATCACAACTTGGTGGTTTTTTACGAAATTTCAAAACATATCGTAAAAATTATTAGGGACTTGAATAAGTTCTCGCTGTTTTTTCGTGAAAATAAATGCTTTATTTAATAAAAATAGTAAAGAACATGCCATTGAAAGTATTGTCCATCGCTAGCCACTATCTCCCATCTTTCTGGCAGCATACGAATACCATGTCGAAAGAACGACTCATCTTTTGAAGTTATCCACGAATCGATCCATTTTTTGGTATCTTCATAAGATTGGAAGTCCTGCTCAGCCAGGCCATGAGTCATCGATCAGAACAAGTGGTAATCGGAAGGAGCAAAGTCCGGTGAATACAGCGGGTGGGGTAGGACTTCCCATTTGAGCGTTTCCAAGTAGGTTTTGACCGGTTTTGCACATGTGGCCGAGCGTTGTCATGCTGCAAAATTACTTTGTCGTGTCTTTCCTCGTATTGAGGCCGTTTTTCCTTCAATGCTCGGCTCAAACGCATTAATTGCAGTCGATAGCGATCTCTCGTGATGGTTTCGTTGGGTTTGAGGAGCTCATAATACACTACACCCAGCTGATCCCACCAAATTCAGAGCATGAGCTTGGAACCATGGATATTCGGCTTTGCCGTCGATGTTGATGCATGGCCGGGCTTACTCCACGATTTTTTACGCTTCGGGTTATCGTAGTGTATCCACACCGCCAGTCACGATACGATGCAAAAAACCTTTCCTTTTCTGCCGTTGGAGCAGCTTTAATTCTTACGCACCCAATTTCCTTGCTTTTGAATCATTCCTAATGCTTTTAAACATTTGGAAACTGTTGTGTGATCAACTCCAAATGATTCTGCTAGTTCATTTTGCGTCTGACTTGGGTCTTCATCGAGTAATGCGTAATATGCGAGTAATGAGTAATCATTATTTTTATAGCGTCTAAACCAATCTCTGCATGTTGTTTCCGACAGATTATGGTCGCCGTAAGTCTCCACAAGAATTCTATGTGCTTCAGATGCAGATTTTTTTTTTAAAAAGGAATGCAGTAAAATTCTCCGCAAATACTCTTTTTTCGGCACGAAATTCGACATGTTTAATGCTATGAAAAAGTATGTTGTTTACACTTCGGTGGAATAACATATACTATGATTTTGAGTCTAATGGTGGAGCTTCACGATAAAGTTGGGTATAGTATTGCCTGATGCAAAAAGACTAAGATAACGTCATCTGTCTGGAAACAGCGAGAACTTATTCAAGTCCCTAATATAATTTTTACATATCTCAATATTTACATAACATATTGAAGGGCGAAATGTGCCTAAAATTTTAGTGTTGTTTCTAGATTTTATTTTGGAAATTTTAAACTATGCATAGATATTTTTACGCTTTCACGAAGCGTAACACGTATTTCGCTGTATGAATTTTTTCAATGAGTAGACAAAAAAAAACTGTCATAGAAAAATAGTTTAATGCTTAAATTAAGGTTTTCAGGAGAAAATCCAGAATGAAGTTCTGCTCCCAAGCTAGATATGGCTACAAATTGGTTTTTGCAGGGTATTGTTTTTTTTGTTTTTTATTTAATATCTGCAATTACGTAATGTGATAGCTACTGTTAAAATGATAAACTAGAATGTCAGGTAAGATGGAATTACCGAAACGTGATATAGCTTTTTTTTTTGTTGTTGATAATTATAACCTAATTGAACCTTTAATTTAATATTTATTTAATTTTTCATGTTTTGCAATTTAATATATCTATTTATCATATGTGATACTATTAAAACGATAATACCTGACATCTCAATATAAAGCTACTCATCTTTCTCCATAGCTTCTTCCACTCTTGGAACTTACGGGAGGTTTTTTGTATCTTTTTCGATGGTTAAAATGAAGGTTTATCATGTTCAGTTTTGTGGCAGAATTTTTCTTATTTTTAATTTTAATTCCATCTTATCTGACATTCTAGTTTATCATTTTAACAGTAGCTATCAAATTACGTAATATCATGTATCAAATGAAAAAAAAAATACCCTATAAAAACACATTGGAGGCAGATTATGATTTTTCTACTGAGAACCTTAATTTAAGTATTAAACTATTTTTCTATGATAATATTTTTTTGGTCCACTCATTGAAAGAATTTCTATAGCTTCTTCAAAAGCGTAAAAATCGATTCATAGTTTTAAAATTCTCATATTAAAAAATCTAGAAACAGCACTAAAATTTTAGGCACACTTCGCCCTTCAATATGTTATGATATATTGAGATATGTAAAAAAATTATAATTTTTACGACATTTTTTTAAAACTCGTGAAAAAACACCAAGTTGTGATATAAATCCCTATATTTTCTTAAACTTATCTAATATAAATTAAAAACAAAGGGTAACAGAAAATATTGATATATATATATATATATATATATATATATATATATATATATATATATATATATATATACAAGAATTATTAGTAACCAAATTTTTATCTGAAATAACTAAAAAGAATTATAGATTTTTATCAAATAAAAATTAGTTAAAAATTTGGTAGTCTAAACATTTAAAGTGAATTTACTTAGGAGCAAAATGATGTTGAGATGGTTGCTCTATCATAAATAGAACGACCAGGGCGGAGTTTTGTTCCGAAAAAGTTCGTTTTAAACCACTGCGCCTTGGGTTTTTTATTAAATATATTGGTTCCCTGAATTTGAATAAAGTTGATAGCAATTTGCCAAGTTCCTTTGAGGAGCCCATTTGAAGGCAATTAGAGTACATGCAAGGGATGTTATTATTGATGATGCCTTTATCGTGGGGAAGAGTTTATCATCTCAATTATCCCTAATTTTGGTTTATTAATCCTCTCTATTATGAATAGAACTTAAGGACAATTCATGACACTACTTTTTTCTTCAAAAATTTTATCTTAGCCTATAATTATTTTCTGGTCTGATGTCTATCTTTAGAAATTTTTTTTTTTTAAATAAGGATCATTATGGTTTTATCCTTTAACGGAACAATAAGTCCTTTGTAAATGTTAACCTTTTGTTCGGTTTATGTTGTGTTCTTTTAATAATGCAATGGTGCTATTATCTTTCTGACCAGCTTTTTGATATTTTTCAACATATTTTTTATTTCTGTTTTATAATTAATAGAGGATATCCACTAAAGGCTTATAGTTTAAAGTATATAAATATTTTTTTTGTTTGGACTCTTCGTTTTCGAATACTAGTCGAAATTATGAGGTGGAATGACTAAATCAATCTTTAAATAAGAGGTCTAATAGTTTTGAAGAAGTTCTGAAAATTTGATTATTTTAGTTTTTTTAGGATACTGATTATGAATTTCAACTTTGTTTCATTTTTTCTGGAAGTATGAAAAAAAAAATATTTTATACTAATTTAAATAAGTGTAAATTATCTACAATTTTGATTCTAAAGAATTTTTCGTTTGGCTGCTCTTTTTTTAAATGAACGCTATTCGAAATTGCGAACGGAATGTCGAAATTAATTTTTTGAGCTTATTTTTTTTATATATACCGGAAATATTGGAGGTAGCAAAGTTCTAATTCGTCCGGGACTCCTTGCTCAATGGTTAATTCAGACATTCTCTACCTCATAATCTCGACTTGCGTTGGCTTCACAGTTTTTCAATTACCAATCAGCATTGCGTTTATTTATTTAATGCACTTGAACCACTTGACAGGTTTGTAACACATACATACTCAGCATATTAATAATTGTTATTAATTTAAATTATAGCAAAGAAATCCACTTATTATTCCTGATAATGATCACTAACCCACCGTTCTGTAGCAATATTAATATTACAAGATTAATATTTGTAGTTGTAAGTTCATCTGTAAAAGATAGACATGACGATTTCTCAAGTATTCTTTAAACAGTTCGTCAGCTGAACAGCAAAAATCATTGGGGCTCATCATCGTCGCCGGCACCGAGGGGCAAGGGCATTTTCTGTCTCCTCCCCACAATATATTGTTAGTTATTTACTTAAAAATAACTTACTTTTATTGTTTTACATGTTTATACTCTAATTCAGTGCCGACGGCTTTGGGGTTCATATCTTCTATAGTCTTTGAGTCAGAAGCTTACGAATGAGGTATACGTGTTTATATTTACTAGGTATATACGTATTTACTAGGTATAGGGCTATTTTACTTGCAAAAATCACTACACGAAATAGTAGAAATTGTCCTTGAACAGAAAAACTAATTAAAGAACTACTATAAATAAATTTTCCAAACTGTTTAATTTGTCGGGTCTGAATAATTTATTACAGATTTAATGCTGACTTATTTTTTTGTTTTTCTTATCGTTTGATTGCTTGAAAATAATTTTCAAAAACAAATATTAGCGTTGGTAGCTTCCGCAATCATTTTTAGATAAATTTGATGAGTAATAATCTTAAAAAAGTAATATTCCGTTTCCATAACAATATTCCATTTATTGTAATGTCATAGCATGTTCGATCATTAAAGTTGTTGGATAGGTACAGAATGACATGAAATGAAACATATGCTGCTTTGTAGAATATTCGGTGTAAGCTGACACTGTGCCTACCATCCCTTTGGTTTAGTTGCATTTGCTATGTAGGTACTTTACTAGCAACATCAGTAGTTCAAGTTGGATAAGCAATGGTCTCTGTTCTGCTTCATATATGTAAATTAATAGATCACATATATGCTAATAACCCAGTTGAGATAACATTTGTGCTCACAAAACGTGAATTAATTTTGATGTTCAGTATGTAGTGACGCCTCATAAAAAAATCTGTTTTCAACCTGCCCCCTTGTGCGTTTTCCGCTTACTCGAAAAACCGCTTAGAAAAAGCGTTTATTATTAAATAAAATATTATTAAATTTCGCTGTGCATTTTAGGGAAAACTTTGTCGTCATCAATTTTAAAAAGCGTTAAACTTTCTGCAGGTTTTATAGGCAGCATGTTGGAAAATTTGGAACAGCTTCTAAGATTCGGGGCCGTAAAAATTTGCGAAAAGGTCAGCAAAAACACATGAAGTTAGATATGGCAGTTTTTCGCTCTAATTAGTATTAGTATTTATTAGTACATTTTAGTGTAAAATGCATAATAACTAATCTTATCGAGGTTTAAGTTTCCTATTAGATTCATACTAATTATTTTTTATTACTCCCAACAGACGCCAAGAAATATTGAAATAACAATTTTATTGAAAGTGGCTGGTAACTGAAAATATGACTCCGTTCATAACTGTAGTTCATGGGATTCATTTAAATTCTGAAGAAAGAAGAATTGTTTGGAAAAAAAAAATAATAAACAATTTTTAGACTTTACAAATACTTTTATTTCAAGATAATACAATTCGAAAATAGATCTTTGTTTTAATGATTTGATTTTATATCATAAATTTATCAATTTTTTTTTTAATCGAGATGTGGTTGATGTTTATAATTAATCACTTTAACGTGAAACTGCGTCTTCTTCCATTTTTTAAAACTATTTTCAGTGCAGTTTAGTGTGAAATTCGTAATAACCAATGTTTTCATTCAAAATATTTGTAATTACTCCCAACAGTCGTCAATAAATATTGAAATAACAATTCTAGAGAAAGAGTGGCAGCTAAAAATATCACGCTGTTGAAATTAGTATTCCTGAGTGTAATATCATCCTTATTCTATTATGTAAATAATTTTTTTACACATTTAATTTAAATAATTTACAAATACTTATATTTTGATAAAATAATATTTGGAAATAAATCTTAATTTTTGTTTTAATAATACCTCTACACTTTTTTTTGGCCCAAATGTAGTTTATGCTTATAATTCATCACTTGACTAATTGGCAGTATATCATCAAATTCGTCTTCTAGTATAGTAAAGTTAGGTAAAAAATCCATTGTCGACCTAGACATTTTGCAGAATTCGTCGGGATAGGAATCGTTCATTAGTTTGTTATTATTATTATTTAGGATGCTAAGTTACGAATTTGATATCGGATTTATCCCTACCACATTTCGATTTATTGTTACTGATGAAGTTTTTTTTTCATATAGCGATCGTTTATTAGACTAGCGCGAGTTCAGATTCCGTTTTTTTTTTCAGATTTTTATTAAAATTTTGGATCGCGCATTTCGAACGGTTGTTTGTTTTATATTTGTTCTATGCATTTGTTTTAATTATGTACTCACTAGAAATGGTGAGAAAAATATACTGATCTACTTGGTCAACCTTTTTTTATTACCTATTTAATTTGTTTAACGCCCAAACTTGGCTTTTAACCCATCCTGTTCTAACAGCACAGTAAAGCTCGCCCAACGTTTTTAGGTGTTGCCAGATTCCTTAAAAGTGTTTCTGATATCCTGGAGAGCATTAAAAAGCTCATTTTCCCATTACTACTAAGGGTACACTTCGGATTTTCTGATATTCCGAACACTTGGTTTCTTATCGAAATAATAATTGGTAATAATAACTGGTCTTGGGTAGGAATGTTTAGAGAAAGTAGCAAGACTGTTAGGAGGAAATATCATTCTTAACTAGCCTAACCGGTAGAAGAGAATATAATTGTACTCCATACATGAATTAATGAAAGTTAAGCTTAAGTATTAATTTATAATCAGTGTAATAAATATTAAGTTGTTGATCGTTTGATCAATTTATTGCCGTCGATACTCTGGATGGTTAATTTTTTTAATTTAATATTTTTCTAAAACTTCCCGAAGATGCCGATTACTACAACACTTAACAAACGCTCTAAATTTTCAACAAAGATACAGACAGATACATTACTATTCTGAGGCCTATTCGGATATACAAAAAAAAAAATCATTGAATTCCTCCTGTATACAATCCTTAAAGGCCGAAATTCTTCGAAGAATCCTCAATTCTCCTTATTATGTCACAAACAAAATTACCTCAATATCTCATTTATTGCAGATCTGGCTCGAAATAGATATACCTCCTGTAATTACGAACTCCTCATCCACAGTAATTCGTAACCTTAACTAATCCCAGTAATCTTCTGAGGCGTCTGGAAATAAGATGACCGTGCGGATCTCTAATCTTAGAATAGCCATTCAAGTTTTTCCATTGGGTTACTATTCTTTACAAGCTGACATAAAGTTTTATATTCTTTCACCACATTTACTTTGTTAATTGAAATTAATTTGATAAAATAGTGAAGAAAATAATCGGGATTATAAGGGGGATTACTTCTATTATAAATCAAAATAATTGGTAAAGGAAATCATCTTTACAGTTAAAAAAGTAATAAAATAAATGAATAACAAATAAAATCCTCCTTGATATTAATTTTTTAATTAATTAAATATATGCCTATACAGTAAGTCCTCGATTAACGCTGTGTTTAGGGACTTGAAAATGGGGACGTTAACTGAAACAAGGTTAAGCCAGGATTATATGAATATACATTTTTTTTTTATGCGTAATAACTAATGATACGAAAGTAATGGAGTGAAAAGAATTATTTCAAACTATTTATAAATACAAAAGAAATACATATTCATGTATCAGAACACAAATTAGATAATATCGACGGTGTTATAGCTGAAGGGCGTAAGCGCCAAACCAATAAATTGAGATTTTTAGTGAAAAGGTTTCGTTCTTTCGTTTAACACTAGGTTTGAAGCGATAAATTAAAAAAAAATATGAGAAATTGAAAAATCGATTTTGTATCAACCTGGAGTGAGATGAAAAACTATAGCTTTCGAACACTTTTCATTAAATATCTCAATTTCTTCTTTTTGGCGCTTACGCGAACATAAAGTACGCAGTAACAAAGTATCCCGACGTTTTATCAGCATTGGGCCCTCAAGTTCAAAGGAAGTTATAGCAAAACAGCATAATCCGGGACAAATTTAAACGAAGACCTACTGTATATACTAAATTATAACTCTGTAGACTTATTTTTGTGACGACACGTGGAAGCGGTCCGTAGAGCCAGATTAATATGAATGAATGAACAGAACGGTGGACAAGCATTTGGCTCCAAGTTGTGGCTAATTTCTCCATGGTGAGCGCTTTAAAAATACGTAATAAGAGAGCTGTGGTGCAAGTACGCATAGACGCGTCATTGGTAGCACACTGTATGTTTTCGTAGCATGTTCAACAATGTTAACATACAAAAGATCTTTTTATTTTCAGTTGCAGGTTTTGCAGATTTCATATGGTAAAAGATATCCTGTTACATGAATTTGATGAATCTTTTTTTATTTCTGAATCCCATTACCCAAGGCAGATGTATTGTTCCAAAGTCCTGTATCTGAAGAGAATAAAAACAAGAGAAATCAGCCATTAATCAAATTAGCTCCCCTCCTTATAAGCGCTTTCTATTCTGCTCGAACATGCCTTCCTCCTCTCACTATCGTTTACTGAAAATTTTGCAGTAATGCTTAAGTAACTCTGTGGTACTTCCCTATGAGACCAATTTTCCTTAAATGTTTTCTGTACTATGATTTGTTTAATTATTAGTTTTTATTTATGATTCTATGGTCTTCTGTTTTTTTTTATATGTATATGGTATTGATATTTTCTGTTGGATCCATTATGTAGATAACATTTCGGTAATCATTAAAATTACCTGCTATCTTTGTTTTTATAGAATAGTAACGGGCTCCTCCCGTTACTGTCACTGCCCTCCGGTCAGTCCTTAGGACGTGTGAACTCACTGTAAAAAGATACATAACATAATATTTATTTATTTAACGCTAATTTATTATTCATTTAGCCTTAATTAAGTATATCCTCATTTTCAAATGATTATCAAAATTATCAAAGCTTTAATAGTACTTTTTACTTTCTTGTACGAATTATAGGAAGTATTGTAATCGCGAAAATTTTCGGTTTTCAGATTTCGACGGAAATATCCATTTTGACAATCCCTGAATCAATTTTTTTTTGTTGGTGTTGTATTTCTTATATCTCATAGTTTTATGTGAAATTAATGCTCTTGCTTTACAATAATAGGCATTTTGCGTTACTCTAACATAGAAACATAAGACTTAAAGGCGTTTTTCGTTAAAATGTTACTTCAATTTCAGCATTTTCTAATGCCGTATCAGATTCCTAACTTTACTATGAACTGTATCAACCGAAATACTGTCGAAAAATAGCAAAAATAAAAAAATAGATTTTTTTCTCATTCGTTAGTTTAACATGGAATCAGTGATATTGTTATGTAGTTAAATTTTCATCGGTATTCACAATCTGTCACGATTGTCATATAGTAGAAAAATGAAATTACCTCAATTCTTTTCTAAGTAGTTTCTTTTAAACACGCAATTCAAATTATCAAGATACTCTCTTATTCTTTAATTAACCTTGCAGAGGTTACATCCTCTGTTCTGACATCATAGGTCGCAAAGCACCTGACAGACGCCAGCGCTGTTTATATAGAATAACTTGGTTTTTGTGAATATATTGCATACCTTAATAGCATATTATATTGGTGTAATTTAATTTAAATATAATATCCAAGATAAGGAAAGACAGTTTCAAAGAAAATAGAGATAGCATTAGCTTTATTGAACAACGATTCCATAAAATTAATGGTCAATGTTGATTAAATAATCGCAATATTGATTCGGTTTATTATTTGAATTTAATCCAGTAGATTATAAAATTAAAAGCAAATATAAATAATATTAGGAAAGAAAACACTAATAAAAATAATATTCAATAAAAATAGATAAATAATAAGTTACACTTTATTTATGGAAAATGCTCCATAGCATACTTCCAGTTTCGTATTATAATGCATATTCTTCTGTTTTAGTAGAAAACTAAATTTTATGAAGTGCGTACAGAATTTAATGGAAGAACAGTCTAACACTAGCATATTGCAAAAATGAATAAAATCAAAATATTTTTGCATTCTAGATCAAATAAAATGATTGGGATCTTCACAACTCTTAAAAGAAAATAATAATATAAATTGAAAATTAGGAGTAAGCGTATAAAAATGTATACGAAAAAATAAAAACTTCGGGAATAGTTGCTGTCGAGTTATAATTTATAAACTTTTAATAATATGCAAAGGGTCCGTAATGAAGCCTGCTGATAAGCCAGTTCAACTTTAAATTAATTGTTAATAAAAATAATAATAAACATCTAAGTTTATGTTATTCGAAAAAATGCAAAGGATTGCATATAAAAAAAAATCAAATAACTTATAAAATCATTGAATAGTTTTAGCTTTTATTCTTATTATTGCGTTGAAGAATTACTTTTTATCTAATGAAATCAATAAACACGATCACAATTATGAAATGGATGAATGATTTCGCTTAAAAAGTTAAGAAATTAATTTTATGCAAGAAAGCCTGCTAGGGTCAAATAGGCTCCAAATTAGTTTTTTTTTTAGGACAAACGTCCTTTAAAAATAGACTGATGTTGACTAAGTTATGACCGTGTGGGTAAAAGGATGGGAGGAAAGGTAGCTATGACAAAAGATCACCATTGCAAACTGTGCAATATTAATAGAAAATTTAAAGTGGGTTTGTGAGGCATGGGGGGTGTTAGCACCCATCGTTATCTACTTCTTACTAGATTTTATCTAAATTTCTTAGACACACATTTAATTCTCAGCTCTTGACACTAATACTAGATTAAATCTTAATGCGACATTAATAACAACCTTAATTAATGCTAACTCATCATCCGATTGACTTGTTATGTGTTAAAATGTTTCTCTGTCCCTTCCAACCATATCCCAGTAGTTTAACAGGATTCTGGACATCGACTGAGGAGACGGATTTTCCAAGTTTCTTATCTCTCACTCTTCATCAGCTTTGTACGTAAATAACATCACTAGCCGCACACAAAAAAAATATCTACATAAGTTTAGCTCGTAGTCGAAGCAATGGTATAATGGTACTTGTTTATAATTTAAAATTAGATTAATGTTCATGGAATTACAGAAATATTTTCGATATCCCCTAACCAGGAGATAGTTAATCTTTGCTGAACTAATCCGAAAACGACAAATGATCAAATCTGAACGTAGATATGATGACATGGGATTCGAGGATGAGGAAAAATATAGGCTGCAGTCGATATATCCATCGAATATATTTTCACACTTATTGCTTTTTAACGTTTGTGAAATCTTCACAAGTGTGAAGGAAATAGGCACAAGTTCTTATCTGGAAACTAAACAAAAGGGGAAGGGCTTGTTAGAACTTCCTAATGAGGATGGGTCAAGGAAATCGATCTCAGTAGCACTGATTGCCCTTCCTCCAAATAACCTCCTAACCTCTTTTAAAGAAGTTGGTACTTTTTCCATGAACAATTCATATATGCCTATAATGGTTCCAGGTTTTCGATTGCCTGTCTGCATTGGAAGTCTAAGATAATCATTGGTCATCAGGAATTAACTTTATATCGCGGTCCAGTATAACATGATAATAAAGAAAATAATCTCCTTTATAAAATATGATGATAGATGGATAAATTATTCGCATTTAATTAAGCGGACATCGTTTGAATAAATTCACTCCTCTCTGATGTGTCTCACACATTTGTCGTAGATGATTCAGGGAGCGGTTCCTTTCTAAAAATCGCCTTATATTCAGCTTGATCTGATTATAGAAAAATAATACAGTGGCTTATAACGTAACGATTTGATACTTTTTTATGTTTGTATGATTACAAGTAATTTAAAGCGGTATTCCTGATTACCAAGATGTTACACTAGTTATACCTCGAAAACTGTAGAAACTTTACTGGTTTTGACCTAAAATAAATAGGTGGAAGTTTTGCCCCGCAGTCCACTGATTGCATTAAAGTGGCTGACGAGGACTGGCCAAGAGCAATCAAGTACCTGTCACAGCTCCCTCCGCTGGGAGATAGGGTCGCCATTAGATAACTGGCTACTGTAATAGTTTGGGGAAATAAATTCATATTAATTGTTTTGTTGAAATAATGATTGGTACTTTTTGTTCCAAATAGAATATAGTTTAATGAATGAAAACTGATTACTTCTAATTGAAAACTGAGAGTGATATAACTTGGTCCTAGATATCTAATTATGACTTGTATGACCTAGTTAAGTAGTGCTCTCGTACAACTAGGCTCCATGCTTGTTGTGAACTAGATATCTTCAGTGTTTGGTTTTTATTGAGAATATATATAAAAACATCCTGGAAAATCGGAAGTCGACATAATGGTCTATTTCAATATGTATAGGACTGTATAGGACTTCAATGGAAGTCTTAAGCAAAAAAAAAAAAAAAAAATCAGCTTTTAACTCAGCATTATGAACATGAGTGTCCTCAACTTTAGTACTTATAAATATTAATTTGTTAATTTATAGCGTCTTTCTAATGAATAGTATAATAATAACTTCTGTTGATATATGAGGGCGTGCGGGCCGAGCACGTTGGTGCGAGGGTCACATAGTGCCTGGTTCGGAACGTTGTGGGTTCGATTCCCACCTTGATCAGTCAATATTTATTTCGCGGTGATTCCGCGAAATGAATCTTGACACTCTTACTCTGGTTAGTACGCGGCGGTGACCTAAAGGTAGAGGTTGGCAAAAAGGACCTCAAGACCCTTTTGCCAGACTCGTTCCTCCCACCAATACCAGTACCAGCACCAGCATATTGATACCTCACTGGTAAACTGTCGTAACATTTTCATAGTTTCATAGGAGAGCATAAAAAAGTTTCGGATCACACTGTTCTGCTTGTTGAGAATAATGGTCAGTCTTTATATTTGAAGTGTTGCATATTGTATTGCCCTTTTAGCTTTGGTATCTAGATATAAAAAAATTGTGTCTGCGTATTTTTGTGATGGAAAAACTCGAAAAGTAGATATAGTTTTTACTCTCATTTAGAGAACTTCTTCGAGAAAGTTTATATGCATTGAATTTTTCAAAATGCTCCCCTTAAAGAGAATAACGAGGAAAACTACTCGTATTAAAAAACGCTGCAAATTATTACCTATTATAAAGAGCATTTGGAGTGTTTTGGAAAAGAAACATGTGCAGAATACTTTATAAAAGATATCTACCAAGTTCAGCAAAGAAATTAAGCAGTAGGCACCTATGGAGCAGATAATTGAAGCTTGTCCCGAGATGACCGCCGTGAGAGTGCCGAACTGAGAGTGTTAAGAAGAAACTGCGTCAATGCAAGTAGGCTGAGAGGGTTAGGACATGTATTCAAAGGGTAAAATAGTACAGAGGGAAATATTTTATGTGCAATTCTGTAGGAAAGGAAAAAGAAAAGATCAAGAAGTTAAAGGAAGTTCAGAAATAATCCAAGGAAGGATGAAGTAGAGAGATGCGAGGAGATCAGGAGCACAGTTGATAATTCAAGAGTCCTAAGACCACGACCCGCATCGCCGAAGAATTAGTTTACGAAGTTCATTACGCTATATCTCAGCTAATACTGATCCGATTTAAATGATTTTTTTTGCTTTTTTAGGGAATTTCATAAAATTTTTCTCTAAATGTCTAATCGACTGCCATTTTGAAACAAAGAGACGGATGGTAATGCCGAGTTGCGAGGATGATCCTGTGGTGATCTGTGACTTTGGTGCTGAATCTCAAGAAAATCAATCCAGTAGTCTCGGAGAAAAGCCGCGGACGACGGACGGACGGATTTTTTTTATTTGATATTCGGTTTCTTTTTCTTTGAAATTTGTTTTTCTTGGTCAATTACGATGGTCTATTATTGGAAATAATAAACCATAAAATAGGTAATTATATAATCCCTGTCATGACAACTTCATAGAATTGGAATTAAGTTCACTTCAAAAACATTTTAACAAAAGTGAAATTATTGTATGAATGCGTCATTTATTAATCGGAGATTAAGGGAAAAGCAAATGTAAAAACGTGAAGTTTTATTGCCGTTTTGACAAATTTATTATCATTTTGATTAGGTTCCTAGAAAACGTCTAAAAGAAATGACTAATTCTAAACAATTCAGTCGAATACCGAGAAACATTGCCACCACTTTTTTTTCTTTTTTCTTTTTTTTCTTTTTTTCTTTTTTTTTACAAGGAAGTCATGTGTTGTCCACATCAGATATTTTAATGTAAGCTTATGATGACCTTCAAGTAAAGTACCCTTTTCGGCTCACCAATTTTAACAAAAATCTAGTAAATACATTCATATCAATATAAAAGTCCTATTTACCAAATTTGAGATGTTTTACATTATATTTTAATATAATTTTTGATGAAGGTCTATATGACCTTGAAGTAAAGTACCACTTCCGGTCTGCCAATGTTTATTATATTATTTATATTAATATAAAAGTCTTGTATACCTAATTTGAGAAGTTTTGCGTAATATTTTAATATAATTTTTGCGCCACGACGAAACTAGTCAAAATGGATTCAGGGATGGTCAAAATGGATATTTCCGTTGAAATCTGAAAACCGAAATTTTTCGCGATTACAATACTTCCTTTACTTCGTACAAGGAATTAAAAAGGAGTTGAGGTTCTTCGAGATATTCAGACCATTACTAGTGAGTGGACAGGTAAAAAATGTTCAGCAAATGACGACCTGATCCTAAGGCTGATCGATGAAAATCACAGAGGGGCTGTCATTATTTCAGCAACGCACTCTACCAGGCGCAATCAGAGGCAATTTTTAAATCACCCGACGATCTCTTTTGTCGGACAAGCTTGTACAGATGCCGGTTTGTAGAATTAATTTCTTCGCCGAGATATATCCAGTGGGAGTCAATTCTCTTTCCAGCCAATACCGTGCTTATTGAAGTCTCTTTATCTTCTTGCACTGTACCAGATCGTTCCGGGTGGCGGTTGAGGGTCACATTTTCTAGGTCCGCGACCAATGTCCAAGCCGTCAACGTTAAACTTAATGCCGAGGCCTGCTCATATAATGGCTACCACGACCCGCGGTAGTCTGCCCGCGTGGAAACTGGGTTGCCTCTCTGATTAATCTTTTTTTGGAACATACAAACTGTAGATTTGAGGACTGCTGAGTTTTCTTAGTAGTTTCTTTGTACGACTAACTATTTGTTCAATAATATTATCAGTAAAGAAATGATCTCTTACGTTTCCAATGGTGTGTCGCTTTAGACGAAGACCGGCATCTTTAAGTTAGACATTATTACTCTTATCACATTATGTGCATCTGCCAGTGGCAGAAGGCAAACAGGTTTTACAACCCAAGGAAAACATATTTCTTTACCTTGAAAGTAAGCTTCAGGAGAATCCTCTTTATCTGAAAAACCATGCTGATCATGGTCTTCTTTACTTTCATAACCTGACAGGATACTTGCGGATTTCCTGCTTCTTAACATACATTGTTGTATTTTAGTCGATTGGTGTTAAACTTATTCGTTAAATAGGTCTGCATCAGGAGCTAACCTCTGCGACTTCGAGCTTTAGATGCTGGAAAATCCTCGTATTCCCTGTTTATGTCCTCATCGTCTTCTCCTTGCTCAAAATATTGCTTCTCGTTTTGTTGAATAATCAATGGTAAAAAATACTGTACACTGACGGGGACTCTTTTAGTAGGGTGATTAGAAGTTAGTGATAAGCAGTCCCGTTTTCAATGTATGCATGATCTTCTGATCCTAACGGGAGCTTTCAAGAACCTCCACAGTTTAAGCGCCCGTAGAGCTGGTGCATTGCCTATGGGTATGGGAGTCCGGTGGATGGGTAAATGATTCTTTAAGAATACATTTCAAATGTTTACAAGAGTTTAATTTCTTTATAAGAAATATAATACTAAATTCTATGTGATCTTTGGCACTGCATTTCATTGCTCATTGCTTTATATAGGGTGTCAAAAAATAATGAGTGATATTTAAAAATTAAATGAATGAAAAGAATCTTCTAGGAAAATGATCTGGAGAAGCTAGAAAATTGTTTACTAAAAATAATATTGTCTAAATAGTGTCCCTTACGCTCATGACATTCTTCTAATCTTATTTGAAGATTTCAAAAACACAAGGTCACCTGACTTCCGATATTGATGCCATTTCTTCTATAATTTTTGTACTTTAATTGAGTTATATATATATATGTATATGTGGATTGAAAAGAAAGAAAGAAAAAAGACATTTTTTACAAAAAAAAAAATTGTTTTCTGTAGTACTATTACAAATGTGATTTCATTACTTATACAATCATAGGTTTTTAGGTAAGAATGTATTTTTTTTTTTTTTTAATTAAGTCATATTTCTTTAATATTTTTCAAATTGAAACGAATTATATATATAACATATATATATATATATATATATATATATATATATATATATATATATATATGTTATATACAACAACTTGAGTTAGCTACAACTTATATTTGTAACCCTTCTCCTTAAGGTATCCCCATAATAAATAGTCCATAGGACTCGGATCTGGACAACATGGAGGCCAGGTAATACATCTCTTCGTGAAATGAGCTTCTTAGGGAATAATTATTTTACTGCTTCAACTAAAAGAATTTGATGTATGACTAGTGGTACCATTGCTGGAACCAAGTTCTCGAATTGAAGTCATGATAAAGTTGCAAAGACGGAGTCAAGAAATTCTTCACCATCTCTTAATAACTTGAAAAACATATAGCTCTCACTCTTTTTGGACATTCTACACTTTGAAGTATATGATGTTAATTGTGTTCATAAGTAATCATCAAGATGTTTGTCTCTATACTTCGAAATTATGATATTCGTTATTGATAACAATAATCCACCATGAATCATTCACGCAAGTTTGTAGAACCGAAAAACGATTTTATCTTGTACGATACTGTTTTCAAGCTTGGGAATTTATTTCTGTCTACTATATTCCAGTTCTCATCGGATACATTGATTTTTAAGAAATATTTTGGATACATTAAATTTTAAGAAATATTTGTTCTCAAAATCTAAAATGTTCAGCTTTAGTTCTTCTTATGTTACATGAATAAACCGTATAATGCATATAGCTATCTTGTTTACATTTTCTTGCCAAGTAAAAGAGTGAATTAAAAATGCTACTATTGGCAGAATAATATCCCCAATAATTTTTTTATTATTGAAGAAACTAACTAACTGACAGATCAGACAAAATAATTGAGAATGAGACAGATAAAGAAAACGTGTAATAATAAGTAATATTTGACCCAATTGAACCAAATTTACACAATTGTGAAATTAAATCCATTATATAGGATGATCCGGCAATTATAGTAACCATAATGGTTTGTGTCAATGGAACCATTTAAATTTTAGGAGCAAAGGGCATTTTCATAAATCGGTCCATTATATGAGTCATTATAATTAGAAGAAATAGGCTAGGATTGGAAGCAGGTGAAGTCAGACATGTTGAATCCGTAGGTGATTTACATCGGAAGCGGGACTTGGCATCGATTCCCTGAGGCCATAAATCATACCTCGGCTTCCCTAAATGATTTATCAACTTAGTCTAATTAGTCAGCTGTGCATAATTGCATGAAACAGTTATGAGGGGAACCTTCTAACTTTTAAATAAATGTCCTTTTTTTAAAATTTTAAATTGGACACTAATCAGTTTTGAAGAAAACGTTCAACCGAGGTTTTCTTTTCTTGAACATGAATTATTGATTGGATTTTTCATGTCATTCGATTTTTATTTGAAAATTGAATTCATTAATATTGTGAAGTTCTGACCTAAAGAAGGCTATACTGGAAATGTTCTATTTTGACTTCAAAAGCTGTTCCTCTTTTCTCTTCATTTCCTATTTTTCCTGTATCACCGTGTTGTATGTTATTATCTGACATACAATATAAAGTAGATTTTGAATATTAATCAATCAATGAACCAATAAGTGTTAACTATCGGATACTAAATTTACATCAGCGTTAGCAGGGATTCACGAGAGATAGATATAACCAAAATAATAAGATTGATTTGATGATTTCAATAGAAATTAATCGATCTTTTGCTACAAATGTTTTTCGTCTTTGTAGTAGTTTTTCTTTTATAATTATAATCTTATCAATATATAGTGTAGAATTATTTGTTTCTCTCTCTACTTTGATTTGTGTTGATACTTTTTAAAATATTTTTTATCCTTCCTTATTTTTTATGTATTTTTGATATTTATTGACAAATATTACAACCCGCCAGATTAGCATGTAATGATAATATAAATGTCTGGTCTTAGTCATAAAACCAATATTTGTTTCTTGGCATATCGTGATATAAGTGATCAACTGCATTTTTGTGAAAATAAAAGTTTGTTGCTATTTACATGTGCCTGAATCAAATTTACGCTTCATTATTTATAACATTTTGACATTATCAATAATTATCAGTTAAATATGGACAATTTCACAGATCTGTCAATTATGAAGTGTTAATTAGTTCAGGCACTGGTAAATAACAACAATTTTTCATTTTCACATAAATACAGCTGATCATTTATACCAACTAACCGACGATATACCAAGAAACAAATATCGGTTTTATGACTAAGACCAGACATTGATGTTATCATTTCATGCTAATCTTATCAATTGCTTCTCTTAATAACTCAACCTCACTCTTGTTAAATGAGAATTATTCAATTAATACAGCCTAATTTCCTCTTAAACTGAATTCAAATTAAACCTCATAATATAATCTTCGTAATTATCTCTGTTAATTTTTTAAAAATATCAAATAGCTCTACTTGGTGAAATCGGTTAAGAATGTTATCTAATATTGATATATATAAATACACACCATTCTTCTAAAATGCATTCTTTAAAAAATTATTAAATGCTCAATTTCAGATTGTAACTCTTCTCAAGATCTTGTTTTATTATGCGCGTTTTCCCTCACAGGACGTTCACTGGTATTCGTTATTTATTTGATGCTTATATATCTGAAACGAGGGTTTTGGTAATCATTTTTTTTTTTTTTAATATTTATTGGAAGGCATGTCTATAATAAAATTGATCCATATTTTCTTCATTTGAGACGATCGTGCTAATGTAAGCTCTGCAATTAAATTTCAGCTGACTTTTCTGTAATTATCACAGTTTCATCTAGTGGATTACATTTCTATCTTGAATTTAGCTCATTGTCGTTCTCAGGGAAAATATCAGCACCATGAGCTTTAGAAATATGTCTTATATTCTTATACTGATGTCTACGTGGTTTACCATAGCATTGATCATCAGAGTTTTGTTTGCGATTTTTAAATATTATATGCTGTTTTGTATTTTTTTTTCCTTGTTTCATTTTGGGCATCAGCGGCCGGGCAAGAGCCAGTTCATCCAGGATTTTGATGTTTACCAATTTACGTAGTTTTATATAACCGTTCCAATTTTCTGATTTTAAACAGAAAAGTTATATCAAAATATTTTTTTAACCAACTTTCATTTTAATAATGAAAATTTGATAAATTACGTAGAGAACGCTTTCAATGTGTTTCTAAAATTTTAACATTTGCTAACATACTTAACATTTCTTCCTCGTTTGTTGTCGAGAATTGGTTTTGGAGAGCCATCTCAGTTTCCGAACCACTACATCACTTCTGAGGGTCTTTAGCCGAGTAGGCTGAAAAAAGGCTAAACCTCTGAATGAAAGGCACTGAACTGAAAATTTGCGTGAACCTTTATTGTGACTTTCTCAAGTTATAATAAATCAAAGTTCTGAAAATGTGACGAAAATCGTTGTTTTTTTTTATTTATCTCATTTGTATGCGACCATCGTCTTGAGATGTTTTTATTAAACTTGCAGAACATTAAATTCTCTACAAGTTTGGCCTTATTCATATATATATATATATATATATATATATATATATATATATATATATATATATATATATATATATATTTACATTATCAACCGTTATCTAGATATAACGCGGATAGCTCTGGAGCAAGGGCCAAAATAGGGTACTCATTTAGGAGGAGTGTTCGGGCCCGAATCTCGTTATTGTTGTTGGACTGTATGCAATGTTGTTTTTTATTTTTATTTTGCGAAAAGTTTTAATTTATGTTATGAACCATATTATTGAGAAGGAAGAATGAAGGAGTATCGACGTGTATTTGTTAACGTTCCCAAGAGGATTATATATAATGTTAATTCAAGCAATTTACTTTCGACTACCAGTACAATTGAATTTTACTTTATACATTCCGTACTGAATCATCTTATTTTATTATTTTTATGAACATCTTATATTATTTTTATGAACTTCTTATTTTGCTGTGCTGGACTGGGTTGATCTCTCGCCCGTCTCTAAATGATAAAGGGCTCTCGCCTACACGGTACCGCTAGTATTGGTTCGTACGAACATAATTGCATTCTTTTATGGGCTTAAAATTAAGTGTTAATAACCATGCAAAAAAAAAAAAAAAAGGCCTTAATATTTGCTACTTATTTATTAATTTTTTTTTGTGTGTTAAGGTAACTGTGCTTTACCAAGTTTTATTTCATTTTAATGATTATATTTTTTTTTTTGGATAGCAATATTATATACGATATTAAGGAGGGCGAGGTGAAAAATTTGTTGGGAGGGATGTTCGGCCCCGAATCTTGTTATTGTGGTTGGGCTGTAAGCAATGTATTTGCATGAAACAGTTATGAGGGGAACCTTCTAACTTTTAAATAAATGTCCTTTTTTTTAAATTTGAAATTGGACGCGATTCAGTTTTGAAGAAAACGTTCAACCGAGGTTTTCTTTTCTTGAGCATGAATTATTGATTGAATTTTTCATGTCATTCGATTTTTATTTGAAAATTGAATTCATTAATATTGTGAAGTTCTGACATAAAGAAGGCTATACTGGAAATGTTCTATTTTGACTTCAAAAGCTGTTCCTCTTTTCTCTTTATTTCCTATTTTTCCTGTATCACCATGTTATATGTTATTATCTGACATACAATATAAAGTAGATTTTGAATATTAATCAATCAATTAACCAATAAGTGTTAACTATCGGATACTAAATTTACATCAGCGTTAGCAGGGATTCACGAGAGATAGATATAACCAAAATAATAAGATTGATTTGATGATTTCAATAGAAATTAATCGATCTTTTGCTACAAATGTTTTTCGTCTTTGTAGTAGTTTTTCTTTTATAATTATAATCTTATCAATATATAGTGTAGAATTATTTGTTTCTCTCTCTACTTTGATTTGTGTTGATACTTTTTAAAATATTTTTTATCCTTCCTTATTTTTTATGTATTTTTGATATTTATTGACAAATATTACAACCCGCCAGATTAGCATGTAATGATAATATAAATGTCTGGTCTTAGTCATAAAACCAATATTTGTTTCTTGGCATATCGTGATATAAGTGATCAACTGCATTTTTGTGAAAATAAAAGTTTGTTGCTATTTACATGTGCCTGAATCAAATTTACGCTTCATTATTTATAACATTTTGACATTATCAATAATTATCAGTTAAATATGGACAATTTCACAGATCTGTCAATTATGAAGTGTTAATTAGTTCAGGCACTGGTAAATAACAACAATTTTTCATTTTCACATAAATACAGCTGATCACTTATACCAACTAACCGACGATACACCAAGAAACAAATATCGGTTTTATGACTAAGACCAGACATTGATGTTATCATTTCATGCTAATCTTATCAATTGCTTCTCTTAATAACTCAACCTCACTCTTGTTAAATGAGAATTATTCAATTAATGCAGCCTAATTTCCTCTTAAACTGAATTCAAATTAAACCTCATAATATAATCTTCGTAATTATCTCTGTTAATTTTTTAAAAATATCAAATAGCTCTACTTGGTGAAATCGGTTAAGAATGTTATCTAATATTGATATATATATAAATACACACCATTCTTCTAAAATGCATTCTTTAAAAAATTATTAAATCCTCAATTTCAGATTGTAACTCTTCTCAAGACCTTGTTTTATTATGTGCGTTTTCCCTCACAGGAGGTTCACTGGTATTCGTTATTTATTTGATGCTTATATATCTGAAACGAGGGTTTTTGTAATCAATTTTTTTTTTTTTTAAATATTTATTGGAAGGCATGTCTATAATAAAATTGATCCATATTTTCTTCATTTGAGACGATCGTGCTAAAGTAAGCTCTGCAATTAAATTTCAGCTGACTTTTCTGTAATTATCACAGATTCATCTAGTGGATTACATTTCTATCTTGAATTTAGCTCATTATCGTTCTCAGGGAAAATATCAGCACCATGAGCTTTAGAAATAGGTCTTATATTCTTATACTGATGTCTACTTGGTTTACCATAGCATTGATCATCAGAGTTTTGTTTGCGATTTTTAAATATTATATGCTGTTTTGTATTTTTTTTTCCTTGTTTCATTTTGGGCATCAGCGGCCGGGCAAGAGCCAGTTCATCCAGGATTTTGATGTTTACCAATTTACGTAGTTTTATATAACCGTTCCAATTTTCTGATTTTAAACAGAAAAGTTATATCAAAATATTTTTTTAACCAACTTTCATTTTAATAATGAAAATTTGATAAATTACGTAGAGAACGCTTTCAATGTGTTTCTAAAATTTTGACATTTGCTAACATACTTAACATTTCTTCCTCGTTTGTTGTCGAGAATCGGTTTTGGAGAGCCATCTCAGTTTCCGAACCACTACATCACTTCTGAGGGTCCTTAGCCGAGTAAGCTGAAAAAAGGCTAAACCTCGGAATGAAAGACACTGAACTGAAAATTTGTGTGAACCTTTATTATGACTTTCTCAAGTTATAATAAATCAAAGTTCAGAAAGTGTGACGAAAATCGTTGTTTTTTCTTATTTATCTCATTTGTATGCGTCCATCGTCGTGAGATGTTTTTATTAAACTTGCAGAACTTTAAATTCTCTACAAGTTTGGCCTTATTCATATATATATTTTACATCATCAACCGTTATCTAGATATAACGCGGATAGCTCTGGAGCAAGGGCCAAAATAGGGTGCTCATTTAGGAGGAGTGTTCGGGCCCGAATCTCGTTATTGTAGTTGGATGGTATGCAATGTTCTTTGTTATTTTTATTTTTCGAAAAGTTTTAATTTATGTTATGAACCATATTGTTGAAAAGGAAGAATGAAGGAGTATCGACGTGTATTTGTTTACGTTCCCAAGAGGATTATATATAATGTTAATTCAAGCGATTTACTTTCGACAAGCTAGTGGGTCGGTTTCTATTATTCAGTCAGTTAACTGCAGGCGCTCTCTACCAGTACAATTGAATTTTACTTTATCCATTCCGTACAGTATCATCTTATTTTATTATTTTTATGAACATCTTATTTTATTATTTTTATGAACTTCTTATTTTGCTGTGCTGGACTGGATTGATCTCTCGCCCGTCTCGAAATGATAAAGGGCTCTCGCCTACACGGTACCGCTAGTATTGGTTCGTACGAACATAATTACATTCTTTTATGGGCTTAAAATTAAGTGTTCATAACCATGCAAAAAAGGCCTAAATACTTGTTACTTATTGATTAATTTTTTTTTGTGTGTTAAGGTAACTGCGCTTTACCAAGTTTTATTTCATTTTAATGATTATATATTTTTTTTTTTTGGATAACAATAGTAATATACGATAATAAGGAGGGCGAGGTGAAAAATTTGGTGGGCGGGATGTTCGGCCCCGAATCTTGTTATTGTGGTTGGGCTGTAAGCAATGTGTTTTTTTTTTTTTTTTTATTTATATTTTGAAAATTATTGTAATATTTCGACCACTGAAATTCGAGGTAGCGTGGGATCGAATATTCTGTTCATTCACATTATTCTTAATTTAATCATAATTAAATTTGATAACTTGAAATTAAGATTCATAATTTAATCATTATGAATCTTAATTTCTTTCATTTTTAACGTGAGAATTTATCGAATTTGAACCTTTCATTAATTTATTTTGAATTTAACTTTTAACATGGAGTCTGGTGAAAAACATTTGAAGTATCTAGAGTCGAAGTCGTTGATGCTTCAAACAAAAATTAAGAGAGTGACAGACCAAGGAAAGAAAGTTGCCCCTGAAGTTTCACAAAAACCTCTTTTTTACGCCATGTATGATGACTTAACTTCCCTTCGGCTACAAATGGATCACACTCAAGAAGAAATTACAAATCTTTCCTTTCCAAGTCTCTAACATGAGACAGTTTGGGTGATGAAACAAGGAGATTTGAATGTTAATTACGAAATAGTAGGGCATTCCCAATAAAACAAGGCTTGTCTGCCATTCCAAATCTGCAAAAACTGTATGCATATCTTTTTTTTAAATAAATTAAATTTGCTGAAATTTGAGCCCTAATCGAGCTCTTTACGTTTGTTAGTTCCCAATAGATAGTATTTAAAACAAAAACAACTTTTTCTTAAAAAAACGAGAAATCACTATTTTATGAATGTACTTGGATAAATATCATAGAATCTGTTCTTCCGACGAAGATAATGAGGTGAGGTTGAAGAGACTCATGAATCTCTTCATTAGATTCATCTTCGGGGTCCATCTCCAGTTTTTATACCGAGTTGAGGTCGCTTTATCCAGTTTTCCACATTCTTTACAATTGTTATTTCGATATGTCTTGGCACCTTTTAAGAGTAATATTTTATATCAATTCTGGTGGATGTTTAATCCTCTCCAAGATTGGATAATGCATTTTTAACTAAACCGCATTGGAGAATAGTTATTAAGGCGCAACCACACATAATTTTGTTTTGTTTTTTTAATATTTTGGCAGCTTTGCACGGTCCTGTATCCAGTTACTATTCCGAATTTTTATTTCGGACAACGGTTAAATTTTTATTTAACATAAAACTTACTGGAAATTTAACGCTAAATGCACTAGAAGTGAGTTACTGACGGATAACTGCAAAAAGTGCTTTTTCTTAGTTACTTTTCAAGATGGCGGAAAACGCACCGAAAAGAGAAGGTCGAAAACTTGGATTTATCACGAAAGGAGTAGCAATATACAATATAACTGAAAACCAAAATTACTCCACTTTTTGCAATCCAGAATGATCGGGAGATTGCGAGAATTTGAAGAGATATACTTCACGTAATTTAAAAGATTGATACTTAGTGGACACAAAATTTGGTTATCTACAACTTTTATCTGAGTTTCTCTCTTAGAGAAGTCATTTCTAAACTACAGAATAATATATAGTAATCTGTATCAGTATTTAACAAAATCACCGTTGTTTTCAACCACACTACTTTACCCAATTATTGTGTTACGGTACTCATTCGACACATAATTCAATACTCTTTGATTTGTTATACCACAATATTTTCGATATAATGCACCGTTTATGAATTATAGGCGAATACAAAAAAAAGTACAAAAATTGCGAGGTTTTTTCGATGCAAAAAATACTGGCGAGGTTGCTCGTGTTAGGATTTTTTTTTTTTTTTTTAATATATATATTTGTATTCCCCACATTTTGAATCGTAGAAACCATCTACTGATTGGCCTTGTATGAGAATCAGCAATATATTTGGGATAAATTATAATGCAATCACTATAATATCACGAGTACTAACACATTTATTAAAAGTTATAATGGTGAATTATTATTGCTTTCTATTTAAAAGCAGTTCTTGTTAAATTTTTTAATAGAAGTAGGAACCTCAACATTGAGCGGAAAATTAAGTTTTATTGCCTATTGTAGTGTCTGTGAGTGATTTCGCTACACTTCAAAGTAGTAAGAAGTGCAATTTTGAAATCAGAAAAATATTCTGAAGAACATAAGACCAGTTTTAGTTGTATGTTCGATGGGTGAATTTTTAGGATGTGAGAGCGTACTCTGGGCGCATCTGGTGCACACTTCGCTATAGTTACAATCAGCCAGACGCGCAGTTTTGTGTTTAGACATCACCTATAGGTGTTGAGACCTAAATCTGTCACTGGCTTCTTCACTATTAAACCTGTATATCCCTTCTCACAGTATTCCTTCCTTTAAAAAATCCTTTATCATCGTGCCTTCCTTTTGGAATTCCATGACCTTGCATAAAACATTATCTCTCTCTTCATTTAAAAAGCAATTATTTCTTCACCTCTTTAATCCGATGATTAAATAGGTGAAGAAATAATTGATATCTGATTGATATCTTCCATGAACATATAAAAATAAAAGCAAATGTATTTCTATGAGTGCAAATTTGTCTATATATATTTATCTGTTTGTAATTTCAATACTCTGATTTATATAACACATTATTGTATATCTCATTTTCTAATTTGGGTAATTACTTCATTACATGTAAAAGCCAGACAAATGTAACTGTAATTGTACAATTCTCTTATTATTAGGGGACTAGGTGTCTCAGAATATAATTGCTTTTCTTTAAAAAAGATAATCATCAACTGCTCTATTGCATTTAACTAACTCCAATTTGAGTTGTATTAGACATTTGCACGTTCCTGAGATATCTAACTTTTCTAGGGTTGTATTATGTCAAAATCTGGTACAAGTTTTTTTTTTTTTTACTCAACTTTATTTCGGGAACTATTAGACGCACAGATGCATATTATCACTCAAATTAGTGCTAGTTAAATGTAATAGAAATGAGGTCATATCAGTGACAAGTTGTTACATTTTAAACCGAAGCAAGCCTATATATCTTCATTACCTAAATAAATAACAAATTTTCAAAAGATACCATTGGATAAAGGGCAATAGCTAACGAAATATTGATCTAGGAGGGACGGTGCATGGAGTGCCATTAAAAACTTTTGATTGGGTCCCCTCAGGTGAGCTAGCTGGAGGCGGACTTGGCACTCTTCAAGTCTTTGGTCAGCAAGTTGGGAAGTTGTGTAAGGCCTGCTCCAAGTTGGCCCAATTCGACAACAATCCATAACAGACATCCACCTCCTTTGATTGCCTACCAACCGTCCTTATAAACTGCACCTAGCAAATCTCGAAAAACTTTTTTCAAGACTTGGAGCGGTGCTAACAAATACATCCAGCTCTTAACAGGTCCATGAGTTCGATGTTTTTGCTCACAGTACTCTATAGATCATCCACACCGTTTAATTAGGTCTCTATCGGGTTAGGAAAGTTGTTAAAATTAATATTTGAATGATTAACCAATGGAATAATAAATCAAATATTTATGCTGATAAAAAACAAAAAAAAAAATTATGTTATAAAATTTATCTTTTTTTTACATTCTAATAATGTAAACATCCTTTTTTTTTTAATCATCTATTTTTTGTTAGCAATTAAAAATCTTTCAGTTCTCTTGATAATGAATATTTTTCTTGGTTAAAGAAATAAATGACATATAACTTAGTTTGAAAATTAAGCAATCTTTTTTTATTTTTATAGGAATTCAAGAGTCCTCTAAGTCTTAACTGTTCGCTGCCAATGATGGATTAATTCACTATTTTAAAAATGGTTTACAAATAATTTATTTACATTGTTTGGGTCCATATGATTGTTGTTTTATAGTCACGATATAAGATAAATTTCGTTCAACTAAACGGAAAAAATGTAATATTATAACGGTACTGACTAAGGATATAAAGCTCACCGCAAGGGCTGTATCATTTTTCATGCCCGACCTACAATTCCAGCCTCAACATATTCAACAGTTGGTCTTCTTAATGGTCCTCTCTGGTTCGATATCCATTGTTGTCCTGTCTTCTGGTTCTGTTGTAGCATATCCACTTCCATCCCTGTTGCAGGCGATTTATATAAATACCCTTCCGTTCAAGACTACGAGGAAGCTTGAAATTGAATTCTCAGCAAGGCATTTGCTCCTCTCATAACTAATGCATAGTTATCCATATTTTGTACTGGTAAAAATCACATATCTATTGCGAATCATAAAAAATATACTGTCAGTACTCTAATTAATTTTATAATTATATTATTTTAAAAGTTGAAATGTACAGAAAACCGATATTTTATTAATTTAATTACTCCAAACTGTGGATTTTTATTCTCGACTATCCAAGAGAAAAATAAGAAATATTTTTTTCGAGAAATTACTTCAGCAAAGTCTTGTAAAATATCTGAGTAAAAATTAATTAGATAAATAAATTAATCTTTAAAAAATAATGATTTTATGAAATCTCGTATTTGTATTACGATGTATTAATGTTTAATTATTAACGTATGCAGTTTTAGTAGTATAAGTTTAGTATTTATCCTTCAATGATATACTAAATTTTAACATGTAACACTCTGATATAATTTAATTTATTTATTTATTTATTTAATTTATTTATTTAGTAGTACAACTTTAGTATTTATCCTTCAATGATATACTAAATTTTAACATGTAACACTGTGGTATAATTTAATTTATTTATGATAAAATTTTGTCGTTGTAGTTAGTTTTTAGCAAATAATGTTTTGTTATTTAACTTCGTTTCTCATATTATTTTAGTAAGGTGACATTTAGCCTCTTATTTCTAATATGTATCTCAACTTTTGTACTTTTAAATTTAATTTTAAAACAACTTAGTATAAATAATTTTGTATTTTGTTTATTTCTTTTTTAAAGTATATGCATGCTGTAGTTATTGATTATTAAAGTTTTAATTGTTATTTCTAGCTTGTGATATATTATTGTATTTCCGCATTTCGAATTACCTCCTGTCCTATATCCAAAAATCCCGGATATTCAAGATAGGTTGCGGTTAGTTCAAAGTGATAAGGAGTTTATAAATTTTCAAGAAAAAAATTTCTATGAATCCTAAGAAGCATTTGCATGCTTCTTTGTGTTCGCACGTTGATAAACTGAATAATATTTATAGTTATTTATGCTTGGCTTCTTGCCGTGATATATCGACGGCTGAGTACCTAATGCTTTACAGTAGGGACAAAAACTGTTTAAAACGCAATTAAAAATAAATTTTTCGTGTATTTTTGATGAGCCAACTGAAGAATACAATAATGTTTTTCAGTTTCTTGATTGTTACTGATAATAGGTGAAGTGAATAAAACTGAGAACGTGCTCAATCCTCAAAAAATTGAGCACGTACTCAATCCTCAAATAACTGAGCACGTGCTCAATCCTCAATAAACTGAGCACTTGCTCAATCATAAAAGAAAACTGAGCAGATTCTCCGGTTCGATGTGAATAAATAGAAGTTACAAGATCGAATACTTGTTAAGTGTATATAACACGTTTTCCAAATATTTGATTCGGAGTACCTGCTCATCTTTCTAAGTGGATATAACTAATAACGTGCTCCACTTTGTAAGTAGGTACTCAGTAAAATGCCGATCTACTCTATAAATATTATCTTAAAAAGTCTGACATGTAAAATAAAAAAATAAAAAAAATTAGGTTTTGATAGGGTTTGATAGGTTTTGAAGAATTAGGATTGATTTAAGCTGATAAAATCGTTATAATTGAATTATTTAAGAATTTAAAGCATTTTAAAGCAAATAATTTGCTATATGATATCGTAAAAGATTTGATGTTATTGAAAAGCAATGCGAATTGGACATCATTTATAAATTAAATTGTGATAAGGTTATTACAATTGAAGTAGTATAAAAAGAAAGGAAACAAGTTGATAATTGAATAATTTAAGGATTTAAAGTGTTTGAAAAGCATATAAATTGCTAAATGATGTAAAAGATTTAATGTTATTGAAAAGGAAGTAATTCGAATAATTTATTATCAAAGAGTTAATGTTTTTATATGTTAGCAAATAATTAATTGTAAGTGAATAATTATAATTTATAAATAATTAATTAAATGATGATTAGTATTTAAGAAATATGGCATACTTAATAATATATAAGAAACAACGTAATAATATTCTAATTTTTTTTTTTTTTTTATGGTTAATCAGATAATTTCATAAACGTCGTGAGAAAATTAAAAAAAATTAATTTTGAAGTAGGAATAATTCATGTAAACAATTAAATGAGTATAGATCATTAAATGAAGTACTTGCTCGCCTCACTAAAGGAACATAATATATTAAAAGAATTTCTTATATTGATAATTAAACTATATCGAAAATCATTTGACATCCGTTGATGGTATAGAAGGATCAATCTAATTAAAGATTAATAAATTATTTGCCACTTTTATAGATTTGTTTTATTGAAAATTAGTTTCGAATGTTATACATTCTTCCTCAGTTCTAAAAACACACAATAAAATTCAAAAATAAGCAATTCAAAATATAGTTTGGTATTATTTATATATATATATAAAAAAATAAGATGTAATATTAATCAGTATTAAAACATTTATGAATTATGAATTTAATTAAGACAAGAAATCAAATACATGGTGGCACTCACCAAGGTTTAAATGGATTTTATCAAACAGAAAAGTTTGTACTGCTTTCTTCTCGCATTGAACTAACAATGAACGAAAGGTAGTTAGGATGTATATAGGTAAACGGTTTGAGAGTCAGGGTTTTTCAAGTAATGCCGATGAGTTATTGGTTTTTCTGTTATAGGCGGGAATAAATTTAAGATTGGACTATTGGAGATATTTATTTGGTCATTTAAGCAAAAATCTGGATTGGATTTGAAGGATTTTATCATTTCAAGTGCTTCGTATATATTTAATTTGAGGCTGTTTTCAACGGGATGTATTAATTTAACTCCTGAGTATTTGATGAATTTATGTTTTTTTTTCATTTAAATGAATTGCAAAGTTGGAATTCTCTGCCTTATTATTATATGCATGTACCATATATCCTCTTTTAATCTCTGATTTAGCGATCTTCCAGTTTTCCCGTGTATTTGGCTGCACAATCATTACAATTTTGTTTGTATTCTCCGCTTTTTTGGAAAGGGTCTATTTTGTCTTTAGGAAAAGAGAAATATTAGGATAGGGTTTTTTTCTATTTTAAATGCAAGGTTTAATCCTTCATTCCTTCATTTCCGACTTTGATGGATATAGGGCCGTAATATGGAATCAAAACATAATGTTTCGGGATGGGCCTACCTTCGAGGGTTACTGAATAGATATCGTAATTGTATTTTTTTTTAAAATATGATTGATAGTGTTTTTATTTTACACGTTATTTTTTGCTATGGAATATTATTTCAATTATTTCAATTTCTTTATTATAGCACTTTTTATTTAATGGATGGTACGTTCAAAAGATGGTAAATCATGCTATTAAAGGCTGCAGCCAATACTTTATAGTTTAACATTTGTTAGGTACTGACAAGCAGGAAGCAAAACAATAACTTCCTGGGTTATAAACCCTATTCCATAGGTTCAATGGCATATGATAACTCTACGCTAGAAGACAAATCCAAATCGAAAATTGTGCCTTACGAAACCAAAACAGAAATTCATAGAAGCAATCCAATTGAGGACATTCTGCACTGCAAAGAAATGGCTGCAAAAATCTAAAGCACATGAAGTATTTAAAACGGTGGGAGCAAGAATTTGCTGCTGGTGGATCTATTAGGGAAAAATTAAAATGATAACGTATACGATAATTTCATGGATTGAGGCGTAATAAACTACCCGTCACAACACGTATGCTACAAGAATGGGCAGTTATACTTTAAATATAGCAACTCATATGGAGTCTTAAATGTTTTATAATACTGATTTATATTACATCTAATCTAATATATATATATATATATATATATATATATATATATATATATATATATATATATATATATATATAATAATACCAAACTATATTTTGAATTGCTTATTTTTGAATTTTTTTGTGTGTTTTTAGAACTGAGGAAGAATGTTTAACATTCCAAACTAATTTTCAATAAAACAAATTTATAGAAATGGCAAATAATTTATAAATCTCTAATTAGATTGATCCTTCTATACCATCAACGGATGTCAACTGATATTCGATATAGTTTAATTATCAATATAAGAAATTCTTTTAATATGTTCTGTTCCCTTAGTGAGGCGAGCAAGTGCTTCATTTAATGATCTATACTCATTTAATTGTTTACATGAATTATTCCTACTTCAAAATTAATTTTTTTTTGTCCATGTGGATGTGGGAAAATGCCATTCGTAAAGTGAGCACGCTGCTGAATTTTGCAATGTTTCGAGTGTTTTTACAAACTATTTCATCCAAAAGTTTGCAAAGGATAATTTAAGAAATTTGATTATTTTGTATATATGAAAATTTAAGGTAGTATTTTTGTTTAGTTTTATTGTAAAGTTAATTTAATCAGTATTATAGTTTGTAAATATACATTGATTTAATTAAAAAAATATTTTGCCAGTATATGTTTGTTTTGATCATTATATTTTGTCAACTACTTACAACCAAATCATTGCATACAAGGTATAGAAGCATAACTTGAAATTCAATATTTTAAGTAAACTAACTAAGGAATTTTTTTTATGGAAAAACAGAGTAGATATTCCTTTCTCCTATCCCTCTCTTCTCCCCCCCCCCCCCCCCCAACTATAAAACTACTAAAATTAAAGTAATTATAAAAATAGTATTTATTATAGAAATAAAAAAAAACATTCAATTTTTTTCAAGGATTCAAACAATCGTCCATAAATCTCGACAAACGATCCTAACCAAATTTCGGTCGTCGTCAAAGGCTCTTAATAAAACCTAAATTTCGATTTTTTTTTGTTTGTTATTCGCTTTTTTTACACAAAGTTTCTAAGATAATGCCATAGTTATTTATATGTACGGAAAGAAGAAACTTCCTTCTTTTTAACAAGCCCAAGAACTTCGATATCGGCTACACTGTAGACGAGATATAGAGCTTCATACCAGAAAGTAATTTGAAAATTTTGAGCAATCTCGGAACTGTATTTTTTTTTTCGTTTAATTTTCATTAATGCTGAATCAAAATCTGCCATCATTTTTGGTGTTAAAAACTCTGTAAGGTTAGTTTATTTAATAATTTAAACAATTTTTACTTACTTGTACTGAATAAAGGAAGTATTGTAATCAAGGAACATTTTCGTTTTTCAGATTTCAACAGAAATACCCATTTTGGCCATCTCTAAATCCATTTTGACTAGTTTTGTTCGTCCTTACGTGCGTATCTCGCATAACTAAAAAACGGTTGGCCGTAGAAAGTTAAAAATTTTATTTAGGATTTTAAATACACCCTTATATATGTGTGTGTGTATATATTCACAAATGTTTAATTCTATCAATTTGATTTACGGCCGTGGAAATAATCATTTGAAAGCATATTCGTTTCAGGACAGGTGAGAGAGGAAAGTATAAAGTTTCCGGATCATTAACTAAGCAGTGAAGCGTGGCTATCGGTTACCTCTCTTTTCCTTCCAAAACATATTTTCTTGTTTTTGTGGTGGGACACACAGAGATGTTCGTTATCTTTGTTATATTATTTGTAATATCATAAATCAGACATTTTTTCTCCGCTTTCTTTTCTTAAGTTTATAATAATATTTAACTTTGAAGACATAATCCAGTTTTTCTGATTTCTCGTTGGCTGTGATGATAGTTGCTTAATTAGAACATTTTGTTGACTTATGCGTTGAAGTTGTAATAGCTGATCTAAAAATAAATTGCCGAATTACTGATTATCATACATTATAATTATATCTTTCCAAGCAAAACTTATCGCACCCGTCGTGGAATACTTTAACATCTCAAAAAATCGAGATCTTGAGTTTGTGACGGAATTCGATTCAGAAAGGTGTGGAAATTGTGTGGAAAACACCATGCTAAGTATAGTTCATTGGTTAGCCAAAAGATAGGGGTAATTACAGTTTTGGATGGGAGGTATTACGCCAGATGCGTCCGTGGAAGACCATGGGAACTCAATTTCCCAAAATACTACTTTTTTGAGTTCTACAGCAGTCCACGACGGGGGGGCGATATGTGTACGGGATTAATGCTATCTACATAATAGTCAAACATTAATTCCTTTTGAAATTTAATCGGCATGAAAACTGGAAAGTTTACTAAGAAAACACAAGGCTTAATTATATTTTCATTTAATTAGTGTTCTATGTTGTGTGAAAGAGGTTAGCGAAAATCTTATCACACTGCACAGCTAAGTTAAGTCAACAATTGTCATCATATTAGTTGACTCACTTTCGTGAAAGTGACAGGTGCTTTGGACCAAATACCGTGGATTTCGAACAAGAACAGTGTTTTGATTCAGGATATTTGTAACTGAAATCAACTAAGGCTATATCATATGTAATTAAAAAAAAAAAAATGTTATTCAATATATATATATATAAACAAATGCTTCGACACTTCAATCAGTTTCTACATTAGACTGTTTAACTGTTTAAAGACGTTACTCCAATAATTAAGCATGAGAATTTTCCATCGATGAAGGTATATACCGTTATGCACTTAATTATAGGATTTTCGCTTCCTGTTTGTCATGTAAATGATGGTATTTAAATATTTTCATGTCAATTATATTTAAAATTAATTTTGCTTTTCGATAATTTTACTTTGTTCATTATTAATATTATCGGTTAAATTCTTAACGTGGGTAGTTGAGACATTAATGCATTTTTTCGAAATAACCTCCGTAATTTTGTGCCGAGTTTCTAGAAACTATCTATAGATCAGGCTTTGAGATCCCTGTGACACGAATAGTAATAAAGCTTCAGTCATAACTCCTCTCCGGACCATATTTCTTCCGCGGGACCTGACCGGAATATCTGGACGAAGCCTGTCGTTAAGCCAGCAGCCCTCGTGCCGGTTAGTGACAACCTGTAGTTGTCGCGTTTCGTTCTCTTCACTTTTGACCAAATTCCCTCCTCCCCTCTACCAAGTTTATTATGCCTGATATGAAAATCTAGAAAGAATAATAATGGAATTTCATTATTTATTTCTTGGACGCCAAGATGGCAGGTGCAGGTCTGTTATTTTGTTTTATCACTGCCGAATATTTTTACTAAATTAAAAATTCTCTCAATGTCTACTTTTTTTTTGTTCTGATGACATTAAAACAGTCAAAGTATTATGTTAAATCTTTATTAAGAAAATAAAAATAAAAAGTTGCTTATTGAATTTTAATTCGCGAGCTAGTTGGGAACTAAGAAATCTCAAAAAGACATTTTGTGTCGAATATGAAAATACATTTTTCACATTAAATTCTTTAAAGTTAACAGGATATGTAGTGAGTGAGACATTAGTGTTTTAACAACTTTAGATTCGATTGTCTATTCCGGTCATTTTAGTCACGTTTTGATTCGCTGATTTTGGATAACCAAGGATAATTAAATACTGCATCAACTTGTGAACCGGTCAATACCAAGTCAAGGGTTCTCTGATGCGGTGAACGTCCTATAGTAAGTAGTTCAGTCTATGAATGACCAAGAAGTGTTTTGAGAATGAAATTTATTGCATTCACTTTGTTTCTAGTCATAATATGACACCGAAATATAGAAAAAGCTTCTTTGTGAAAGAAAACAAAAACTATTATACATATTTCTGTGTTCTTTATTGATTAGAAAAAAAAGTGAATGACTTTTCTGTGAAACGAAAGGATGAGGTGCTTAAAAGACGTTTGACAAAAAACGTGAGGCGAAAATCATTTTCCGGAAATTGCTGATTTAGGAAAACGAAGATCTTGAAAAGTATAACAAATAAGAAAAAAAAATACATATAAAGATTCTTTCAGGATATTTTATTAGCTTTAATTTTGTATGAATCAAAAGTTTCAGTACAACGCACCGTTTTCGAGATATGAGTGAAAATCGAAAAAAGGTACTTTTCCTCCTATGGATTACTGGGGACTTTTAGTATGTTTACCTCCTATGTACCTCAAACAAATTTCCAATGACAAATGCTTCCTCCCTCTCCATGTTTTATACATTCTTTCGTTGAATGGTCAGTGTGAATGTAAAGTGAATGTCAGTAAATCGAGCCATCGGAGTCGAATCCCACTGGATGATTGTATGAAGAATTACGGTAAAGCAATTAGTATAGTATAATTAAAAAAATAGAACTATGTAAATAAATAGAAAAGTAGAAATAGAAAATAGAAAAATGTAATTAAATTTACATGTTTTTTTTTTTATTAGAGAATAAAACATTGAATTAGAAAAATAATGTCTGTAACAAGGTAGTGTTTATAGGAAATACATTATGTAGCGTTTTTGTTTTGTTTTTTACTAACTACTTAGAATTATTATATTTTAATTATGTTCATGCTTTAGCAGAATATTTCTGAGCCAATGTTGGCAAAACAAACGAAGCTCTTATATTCTGTTTCGGAATTCGCGTTTTGTATTAATTATATATTTTGATACAGGATAATTGACTTTCAAAATATTTCAGAAAGCTGTGTCACCGAATCAAAAAGAGAATATGAAATTTTTAGTTTTAGAGTTTGAATGCCAAGGAGGAAGTAGATAAGGAAAGACAATATCTATAATATGTGAAAAAAACAAGTTTCGATATGCCAAGAACTGAGCCAATAAATCGATTGGAGTAAGAGGAGTGACGTCTTCAATTCTAACATTATTTTATAAGCAAATAACTGCTCCTTCGTAGTTACAATACTATTTTGAGGTCAGTTATCTTCGAAATCGCTCATAACCGTTCTAACTAAGGCGTTATTATTAAGATTTGGTTGCATAATTTAGTCTTAGATATTTTAGTTTTTTTTTTCTGCAAGACTTGTCAAAAAGTGGAGTTAATACATAACGTTCTAGTTATTCGAAAGGCTGCCAGCAGAATGTGTTTGTTAAGTTATTTGTCGATTCTTACACAATGCACTATGGGCATAGGATAACTACGTGTTTCATCAGAACGAAACGTATCAAAAACAACCCGAAGTTCCAATTCGAAGGCTTCTTAGTTAATGGCTTATTTAGTTTTGTTCTCGTTTACATTCGTAATTATTAAACCCATTTCTTGTTAATAAACGGGGACTTTATGTGATAAATCTCACAGCGAGGACCTAGGTGAAAAACATGTTAAATTCCTGCATTTTACAACTCATGAAAGGTACTTGTATGTGTGGACATAAGTGCTATCTGTACCTTTTTGGAGTTCATATGAGTTAGTTCATTCAGGATACGTCTGTGGTACAATATATTTCGGAACCGTTCGGTATTTGTTAACATTCAATTTTAATTCGATCTTTTTGGAGGTTGGGAAGTATTAGTATTTAAGAGTTGTGTGAGCCATGAGCACGGTTGTAAGTCAAAAACTAAGCTATATTAAACTTTCTCATATTGTTTCATTACCAATTATATATGTGATACAAGATATTTTCCTATTGATTGTGCAACGCTTATAAACCCAAGAGATATGTAATCAGATGTGGTGTTCTCATTCGTTCTGATTTTTCGACGAAGGACTTTTCGCGATTGAGAAGCAAATATCTTCCTCTGAAAATCTGCGAGTTTCCCTACTTAGATGGATAAAATGAGGACGAGAAAAGGTTTTATTGTGGATTGTTGAAAGGTCGTTCTTGACGAGAGGGCAATGAGTCGGCGGGTTCTTGAGACATCGTGCTTGGCGAAAGGGGTTTTGGGTTTTTTTTGTAACGTTATGCTTAACGAGAGAGCGATGATTCGGTAGGGTTCATGTGATCTTTTACTTGACACAATACCCGGCAGGGTTATATTTAATGAGGGGACGATGAGACGGTGGGATATTTGCGATGTTGTGCTTGACGAGAGGGCGATGAGCCAGTGGATTCTTGGGACACGAGTTTCCCATTACGTTTCAGCATATTACCAGAAGGAAAACTTTTTTGTAAGTACAATTCACACAATCGTCCCAATAGGAATTTAAGATTCCGAAAATGCAAGAAACGGTCGTGTCTATAGAGATAGATGATGGTCTAGGTAGATAGAATCAGATGTCTAGGGAAACAGATAATGGTTTAGGTAGATTGAACAGAGATCTAGGGAGGTAGGTGATTGTATAGGTAGATTAAAAATGGATAACTTAAATTTTAAAAACTCAATTTTATTTGCCTAGAATATATCAAATACGTTGTATTGCTTAAAAAATAATGAAATGTAAATGTAATATCATAATTTTTAGAATTATCTGCAAAGAATATAAAAAGCAAACGATGAAAAAATAGCTCAATGCTTCTTGATATTAATGAATTTGGTGAAGGAATAAATAATTTTTTTATTTTTCTTGATAAAGAGTCATTTTCATTTATAAACGAAATTTGATTTTTGTGGGAAGTGTTCGAAGCCAGCTAAAATAGGTACACAGCTACTTTTCATTAACTACAGATGTAACCATAAGTTATATCAGATGTAACCATAAGATGTAACCATAAGTCAAGAAAATGAAGTTCGAGCTGCATGAAAAATGAAAGCGCCCGATCGTTTTTAATGTCAAAACAAATTTAGATATATGCTACATGAAATATGCTGTAGTGAAGTACACGTAATGAAATTTTGTGATGCAATTGACAAACGGAGGTGCTCAAAAAGATTTGCAGAAAAGTTTCGGTAACGGTGTCGATCTTTTTGAAAGAATATTTTAGGACATGTTGGAATTTTGGCCTCCAGAGTAATAACCGTTTGATATTGTTTATTATAAATATTTCTTCTTTTATTTTTTGTAAGTAAAATAAATGTTTCAGTAACCTATTCATTTATTCTTTTTTTATGGTAAGATATTTTATAACGATCATTGTTGTTACTGAAAAATAAATGGTGTACCTAATCTGTTAAAGACCTCCTCTTCTTCCTCATTTTCCCTTATTAACTATTGTATAAAGTTTTGGTAGATCCGGAACCACTGATAAGAGCTACGTGCTGTTTGATGATCGGGGATCAGAGATCGTGTTCGCTACTCCTTAATCACTTACCCCCCACCAGTAATAATATGCAAGGAAGGGGAGGTAAAGGGTATGTTTGGATTGGTGATCGGAGCTAACTACTAAGCTCGTGAAGTAAATGTTAAAATTAGATACTTATTAATCAATTATTTGTTACCGTTAATTGACACTATTTTATACATTGAGGCTCGAAATTATATTAAGAATTTACCATCTAACCTTTTAACAGATAATTAATGGGTAAGTATGCTAAAATATAAAAGGTGTTTAATTTTTTTTCATGTTTTCATATTCCTAGAAGTTATTTTTGTTCTTACCACTTATCACAAAATAAATTTAACCTAAGAGAATAGTGTAAATAAAATAAAAAAGTTTATAACTCTCGTTTGAGGAACTATCTTTTACCGATTGGGTTGGGTCGGTTAGCGGTTGTCAAACAGAGACCGTGTTTAGTTTGCCTCTGGCTGAAGACCAGTTTTGCTTAATATTCCCAATGGACCTTCGACCCTACTGAATACGAAATGAGTGGAAAATAAGCAAGAGAGAGGGGTTTCAAATCGATTCGGCTCCAATATGCCGCCTTTCGAAATGGGTTTAATTATGTAAAACCTAATAGAAACGAAATCTTTTACTTCCCCCAGGTGAAGAAGGTTCACGTTTGAAATAAATTTTTTTTCTTAAACCGAATTTCCACTAATATTTAATGTTCATCTTACAGGTGCGAAAACCACACATATTTTAAATGGGAATTGAATCAGGGGTTATATAATGAGTAAAATACTTAAATCTGTCATGAAACAACAGCCAATCAGATTAATTTCTATTAAGTGTTGGCAAATATACTGAATACACTACTTTTATTGCATCATAATAAATAACTGGTAGATTAAAATTAACACTTTTAAACTTCCTTAAATAATCTACATTACGAGTAGGGTCGCATCATTATTTCATTGTCTCACTGTCAGTCTGATAAGAAAACTTCTAACTCTTCCTAGAACACCAAGAAATTTAAAATAAAATCTATCATTTATTGTTAATATTTCTGGTAAAAATGAAAACAACTTGAGCAGCAGAGCTTCGTCACTAAGGTTATTTTTTTAATATAAAAACTAAATTTTCACTTCATTCATTTGACTTTATTTTTACTTCCTTGTACGAAGTAAAGGAAGTATTGTATTCGCGAATATTTTCGGTTTTCAGATTTCAACGGAAATATCCATTTTGACCATCCCTGAATCCATTTTGACTAGTTTTGTCCTGGCGTCTGTACGTACGTACGTTCGTTCGTACTTACGTTCGTATTTCGCATAACTCAAAAACGGTTTGCCGTAGAAAGTTGAAATGTTATATTTAGGATTGTTGTAAAATATAGTTGTGAACCTCCCTTTTTGGTCACTGCTTGGTAACCGGAAGTGGTACTTTAGGAAGTCGTTTTACTAAAGGAAAACGACATTTAATAACGGAATGAGACCTCCAGTGACAAGTGTGTGTGTGTGTGTCAATAGATGGATGTCGCGACGCCGAGTGTCGTTTTTACTTTAATCTTCGGAAACTAGTAACCAAATTCAGTATCACTTTTTGAGCCACGGATTTATAATTTAATAGGCGTACAAGGAAGTCATGTGTTGCCCATATCAGATATTTATTTTTGTTTCTAATAGTTAAAAAAATTTAGTTCCATAAAAATGAGCTCTTCAGAAATTGAAAATTGTTTCATGTCGAAATTATTGGCATTGATAAACTTTCTTGTGCCAAAATTTAACTAAACAAATCCCTCCAAAGAAATTTAGGTGTCACATTACGCAACTTGTTTTAAACATTTTTCATAATATTTTTTGTAGCACAAAAATAGCTCGTTATTTTTAGAACGTTACAATATATGTATAAATTCTCAGTAAGTAGTAGTGGAGGCCGCTACAAAATCATTATTCCGGTAATTTTAGCGGGATTCATGTCCATACACGTCCTTAAATTTGCATCGGCGTGTTCATTCTTGCCGAAACTCTGTTTTACCTCCCAGGATTATGTTTCTTTTTTTTTTCAAGACCGAAATTTATTTTTGATAAATGTTATTAGCAGATTGTGAATTTGGGAAACTTTGACTATTTCTAAATTTTTACACTATCTCACATTTGGCTCACAATAATGCGTAAGGATGCATAGTGCACCACATTCCGCTCGACCGCATAAACCGGTGGTAGGTACCCGTAAGATGGAACCATTCTAGCGGGTTTGCTGATCCAAGCGAGCCCACCTAGTTAACGGCTGAAATCGAGCAGTTTCATCTCGAAGAGAACTGCCGCGTTTTAAGCGGCCGAGTGGAAAGAGGTTTGCGGTGCATTATGTACACACCCTTACATCGCGAAACGTTGCAGTGGTCTCGTTTGCCATATGAAATCATGGGTGGACCGCATATAGGTTGCAACAGTGTATCGCGCAACGATCCGAAACAAAAGCTCTCTGCCTAAGGTTTGGCAACAGCTTAATTTGCGAAAGCGTGGAGTCTGATCTCAGCTGTCTGTGTGGAGTTTGTTGTGATCAGTGTATTGTTTGTGTGTGATGGACGCCGGCATGCTATTATTGTTGTTTGAGATTAGGTCTGATTCGACGACGTTACCTCTAAGGACCACATAATGTGGACAAAATAGACTAATTATGAGAAGATATATCAAGAAAATTGTATGTGAAACTGTGAATCACTGCTTTCCAAATCTAATATGTAAAAATCAGAACGTAACAAAGGACATTACCAAGCACTCCACTGAAGAAAATATTTCTTGTTGCGAAAGAAGATGTTTTATTGTCCTGTAAGGGCCATAACGGTGCCCTGGGTAGCGACCGCACGAACTAGTACGAGACAGCTAGCTGCTATTGGATAAGGACGCTGATCTAGCCTCGGGGATCGTACCAGGATAAACGTTTTTTGTGAAAATATGTGATTGTTGTGAACAACCTTTATATAGTTGTTATACATATTATGTTGTAAAATTGTATATATTATCAATAGGGCACATACGTTACTACAGTTTTAGTAGCTAATTAAGTGCATTTTCTATGAAACCATCTAAAATATTTTAAAAACTAGTTTTTATCAAAGAAACTCAACGTATTTTGTTACATATTAGAGAATTTTTTGGCCGTTTAATTACAACTGCTCTTGAATCATCAAATTTGGTGTGAACAGCTTTAAAAAAGTGATGTTACTACTGGTGTTTTTAGTCTAATTCAATTTTTTTTTTAATCTTTTATAGTTCTCCGAACCATCCAACTTTAATAAAAGGTCATTTTTGGCGAAATCAAGCCAATTATTGAATGACTCCAATTAAACTAACTCTATAGTTAAGTAAAAAAAAATAATGGATATGGATTGTTCCCCTCTACGTAGACAACCAAACTCACTTCTCCATCACCCATCCATCAGTTACTTTACGTCCTCCCCTCCAGTGTTAACTGCTGTTTAATTTGTTTTTTTTTTTAATTGTTTATATAGTTATATTGTTTTATTCTTATAGTTATAGGTATAGGGAAGAGGGGGCGATTGCTCTCCTAATAATAAAAGAGGGGGCGAGGATATCATTTCGTCCCCCAATAATTTGATCTACAAAAATTAAAAATAAATAAAATTAAAATGAATAACCAAAAATCTGCATTAATGAATAAAATATGTAAAATAAAATCGATTAGAGAAAATTTGAAAAAAACGAATAACTGATGAGAATAAGGCTTCGAATTAAGATTAAATTTAAAGTAGAATCGAATTCTGTAAGTCGAGCTCCTCCTAATTAGCCTGATTTCGCCAAAACATTGGCCTTCTTAGTTCTTTAAATAACGTTCGTTATGTTGGAAGCTTCGTAACCTCTCTCTTTTAGTTCCTCTTTAATAATACTAACTGGTGATGGAGGTGCTTAATTACTATCCTGGGGTATCTGTCCTGTGAAAGCTGGAATGTGTGAAAATCTGCTCCCGCACTTCTTAGGCTTGCATTCAACTTCCTATAAGTTTCAGACGTACTTAGATAGATAGTCACACCTTTCAGTGTTAATTTAATTGTAAATTTTTTTTTCGGCTTTTCCTTCTAAAAATGAAATCAGTGCAGAGTAATCCTCCACACCATTAATATAATGTGGAGGATGCGTTTTGTAATTTTGCGCTGGACTTGTTGTATTTTCAGATTGTTCGTTGTAGTTCGTCGTTAGAGATTGAGATTAGGATCTGAAAAGTATTATATGTTTTTATACCTGCTTGACGCTTCTGGTTAGTGAGGTCCTGATCAATTGGCAGTGGTCTTTTAGGACCGCTATAGGACAGAAATGACAAATTTGCAAATTTAACATATCAAACTACGAAACTTATATTAAATGCCTCTCAACAAACGATGGAAGTCTCTGGAAGCATCCAAAGAAACTCTTAAAGCATCGTGAGGCGTCAGAATTCTTAAGAAAAGAGGACGGTTCTTGAGTTGTGTCGGACAATGAAAAATCCGAGCTCTTTGCCAACCACCTTTCTTCCGTATTTACACCACATACTGACTTCACGAACACATAAAACGAGATCTCTGTAAATCATGAATTAGAATTAATTTAAACATTTCAACAAACAGCGTAGTAATTACCACTTGTTATTTGATTTCATTGATTTATATTTTTAAGTTTTTTATTGGCTTATTTTTGTTTTTATACGCCACGCATTGAACCTACTATTTCTGATTGTGGGAATTTAAAAAGAGTTTAATACAATAACATTCGTTATTATAATTTCAGTTTTGAAATTTATGTATCGAGGGTCTTTAATAATTTATAAAAACCACACCGGAAATAAATTAGGAGGAGGAAAAATTAAATTAGGAGGAAATAAACTACACGTTAATGGGGCAGAGAAGGCTTATTATTTAGCAGTTTCAAAATTACTTAGTTCATTCCTTTTTTCCAGAAACTTACTAAGTTAGAATTCAGTAAAATAATTTTGTAAAGTTATAAGTAAGGATGGATAATGAACGAATCACTGAAGGGTTAAAAGCGTTAATCCGTCGGGCAAGCGTCCTAGGAATCGACCGAAATACCTTTCTCTACGAGTACGAGGATCATATCAGGGTTGGCTTTTCTTAGAATTTAGTAGAGGGAAATTTGTGGGAAAGGACCGTTGGCACTTTAATTAATTATTTATTATATATAATCTCAATTTAATTATTTTGTCGTACATCGTATTACTGCGCTGCAGAGGACCAAGATTTTGTGTCTATACAGCCAATTGGGCGTTCTTAGTTAGTCAAATATCTTATCAAAATCTGGTGTTGTGCGCACATCATACATCTTTCCCTTTCCACCCAATATAATAACAATCTTTTTAACATTAAAAAAAAATCAATCTGTTGTTGCCATCGTTTCTTATTTATAATTAACTTTTGTTATTCTAAACTAATAGTATGTGGTTGATCTCGTTGTGGCTATAGCGAGATCCCTCCTGCATATTGCGGCAAATGCATTTTAAGGGAGACATGAGTAGTGAGAGAGTTTTGGAAATTTAGCCATTGGGATTCTTTTTAAAGTGATGGACATGACTTTGTTGTTCGCGGGTATTTACAAGGGCGTATCCTCTCATTTTTGTCCAACACAGGATTAGATTAAAAATAGTGATTTTGCCTGGAAACATCACGAGTTTTAAAATAACAAGTGCTACTATTAAATAAGTATGGAGTAATTGTTATTATAATTTTTATGCCAATAATTTGGACTGTATCAACACCTAATTCTTAAATCATGATTTTGAGTAAAAATAAAAAAAGTGTTGATATCAAATGTAGTTACGTATTCTCTTTTCCCGTTTTCATAATAATCTTCAGAGACATAATAATAGACTGAATTACGATATGGCCATGGCTGGCATGACCGTTAAGAGAAAACTAAAATCTGCGCATCACAAAACTTTCCCTTACCACCCTATAATAATAATCTTTTTAACATATTGTAATTTTAAAGAGTTCACAAGCACTACTAAAATTAAACTCAGCAGAATGCACATCTTTACGTCTTCTCTCACAAAAGTACAGTAAAATAGTTTTTAATACAATTTTAATACGACTCTGTACACTATATATGTTATGTTTTTCAAGCTGAAAATATATTTTAAATGTTTCGGTTTAGTTTCCATGGAATCATTTTTTTCTATTGAATAATATAAAAGTTGAAATTATTTAGTTAATTATACTTTTAAATCCTTACATTACATTATTACAGGATGTATTGTTGACAACAGGTTGGTGGTTTGGTGAGAGGAGGTCTTCCGGACGCGCTTGGCTTTTCATCTAGGGTCTTGTAGTACTTATGAGATACGCTGTGTCTTTGCTAATACAGGCTCGCTTTGGATTATTTTTGTTTTTTTTAGGACCATCTACATCAAAGATTTCCAGATAAGATATTTATGTTAAAACATTTAATGGCTAAGTCTAGTCTGAATCACTCCATGGCTCCATTATCCTGTATCAGTTTATTACATTAATTTTGATAAATAAAGATAAATGTTAGGAAGAAGGTCGTTGTTTAATATCTAAGCCCATTATCAAGTTGAATATGTCTGATTAAGCATGATATGAATAGATTTGAGTAACATCATGTTATCATTAATCTTAAAAGTAGGAACATGATTAATTATACCTTATAATTGTTAATTATTAAACAATGGTTATCACAAATCAGGCTTTGGGAAAGGTATCCAATTTAGAAGAGTCAACAGGTAATTAATATTTAACCGTATTCTTCAATAATTTTGGGATCATCATCCTCAATGATTGCTCAATGGCATCCTTATGCAGAGTAATATTATCATCTAATCTGTAAGTCATATCAACCTAATTAAAACATAACATATAAAATGGCGCCGACTTGTGGGGAGTAATCACTGATCTATAAATACTAGCAAATACATAGAACTCATTGTCCTGCATATCTGTGCTCCTTAGCTACAGATTGAGGTAGATGCTATTAACTCATTATCGCTTACCGCCTTAAGATTTTAAGGGGTTCCATGATACCAGTAGGATTCCATATTACCGCTGCTTCCCTATAATTTTAGGTATTTTATATATGGTACTTTACTGGTCTTTCATTAAGTATGGAATGTTGGCTCTCTTCAGGGCTATGAAGGCTAACTACCTCAAAAATTAAATCTTATAAACAAATATAATAAAAGTATAAGAAAAATAATAAGTTAAAAGTAAGAAATTAATAAAATAATGGAAATAAAATTTAAAAAATCAACGAATCTTGTAAAAGAAAAAAAAAGTTATTTTAAGAATTAGTTTAAGAAAACCAACAAGTTAGTACACTAAAAGTATGAATGACGAAACTTAGGGATTCATTATATAAAATTTTGCACCATTTTTTAGTTTTATTTTGATCATCACCCTGTTTTTCCTTTTCCTTATTTAATAAAAATCACGATTATTAAAAGTTATTTGTATGCAGTTTTATTTCTATCACTTTTGTTTATTGACATGTATACAAACTGATCTATTTACTCAGAACTTAGAAGAGGGATGGTAGAGTGATATTGAAGGGGAGAGAGTAGGGATGGGGGTGGCAAAGTAATATTAAAAAACACCAATAAATTGATTTATTTGTAGAAAGCAAAAAAAAAAGCTTGCTTATAAGGACACTACCGAAGCGAACTGCATATTCATCGAATCCAATTTAATTTCCTATCTCATCTGATATGCGGGACAATAATGATGAGGTCAGTTGGTGAGCGATGGGGTTGAGACAGGTTCGATTTCGGCCAATATATATTCAGTGGCTCTCATTCAATTTGGACCCCGGCCCGTCGGGAAATATTGCTTCAATAAAATATATATTGGTTCGTACAGGCAGATCCACTCATCTCGCTCCGTCTCTTGTTTCTTCTCATTGTTTCTGCATCCTCTTATGGAGTCCCCTATGGTTTGATCCGTCCTATAGTATTTGATAACTGCATTTCTTCTAAAAAAATGAATTCTAACAAATCTGTAACGTTTATGACGCATTGGCTCTTACGTTTTAGAAATTAATCAGGTAAATAGTTTTTTGAGTATTTGTTTGTAATACGCCCCACCTAACAAAAAAAAGTTAGGGTGGTTATTTAAGTCATAGATTTAATTTTTAATTATGTTTATGAAATCAAATTTGGATAGTTACGCTTATTCTGATTCACGGTTAAGATTTTGTTTAATCTAAATTTGTCTACTAATCCATATATTTTATGGTAAATATAACATATTAAATTAATAAAAGAAGATTTTTTTGTGTCGTTGATCTTGACTCTTCTAGATCTAGAATTAATTCTTCTACAATACGTTTGCGGTATAGGGCATGCTAAAAGAAAAGATGAGTTGCAAAAAGATACTTACTATGGAGTTGTTTAGCAGAATTTATGTGGCGTATTAAGCTTAATAGGAATGATCCTTTCGAGCAAATATCGCAAGACGTAAACTTTCATGCTTTTTATATAAATAATAAAATTTCAAAATTAATTATTTGCTTACAAAAATAAACATCAATGTTAAAACCTACTATTTTTGTTATATTATATGGACCTCTCGAAGGACCTCTATCTTCGCCAAAAACTAGTATTATTGAGTAGAGCATTACAATATATGTATAAAAGACGGGACTCTCTTAAACAGCAAGGACGAGATACTTCAACGTAAGGCACTTTAGTGGCCTGCTGAATGAACAGGATACTGTGCCCGGAGTGGGTGAAGGAAATGAAGAAGAGGATGAAGAAGATGTAGAGCCACCAGATTTGGAAGAGGTTGTAGATGCAAGGGAGCGGAGTGCCTAACCACTGAGTTACAATGCTCCCGGTCCCGGGTTCGAGACCGGCTGTGGCAGATAACTGTTATTATGCTATTAGCCGTGGGTCGACCCTGTGGGATCGGGAGACCCTCCTGGAGACCACCCAGCCTTTATAAAATGGGTACCCTTAATTGGGGGAAAAACCTGGGATTGAGCGTGATCTCGGCCAAATCACCTCCTTGCACAACTGTTGGCCTAGAGAAAGTACGGTCCTTAACAAGTACTGAACCCAAGACCCTTCCTGGGTTGTAGTGGTACAGTTTTCTTTTTTTTTTTTTTTTTGTGTAGATGCAATCCAGAAAATGAGGAACCATAAGGCACCAGCTGAGGACAGATTGCCGGCAGAATTGTTTAAATATGGTGAAGAGGAACTGCACAGGACACATGACCTGATCCTCGAAGGCTTCATGAGAAGATGCCTTAGCAATGGAGCAATGCCTTGATATGCCCGCTTCACAAGAAAGGAGGACAATTAGAATTTGCTAATTACAGAGGAAGATCGCTACTCTCCTGTGCTTACAAAGTCTTCTCCAATATCCTCTACCAAAGGCTGACACAGCATGCAGGACGAGAAATTGGACAGAAGCAGACTGGCTTCAGGAGAGAAAAATCTACAGTTTACCAAATTCATACCATCAGAGTAATCATGGAAAGGACCCATGAACATAAGATGTCTACTCACCACTTGTTCGTGGATTTTATGAACGCGTATAACAATATCAAGCGTCCTAAATTATACGAGGCACTAAGAGAAATGTAGGTTCCTTCAAAGCTAATACGCCTTATAAAACGTTAGGTGTAGGGTCCGCATACAGTCTGAATACTCTTCTGAATTTGGCTCAAATAAAGGACTAAGGCAAGTAGATGCTTTGGCGTGCCTCCTGTTTAATTTGGTGTTAGAAAAAGTAGTGAGAGAAACAGGTATCCAGAATAATGGCACCATATTCAATAGATCGGTCCAACTGCTGGGTTATGCGGATGACCTTGATATTGTGGCAAGATCCTTTACTGCGCCTACTGAGTCTCTCTTAAGCCTACAGAGAGCTGCCGCACGCATGGGACTGACTATTAATGAAAACAAAACAAAATATATGTACATAGGAGGAGACAGACCTAAAGAAAGACAGATCGTCGTAGGAAGAGAGTGGAGGTTTATTTACCTTGGATCTCAGGTCACAGCAACAAATAATGTTTCCATTGAAATAAAGCGAAGGATCACAGCGGCTAACCGATGCTGTTTTGGTCTGTTGAAACAGCTCCGGAGCAACCTCATTAGCAGGAAAACAAAGGTTCGTTTATATAAAACTCTGATTATAAACGCCTATATATATATTAATGTCCTAACATACGCCTCCCAAACATGAACACTCCACACAGGATAGAAATAATCTCCTGGTCTTCGAGAGTAAGATCCTTCAGAAAATCTACGGGCTGGTAAGGAACGAGGAAGGCTGGAAATAAGGAACTCTATGAGCTGCTGCAGGTTATAGATGTTATGACCTTTATTAGGTTGGGACGCCTTGGGTAGGTAGGGCATGTTACACGGATGAGACCCGATGAAATGCCTAAAAAAATCATGGAAGAGGAAATTAATCGTCCAAGAAGAGTCGGACGGCCCAAGCTCCGGTGGATGGATGGAATGGTACAAGGACCTGCTTGGAGTCCGAAATTGGAAGGCAGCAGCCCAAAACCGAGCCGAATGGCGGAGGCTCATTGAGGAGGCCAGGACTCATCGCAGGGTTTTAGCGCCATCTGATAGATAGATTATATGCATGCATTATAGCAGCATTTTCATACAACTATAATACATTTAATAATTGTGTGTGCGTGAGGCAAGCCCTGCATCTGCCACCCCAAAGTAATCATGTAGCATGCATCCACTATAGTGCACTGGGTGCTCGATTCGGTACATAGGCATCAGAAGGCGAAACTCATTTTTTCAAAATGAAATAATTACATTTATAGCAATCTGAAGGGCTCATTGTAATGAAAACAGTATTCATCTACGGAGTGAAGTATATTTACAGATTTTTACTTTCCCTTACCTATATACGAAGTATATAGTAAGGGGAAGTATTGCGATCGTGAAAATTTTCGAATTCGAGTTTTTAACGGAAATACACGTTTTAAGGTCCTCTGAGTCCAAATGACCAATCTCGCAAAATGGCCTCTGTGTGTGTCTGTGTGTATGTGATCAGTCTAGCTCAAAAACGGAAAGCTGTACGATACTGAAATTACATTACATTAAGGTGTGCACATGCATGTGATGTTACAGCAACATTTTCGTCAAAATCGACTAACCGGAAGTGCCACTTTATATAATCGATTTTACACATTTTTACAATTTTCTCGCAAACGGCTCTAACGATTTTGATTAAACTTGCCTAAATTATTCTTCATAAAGACCTTTAACTTTTCATATATATGGTACATCACTGAGTTATTGCAGGAAAAAATGTTATGTTGAAAAGAATATTTTATTTACGTATAACTTCAAAAGCGTGCAATTTATAATAAATCGTCTATGCACTTGTATGAAAGATAATTAAATTATCTAAAAACAATAAAAGAATCATCAAAATCGGACCAGTATTAGCAAAGATACAGCGCATCGGACTAACCGGAAATTGCTATTATATTATGGATATTACACTTGTTTACAATTTTCTCGAAAACGGCTCTAACGATTTTGAAGAAACTTGCCTAAATTATTTTTCATAAAGGTCTTTAACTTTTCATTTATGAAGTAAATCACCGAGGAATTGCAGGGAAAAGAGTTATGATGAAAAGAATATTTTATTTGCGCATAGCTTAAAAAGTATGCAATTTATAGTAAATTATGTACAGAATTATATGAAAGGTTATTAAAGTATCTAAAAAAAAAAAAAAAAAAAAAAAAAAATCATCAAAATCGGACAAGTATTAGCAAAGATACAACGCATCGGACTAACCGGAATTAGCTATTATATCATGGATTTTACATTTTTCTCAAAAACGGCTCTAACGATTTTGATGAAACTTGCCAAAATTATTCTTCATAAAGGCCTTTAACTTTTCATTTATGCAGAAAATAACCGAGAAAATGCAGGAAAAAAAGTTATGAGAAAAATATTTTATTTTCGCATGGCTTAAAAAGTATGCAATTTATAGTAAATTATGTACAGAATTATATGAAAGGTTATTAAAGTATCTAAAAAAAAAAAAAAAAAAAAAAATCATCAAAATCGGACAAGTATTAGCAAAGATACAGTGTATTTTATGAGGAGCATAGATGGATGACCGAGCGCATCCGAAAGGAGATAGATGCGACCGAACCTCCTCCCACCAATCCGCCAATCTGTTGTAAACAATACGCTCTGTAACAAAGTAATTTAAGAATACAAAAACGGAAGTTAACTTAATAATTTCTACTTTCACATTATTTAATGGAAAGAAAATGTTTGCATAGAAACTAAACCAGCAACTTTTAAAATATATTTGCAGTTTGACAAAGTTAAAATATATAGGTAGTATACAGAATTGTTGTACTAAAATTGCTTTAAAAACTATTTTATTGTACTTAAGTGGGAGAAGAATTGAATGCTGCTGAGTTTATTTCAAGTATTGTTTATGTGAACCCTTTAGAATTATATTAAATAGATAATTATTATAGGGCGGTAAGGAAAAGTTGTGTGTTGCGCGCACCGCACCAGATTTTTTTTTGTCGAAACGTGTCAGATTTGGTTTTAGCACTCGGAAAAATCCCTATATTCAAATTTTCGGACAAATCTAAAAATAAATTTTTTAATAATTCAAGAAAATTCCTATAAATCAGGAATCATTTGAACAATTGAAACTAAATTTCGGTCATGAGTTCCTACGTGTTTTAGAACCTAGGTTAACCTGAAAAAACATCAATTTTGTTTTTATTTTCCTACCGAATTTTTTCACACAGACTTTTTAAGATAATGCAATAGCTGTTTATACCGTACGGAAAGCAGAAACTCCCCTTTTTCTAATGAGCCTAATCTTAGAACGTCGATATGGAATATACTGATGAGGTGTTACAGAGCTTCAAACCCAAACTTAATTTCGTGGCTTCAAAAATTCCCAGCATCCTCGGAAGATATATTTTTTTTTTCGATGCTATTTTAACAATTATGGTTTATTTGTATGCCGAATCAAATTTTGCTATCATTTTTGGTGTGATAAAATCTGTAAGGCTAGTTTATTTAATAATTTAAGCACTTTTTTAAATGTATTTGACTCAAAATCAATTGTTTTTTAATGTTTATATTTCTCCTTTGAAAAACGAATGTTTGCAAAAAGAAATGTGGATATCACTTTTCTAACTTGAGATATAAAATAAAGCAGTTTCAACGTGTTTTATTATTTTCTCCTCTCGACTCCTTTGGCCTACATTAGATGATTTTATATTTTTATTTTGTGGGGAATTTAATTACGTTGTAAATGAGGATTTGTATAATCGACGAAAAATGTATTCTTTTATGCGCAAATAAAATATTCTTTCCGTCATAACTTTTTTCTATATTTTTCTTGGGGGCGTAGTGCGTGTATGGATAGTTGAAGGGATTTTAGGAGAAGACTTGAAGTATGTTTCATCAAACTTTTCTAAACCGTTTTGGCGCTGCACTAATGGAAGAAATGTTTTTTCGGCTATTGCGCAGCAGCTATAACGCATTGGGTGTTCGATTTGGTACACAGCCATAAAGGTCCAAACCCTACAATACAAATGGAAAAGTAGCAAAGTGGACCGACTCGTTCAAGAGGTATGGATGGAAAGTCAGAATCATAGAAACAGAGTTTTACCTGCCAAAATTTATTATGTAATATATATACATTATATATATAACTATATAATATATAATATAACCATAATATAATATATATATATATATATATATATATATATATATATATATATATTACCAGAACCATTTGTGTGTTAGTGTATATGTGTGTATATATATATATATATATATATATATATATATATATATATATATATATATATATATATAACAAACACACACACATGGTTCTGGTAATATATATAGTTATTTATGGTCCTTGTTTTTTCAATGTAACAGTTCAACTAGCTATACCTGAATATGTCCCTTTTAACACTGGTAAAGATAATATGAAATCTATAAAAGGCACCTGGTGTTTCCTATTTAAGTGCTTTCGGTTTATTGGTGGTGGTAAAATATCTTTTATGTGTATTTCAGGTGCTGATAGCTACTATTTCCCAAGTGTATTGGCCACAATTTACCAATACACTCTGGGTTTGTAACAGCGCCCGGCGACCATTGTTGAGGTTATTCTCAATGAATACGAAATCTCTTCAATGTGAACGAAATTAGTTAATTCTCCAAAAACTTTGTTTATACGAAATAAAAACAATGTTTTACGATCCATATTCTTAATCTATTAATTAATTTATTCGTTTTACAGATCTAGAAATTATTTTGCATAACATAACACAAGCTGCTGAACAATTCATACATTCAATGAAGTCTTAATCTATGTTATCTGCAAAGTAGCTCTAGTTTATGATTTCATAAATGCTGGAGCACTTTACGAATTATTGAAGATGACCTTGATTGTTTTTCTTGTCATCAATCACTCTTAAAACTATTTACGCTGATAGTGAAAACAATTCTCTCTATGAATGAACATCCAGTGTTGAAATAGGTTTTGACCATAGGGCTTATCGTTGCGTTGGATCATCGCTATTTTAAAACCTTAAATTAGCATAAATCAATTAACTTAACATAATTAACTATTTAATTATTTTTCAAACGTTGATTATATTAAATCTGAAAAAATGGACTTATAACTTTCATACATTTGACGATCAGAATTATTAAAAAATGTAAAATGTTTATCAATATAAAAGTACTAAATACAACCTAATAATAGTACCGAAACCTAATCACATTCAGTCTGCTTTTACCATTTTTAAGTGAGAAGACGATTTAGTTTACTTTCGAACTGTAGATTTTATTATAATTACTCCTAACTTGTCTTATAGGCAATACCTAATTGGTAGAATTGGAATATTACGTAACTATAGGTGCTGCACTGCTATAAGTAAAACAATTTATGCACACTTTTTTCCTGAGTTGTGCCCGAAGGTTACACCTTTTACATATACATATATTGGATTAGCCATCGTCCTTTTCAGACCTTATCTGCCCGGCGATATACCTGGAGTATCTTCTCTGCTTCCGAAGGAGAAGTGGATTGGATCTACTATCATCTTCCAGTCGTATCGTGGGTTGTCTTCCTTGATCATTAGCTGAAGAAATTGCTCTCCGTCACAATTTGAAGTCCTTTCTTCCTATGCAGTTTCGCCTTCCCTGCCTCATAGATGGTCAGACTACGACGATGTGTCCTGCTGGGATCTTCATCTATCTGGTATACGTAGAAGGCCTTCCTTCTGCTGAATATGTAATTAGAAAATGTTTCTTTTCACAAACGTGCCTTTGTAAACCTATTCTTCTTAAGAACTATACCATATAATAAGAACTATACTCTTGCGACCACCATGACAGTTTAACTGTACTGCTCACTTGATAAAATATTCACTATTTCATCACGCTGGTTGGCACTGAATCGTCCTGTCCGCTACTAAAACTACTGTTAGCATGAGCGAAAGACTGTTTTTATATATGAATATTTAAGATCCATTTAATTACTGAAATATTTTTTTAAACCAAATGTATGAAAAAATCAAATTGTTGCTAATGGAAAACTGAGCCTGCATAATTAGATCTAAATTAAAGTTAAAATTTCAAAAATTCGTAGAACAAAACTTTATTTAAAAAATTCAAGAGACTAAAATTTACCATTATAAAAATTTAACAAATTTTTGACATTGCATTTATATTGTACATACAAACAAATTCTACAATAAAAAATTCTAATCACATAAATTTTAAAAGTGATTATTCAGAAAAAATAAAATATGCATAAATTAAAAATAATTGCATAATTTAATGAAAAATTCTTACACAAATGGGCGTTTAATTATTACAATGTAATAATTTTTAGGAAATTCAAACCATCTTAAACTTCTTTCATTTATTACAAATAGCGTTTTGGGCCCATTTTCAAGCCTCTCACCTTCTTATATTTTGGTGGTTACTTAATCATTTCTATATTCCACAAGTTATTACATGAAAAAAAAAACTTTTAATTTGGACATAAAAAAATTCTTAACCAAACAAAGAACATCTGATGTTCAGTTACATTTCCAGTTGTCTTTGGTTAAAATAGAATGAATTTGAGAATATTCTTATGCATAAATTAAAAATTTTCAATACTTTTTTTTCAAGTTGTGTCTTGAGGAATATGGAAATGATTAAATGACCACCAAAATGTTGGAAGATGACAGGCTTGAAAATGAGCAAAATAGACCCGAAACGTTATCAGTTTCAATAAAGGAAAGAAGTTTAAAAGGGTTTAAATTTCCTGAAAATTATAAAAATATAATATGTCAAAAATAATTTTTGTCTTAACTGATTCATGGTTTGATTCACATTAATCATCTTCATTTATATTGAAGACCAGGAGCTTCTAAAAGACATACTACTCCTATAGGTAAAGATTTCTTAATTTTCATAGGTGATTTTGAAAATGAATTTATTTATTTATGAATTTATTTATGAATTTATAGGTGTGATGCCAATAGCAATATTGAAATGAAGGCTTTGTTGGTGTCTATACGTGAGGATTTCCTGGAATTGCATTCCCGGAATCTTGAGAAATCTTTATTTCGAACTTCTTGTGTCTCTTCTGATAACATGGCAACAGGCATATCAGAACAAACAGTTCCTTATTATTTCCGTGCTGTGCACTAGAATTTTGTGCACTGTTGCCAGCATATAGTACCACGCATCATAAACACAACGATCTTGTTTCTCGAGCATGTAATTCAAAATCGTATGATCTACTGTGCTTTGCACTTTCGTGGTTACGCTGTTCTTGGTGATAACTGCGTCATCAATGATTTCTGAAGGATAGCAATTTTTTTTTGTTTTTGATATTTCATAGTAGGATGAGCATATATTATGGCCTACATCTAAAGCGCGTTTTCGAGCTAAATTTTACTTAATTATATGTATTTAGTTAGTCTACAGTCTATAATAAAAGTTAACGTTTCGTAGTTAGTAAAGGGCCGCTCACAGAATCACTCATTCAAAGTTTTTTAATTTTTGTGGCTACTTCTGAAGGAGAATTGGCTAATTCTCTAATAATATTAGCAGCATCGGTAGCGAATTCTTCTGCTAACAATATTTCACCAACACTTCACGAAGTTAAAATGTCTTGAATCTTGTTGTTTTTTCATCTGGCGCCACAGTTGACTCGACCAATCATGGTCACATCAGTAATACTTAAAGCGTTTTGAAGCGTGTATGTAAGTGATCAAAAAGTGATCCTGAATTATGTTAGCTTATTATGACCTTCAAGTAAAGTATCGTTTTCGGCTAACGAATTTTAACCAAAATATAGTAAATACATTCACATCAATATAAAAGTTCTATTTACCAAATTTTAGATGTCTTACATTATATTTTAATATAATTTTTGATGAAAGTCTAATATGACCTTCAAGTAAAGTACCGCTTCCGGTTTTCCAATTTAGACCAAAATTTAGTATGCTATTTAAATCAATATATAAGTTATAAATACCAAATTTGAGAAGTTTTGCAAAGTATTTTAATATAATTTTTTATGGAAATCAATTATGACCTTCAAGTAAAGTACCACTTCCGGTGATTAAGCAGTGATCAAAAAGGGAGGTTCACAACTAGATTTTACATCAATCCTAAATACAAAATTTAAAGTTTCTACGTCCAACCGTTTTAGAGTTATGCGAGATAAGTACGTATGTACGTACGTACGAACGTACGTACAGACGTCACGACGAAACTAGTCAAAATGGATTCAGGGATGGTCAAAATGGATATTTCCGTTGAAATCTGAAAACCGGAAATTTTCGCGATTACAATACTTTCTTTACTTAGTACAAGGAAGTAAAACCAATATGCTTGCGGCAAAAACAAAACCAAATATCGCTGCTGGGTTCTATTTTAATTCGGCAGCTCCTCTTGAAACATCTCCAGAGTACTTTGTTTCCAAAGCACAAGTTCGTTTGATATCCTATTTCACATTATTTTTCTGTCGGAATCAGGCTCTTTTGTTTAAAAAATTCCACTGCACTTTCCTCATCATAAATTACTCTGAATATATTTTTCAGTGTGTACATTTTTAAACCTTAAGAGTACAAGTTTAAAAGTGATAACAAAATTACTTTTTATTTTCATGAGTAGGTAAGTGTTAAATGGTAAGATTACTGGAAATGTGAGTGGAGACTCTATAATATACATGTACCTTCAATTTTCTTAGTATAACCGATATCATCTACGCCTGTGAACAATTTAAGATCATCAGCTATAGAGTAGATAATTACACTTTTAAGAAATTTCACATACATCATTTCGTCAATCAGGATTCAAGGATCATTTAGAAAGCTAATAAATACAAGAGGACCTTGATTACTACTCTAAGGTACAGCTGACGGAACAGAACACATTTACGAGATGCATCCATTAAACCTTACATATAGAGTTTCAATAAGAAACAAACATACTTACAAATTCTATTGATATACCTAACTTATACATTTTTATCAGTGAAGCGTCATGGTCAACATTATTAAAAGCTTTCACAAAGTCTGTGTAAACATCTGCTTGGCTGCCAGAGCCAGGATAAATGTTATAAGTAGTCTTTGAATGAGACTAAATTCTTGCAGTTGAATTGTAAAATACTTCCTAGCATGCTCTGTTAATCTATTACATGATATCTTTTCTCAAATTGTTGAAAATTATGATAAAATTGAAATTGGTCTGTAATTTACAATATCAGAAGCAAGCATCTTCTTTCTTAACAATAGATGCTTGCATTTTCCCACAATGTTGGAAATGCGTTCGTTCTAATTGAATAATTACTCAAAGATTCTAATGGAACAATAAATAAGTCCTCATTTTCCTTTGTAATCGATACTGGATTTCCATCTGACCCTTCGGGTTTAGAATTTTTAAGATTGTTAACACAAAATTCTTCTGAAGTAATAGCAGTTAAAGCTTAAAGATATCTAACGGCTTTCCCATTTTAAGATACTTTTTTGATATCATAGTCCGCCTTTCTTGTGGAATATTTCATTTTCTCTTATTAATTATTTACCTTTTTATTTCATAACGCATAGTTTATTTAAATATTTTTTCTTAGCTGAAAAAAATTCCAAAATAATTTTTGATCATTTTTAATTGAGTTTTGTCATTTACATATAATTACATTATATTCGTCTATTAATTTCTTAACTTTATTTCATAAACACGGGTATTGATTCTCTTGTTATTTTGCTTATGCAATTTCTAATTTCTTATTTTTAATTTTTTAATATCTTTATCAAACCAACATGTGTAGGCACGGGATTTTAATTTTCTATTGGGACTGAGTCGGAAAAAAAAATTAAGTAAATAAATTGTTCTAAAAAAATCCTAGGATAATTTTAATGCCAGTAACTGAAAAAAAATCACTCCAACATGCCCTTGTGAGGCGGTTTATTCGAGGACATAAAAGTATCGTGTTCTCTAAGTAACGCTTTATTAATTGTTGTTGATGGGTATTTATATACTTTACAAACTTCAACAGAATTATTACTATTATTTACGGAAAATATATTCATCAAAACTACATCAAGATATTCACGATTCATCGTATTTTTGAAGTGATTTATAGACTTAAGAAAGTGTATGGAAGAAAAATGCACCAATTCATTAATTCTTGCATCGGTTCTAGTATTTGAACTTTAAAATTTCGTTATATTAAAGTCACCTAGTATAAGAATATTATTTATAACAATGCTAAATGATTTCTTAAAGAAATTCCTCAGATGTTTCTACTGTAGTATTTGGTCCAATATTAAATGCAAATATAAATATATTCATATGTTTATTAATATGGCTTCAAAATCGACACCACGCGTAGGTACTATCAATCATAAGTTGTTTATGATTATTCGAAATCGTAACAAGAACTCCTTGACTAGAATGCAACATTATCTGGTAGAATAGATTAGAATCCACTATAATAGTACAGTGCCTACTTAAAGAGAGATCTCAGTCAGCTCTAAATATTCTATATCTATTATCTATTAGTTTAAAGTTAAATATATCGAGACGTGGTTCGATATGGTTCTATCTGCAGTTTTTGTGAATTTATATATAATTACAATATATATATATATATATATATATATATATATATATATATATATATATATATATATATATATATATATATATATATATATATACTTAAAATAGTTTATTACTGTAACTGTTTTGATGTTTATACAACAGCTTGCGAAATATGTTAGAGAAATTTAGTTTTATCTGCAAAAGTTGGCAATAAGTGGGAATCAGATGGTTCTATGTGCAAAGCCAACTCATTTACAATTAAATTAATTAAACATTGTTAAGGTTATATTTGAGTAGTGATTATTTGTCTACAGTGAATTGTTTTAAAACGAGTGGAAATTTTATTAATTTGGAGTTGATTAGTGATCTTTCTGAAAATAGTTCTTCAGAAATGTAATATCAGTGGTTAAGAATACATCCATTCTACCAAAAAACAGAAGATAAATGTGAAATTAAACCGACGATTGTTTAAAGATGATCGCTCCAGTTCTCAAGGTACATTTCAAGATTTGTCGACTACTTCACTACCTTCTAGTAAATTTGATTACAATCAATCTACTACGTTTGGTTCCCTACAGTGAATCGGATTCAGAAAATAGCAATGCATATGAGTAATTATCACCTGTTAAGGAGAAGAGAAATCCTAGAAAAAGACAAAGAAACCTCATAAAAAATGGAAAAAATTGTTACGAAAGAAAGTCGACAAAGTGATGATCAATACAATAGTATTTAGGTAAAACTGTACCAGAAAAGAAAGTAAATCATAGAAGCTGTCGGAGTAAGTTCAATTGGTTTAAAAAAAAAACACTAATAATAATAATTTATAATAATTTAATATATTATAATAACTATTATAATAATTATTATAATAATAATTTATTATATTAGTAGCTAAGATTCTGCTGGGGATTCAAAATCATATTAACCAAATTTTGGTATAAGTATCCCCTACGACGGAATAAATAATACGTTTAGGAAAGTGGACACATAAAACAATTATTCAGAATGGCGATACTAGTGAAAACTGCCACTGAAATGTTCGAAAAAATTCTCACAAATAGCCTCCCAATAAACATGTTAGTGGTAATTTCGATGGTAATTTCGAAATTTTGCGAAAATTTCAGTCATTAAAAGACGCGTTTCTAAATAGTTCTAAATACGCTTAGAAATAATTATTATTTGTGCAAAAATTGTTTGTCCTTTTTGAAATTTCAAAATTTTGGCATTCTTGTAATGATTTTCTAACGGAAATTGTGTGATGACAAAGCTATGTTGAATGTTATGTAAAAACTACAGCTTAAAACCATCTCTCTCCCTCAAGAAAAGTAAATAATTAAAATAAGATTTAAATAGGAGACTCTCAATTATACTGCTACTGAAGTTATTGAAGCTAAGGACTGAGAACACAACGTATTTTTAGAAATTATATAAAATTATACAATATAAACAAAACAACTATTTCTGTGTGACAATATACAATCGTTCAGCAACGAACCACGTTAAACAAATTAAGTGTACTTACCTTCTTCTAGGACTCCAGCACAGGAAAAGGACTGAGAAAATGAAGTGATGTATTCACGTAAACACAAACACATTGTTCCTTTCACAATACTGGGAAGCTTTTCTAGAAACATTGAAGGTTATGTCTCCTTAGGCAGGAACTAACAGTGATACCAACCCTTACATAACCAAAGAATTAATACAAGTACATTCTTGCCGCCAAGTTTAAGTTTCGACAAAGGACTGAGACCCACACTTGAAGACATACACAAAATGCACTGTCTGCATTGCATTTTTATAGATTTAGGTTCAGAACTCCTACACAATAAGTTAGAAGGGTTTGCACTAAAAATAACCAAGCAACCAGCGTTTCCAGGTAGGGGGTAAGGTTTGCAGATAACCATAAATATGCAAAGAAAATTTTTTTTAAATTAACTTTTGATGACTTATTAATGACAAAAGATAATTGAATATGTAGCATTAAATAGATAGAATTTATTATAATTTTAATATTTTTAATAATCCGTCATCTAAGGGTAAAAATTTCGCAAAGACATGAATTGAACCAAGTTAATGAAAGGACTCTAATACATACTTACTCCTTGGCATAATAGCTGAGATCACTTCAGTGCCGAGCTAACCGATTTACAATATATAGCAGTTAGTTTGAGAACTTTACCCTTTTAACTTTTCTTTACAGTAATTCACAACAAATGTTATTCTACCAATAAGAGTATTTGTAAAAAAAAAAGTTTAACTCCAACATTGCTCTAGCCATCAATTCCGTTTATCTTGCTAAATTCTTTATTACTATTAATCAATTGGATACAACTTTACAAACAGTCGCATTAACAGAGTCTTTATCCGAACTTACCTAAAGGATACCACACTGGCTCTCTCTAGCACCATTTGTTCTAACTATCTGCTTTGTATTCTAAAATTCGTATTCTTTGGAGTTATTAAAATTATTACTGCTTTAATTAGATTCAATATAAAATTATTAGTGTTGTCGACTTCCGGTGATTTGGGGAAGTAATAATTTAATGCAGTATTAATTTAGATTAGGTTAAGTGGCCGACCTCAACTGACAAGGAACTTTTGGGGGCTTGTATATCTCTTGAGTGAGCGTAACGAGCGGAAGTCGGTAGCTGTGTTTTAATTAAAGCAGTAATAATTGAAATTACGGTAAAGCCCCGACCTCAACTGAAAAGGATCTTTTGGTTTTTTTTTTTTTATATCTTGGGAGAACATAGCGGAAGTCGACTGAAATAATAATTTTAATAAGATGTAATTAAAGCAGTAATAATTTTAATAAGTCCGATGAATACAAATGCTAGAATTGATTGTAAAGCATTTAGTTACCACAAATGGCGCTAGAGTAGTTGTGCGGCGACTTTCGGGTAAGTTCGGTCGGAACCAGTGAGTGATAAGGCGTCCCGATTATAAAATTGTACCACAAAGTTTTAAAAATAACATTGTTAATTATTAAAATTTATTATTGTCTCAGAACTTTCTCCTTTATAATTTTGTTTATGAACCTCAGAGGATGATTTTTGGCACCTTATGAGTTTTTAGTAAAAAAAAAAAAAAAAAAAAAAAAAAATGTATTTGGTTAGAACATCTTATTGATTTTAGGCAATTTACTGGTTTTGTTCCAATTTAATAAACCATAAAAAAAATTATTTAAAATTATCATTTGATAACTCTGCCGTGATACGCTAAAAGGCTCTATCGCCAGATGATTTTTCTAAACGCATGTTTGTAAACCCGAATTGGTCTAAATATTTCACCGTTTTATGACATCAGAAAGTCCTGACTCCAATGGTCGGATCCAAATATTGGGTTTAGGGTTTTCAAACGTCATATAAAGATGTAGTTTCTTTACCAATTCGGTAAAACTACTATGATGTATTTAGAAAAATCAGATGGAGTTAGGAAATTTAAATTTATGACGGCAGAACTCTATAAGGTATCTAACTTTTTACTGCAGTAATTAAATATTCTCATCCGTTCATTTGCTTAACTGTCGTATCCTAATTCTAGGTATAAACATGCCAAGAAGAAAATCTTTGAGCGTTATTACTGCAAGGCGTAGGAGACAACAAGCTGCAAGAAACCAAAATTCATCTCAAAGACAAAGAAGGCTGGAAAGCTTAAGAGTCAGCCGTAGAAACAACTCGGTTTCTACACAACTTCCTACAAACATTGCACAAAGACAGTCTCCCCGATCATCGACGACAGACTTATTAAATGAAGAGTTGCAATCTGAAAATCCCACGTTAAGATGCTACATAAACAGGATTCGAGATCAACAAAAGTTACCTGCCAGTTATTCCTGGGCAAAGATTTTCCACAATGACAATGAGGTGCAGATGCACTTTGCTGGTTCAATGACATTCTTTGCATCCATTGTAGCGCCAAATTATATCCCGAAAAATCATTAATGGCTCTTCGAACATTTGTTGTCACAAGGGGAAAATTAACTTGCCTGAGTTAATTGTCTATGATGAACTAAAGAAATTAATTGAAGAAAATGATCAAAAAACCAAAAATTACTTAAGTAATATTCGTCAATACAATAACGCTCTTGCGTTTGCTTCGATTCAAGTCGATTCCGTAATTTTGTCTGGACGAGGACCATTTTGGTTTAAGATACATGGCCAGATATATCATCTAATAGGAAGTTTACAGCCTCCCCAAGGAGGACCACCATCGTATACAGGTCTATTTATTGTAAACTCAGAAGAGGTCCTGCAGAATCACTTCATAGCAGCCATTATTAGAACTCAAGAATCATTATGCTCAGCTTTTCAAATTTATGAAGGATTCTGTTGAGGGTGCGTCTAATGTTCAGTTAGTATTTTTAAACTAATAATTCGTTCGATCCTAGACGATATAATTCTCCTCGAATAAATGAAGTCGCAGCAATATTCTCAAGTATAGATGGAGCCCCCCTCCCCGTCCAGGATCGGGTCAGAATAATCCTGGGGTAGCTCCTGCCTGTCGTAAAAGGCGACTAAAAGGGGCACAGAGTTGGGCCGGCGACCCAACCTGTGTAAAACCAATTGCTAAAAAACCTCAACAAGGCCTCGGAATCGGACGGACTTACGGCAAACGATCTGGCATGGAACATTGAACGATTAGGCAATTATTGAGGATTTCGAGGGTAAAAATATCAGGCTTCCAGCCCCGAGTAAGTTTCTGTAAAGACAAGGATGGATCACTCCTGGGAGGACAAAAGGAAATCATGGAAAGGTGGAGAAGCTATTTTAGGGAACTGTTTAACCCCGATCCCGAAGACATCCCAATAGTTAATGAACAAGGTAGTATAGAAGTCGATTCAGATCTAGAACCCCCTGACCCAGAAGAGGTAGAGGAAGTTATTTTAAATTTAAAAAATAACAAAGCACCAGGAATCGATGGTATTACTGCCGAAATGCTTCACTGTGGGGGAGATATATTGATACGCGAGATATATGAGCTTGTCTTGGAAATGTGAGAAAAGGAACAAATACCTGAAGAATGGTATACAGCCATTATAATACCCATACATAAAAAGGGTGACAACCTGGACTGCAGCAACTACCGTGGAATAACACTACTGAGCACTGTCTGCAAGGTACTAGTCATTCTACTTTTAAAAAGAGTAATTGTAACGGCAGAAAAAGTAATAGGTGATTATCAGCGTGGATTCCGGCCTGGCAGATCGACGGTTGACCATATCTTCACCATCAGGAACATGTTGGAAAAATGCTATGAATGGAATGTTGACTTGCACCACCTTTTCATAGATTACAGACAGGCATATGACAGCTGTCCCCCAAAACTCATAAGGATGATTACAACGACCTTTCAATACAGTAGAGGCGTAGTCAAAGTCCAAGGAGAATTGTCCGCTGACTTCGCGATACAAAAAGGAGTGAAACAGGGAGATCCCTTATCCCCAGTGTTGTTTAATATGACGCTAGAAATAATTATTCGGGCAATGCGAACAAGGTCTGACGGTTGCATCTATAACAGAGAGACACAAAACCTCGCGTTTGCTGACGATTTGGTGATAACAGGGACAAAACCAGACGCACTTTCCGAAGCATAAAAAAAAAGTGAAGAGGCAGCAAGTAAAATTGGGCTCAAAATAAACGGAAAAAAAACTAAGTACATGATTTCATCCAAAAGAAAAACGACTGGTGGATCTCTGATAATAGGAGGATACAGTTTCGAAAAAGTGTCAAAATTCAAATATCTAGGCACAATTTTTAGAGAAGACAATAAAATAGAAGAAGAAATAAAAGCAAGAATCCAAAATGGCAACAAATGCTATTGGTCACTGACGGAAATTCTTCTAAATCGAGATGTATTCCGAGAGATCAAATTTAGGTTGTATAAGACCATCCTCCGACCGGCAGTAACGTATGGGAGTGAAGCTTGGACCCTTACGAAGCAAATGGAGAGATTATTGAATACGTGGGAAAGGAAAATCCTAAGAAAAATATATGGCCCAACCAAAGTCGAGAATACATACAGGATTAAAACAAACGCAGAACTGAGAAATCTATATGAAGACCAAGATTTGGTCTCGTGTATCAAAAAGGGGAGGATCAGATGGTTAGGACATGTCCAGCGGATGTTATCAGGAAAGACTCCCTAGAAAGATAATGGAGGGACGTCCAAATGGTAAAAGAGAAAGAAGTTGACCCAGGCTGCGGTGGTTGGAGGATGTCGAGGCTGACCTAAGGCTTCTGGGAGTGACGGAGTGGAGAAGAGCTGCAGAGGATCGATCTCAGTGGAGGAGAATCGTTGAGGAGGCCAAGGTCCTTCATGGACCATAGCGCCGTCGGAAAAAAAAAAAAAAAAAAAAAAATAGATGGAGCCCCACTAGGAAAATTTGATTTTGTGGTTTATTCCAAATACACTGGTTCACTAATCAAAATATCATATTTAAATCCACACTGTGATCCAAAGTGCTACCCATTGTTATTCCCATTTGTTGAAGGTGGATGGAAGCCAGGCATGCAGCATGTTAACGTTCGCAGGACACCGGTGAGAGATGTTGTAACACAGTTGCAATATTATTGTTATCGACTTGCTGTATGGGGAAATTTTAATCCAATTCATTCGTCCGGTAGACCAACAATATGTAGTTGATAGTTATGTCGAGTTGGAAGGTTCACACATTGCTTATATCCAATCCCACCAAAAAGAATTTCGAGCTGAAAGTTACAAAGGTTTTATTGACTTCATGAATTGTGGTGCACGACAATATGGTGTTCAGGCGGAATCCCCGTTCCATCAACATTTTTGGGGAGTCCGCGCAAAAATTTTCAGGATGCAATGACTACAGTTACTCGCTTTGGTATACCAGATATTTTTCTATCCTTCACGTGTAATTCAAAATGGACAGAAATTACATCAGAATTAAAGCCATACGAAAAGGTAGAGAACAGGTCAAATTTGGTTATTAGATTATTCCATTTAAAACTTAAGTCCTTGATGAACGATTTGTTGAAAGGGGATATTCTTGGAATAGTTATATCTTTTGTATATGTTATAGAGTTTCAGAAAAGGGATTTGCCGCATGCACGTCTTCTTTTCATGCTCAGTGAAACAGATAAATTACGAGACAATGTGAAAATAGACTCAACTGTATATGCTGAAATTCCCGATTGTGCACAAAATCCCAGGCTATTTAATATTATTATGCAATGCATGATACATGGCCCATGTGGAGCAATTAACATGAACAGTCCATGCATGCAAGACGGGAAGTGTACCAAAGGATATTCAAAAGATTTTTCCAACGAAACAAATATAAACGTTGTTTATGTATGGTTTTATATGGTTATCCTATTTATCGGAGAAGAGATAATGGGCTGTCAATATCAGTTGGTCCTCATGAAATTGATAATCGCTGGATTGTGCCTTAAAATGCCTATTTATCACTAAAATACGTGGCTCATATTAATGTTGAGGTATGTTCATCAATAAAATCAGTGAAACATTTATACAAATATATATACAAAGGCTATGACTGTGCCTCTGTACGTTTTCGAACAAATGCAGAAGGTCAGCATGCATTAACATCAGACGAGAAAGATCTTTTCTTAAATCTTTGATACGTTAGTCCCCCGGAAGCGATGTGGCGATTTCACGAAAGGCCTTTATTTGACCGTTCTCATTCTGTCCAACGGCTGCCAGTACACCTACCAAACGAGCAAATTGTATACTTCCCTCTAGGACAAGAATCACATTTAAACATTGACAGAGAGACAAAGCTTACTGCGTTTTTCAAATTATGTCAAAACAATGAGCCTCCTCGGCAATATTTTTACCACCAAATTCCAGAACATTACACTTGGAATAATAGCAAGTGGGAAACCCGACGACGTCTCTTAAAAAACCATTGGACGAATGTTCACCGTAAGCCCGAATGACCGTGAAAGGCATATCTTTCCTCTCCTCCTTCTGCACGTCAAGGAACCTCGGAGTTATGAAGATCTCAGAACCGTTGATGGAACTCTGTGCGAATCTTTTAAAGAAGCTGCCGAAAAATTTCATTTACTAGAAAGTGAAAATGAATGGATTCAATGCTTACAAGAGGCCGAGAACTTCCAGATGCCTTTCCAAATGCGGCAGCTTTTTGGCATTATTTGCCTCTTCTACTCCCCGAGCAATATTGGTCAACTGTGGGACATGTTCAAACAACCTTTGCCTGAAGATTATATAAGAAATTATGATTGCGAAACAAGTGCTTATTGAAAATTAAACACATATTTCGATAACATGGAAGAACCAGTGAAGAATTTGGGTTGCCCAAGCCAGCTTACACCGATGAGGAGGTATGGTCAGAGATTATTACAAAAAAATTGACTGAAAATATGAAAGCGGCTATTGACCCAGTATTTAGCAATTGGTTACTATAGTTAGGTAACGAAGAACTTCTATTTCAAACTAATATTTCTTCCGATGCAATTAAAATTCCAAAGGATTGTTTCGTTAACGATAACAATATTGTACATAAAGTAATTAATACCCCATTCATAAATGATACAAATTATACACAGTTTCTTGATAGTGCAATACTATGCCCCAAAAATGAGGATTGCGATAGAATAAATAATTACATAGTAGAGAATATTGTCCAAGGCCAGGCAATAACTTACTACAGTTCTGGTTCCTTACAGGGTGAAGATGAATCTGAAGAACAACTATATCCAGTAGAATTCCTCCATAGTTTGAACCATTCCGGTCTTCCACCTCACAAACTTATTTTAAAAGCAAATACTATCGTGATGCTCATCAGGAATCTAAACTCTAAGGAAGGCCTTATCAACGGGGCAAGAATGGTCATTACACAATTGAGCCAACATGTTATAACTGCGAAACTGATTAATTCTGATCACACAGTTCTTATTCCTAGATTATCTTTAACACCATCGGATCCAACAGTGCCATTTAATATCATTCGAAGACAATTCCCAATTAAAATTTCCTATGCAATGACGATTAATAAATTTCAAGGACAAACATTTCAAAAAGTGGGATTGCACTTGTCCGACCCGGTGTTCACGCATGGCCAACATATGCTTTTTCAAGAGTAAAACATTTTTCAGATATATTTGTTTCTTTCGTGGAAAGCGAAATAAAAATTGTGGAGGAAGCCTGTTGTTTTCAAGGAAGTTTTGTAAAATATTAACTATCGTTTTTGTTCCCTTTTTATTCATATATTTATCTTCGAAAAATAATATAGAAAAGCCTTTCGTTTATGGAAAAAAATTATCAAGAGAGAAAGTCGAAACTCTTTACCATAAGCATTATTTGTCATAAACAAAAGACTTTGAAAAAAAATAAAACCATTCTGTACGATTTTCCTAAGTTCACTTTTCAAAAGCTGAGCTTCGTGTATTTAGGCATAACTCCGCCAATTTTTCTGAATAAATTATTTAAAAAAATTAAAATATCACTATTTATTATTGTCTTTGATAAGTTAAAATTCTATTAGAAATATAAATAAAAGAAAATAGCCCTGAGATTCCTTGGGCATCCTGGATAACATAGAAAGAAATTTTTTGATATTTTTCATAAAAATAAACGCGTTTTGTGAACATAATTTAATTTTCTTGGTTGTTAATATCGCCATTGCGTTAATGAATTTCTTACCCAGGTCTGAATTATATATTCTAATCTTCATAAGTGAGAGAACTAAAAACCAAGAATCCTGTTCTTCAATCCTATAGTATCAATCCAAAAGGTCTGATCGAGTACAATTGTGGATTAGTATAAGTTTAAGCACAGCAGATTCTTATGGCTTAACTGGTTATAGGATGAGCTATTTTCCAGTGGGGCAACCTAATTAAAAGTAAACTTTTACTTCAACATATTCATTAAGAAGTATGTAGCTTCACAATTTGTATATGTTAAATAGACTTTCGATGATAGGAGACCGTGGTGGCCAGGAGTGCGAAAACGTCATCTTAGCAATCGCGAGTCTAACCCGGCATCGGCTCAACACGGGATAGGGCGAATTAAAATTTATATCGTGGCGGATCCACGGAATGAATCTCGACCATCTCGCTCTCGCTAGAATAAGTCGGTAACCTGTAGAATTAGCACTCCAGTCTGCCTATTTGGAGTTGGTATGGACGTTAAACCTAAACCTCCCCTTCTCACCCCTCTCAAAAAACGACCTTCTTGATAATATTATATTGTTTATATGAATAAACACGGTTTCCTAATATACCTTATTCCAATATATTCGGGAGAAGAAGGCTAGCTTTCAAATGCGAGAGTTCTCGCACGGGTTAGCTAGTATGTTATTATTATCATGAGTAAATAATACGAAAATATAACAGAAATTACTAATATTGAATTTTTCTCACAGTAAGTGATATTTATCACATAAAGAACTATGCTTTATTCCAGGAGCCTCCGAAACTGTCCAATTTAAGTAGTAATAGACCGAGATATTTTTTTTTTTAAATTTTGTTTTTCAAAAAAGAGAAATCACCATTTTTTGAATTCATTTTGGTAAATATTGTGGAAACAGCTCTTTCTACGAAGATAATAATTATAAACTAATTGATTTCTAATTTAATTAGCTCCAATTTGAGTCGTACTAAGACATCTGTACGTCAAATATTTTCGAACATAATTTTTTTTTTTTTTAAATTGTTGCAGTGAGGCTGCCTGGGCTTATTTTTTTACCTTTTTACATAACGTTAAATATATTACATGATAATTATCTAATATCATTACTAAGGGCGAGGTTGGGTTTCAGTGGTGAATTTAATGTTTACGGGGGTCTGAGAAAATTTGTCCATTGAACCCGGAAAAATTTGTATTTGTATGCAGAAAATAATGACGTACCTAGACTACTTGGGGTCCGCAGCGGATTTATTTTTAGGTCTCTACTCCCTCACCACACCACCAAAAAAAAATCCGGCAATTTTTAAGTTTTTCTAAAGACAGCTAGCCTTTGTCTTTATCAGACTAGAATTTCTCTACAATAAAGTTATTATTGAATTGCAAAAAAAAAAAAAGAAGCTCATTTCAGAGGGCCCTTTTGGTAAGTGAGTCCGGCCGGACCATAGACAGGAAAGTAAGTTCTTCCTCTGTTTTTCCTTTTTTTTTTTGTAAAAAATTAAAAAACAAAACAATATTCTTTCGAAAAAGAGTTTCAAGATCATTCAGACAATTTTAGGAGTATGTAATTTTTCGCTATGAATTTAAATTCAATATTTTAGGCTCCGAATGTCCTGGTAAAATTTGGAGGTGTAAAGAAACTTTTATTTTATTTTTTAAAATAAATTATTTTAATTTTCAATGAAAAAATTGAACTGTCTAGAAATGTTTACTGATTGTATGTATCATTACGGGAGTGTAAAGACGGGGAATGTAATGAAAGCACTTTTTTCTTCCTTGTACGAAGTAAAGGAAGTATTGTAATCGCGAAAATTTTCGGTTTTCACATTTCAGCGGAAATATCCATTTACCATCCCTGAATCCATTTTGACTAGTTTCGTCGTGGCATTTGTACGTACGTACATACGTTCGTATTTCGCATAACTCAAAAACGGTTTGCCGTAGAAAGTTAAAATTTTGTATTTAGGATTGTTGTAAAATCTAGTTGTGAACCTCCCTTTTTGGTCATTGCTTGATCACCGGAAGTGATACTTTACTTGAAGGTCATAATTGATTTCCATTAAAAATTGTATTAAAATACTATGGAAAACTTCTCAAATTTGGTAAATAGGATTTTAAGGAATTTTGGGTTAAAATTGGTGAGCCGAAAAGGGTACTTCACTTGAAGGTCATAATAAGCTTACATCAAAAAATATATTTAAATTAAATACATAAATCATATGTTTCGGTAAAAAAAGGTTACAAAAGCGATTTGGTTTCCAATCCAATTCAACATTTTTATTACTTGTTTTAAGTGTTAAAATTGAATGTAAAATACTGATTTTCCTCCCCATTTATGAGATCAACAAGGCTGCAGCAGACGAATAAGATAAAAGTTAAGTGGGTTTTTCCGCTTAAATGTCGAAACTGTCGATTTCCAATGCTTTATCTCGTGATATTGACAGTTTTAATGTTGTCACGGAACACGAAGAAATCTCTTGGAAACTAGTTACCTACTGAAGGAAAACGAATTACAATAACGGAATGAGACCTCCACAAACAAGAATGTGTCTCTTTGTGTGTGTGTGTCAATAGATGGATGTCGCGACGTCGAGTACCGTTTGTAATGCAATCTTTGGAAACTAGTAACCAAATTGAGGATCACTTTTTGAGCCACCGATTTATTGTTTAATAGGCGTGCAAGGAAGTAATGTGTTGTCCACATCAGATATTTATGTCTCATATGAATTGAGGTTACGTTTGTATGCAAATATTGCTACTAATGCTGTTTGGTATCATTTATTCATTAGATGTAATTAACTAATTACTCTAATTGTAATTGTTTAATTACAAAAGTAATGTATTTAAAAGGGAGAAATGTAATGGAAAAGAAAGTTACCACTTACTTATGTTTTTTTCCCTAGTTTCACTCAAATACAGAGAGCTATTGGATTTATTTCTGTCTCTTAAAAAAACCTTTTCTACAATGTTGCGCAACCTCAAACTATCTTCTACATTTCATCTACTATCAGGAAAATGCATTTGAAGCTGAAGGGAATGTAATTATGGCCATACCTTGGAACTAGTAATTTGAGGCCCGTAAGCGCGCCCATTTTGGTAATATTTTTGTAGAACAAATTCAAATTTATTATTTTTCTATGCAGTAACACTGCCCTAATATTATTTTAAAATAGTGTCATGCTATTAAGAGCGATAACCCTTTAAACAAGTAATTTTATGGCTTTGGAAAGATTGTGACGTTCTGGGTAGTCTACCTTAAATTGTTTCTAGCAGAAATATTTCCATTGTAATATATAGCACGCAGCAAATAGATATGCTCAAATTAAAAATGCTGGACTGAAATTTTTACAATTTAGTGCCACGTTTGGCAGAATTTTTTAATTATGTGGGAATCACTAATGTATGTGAACATTCCTCTCTTACGTCATCATATGACACTAGATAGCAAGACTTTGCTCATATGGCGGATGCGGGCAGGAGGCATGCATATTATTAATTAACGTGCAATCCTCTTAGCAAAGGAAAAAACAACTCCATCCCCAAGTGGCTTCAGCAATTATTCGTCCGCAGCCAGTTGACCTCCACCGCCCTGAAAGAATTATGTTAAAGGCTTTTCCATTTCCTTTTTCCCTTTTGCAGAGACAGTGGAAAGAAACACCCTATGAATATATTACCACCGTAGGATGCTCGTAGGCAGGCGGGGCTGTGGAGAGGATATTGCTGCACACCCGCCACCGTCTCTTGCCGTTCTTGATATTATACTTCGCATTGCCTTTTCTTCAGAGCCTTCATCTTATGAAGTTGCTGATATTTTTCGTTCCCTTTCGAAAAAATCAAATATCAGATTTTATTCGGTGGCTTGTTCGTTAATACTTCGATTTTGATTTGGTGGGTACCACCATAGTAAGTTTACCCTCAACTGTGAGCTTATTAATGCTTTGAAGATACACCACGACATTATTTACCCCATAATTTATTTTATTTAAAGAAATATCAGAAACATGTTAATTCCTTATTCTTGGATGATTTTCTATAAATTTATAATGGCTCTGGTATGCTTTACAAATTAGCTACCGCACTGACTAATTTAGTGGAAAGATATGTGAATTTTCCTGCAAAGGATTGGGTTACGTAGATTGGATTTCATTTTTTAGAAACATTTGGTGGAAGTATGGTTGACCGGCTAATTAAGTGTAGGAGACGTTGACTGTGGAGTGCGGTAAGTAAAGAAGAAAAATCAAAGAAGAAAACTTATTTAATTGTGTGCCGACGCACGGTGTGGCCGGTTGTGAATCTAGCAGGACCAAGGTTCAAAAATGAAGTTTGAGATTATGATGTCTGATTTTATTGTACTATTAGTTCGTATGTTGTTAAGCGAGAAAAGACGGATATAATCTGTGGACTGTGTCAATAAAGCCCTTGGGCGAAAACTAACTAATACTTTTTCAATCTTTCATAGTTACGCGATATGTTAGTTCCTTCAGTCTCTTAGCTGTAACCAGTATTCGGAAGTTTTTTTAATTTTTTTTTTTTTTTTTTTACTATTTCACAATGAAATGCAATAAAAAAGATACTTACTAATAGGTTTTTTTTTTTCCAATTATAGGCCAATTTAGACACAATATATTTCAATCAAAAACATGTACAGAAAACTGTTCGACGTTTTGTTCTGTAACTTTTCATTTATACCAATGTGCGATTTAAATATTGATTCTTTGGGTCTAGTAAATTGGATCAAGCTAAAGTGTGAAACTCAATCGCCAGTTTTCACCCGTTTGAAGAATTGTATTTCAGCTTGAGAACTCTTGCTTTTAAAACGGGAATTAAATGAAGTATTGATGGCGGGAGGCCATCGTTGTTTTAACCATTCATTTGAAGAAAAAATGTACTTGATTGAGTACATAAAACAAAAATTTAATGTGGGGACAATCTCTCAATCGTTTGGAAGAAAAATTAGACTCTACGTTAAGTCTTTTTTGCTAATCCTTAAAAAAAAAAATAAGCAATAAGACACTGACAAGATTATATGGTGAACATAAAGCCTGGTTAGACGGTATTTTGAAATATCGTATGAGGATGTGTCTAATGAAAGAGCATCATCCTCATCCATTGATTAAGTCCCGGTAAAAAGCTTCGACGCGTGTTCAATGAAACCTAAAAGGGTAAGAGTAGGTTCCCTATTGGAAGAAAAATCTCTGAACGAACTCTGTTTTGCTGCCGAACAAAAACTCAAAACAGCTGGCAAAAGAAACGCGAGTCGTATGGTGAAAACCTTGTTAACTTCTCCTAAACGTGCGACAAAAATTAAAAAAAAACCATCAAGTCTCCTACTAACAAAAAACAAGTTCCATGCATCCCTCATGATGTTCTTAGTCCCATAATTATGAGTATGAGTAATATCTTTATTATATATACGAGTCTTGAAAAAAACGCAAAACAAGACAAATAAAATGAAAAATATTCTCATTCAATTATAGATATATTTAATAATACTACTTATAGTTAATTCTATTTACAGTGAAGCCTCTCTCGGACCTCTTTCGCCAACGGACACACCTCCATATGGACAATTTTTAAATTTAACCCGGCCGAAAGTGAAATTGTATAGGCTCATTTTATTATTTTTCTTTTTTTTTTACATTATAATTAATCTCTCCGCCTGATATTTAAAATACGTTTTCATGATTATCCTGAATTATTTACTATTATTATAAGTTATAATTAAGTTAATTAAATATAATTATATATTATTATTAAGAATTATAAATTATAATAAAATAAAAAATATATTTTGTTTTGTTATTTAAAATAAGTTCGTGAATAAAATTCTGTCGAAATTTATTCAAATAAGTGAATATTATTTGTTTGCACTTGAAATTATTGTTTCTATGGCGCATTTCCGATTGTTTTTATTTTTTGTGATTTGATGAGTTATCAGTGTAAGAAATAAGGTAGCAATTTTTCATTATCTAACAGAGATGCAATTTTTATAATTATTCAATTTCATTCCCAAGACCTAATTGTCGTCTTTTTTATCTGGAGACGACCAAATAGTACATTTAATGTTTCCGATTTTGTTATAAATTTAATTCAATTAATTGATGAAAAGCGCCTTAAATTTAAAATTCACAGCCTTGAAATTCTTGAATTAGGCTTAAATTTGTTCATGCCTTATCGCTGAATACCCTGAGTGAAGCGTAATTTAACTCTTGTGACTGTTGCTTGTGAGGGAGTTTGCACATCTAGTTTTTCAGAGTATATATCTTTTCTTACTGCGATTGAAATATATCTTCTTTCTCCTATTTCTTTGTCTTTTCTGTGTACTAGATAATCTATATTAAGTTTCGTCTAGTAATTAATTTAGTTTCCTGTAAACATAATATGGCTGGGTTGTCTTCTAAAAGGATCTTCATTTCCTCGTACTGAAACCTTACGCCGTTACAGTTCCAGCTAATTATTTTCATGTCATTTGGGACATTGTGGGACCTATCGCACTAGATGATGTATTTGCAAACGGAAGATAAAGATTATTTGTATTTTTACTATTAAAGTTTTGGTATTGTTCTGATATTATTGAATACTATTTTATTTCCTTGAAGATAATTGATTCTATACATAAATATGTATTTAAAAGATTTATCTGTGTATAACTATGATATATATATAAGTTAAGATACGATGAGGTATAATATAATAGTTAATCCTAAATGGACAAATGTAAACAATAGTAATGCTATATATAGAGGCTTAGGAGGCAAATAAAGTCAGTGTTTTATCAGCTCTTGAGAGTGTTTGTTCTAACCCTTTTCCTTTTTTTTTGTCTTTTGTGCCGAGAAGACCATAAGTGGTGCCGAAACCGTGGGACCTTTAGATAAACAGGTACAGAAAAGTAATTCTATTTTTTTTTTCTGATCTTTTCTCTCTTTTATTTTTTTTTCTCTCCACTAACCGGACAACATGCATGAAGAGACTGGGCGCGGAGATATCTTACGACCCGCCACATTGATTGTCCCAGAGATGCCACCACTACCATCAGAAACTTTGGTAGCGGCCCATGCAAATCTAGCGGCAGCCGAGGCAAATGCTTTGGAGAGGACGAAAATAAAAAAAGGCTTGAGGAAAGCCATCTCTGATTTAGAAAGGTTCAACGGAGAAATAGGGGAGTTGAATCATTTCTTAAAAGGAGGTGACAGGGTTATGGCACGGATAGAGGCCAAGATGGCGGAGGATCTAGTTGATGCCATGGACGCGGACGCACTCCGAGCAGCCTTGGTATGTCGTATCAAGAGAAGCATACTGAACATGATCCAAGCGGACGAAGACACTGCGTGGGTGGTCGTGAAGGACCGTTTAAAGAAAGCGTTCGGCGGAGGTAGATGGGCACCCGAAGAGGATATCCTCCAGATGTTTAGGGAGACGAAAAAACCCTATCAAAGTAACGGGCAATATGCCGGGACATTACTAGCGAGGTTTAATAAAATCACGGAAAAAATGAGAGAGACCCTGATTACAGCTGAAGTAGAAGGTAGAATGGCATTCCTATCGACAATTCTGAAAGTTCAGCTAGCCCGAGATACCGGTAAGAAAGAGGGATTACCGAGAGAGAGAACCTTTTTGGAATGCGCCCAAGAAATGGTCGATGCGAGCGCCCGAGACGAGGAAGCACGATGGGAAGATCAGGAGCCAGGATGGAACAGAGTGCAATACCGAAGATCAGAAGGAGAGAGAAGCCGACCCAATCGAGAAATGGGAGGAAGGAGAGAAGCAGAATTCAGCAGGAGAGAAGGCCCGGGGAGGAGGAATTGGAGAAGAGACGACAGAAAATGCCACGGATGTGGCAAGACAGGACACTTAGTAGCTCAGTGCCCACGTACACGTTGCTTCGAGTGTCAGAACGAAGGACATATAGCAAGACAGTGCCCCTATATGCGGCGAAGAGAAACAGACCGCGGGGAGCCCATGGAAATTAATGCTCAGCGAGTGTGGCGGAGAAGCAGACCAAGCTTGGAGTCGCCTAGGGCATCGGAGACATCTGCATCGGAGACGGAGGGGAGCGAACCAGAGGGCAAGAAAGAAGCGGGAGTAAGGAGCAGGCGATGGGGAGAAGGACGAAGAGTAGCAGAGGTAAGAAGAGAGCGAAGTCAAGAATGAGGATGGTGTGAGAGGAGAGGCAACCACAGCAGAATAAACAATATAGTGAATGAGTGTGAGGGGTTGCCTATTATTGAGGTGGTGAGAGGGTGCAAATGTTTGGTGGATACGGGGAGCTCGTGCACACTAATAGGTAGATATATGATCAAAGCATTTTGTACAGGAAAGAGGACGCCAGAGGTTAGCATGTACGTGCAAACTGATAACGCTAAGTGGCCCTTGTTAGGTAGAGGGAGAAGTGGAGATAGGCCTAAGGAAATGGGGGGGGGGTGAGAGAGGAGTTGCCAGGGTTCACGTCGTAGAAGACATGCCCCGGGAATATGGGGGAATTATCGGCTGCGACCTGCTGGAGAAATTAGGAGCGAGCATTCGAAGTTCCGCGGGACAGTGGATAATTCGAGTAGGGAGGAAGAGGCATAAGGTTAAAAGGAGCGCGAACAGAGAGGGGAATCGTGTCGGCGTAATTACGAAAGAGAGGGACAGGAAGCGAGACGTCATGACAGAATATACGGATATTTTCTATCACGAGGGAGAATCGCTGAGCGTGACGGGGGAAACGCTTCACGAAATCCCGTTAAAGGTAGAAAGGGTCACCTACGTGAAAGAACGAAGATATCCGCAAGCATTACGCGAACATATCCGGGAGGAGCTTGACAGCCTGAAGCGGCAGGGAATTATAGTTAACAGCACGTCGCCATTTAACAGCCCCTTATGAGCAGTGAAAAAGAAAAGTACGGAGGGCGAAAGCAAAGAACGATATAGAGTGGTGGTAGACTTCAGACAACTGAACGAGAATACACAAGACGAGAAGTATCCAATTCCGCGCCTAGAAGATATTTTAGACTTTATATGGAATTTATATGGGAGGGGCAATCGTGTTTAGTACGCTTGATTTAAAGTCAGGGTATCACCAGATTCAGATGCACCCCAGGGATCAGGGGAAGACCGCGTTCACCTTTGAAAGGGGTCATTATGAGTTTACTCGTATGCCTTTTGGGTTGAAAAACGCGCCCATAACATTCCAGAAACTCATGGACGAGTTCTTGCGGGGTCTAGACGAAGGTATGTGCCAGGTGTATATGGATGACCTTCTAGTTTTCAGTAAGACCGAAGCACAACACGTGGAGGATTTAAGGCGCGTATTCGAACGAATTCGGCAGTTCGGCCTGAAACTCTCCAAGGAAAAGTCGATTCTGGGACAACGACAAATAAATTTCCTCGGACATACAATATCCGCGGAGGGCGTACTACCGGATATACGGAAAGTGGAGGCGATTGCGAGGATGGCAGTCCCCAAGGATATAAAGGGAATTCGGAGACTCCTGGGAACCCTAAATTATTATCGGCGGTTCGTTCCGGAGATGGCCGAGAAATTAGTATCGCTGAATGGAATGTTATAAAAGGGACGAACAGTTTGCATCACCCCCGAGATAGAGGAAAATGTTAGGAAATGCATGCTGCAACTGCAGAGAGAACCGGTCCTCGCTTTTCCAGACTTCGCCAGACCATTCTCAGTCACCACGGACGCGAGTGAGTATGCACTGGGGGCAGTGTTGTCGCAGGAGAGAGAGAAGGGAGAGCGACCGATAGCATATGCCTGCAGACGGCTCACAGATACGGAAGCACGATATAGTGCCCTTGAGCGGGAATTATTGGGAATCGTGTGGGCGGTTGAACACTTTCATACGTTTTTGGGAGGAGGTTCAAAGTCCATACGAACCATCGCCCTCTATTATGGGTGGGGAAACTAAAAGAATCCTCGACCAGGGTCACGCGTTGGAAGGAGATATTAAACCAATATAACCTGGAAGTAGTATACAAACCGGGAAAAGACAACGTCGTAGCGGACTGGTTATCGCGCGCCTTGCACGTAAATGCAATTGAACCAGAGGCAGGAGAACCGTCCGGAGCTTTGCAACGTTTCGTTCGGGAATGGACACCGGAGGGAGAGGGTGAACGAGAAGCGCAGGGATCTGAAGAGGCACAAGAGTCGTCAGGTACGGATGACGAAGTAGGGGAACGGGCAACAGAGTTAGAGGAAAAAGAAGAAATTATTAACAATAAACCGCGCTAAATAATTTGGAAAACGAGGACGTCCGGAATAATGAAAATGGATTATTCGGCACTGGGACGATGTAAAATTGTCACCGTCTGGTTGACACCGGGGGTAACAGAAGAGCAAATGTGCAGAGCCTTAAAAGATGCATCGAGACCGGGAGGGACTTACTTCCTTTACGTGGGAAACGCTACGGTGTGGGAGAAAATCCGGTATTTATGGCGGACGGAAAAAATCGGCGCGGATAGAACATTTATTCGGTGTACGCTGATGGTGGAAACCGTTCGGGATCCGGCACGGCAGACGGAAGTAACGGTCGCCCACCACCAGGGTAAAACAAATCATAGGGGAATCAATGAAACCTTGGCGGCCCTGAAGCGCCGATATTTTTGGCAGGGTATGCGGCGGACTATTGAGAGGGTAATCGGGGAATGCGAGATATGCCATCAAACGAAGTATGACCGACATCCCCCTATAGGTCGCCAAGAAGAAACAATAACGCCGACCGTACCACTTTGCGAGTTACAAATCGACACCTTCACATGGCGGGGCTTTAAGTGGGTGACAATAGTGGACGTTTTTAGTAAAACGGCCATGGCGCATCGGGTGCAAGAGCGTACGGCGGATGCAGTTATCGGGGCTCTTCGTCTCTGGTTCCAGTTTTATGGAATACCAGAGAGAATAGCATCGGACGGGGGGCGGGAATTTGATAATGCCCAGATACGCGCGGAAACAAAAGCGTTAGGAATCAAATGGCATTGGAACACTCCGGGCCACCCTAAAAGCAGGGGTAGTATAGAGAGACTCCACAGTACACTGGGCGATCACCTACGGGTATTCCACGTCGATAAGGGCCTAGATGCGGACGAAGCAATGCCCAGAGCAATTGCAGCATACAATCACTCGATCCACATAGCGACGGGGTTTGCTCCATTCGAGGCCCTCTTTGGATTACGAGACCGACGGAGAGATGACGCAGGTTCGGTGGTAGATGAGAGCATCGCTAAGCAGCTACGGATAAACCGAATGGGCCTCGCGAAAATATGGGAAAAGGCACACGGGCGTATAGTCAGCGAGAAACGTAGGAGGGTCGCCCGAGAGAATGTAGGGCTCAGAGATAGGATGGACGATCTTCGCATCGGAACCATTGTATACCGACGGATAGGGTCTAATCGAACAAAAGAACCTTCGCGATACGAAGGGCCGTTCCGGGTGACGGTAATAAGGGAACATAATTTGGTCACGATTCGAAGCGTGGCTGAGCCACGAAAACAAAGGACTGTTCATATTGAACAATTAAAAATTCCAGTGGGGGAGGCCCACTAACTTCAAAGATAAAGTCCTCTTTTCTACGAACAGGTTTAGAGTTTAGTTTAAGTGCAGAAGATGTATTTTTTTTATTTATTATTAGTAGTATTAGCTGTATTTAATTTTTTTTTTTACTTTTAGCGATGTGTTTTTGTATATATTAGTCTTAGTTGGCATATTAGATAAGTTTTAGACTGTATAGATGTAAGGCATTTTTTATTTATACTGTTTTTTTTTGTTTTGTTTTTTTAAGTTTATGAAAAGAATGTTCAAAAACTGGCGGGGGGGATTTAAGATACGATGAGGTATAATATGATAGTTAATCCTAAATGGAAAATTGTAAGCAATAGTAATGCTATATATAGAGGCTTAGGAGGCAAATAAAGTCAGTGTTTTATCAGCTCTTGAGAGTGTTTGTTCTAACCCTTTTCCTTTTTTTTTGTCTTTTGTGCCGAGAAGACCATAAGTTATATATATATATATATATATATATATATATATATATATATATATATATAAAATCATAAAATATACTAGAGTATATTTTGACTATATAAGAAAAATAAGAAATTGATATCGTCTTTATAAAATATATTGAGAGTAGAAGGTAATTTTTAAAAGGAGAAAATTTTTTCCTATGCTGTGGAAATTTTTTGTTATTGTATTGATCAGAGTAGGTATAATCATATTTTGACTAAAGAATTAACCTGTTTATAAGGTGAAGTGGTGTAACTGCATCATAATTTGTGTTTATGTTTATTATCAATAAGTAAGTTGTTTTGGAGTTAAAATAAATTATTGTTATTATATTATTAGGTCCGTTTCGTCACTATTTTTATTTTTTGATTTTTGATTAACTGTAAAACAGCTTTAAGCGGTGACACATAAAATCAAATTTAAAAGAAAGAGTGGCAAAAGGAGGCACGTAGTTAACAAGAATGACACCAGAGGTCGCTAGTGGGACGACACTCGATACGATCTGTAATATGGTTGGAATATCGAAACGCGATATATGGGTATATCGGGTTTGAATAACCGCTATATTATATCGATATCCTAACACCCGATATATCGATGATATCGATATTTTACACCGATATATCGGTGTTAATGATATTTTAAAGTTTTTATTTTAATTTAATTAGAAATTTCCTTTATTCTTTATCATATTTTTAATTTTATCCGTGAGCTGTACTTTACATTATAGCTTAATTATTTAATCAATCTAGGACGCTGTCTTTGAGCTATTGTAACTTCCTTACTGTTATAAGTCATAGGCGTCATTGACGGTTAGTTACCTGTTGTTCGTTATTGTTGTTGTTGTTATTAGTGTGGTGATTAAAGTGAAAATAGAAACTAAAATGTCGCCGCCAAAAAATTGAAGTATGGAAACATTTTAAATCGAGAGACAGTTAAAGAGCGGAGTGCAAATATTGTCACATAATATTTTGGGCATCGAGAAACACAACAAATCTACGGTCACACCTCAAAGCTTCCCATTCACAAGTTTTTTCGTCTCCATCAGGGTCAGGTGTTTCTGCAACACCATCTACTTCTAAATCAGAAGCAAATGAAACAGTTCCTCCGTCAAAAGATTATGACATAAGAAGTAGTTTTCAAAATATCGTATCATTTGAAGAGGGAGGCGAACGAAGAAGAAAAATTAATGATGCTATTTTATATTTTGTCTGTAAGGATACTCTGCCTTTCTACACTGGAAAGAATACAATGAAAAGAATTATATAGGCGAAATGTTCCAAAATTTGAAAACAATAAAGCAGCATAAGACAAATTCCAAAAACCCTAATAGTAATTAAGATGTATAAAAGAAGTGCTAAATTTCAAAATCGACATGAAATTGAATATCATTACATAGACATAATAAATAATATATATATATATATATATATATATATATATATATATATATATATATATATATATATATATATATATATATATATATATATATATATATATAATGAAAGAACTAATAATTGTAATGAAAATAGTAAATTTAAAATAAAAATAAGATCTAGAAGAATTACAAAAAGAAAAGAGAACACTACCATAAGTATTACTAGATAGTGAAGAGACAGGTCAGAATATTCAAGAATTGAAATCGAGGCACATTAGGTAGATGCTAACAACTAGTTTTAAATTTTGTTGTGTTTCAACATTTCACAGTGTCATATGCATAGTAAAACATAGGTCTACTCGTAATTGTACTTTCGTACTTTATTTTAAAATAGGGTCCAGATTTTTCCTCCTTACTCTTCAAATAAACTTAAGATTTTAGGATTAGCAAAATAAAAAATAATATGGACCAATCATTCACCAAATTGAAATAAAATAGACAATACTATAAATGTAAATAAATTGTTGCATATAATCATTGGTTAATTTATAAATATATTGGAGTAAATATGAGAATAAACAATATTTAGTTGCGAAACAATAAATAGTAGATAAGATTGAAGCACATATACTTTTAATTAATCCTATGTAAAGACAAACAGGTAATAATGGTGATTGTATGCATGGAAACTTTATAAAATACAATTTGTTTTATTTTTGAAAAATTTGTAGAATAATATAATATATGAAATATGGCAAAAAATCTTCAAGATAAAAATGTATTATAATACTTATTTTTTTTTACCAAAGTATTATTCTTTTCAATCTTTTTACTTCCTTGTACGTAGTAAAGGAAGTTTTGTTATCGCGAAAATTTTCGGTTTTCAGATTTCGAAGGAAATATCCAGTTTGACCATCCCTGAATCCATTTTGAATAGTTTCGTTGTGGCATCTGTACGTACGTACGTACGTTCCTACGTTCGTATTTCGTATAACTCAAAAACGGTTAGCTGTAGAAACTTGTAATGGGGACTTGACTGGTCTGTCTGCAATCTCTCCTCTCTGAAATTGGAGGGAATAATAATAATTTTATATTTTATTTATATTATAATTTTATTTCAATAAAATTGCATTCGTCAATCTATCTACTTTTCTATTACTTCTAACTGCTTCAGCGTAGTTTACATTACCATTGATAAGGTGGGTTTCTTTATATCTCTGTTTGGCATATTTCTTGAAAAAATAAAAAAAAAATAATGAAAATTGTTTCTGTTTAAAGTTTATTATGGTTAAAATCATAATAAAGCCACCGATTTCGATTTCCGGATTATGATATTCGTAATCTTCGCAAAAGAAAAAAATGACACCAATTCGAAATTTATTTTTTCTGTAAGTTGCAGCTCTTTTAATGTAATTGCTATGGAAAATTTTAATAGGGATGGTTCTTCAATTTTAGACACTAATTTTTTTCAGAGAACCGTTCACTCTCAAAATACGGTAACGTGTTTCGCGTTACTGCCTCTGACTTAATCTCTATGCTCAGAAAAATATTACGAAAATTTCTATTGAAAGAGGTCTGTAATTGAATTTTTTCGGCAAAAAATATTTTGGATTATTTTCGAAATTTTCCGTATTTTTCAGTAACAAGTAATAACTAATTTTTCTGTCAAAATTCGAAAAATCGCCATAATTAAGCATTTCAAGATATATTATCAAAATTACCTTTCTTTTTTTAAATTCAATTTATAAATAAATAAATAAAAAATTAGTTCAAACAACTGCAAACAGCGAAAAGTTAAGACATTTAATTAAAGGATACTATTTTTTTAAATTAGCATTTTTAATTTTTTTTAATGTTGTAAAAAAATGTTTACTGCTACCATCCTGCACATCATTTAGTTCTGAAGACAATGACGTTTGTTTTATTTTCCTAGCACGATACAAAGCCAAAGGCAGACTTTAGTCCCAAAGAAGTCCGGCTTGAAGCACTGTGCGATGGCAAGGAGAGATCCTCAGTGATCACATTTAATATTAGATTAAAATTTATCTAATTAAATTTATTAAAATATTAAATTAAATTTCAAATATTAGAAAATATTAGGAATACGGAGAATATTGCTCGCCCATTAGTTAGACTTGAACATACAACTTCAGTTTACAAAAGATGTTTTAATCTTTCCCTTCACTTGTCTACTGACTGCATTTTGTTTCATAACATTACAAAAAAATTTCTCATGTTTTTTCACCTGTAGTATTAAACCATGTTGAGTTAAGGCAGACAATATCATTGGTCTTAGTAGAGCTCCTGCGACCTCTAACTTTAAGCTTAATGGCCAGAGCAAGTTGAGTCGATGGACCGAAGTTTGCCTGGTTGGGCATCCTTATGTTTATTGAGTAGAGCCTTTCATGATGGTTTATAATGTATTCACTACTCGCATGATAATATTGTTATTACTTTGTTAATTATTTTGGAAGAATAATATATTATAAGGATATATTCAATTGCTGTGATATATGAGTGATTCCACGAAAAGTGACCTTTTTCGTAACAAAAATAAAAAAAATGGTTGTTTTTTGGTTTAAATCTTTTTTTACTTCCTTGTACGCGAAGTAAAGGAAGTATTGTAATCGCGAAATTTTTTGGTTTTCAGATTTCAACGGAAATATCCATTTTGGCCATCCCTGAATCCATTTTGATTAGTTTCGTCGTCAAGTCTGTACGTACGTTCGTATCTCGCAAATTAACGAACACACAACAGTGAAGACTTTAAGATAGACTTTTATTGTCTAAACAAAATGTTACAATGACATTTATAATGCTTCTTACAAACTAAGTTACAATATCTTAGCTATCTTACATCATGGCTTACTCTTATACGGAATGTTTAATATAGAATCTTAGAGAAGGCTTTATAGGGATGAGAATAGAGACGGGATGAAGTTGCAAGGAGAAGAGGGGGGAGATAATTTCCTCTACGCCTAAATTCTGGGTGGCCTGTTTAGGAACAATTCTTGGAAGCTCATGTGAACTTGCTGTGAAGGCTGTCCTGAAGGTTCAGTTAAAGTATACAATTGACATCTGAACTAGAATATGGTAGCAATAAACTGTTGAATGTAAGAGAGAGCTTGACAGGCTTTCCGGTAGGAAACAAAAAATCTTTGGGCAATGGTCAGCCGACACTGACAGTGACGAGGTGTTACCTCATGCTAAAGATTCCCATATGTATGGTCTAAGGCATTAGAGAGCCCTGAGAAAGACAGTTTACTGATATTAAACTAATCTTTAAAATTATAGTTATAAAATTGTTAAATATAATAGTCGTATGATAACTCGTCCCTCCCCTCAAAAGCAAGGTCCACCGAAGCTATTAATAAATTAAATCCCGAGACATTAATTCATCTTTGGATAGAGTTTCTTAAGCTCTACCATCAAAACGTGAGGAAATATCAATCAGGTTCCTGAGGTTAGGATCGGGTATGTAGATTAATTTTTGTCTATAACTATGCTTACATTGGTTATAAATTATAACTTTTGTGAAATAGAATTCCATTTTTGGTCACTACATTACTACCGGAAGTGGTACTTTACTTGAAGGTCATTATTGGTTTTCATCAAAAATTATATTAAAATATATAAAACTTATCAAATTCGGTATATCAGACTTACATATTAATATAAATAACATAATAAATTTCGGTTAACTTTGGCCGACCGAAAGTGGTACTTTCTTTGAAGGTCATAATCGATTTCCATCAAAAATGATATTAAAATATTATGCAAAACTTCTCAAATTTAGTATTTATAATTTATATATTGATTTAAATAGCATACTAGATTTTGGTGTAAATTGGAAAACCGAAAGCGGTACTTTACTTGAAGGTCTTATAAGACTTTCATCAAACATTATATTAAAATATAATGTAAAACACACACACGGTCAATAGATGGATGTCGCGACGCCTAGTGTCGTTTTTACTGCAATCTTCGGAAACTACTAAAGAAATTCGGAATCACTTTTTGAGCCACGGATTTATGGTTTAACAGGCGTACAAGGAAGTCATGTGTTGTCCACATCAGATAATTTAAATTTCCCGATGAGAGTTAAGTTGCCTTTTAATGTATAACAGACAGTTCAGGACTCTTATTAGTTTTAACAAAATATCTGATCTTTGGAATATCTTGAAAAATTTGGAGCATCCAGATGAATTTACACTTATAGCACTAGTAGAGAAATCTTAAAACTTAAGGGGTCCGCAGCAATAAGGAGGTAGCTAAATGTACCGAATTCCCGATTAAAGAAAAAAAATGATCTTTCTAATGATGCAAAAAGAGAGTAGCTGTGGCCTTCTTACATTTTTGAAATTTAGCAGCACCTCTACTTGAAGCAAGTACGTAATAAGCTACCTCATTATTAGTTCAATAAGAGTGACAGGAAGTAACTAAGAGTATGTCGACATTATTTACAAAACAAGCGGGAAGATCAAAGTCATTAAATTTTGACAGATGATTTTAAATTTTTTTAACATTTTCGAAACCTTGCTTTTTAAAACCAATTGATCATTATTGCGAAAAGTACACATAAAGACAAGTACCTGAAAGCAAGGTATAAAGTATCGTCTATAACAGATAATATATTGACCAATGTGAGTGCAGTGAAAGTGTTTCATTATTGTTATCACGTAAAGTGAAAATATTGGGACCTCATCCACTGAATATTTCTATTCTGCCCATATACAACATTCCATTGGTGTACAGCCATCCTCTGTCCTTGAAAATCATCAAATACAAAAGTGTAATGACCCTCGTCCAGAAACAAGTCGTAGCCAAGATAATGTTTTAGTCCTACTACAATAATCTTAAGTCTGACTCTTCATCAGAAATAGAAATTGAGTACGTCAATATGTCGGATACTAAACGCAGGATGATTATTTTTTTTCCTTTACTGTATTCTGTTTTATTTTCTTAGTGTGTATATAATTTTTATCAAGAATTAAAGAGTTTTCAGCATTTATTTCTGTCTATATTAGTTTGTTCCTTACATACATTTTATGAGTTATTTTGAGCGTTGGTGCTTCAAGGTTACAGATAACCCAGTGTGGTTTATGAATTCCAATATATATATATATATATATTTTAATAAGAAGATTTTTCCTAAAAACTGAGTTTGAAAAAGGTTTTTTTTTTTATTTACCACAATTTTGTAGAAAGGGGTCAAGTCCTTATTGATGCACACCCCTCAATTTTCTTCAACGCTATTTATCCGTTGCATAATAGAGTAAAATTAAAAATTGACCAAAGCTATTGTATTGTGAACCATTGGCTTTGAGGAAAACTGCATGATCACGGTTCAAATTAGCATTAGTATCCATGAACCGCCAACTCTTATGGTTTGGTGGCGAGCATAATATGTGATAAATAAATGAGGAAATATAAATGACATATTTATTCTTAACTTTTTTTAACGATTAAATTCACGCCTACATGAAATCTAGTATTAACGATTTATTTATTTCAAAAGTAGACCACGGCATGAACAGGTATAGAATTTGACTATTGTTTATTGACTTTATTGTTTATAGCCGATGAGACCACGGAAGAAAGGAGGAATGTCACCGCCCTTGATTTCTTTTGAGAAAATCAAGTTTTAGAAATTGGAGCTCCTATTTTCTTCAGTCTATGATCATTATTCAAACGCTTCTAACAAACCGATCAACCACATTCCATCTGTTTCTTTTTATTACCATGTGTGGCATTATAATGTGTGGCATGGACATATTGATGGGTATAACTCGATTCCGGGAAAAATGTTCCTCCCCCCCCTTTCTTCTCCCACTCTCCCCCTTTCTTCTGTGAACTCTTCAGTTATTAACTTCATAGAGAAAAATTATCAAAAGTCATGACATTTGGCTTCTAAGATATGACATTTATCTTCATTAACTTTTAAATGCTTACTAAAAGTATGACTACCTAGGAATATAGTTAGGAAACTTGGTAGTGATGATCTGAAATAGTGTTAAAACTATAGACGGACTTTTTTGTTTTTTAGCTTCCGAATTTTTAATTTAAATCTATTGTTTGAATTTTTTTATCTTAAATTTATAAACGTATCAATTCTATAACTTATCAAAATCATTTTTTAAGGCTTCTTCAGAATATGCTGAATATACAGTAGATCGTTTGTTTTGTTTATTATTTCATTTCAATTTTTTTTAAATATATTTTGTTTCATTTATTATTTCATTTCAATTTTTTTAAAATATATTTTGTTTCAAAAAGAACATCTTCAAAATCTCCTTCTCAACAGACCTAATAAATAAGAGGCTTATTTCTTGGAACCTCGTTGGAATGAAATCAAAGCTTAAATTGAAATACAAATCCAATTTTCGTTGTCAGCATCCTTTTACAGATTTAATTTCTTATTCTTTTGTTGCTATTCTAATTTCCTTTTAGCATCAAATTACGTTGTGAGATGTATTTTTTCGAGGTATACAGTGACAGGAGAAGATCCCCTCATTCAATTTGAGAATAAATTTAACTTTTCTATTATAATAAAGCAACCTCAATAACTTGAAAGATACTAAATCTTCCTTTGTTAAAAAAAAATGGACTATATATTCGAAAATATTGAAGAGTGATGATGGGTCAAGTGCGCACTAAACTTTATCAAGTTCGACTTTACAGGACTGTAATTTTTTTTATTTTTGAAGGTAGATTTTCCTCTTTTTTTTTTTTAATCTTCCTTTGACGATTGTGTTTAAATATAACATTTAAGCCTACATTTCAACCTCGTCCATTTTGTTGAGATTGATAATTTAATTGATGGGAGGGCTAAGTCAATGGGTCACCGATTTCAATAAAGTTTTTTGTGGTAATTCTACATCCAAAAATATTGATATTGCATACATCTGTCGGCATTCGTTCCAAGAGACCCTAGGAGCCGAGAAAAACGCTGGAAGTGCTTTATTTTTTATCTCGGAAACTGATATCGACGTGGTTTTTCCAACAAATCATTTGTTTTATGGTGTCTATTTAAAGAAAAATACTGGTCTTAAAATTTCAACTCTCGTTTGTATGTCCTTCATGTTTCTTCATCTCATGTACCTTAAGATTAAGTAATAGGCTTGACTCACATCCTAACTTCTTCAATAATGACAAGAATCAGAGCTTTAAGGTAGGCTTGTATATAATTACTTAAAATCGTTACGAGGTAAATAGACTGTATAAAGTAAATAGGCTGTATAATTGGTCCTTTCGCAGCTCTCTTGTTCCTGATCGAGTAGATCGCTTTCATACTCAAAGGTTCGTCTAAATATTTCCCAGTGTCTTCAGAGTATGCTACAAGTACCGCGAAGCTTTAAACTTTTTCCGAGGAAAGAGACCGACATTTGAAAAATAAAATGTATGTTTAGGATTGAAATTTATTATACCACATTAAATAGGAAGTTTATATGAAAACAACTGCACATAGCTACCATATGTCTACAAGGCGATTTACATTAAAGACATAGTTAAAATAGATACTAGTTATCATTTTACCAGTAGTTAAAGTATGTTTATTTATTTTAAAGCTAAGGTAAAGCGGTGGTACCGTGCAGTTAACCTCGAGTTGATAATGTTGGCCCTATGCGTAGTTGAGTGTATCTTTTTTGCTTCCTGTACAATCGTGTCTCTTTCAGCGTGGCTTTACTACCTCACTCGTCCCGATGATGAAGACACATTCCTAATCTTGTTCTATGACCTCTGTTGCCTCTTCAGTATCACCATCTGGTTTCCGAGCTTCGTCGGTCTACAGTTGTTTTGGCCCAGGAATGAAGTTTGCAAGGACTGGCTATATTGTCGATTATGTGCTGCTCTCAATTGTACTATATTCGCAGTTGCTTTCGATGTGATATTCAAATCGAAACGCTTGGCGTTATTTGCCGAAGCTGTTCTTGTTCTGATCTTGTTCGACTGCTACATAATCAATAGATGGAGACTCTGGAAGAACTCTGGGCATGACGTTGACACGGTTGAAGGGAGTTTGGAAGTACTGCCCTCTTCAACAGACCTATCTTCCGTTGAAGATGGTTATGTGAGTGATTGTTACGTGTAATAATAATCGACTTTGAAAATGTTTGCATTCTTTTTCATTAACTAACAACAACAAACAATTCAAAACTGAACCAAACTTTACCGTTCTCTATGAAAAATTATGATGTATGTAAACATTACCGGAATGTCATGGTGTATGGTGTGTTTAACAGTGATATCAAGTTATTTGAAACTTTCTATATTCAACATATAATTTTTTTTTTAACTTTTTTATATTGCTTAATATTTGGCAAGATATAAAAAACCTAATAACTGTATTATTATTTTATTTTATTTTTTAAAATCGTAATTGTTCGATTCATGAAGGTAAATTCCAGCCAGCGTTGTTTATATTATCAGATTATGAATCCTATGGACTAAAACGCAATTCATTTCTTAGTGGGTCACCCGAAACACCATTATTTTGCTACTTGGTCCAGCATTTATTTCATTAGTTATACAAATTTTCAAGGATTTTAAAATTATTGGCATTAAGAAAAAATTTTTTGAAATTTGATTCACGTCTTCAGTTATATTTGTTTAATATACCGCCTTTCCTATATTTTCTAAGGACCCACCGGTTGATTAAAGAAAATAATATAGAGCACACATAAAAGTTTTGATAAAAAAATACTTACAGTGTGCCCAAGTCTGCGGGATCTGGGTAATGTTTCGATTCATTTCACTTACCTTTGCCTTTTTACTCGAAAAAAATTTAAACGGTCCTCTCTTGCGATGTTGATCCTCAAAATCTTCATCTACTGTATTCTTTTTTGGATGAGGTCTCAATTTTTTTTCAATGATTTCTTTTTTTTCTCTCGTTCGTAGCGTATGAGCTATAATTCTGTTGCTATGACGACTGTCAAGAGCTATATGATCATGTAGTAGGAATGCCATGACATGCAATATCATTTGTTAATATCACAGATGTACCATTTTGATCATTACAGCACTAAGAGTTGGAAACTTTTGGAGAATGTCTAAGCTAAATAATAAGAGAAAAGTAAAAAAAACAACAAGAAAAACAAAGAGAATTAAATAAATAAGGAATTAGAGGATGGGTTCAAATCATAAATCTTTTTTTTTACTGGAAACTATAAAATTTGCACTTATCAATCAGGTTAAGCATATTCCATTATTTTTTTGTCCGAAATTACGATATTATTCTATAATACTGTTTTTTTTTGGAAGAATATCAAACTTGTTTTCTGTGTAAAAATTTCCTTTTAAAATTATCCAACGTAAAATAAAAATTCATGCGGCCAACCGAAAAGAATGGGTAATAAAAGCCGTAAAGTTGCTGTTAAGGGACGGAACAAAGATCGGATGACAGTGATAACAGCATCAAACGTTTTATGGCACCTAGTTTATAGCATCAAGTGAAGGGTGATCAAAACAGCTCAGCCTGATGCTGATAAGGAAATATTTACTTCGTACCGCCTACAATATCTTAGGTAATGGCCCAGCGGCATGCCAGGCTTTAGGGAATTCCTATACCTGCCGGGGTTTATTATTTCCTTGGTAAAAACAACTTCTGATATCATGACAAGACTATTTAATTATTTTTATGTATATCCATACCTACAGTCATGTGATATCAAAATAATTCACCTGCCTGGAGACATTCGAATATGTAGAAGTTATGAAAAGTACCAATAAATCGTTGAAAGTTATGTCTATTATTAATTTTTTATAGCATCACAAAAAGAAATTGAGCCCGGAAGTCTTTGGGAGTTCTGAAACCATGTTCTGAGATTATACAAAATAAAATCATAAAACGTTGTTTTGACTTGGCTTTATAGCCTTTTGATTTGTAACAGTAATTAAAATATACTACAATTAAGAGCAAAATCAACATTATTGAAAATTTACTGAAGGAATTGATTTTGATTATTTCCATACTTCGGTGTATCTGATGCAAATGAAAATTCTAAAGGATTAGAAATAAAATTTTACTGACTCATGATAAATTAATTGTTTATATAAATTTATTTATACGAAATTAAATTAAATTTTTTGTTGATACATTAAAAAAAGAAAACGGTCTTCCAATAATACATGCTACATTACAATAAATGATATTAATACATGCCATTCCTATCTATATCTTCATTTTATTTTATTATTTATTTATTTAGTGCCTGAATATATTTTACCATTGAATATATTTATTAATGATGAGCAGTCGTATATGAGATTATATGGGTAATTTCAAAATGATGGGTTATTTTGAGCCCAGTTTAAAAAAAAAAAAAATCGTTGGTTTTTTTTTCATGTGGATCCATTATATCGGTTCCTCTGAAATTCCTTAAAGCATGCACACACTTCAGTAGATATTTTTGAAAATTTCTCGTTTTTAGAGAGTGAGATGAAATTTTAGGGGATCATTTCGTATTTTACAAGAAAATTTATGAATTTATGACGAAGACTGACGTTTTAAGAAGATTTCTTGAGTAGAATATTTAACTCAAATGTCGGCCTTTGAAAATTTTTGAAAGTTTGACGCGGATGATTTATTAAAGTTGAAGATTGATTTCAGAGGTTGTAGATTCATAAAAAAATTATTATAGATTTTAAGAAAGCACTTATTGAAGACAAAAATATAATAATAAAAAAGTGACATCAAACTTATGAATCTTATGAATTTACAAAACGAAAGGTTTTTCCTTCATCGTCACACAGACTGGCGGAACAAATTGATCCCTCGATGTCAACAAGTAAAATTCTAATGGAAATGTTGCTATGTATTACATAGGAAAATAATAATCTTTGATTTCTTGACTAATTAGTAATAGTATTTATACTAAGACCTTTAACCAGGGATGCCAATGAGTGACGATGGTTATCCCAAAATTAGTGAAGAATACGGTTAAATATTAATTACCTGCTGAGTCCTCTAAATTGGATTTAACTAACCAATATAATATTCCTACTTATAAGATTAATTTTACCATAATGTTACTCAAGTTTATTTATATCTTGCTTAATCAGACTTATTCAGATTGATAATGGGCTTGGATATTAAACAACTTTTATCTTTATTTATCAAAATTAATGTAATAAACATAAACATAAACTGATACAAGACAACCAGTGAGTGATTCAGATTAGACTTAGCCATTAAATGTTTTAATAGAAGCATCTTATCTGAAAATTAATTGATGTAAACGATCTGGAAGTTCTATGGTGGTTGTCTGCCTGATGACTCAGGAACTTCCCCACCAGTGCCTCTGAATATCTTGAATCATGGTCCAGGAAAAATTCTAAGTCTGGGTCGGTCACCTTCAGTGGTCATCCAGAGAGAGCTCTTCGCCAGTCGTCCGGGGGCATCTTTTGATTCCTCGGTAAATCTTTTCTCCCTCCTTCCTGGGTTGTCTTCACACTTTTCGATAATAGGGGTAGAAGAAATTTGTTTATTGGCTAGATCCCCGGCAGTAGGCGGTATCTGTTTCGTGATTGGCCAATATGTCCCTCCCAAGAGAGGGAATTGTCTACATTTTCGTATTACGTCTCGACCCCTATCAGGGAAGGGTACTATTTCCGAATGCATCACCATCCTGTAATTGAATAATACCTTTCCCAAGCATCTACCGGTTTTTTCGGAATGTAAGCGGGGATTCGAGGGCATTCGTTTCCTAAAATTGATTATTTCTTCCGAGACAAACTGCTTCTTGCCTTAGTCACACGAACCCAGCTGACTAATTCTCTATAGGTTTTTAAATTAACTTATTTCGTATTTCTAAGGTGCAAAGGCTTGTTAAGTGTTGTGGTGACAGCTGCTGTCATAACCTTCCTTTCCTTTAACTCTATAGATATTACACTTCTGCCTGTTATTTATATTATTTGACTTAAGTAATCTTACTTAAGATTGATACTTATTAATTTACAATTCTGAGGACAAATTCTTTTTTTCACTTTTTGCATGAATATAAAGTTTCCTCACTTTTGGTAGTAACAAAATTTCCTTGCCATTAGGGTCCTGAGATTTGGCATAAATGGTTAAAATTTAATTTCTCAATAGTAATTCAAAATAATATTTTTTCAGAAAGACACTAATTTGTGAGTTTAACTTCTGAATTGGCCCTGTTTGAATATTTTTCCAATTATAAAATAACGAAATAGCATTATTCGTTAATTTGCAGTAGTCACATTGGGAATACAAGCAATTGTATATTTATGAATACGCGTAATCGTCACTTTAACATGGGCGCTTCAGTCTTTCAGATGTTTTACGTTAAAATGCAACTGAAATTTCAGCACTTTCTAATACCGTAACAGATTCGTGACTTTTCTGCAGGCTGTATCATCCGAAATACTATCGAAAAATAACCAAAAACAAAATATTGAATTTTTCACATTCGTAAGTTTAACATGGGACCGACGAAATAAAATAACTGTTTTATTTTAACCAATGAATTTTGAGATTTTAGATGCATATTTAATAAACTGGTTGGTCTATTATTTTTTTTTTTTTATTGTGAAGAATTTGAATATGTTGATCATTGTAACAGTATTGTTTCGGAAGAAAAAAAAAACTAACGAACTATTGGTGAATAGTGAAAAGAACAAAATTTGCATCTGTGTGGCTAACGAACTGAATAGCCCGCTCATGTAAATAATTTATTTATGAGCGATGAACCTCGGATCTGAGCATTCAACTATAAAGCTCTAAATGAACTCTGAATGAGAGCGGGCAAAAAGTTTCGAAGCGGTTGCAGCTGGTTGGGGCTACAAAGGCTCACTAAATAGCCGCCGTGTCTCTAATCGTCCCGCGCTTCCTTCATTAAGGCAAATTTTTCGCAACGTTAGGGACTACGCCGCCTCTAATTCTCGCTGGGATTGAAAACCAACTGTGGCGAAAGAATAATAATTGCTGACTTTGATTTTACAGAATAATAATTAAAGGAAAATTGGAATGATTGACGGAGGCTGTACAAGAAATTACATACATTTTAATGGATTACAGAAACAAAAGATTCAAGAATTCTAATAAAATTAAAACAAAATTGGGAATTATAAAATGCTTGACAATTTTTTTTTTTTTTTTTTTTTTTTTTTTTTTTTTTTTTTTTTAAGTAATGAGTGTCTGAAATTAAGTTAGATAGATATTCAAAATAATTGCAAACAATATTGATCAATTTCCTTCCGACTTTTTTTTGTTCTAGGTATAAAGGATTTTAAAATTGTTTTTTTTTTTTATAGTTATTGAAAACTAAAGGTTAGAGAAAATAAATGGGAAAAAGGACCATCAGGCCCACTTGCCGGACTTTGTCCCCCCACCCTTGCCAGTACCAGTAGAGAAAATAAAGGATTATATGAAATGTGAAGTAGCCTCCTTTAAAAAGCACGAGTAAGTAAGAATAAATGCTACTGCTAAAATAAAATATCATAGTTCTTCATCTAACAGACATGAGCACATTTAATATTAATCATAAAAATAGAATTTTAATTTCTAAAATACGTTTGACAAGCAGGCATTAATTTCTTTAATCAATATATTGTGAAGAATGAATGTTACTACTACTGTCTCATCTTTATATTTATGGGCACATTTTTGAATGAAAATATCCTGAAATAAAAGAAAAGCTCCTGAAATAAGAAAAATGGGGTTGTGTAATTGGGTGCCTCGTATTTCATCTAGAAGGGGAGTAAGAGGATCTCTTAACTGGCTAAGTCACCATTACCTTTGGCAAACATGAATACAAAACTGTGAGTTAATATATTCAACTATTATGTTGCCTGCTCCTCTACTATTCCTCTAGTCTAGCTGCTTCGCCATGCAAATTAGATGTATTCATTGATCTTCATTGAAGATAATGGAGAAATATGGCAGACTGTTTAGGATGATGAAATATACGTATTAAATAAAATATTTCTATCGAGTATCTATATTTCATGGAGCAATTCCAATTTTACTATATACTAGCTGTATCCGCACGGCCTTGCTCGTGAAAAGATTGCGAGTTAAATACCCTCCCAAATTTCAAGGTTTTTTATTTTTAACTTTTAAAAGATAATGTGAGGGCAGAACTGTTGTGCTTATCATTCATCATTGTACTGTAGTTTGAACAAAACTTCTACAAACAACTTTAAAAAAAAGAAAAGATTTAAGTTTAACATTGTTTTTTAACACATTTATTTTATATATTGCACATTTCATCTTACTTATTGCCATATGAAATGAATTGGAAATTAAATAAAAGTACTATAACGAACATAGGATTCACCGAGGAAACACGTCATTCAATTCAACACCCTGATTCTTACCATGACTTATGTGGAATGAATGAAAAGGAAGAAAAACTTTTTTGTTTTTTTTAAACTTTTACTGTTATAAATATGATTTTGTTACTTATACAACCATAGATTTTCAGGAAGAAATTTGTTTCTTTTTTTAATTAAGTCATGTTTCTTTAATATTTTTCAAATTGAAACTTGAATTCTGAAAATATTTTCTAAAGACACTCAGACTGTTTTCCATTTCTATGCTTCAATTATTAATCCTCTTAGAGGAGGGTGCTATCGTATCTTTCAACGGAACAACCGGCTACCAACAAAAATTATGACGTTAAATATTCCAAGGCCAAAGTGATGAACATTTTTCTCGGTATTCGACTGCATTGTTTTATAGTTTGTTTTATTTAATTTTTTCTAGGAGGCGTTTTTTCTTGGAACATAATCGAAATGATAATAAATTTGTCAAAACGGCAATAAACCTTCACTTTTTTAATATTTTTTTCCCTTAATTTCCGATTTTATTAACAAATGACGCTTTCACACAATAATTTCATTCTGGCTAAAATGTTTTTGTAGTGAATTTAGTTCCACATGTATGAAATTATGACAAGGATTATAAAACTACCAATTTTTACTTGTTCGCAGTTAAGGAAGTATTTTAATCGTAAAAGTTTCGGTTTTCAGATTTCAAGAGAAATATCCATTTTGATCATCCCTGAATCCCCATTTTGACTAGTTTCATCGTGACGTCTGTGCATACGTTCGTTCGCATTACTCAAAAACGGTTAGCTATATATAGTTGATATTTTGTATTTGGGATCACTGTAAAATCTGTCCTATTATCGGCCACTACATTAACACCGAAAGTGGTACGTTACTTGAAGATTGTAATCGATTTTCATAAAACATCATATTAAAATATACTGCAAAAGTTCTCAAATTTAGTATTTATAACTCGTATATTGATTTAAATAACATGCTCGTGGTACTTTAATTGAAGATTGTAATCGATTTTCATAAAACATCATATTAAAATATACTGAAAAAGTTCTCAGATTTAGTATTTATAACTCGTATATTGATTTAAATAACATGCTTTTAAATAACATTGATTTTATGATTTAGATACTAAATTGGGAAACCGGAAGCGGTACTTTACTTGAAGATTGTAATCGGTTTTTATAAAACATCATATTAAAATATACTGCAAAAGTTCTCAAATTTAGTATTTATAACTCGTATATTGGTTTAAATAACATGATTTAAATAACATTGATTTTATAATTTAGATACTAAGAACTTGCATCAAAAATTATATTTAATTAATTAAACTTTTAATTCAAAGTAGGAATTATAAATTAGGAATTTTCTTAGAAATATTATATTGTTTATACGAATAAATATGTTTCCCTATTATCGGTTATATTTCAAATGTATTAGGGATTAGAAGAATGATAGAAATCTAAAGCGAGAGTTCTCACTCTGGTATACTAGTTAAAATTAAATACAGACATCATATGGTTCGGTAATAAAAGTCACAAACGCAATTTTTTTTCCACTCTTATTAAACATTTTTATTTCTTGTTTTAAGTGTTACAATTGAGTGTAAAATAATTATTTCTCTCCCCATTTGTAAGCTAAATAAAGTCTGCAGCAGGAGAAAAACTTATATCTTATCCTCCTGCTGCAGACTTCTATTAAGTTGGTTCTTCCGCTTAAAACTTCGAAACAGTCGATCTCCAATGATTTTTCTAGTGAAATTGACAGTTCTAATGTTGTCAAGAAACACGAAGAAATCTCATGGGAATTAGTTACCAACTGAAAGAAACCGACATATGATAACGGAATGAGGTCTCCAGAAAGAAGAGTGCGCGCATGCACGTGGGTGTATTTGTATGACAATAGATGGACGTCGCAACGCCGGGTGTCGTTTTTGAGATACTGCTATATTTTGAGTCACCGATTTACACCCCTTTACAAAGGGTGTCCACATCAGATTTTTTTTTTTTTTACAAACCTTTCATGATTTGTATTTTCTTGCTGCATTAAAAATATCACAATTTTAAAAAAGAATCAAATGGAAAATCTCTTGGGAAGTTGTTACCTACTGAAAGAAAACGACATATAATAACGACAGAGACCCCCGGAAACAAGACCTTGTGTGTCAATAGATAAATCGCGTTGCCCTGTGTCGTTTTTGAGATAGTGCTATCTTCGGAAACTAGTAACCAAATTCAGGATCACTTTTTGAGTTCCTGATTTATAGTTTAATAGGTGTATATGGAAGACATGCTGTGTCCACATCAGGTATTTTTAATATTTTTCATCATTTCTTCCTTTAAGGGAAGCGTTTCGAAAAATGTAATGTATATAAATCTTCTAGAAGAAATTCTTTAAATGATAGTGAAAACCGTATTAAAATCGACTGACTGCTTTTCGAGTTTTGCGATCACAAACATATGCAGGCTGAATTTTTATATATTTAGATACACAAGAGTGCACGCAGGAATTTCTTTAGGGGAGCCGGTCCTAGAAAAATATAGATGACGTATCTGAAATAAAGGAAATTTGCCTAATTTCGCCTTTATTCGAGATAATTTATCCGACGCAAATTCAAGTTTGTTCTAGCTTTTTAGAGCAGAATTCCATTTATAATTCCACCGGTTTATAGTATTTTTATTCTTTTATCGGACGAGAATCTATGTTTTGAGAATTTCTGGAGCTGAATTCAGTTCTTTATAATTTCACAGAAATTTGAAGAAATTCGGCTGGTTATAATTTGGCCCTTTCTAAGACAATTGGATCTAATACGTAACAAACATCCGGGCTCCTGAGTAGTGTAAACCGCACGCACCCACGAGAACCATGCACTACACCCCTCGTACATAAGGTCACCTACAGTACACACCCTCAGGCCATCTTCACTGTGAAGTAATCCTGGAAGGGGAAGTAGATCAGAATCCTTGAAACAAGGCCGATAGCCTTCTCCCTTATAAAATTATTATCCTCAATAGCTTATTATAGCTCAACAAGGGTTAGCCGGATTGATAAAAAGGAAAAAGACCTAACTTCCGTCATATGGACTACTCTTTAACCAATTGGAATGTTTTATCTTTATACAGACCAAGGTCAAGTGCACTGCAAGCACTCCTTAATATCCTGACCAACTATTGTATAGGCATCCATACAATTAATGCAAATAGAATTGCTGCCATCCAAGAAATGAGATGGACCGGACAAGGTACATAAAAAAAGGACAGTTCAATATCTACTATAGCTGCGAAGATCGCCTCCATAATCCTGGAACAGGATTTATAATTGGACCGAAATTCATACAACTTGTAATACGATTCAACCAGATAAGCTCAACATTATTACGCGTCCTTAGCTCGATTCAAGATGGTCATCATGCCACACTGCCCTAACTGAGATAGCAAAGGAAGTTCTGGGACTTAAGATTAACCAAAGATGCAAACCATGGTTTGATGAGGAATACCTAAGTGTAACATATAGAAAAAACAAGGTCTGTAAAAACATGATCCAATGGAGACACACAAGAAGTTTAGTAGAGGAATATAAAGCCACAAGAAGACGTGAGAAGAACGTTCAACGGAGAAGATGGGAAACCAAAAAGTTGCAGGATATAGAAAACTCTTTCAAAGAGAAAAATGCAAGAAATTTCTTTCAAATGATGAATGAAGGTAGAAAACCTTTCAACAGACGAGGACTCCCACACGCAAGGCTCGCTAACCACAGAAAAACAAAAAATATTAGATCGATGGGCGGATTATTTTCAGGCTCTCTTGAACAGATGTGAGATATTTCCCAAAACACCACCATTGCAGAAGAACTGGTTGAAGGAATAGAAATTGAACCACCATATGAAGATGAAATCGTAGCGGCCTTGGAAAAACTAAAGAACAATAAAGCTCCAGGTCTTGATAATAAACCAGCGGAAGTATATAAACATTCTGGCTCTAAATTAATCACTTTCTTGCAGAATTTATTTATGGATGTTTGGAGAGAAGAATACCTTCCCATGGAATGGGATTATACACCCAATGCATAAGAAAGGGGCTCTCTAAATTGTAACAACTAGAGAGCTATAACGCAGCTTCCGTGTGTATACAAAATCCTCTCAAACATATTATACAAAAGATTGATTATTCCATACGCAGAGAAAGAAATAGGAAAATATCAGTGTGGCTTTTGTTAAGGGTAAATCAACTATTGATCAAATTTATACCCTCCGGATGCTCCTTAAAAAAACGAGAGAGTACCAGATAAATACTCATCATGTTTTTATAGATTTTAAACAAGCCTATGACTCAATTGACAGAAAGAAAGTATATAAGGCTATGAAGGAGATGGACATCCCCACAAAATTAGTTCGTCTGGTAAAAAAGACTTTGGAAGACAATAAATGCTTTGTAAGAATGCATAGAGAGTTGACAAGAGGTTTCGGCATGACAACAGGTGTATGGCAAGGAGGTAGTCTGGCATGCCTTATTTTTAATCTCTCTCTAGAAACAGCTATAAGAGATTCTGGAATCCAGACAGAAGGCACGATTCTTAATAGAAGTGAACAGCTCCTTGGACTTACTTCTGGTCGGAAGGTCATTAAAAGCGGTGCAACACGCGTTTGCTGCGATAGAAAAATCTGCTAAGAGATTGGGTCTTCTCGTAAACGGAGATAAAACCAAATGAATGTGTACCGAGGCTGCTGGTCAATCATCTGATGGGTATGTGAAGTTGGGACAACGTGACATTGAAATAGTCTAAGTTTTTAAGGCACGCAGGTGGATGTCCGGAATGACATCGATGACGAAATATAACGGCGTATTATGGCTGCCAATCGATGCTATTTTGCTACACAGCAACCCTTGCGGAGCAGCACCTTGTCTTGGAATACTTTGAATATTCAAAACTCTTGTTAGACCTATTCTCACCTAAGGATCCGAAAAAATATCCGCAAAGGCCCTGGCCGAACAGATCTATGAACTCTATGTTCCTCACCTCTATGGCAAGATAGTGTCGCTACTGGTTCAAAGATTTTACTTGGTTTCGGAGACGTAAGGAAGTTTTGGAAACTGACAAAAACGGCAAATAAGAAACCTTCAACGATTCTTCTACTTGATAGTAACTGTCTTCTCACACTTGTTGAACAAGCCGAGGTACTGGTTGATCACTCCCGAATGGATATTGAATCCAGGACTGGCACAGAGCCAACCACACTAACTATGATTAATGACATAAACGTTATGTTCATTAATCCTAGAAAGTTAATAACAATAATAAGGAGAACAAATGACAACTTTGCGCCGAGGCATGATGGAGTAAACCATTTTACCAAAGCAACTTCCCCGGAGAGGAGCAATGCATTTGACAAACTTGTACTGTTCGTGCCTTCGGCTGAGATACTTTTCCGAACAAGGGAAACACACCATACTGTCCTCACTATTGAAACCGACAATAACAGGCGATAATCCTGAACACTATAGGCACATCAGTTTGCTATCTAATCTTACAAAAATTTTCGAGAAGATAATTGTAAACTATCTAACCTTTTGTGAGGAGCATTCGGTCATATCTTATGAGCAGACAGAGTTCCAAGCACAGCTCAGTTTACTGAACATCGTTTAATGAAACTGCAGTCTGAGATCTACCACAATTTCAATAAAAACACTACGAAGGTTAAGATAGGCATTTGAAGGCATTCCACACTGTCTCACGGCATTCTTTCCCGGAAACTTGCAGAGCTCGAATACCCAGAACACCTCTAAAGTATCATAGGTTTGTTCCAGTTGTACGAGTTCAGGATGACCAATCCCGCATTGTTCCTCTGCGGTGTTCCACATGGAGGAGTTCCACCGCCTGCCTTGTTCAACATTTATATGGCGGACATAATAGGTCAAAATTCCAAACGCTCTACCAACGCCGCTTTCGCTGATGATAGAGCTGTTTACAGCTCAAGTGTAAACACAACTCGAGCGCTAACTCAATCGAATTGGTGTATTAAGCTATTGTGTAGAAGTTGGCACTCATAAACTTAAAAATGAATGCCTACAAAACAGATTGGATAGTGCTAGCTTTATCAAAAGGAAATAAGTCTCGATTACCAAAATTCTTTGGAGTTGGTAACATAGTTTAGCTACCGTTTCAATCCATTGTCTTCCTTGGCATTAATATGGATCAGCATTTGAATCTCTCGGCCCATATCTACTATCAAATCAAAGTCCATGATAACCCAACTTCCCACTCTCTCTAACAATAAAATCACTGGTCTATAAAAGCATTATGCGTCCAGCACTAATGTACAGCGTGCCACTCTTTATTCACCTTACTAAAGGCACACTGCAACACCTTCAGCTGTTCCAGAACAGCCTGCTAAGAAAGATGACGCGGTCGACACCATAAAGGAAACTGAAGGTAGAAAAGTTACATAAAAATTTGAACTACCTACGATTTTCGAATTCATCCGGAAAAGACATCAAATTTGTGGATTCACTAAAAGCCCTTTCCAACCCTTTCTTTAAGACTCAGACAACGGCACAGATTTCAGTTCGCTGGCTCAATTATACTAGTATGTGTACTATACTCAATTCTACGAATGTGTATTAGAATTTAAGTTAGTTATAAGGCATACATAAATACAAAAATGGGTGAGCCTCATCACAAGAGAAGTCATTACTAATCACCATAATCTGTTCTTAAAATGTAACGTAGTTAATACAACAAGGCTTTCAAAACAATAAATTTTATATACTTTAAAATATTTATATTTATTGCAATTTTGGGGATATGGAATTTTTGTTTTTGCGTAAAAACGTTATTTTGTAAATTATATATGAGGTTAAGAGGGAAAAAAAGTGTGAAACTTTATAGCCGTTTATAAACATTTCCATTTTGACCCTGTTGACCCTTGAAAATACCTGTTTTTTCTATGCTAATTGGTTTTCAGCAATGGTGTACGCACAGGGGAGATAGGATCAGGGTAATTAATTCCTCCTTCCCCTCTCCCTAATTTTTTGAAAAAATATGATTTTCATATGGTTTGTGTATTGAGTAATAATTTTTGATCCGTTTTCATTCTTATCCTAGAAACTTACGCCCTATTTGGTGATTATAGACACTTAATGATTACTTGCTCTTTCATTAACCTTCCAACGAAAAAAAATTTAAATCCCCCAGAAAAAAAATTCTGCGTACGCGCCTGATTTTTAGGAATGATATAGGAGGAGATTATATGTTCTAAAACACTGTTAAATATGAATACTATTCAGAGAAAATGGTATAGCTGTCTTCAATACAGTCATTATAAACTATGTAGCTTCACCAAATGTGTATGTTAAACATTCTTAGTAATGTTATCTGTTTATACGAATAAACATGTTTCCCTAATATCGCTTATCTTCGAATGTATTAAGGAAAAGAAGGATAGATATTTAATGCGAGAGTTCTCGTACGGATATACTAGAATATATTAAAATTACTTAAATCACTATCTTATTGAACGCAGTTTTTTTTTTTTTAATTTTTCTGCATTATGTTTAATTTAATTTTAAGGCTAATAGAATTAAGAGGAACGATCCTTCAAATAAATTCTTTCTTGTGTATTTTTTTTTAAGCAAATCACCTGTTACATTAAGAATTACTTTAGTTCTCTGAATATGCAGAATGGAATGGATAGATAAGCCAGTAGCTCCACCGAGCATTGGGAACAAATGAAAATTAAAAAAGAGGCAGTTCAGAGAAAGGAAGTTCTCTGGAAACCACAGTGTTCCGCTTTAAATTCCAATTGTAACAGCTTTATGATATCTATTTCTGTTTATCTTATGTTTTACATTATTATGGCTAATAATTGCAATTGACAGATACAGGTTTGTAAATTAAAAAAAAAAACATTACCTCTGTTTTATGTTATTTTTTACAGAAAGTACATTTGTCGAATGAATGCGAAGAAATTCGTAAAAGCCGAAAGGTGTGGTGATGGCAGTCTTCTGAATGTCGGATTCCATTATGAGAACCTAATAGTAGGCACTGCATGAATCCAGGCGAGAGAACTTAGTCTTACCTTGGAGGTTGATGTTGAAGTCAGAAAGATTAGGAACACTGTATCGATCTGGAACTGTGCGAGCGTTTAGTCTTCTATAGTCTCCACAGGGACGAATTGTACCATCCTTCTTTGGGACTACATGTAGAGGCGTTGTCGAGGGACTTTTGGACGGCCTGGTTATACCTCTTTCTATAAGTCTGCGAAACTCCTCCTTTACTGCCTTGTAGCGCTCCGTAGAGAGCCTACCTGCTCTCGACACCACTGGTGGCCCAGTGTTTTCAATATGATTGACAACAGCATGCTTGGCTGGAGATATTAGAGTCGACGTAGGGTGGGTAACCCGTGGAACCTCCGCAAATATATGGGCAAATGTCATATCACTTGGAGCATAAGAGATGATTGGTGCGTTGACACGAAATAGCTGTCCCCTTGAAGTCAACCCAGTGGTGATGTCGACAAGTCGCCGGCCCTGCAAATTAACCAGAAGGTTATGGGTGAGAGAGGAAATCTTTTCCGATGATGGCCCTGGGTACATTTGAAATTATGAATGTCCAGGTAAACCTTTTTCTCACACCTAAATCGAGATCCGTAGCTAGGTAGTGAAGCGGGAGTTATTTTCAGAGTACTTATAATAGTCACTGGGAGGTGTTTTTAATTTAGGACGAGGAAGGACTGAAACTGCTGCTCCTGTGTCAATCAAAAATCCATGCCCTTATAGCCGGTTAGGTACAAAGAGGCGGCGCTGAGAAGTAGAGACAATGTTGGGTTCCTCCATCTCCAACATTGCATTTAGTTTTCCGCCTGCTTACATTGTTTCTCCCAATTGCACTAGCTCTCACATTTCCTTGCCCGGTCACCAAGACGACTTTAATAAAAACAATGGATTGCAGCTGATGGAACGCTTGAAGAACGCTGTCTACTTGAAGAACGATGGCTGGACCTGCATCTCATTTCCAGTCTGGACACCTGTTTAGTGAGAGCCTCAATTTGTGCCTGAAGTTGCTGTATTTGAGAAGAGGATGGTTGAAAGTGGAGTAGAGACAATACTAATATCCAGGGGACGACGAATCTCCTGAATCCTGTCTGAAATTGTGGCTAGTTTACCAAGGGAGGTGGTATCAGTCACAGAGAGAATCGTTTGGGTACTAGTTGGTAAGGAACAAAGCCAAAGTGAGCGCAACATTTCCTCTAATGCTCAAGATCCGCATATCCCATAGAAACTGAGAAGGCTTCTCGTCTCCAAGTTGCTTACCCTCCAGCAGCTGCATAATCCGCCTATTTTCAGATTCGGCGAGCTTAAAGAGCTTCATAGCAGTCCACATGGGGCCGCTTGATAATCTCTGCTGCCTGATTTAAAATATCAAATTCTCGCTTGGGTACAACAATTTGAAATTTAGTGAATTAGAAATGTTGCCTCCCTTAAAGACTTGTTCCACAGCACAGTACCAGAGCTCAGGGTCGCTTTTCTAGAAAGGAGGGATTTCGCAGAATGAAGTAAAACCTTCAATAGAGAGTACATCTGTAGAAGATTGCTTCTCTTCCTTCTGCAGCTCCTCCTAAATGACCTTCAAATTTTCCTCGAGAGGCATTAAAAACGTATTTTTTATAAACGACGTTTCGGCCCAACCACATAATCAATATTCAGTGTTGCGACATAGATAAGAGAAATATATACAAAATAATAGAAAATTACATAAACTAAAGTAATTCGACAAATAATTTACAACATAATAGGATAAAAATACAAAAATATTTATGAAAATGAAAAAATATCTTTGTAAAATATTAATAGTGAGAAGGGAAAAAACAAGTAGAGGATGCTATGAAAATTACATAATTAAATACAAATGAAGAATGATGAAGATATGAATATACAGTTTACATCAAATAAGTTTAAGAATAAAACTGAAATAAGAATAAAGCTGATCATCTTTTAAAAAGTTGAAAATTTCTCACTTATAATGTTTATTTTTAATTATTTTCTGTTATTTTGTACCTGTTTCTCTGATATATGTTGTATCCATGAAGATGGCCATGGCGTGCGCCGAAACCTCGGCTTTGAATTAACAAACATGTTTTTTTTTTTTGTCGTTATGATATTTATATGTTTTTATTTTCAACTGAAAAGAATTGGTTCAAGACAGCAGTTATAGTGTAAGCTTATCAGCAATAATAAGTAATTGTAAATTTAATCAAACATTTATACCCATATTAATGTACGTAGTCCCCAGACTACGCAATCACAATCACCAGTTGTATTTATTGACGAATTATTTGTTATTCAAATTTTATTTAATTTGTTCAGTACCAACTTAGCTCTTAATCGTTTATTCGTTTTACTGAAGATATTCTCTAAAGTTATTTTATCTTTTCTCTGTTGGATGTTAGGGAGGAAATGGAACAGCCAAATTCACCCATTCACCATCTGGTCAATATATGGATCTAAATAAAGTTGGACTTGGAGATAGCAGTGATTGGTGATTCCAATCTCAGTCCTTCAGTGGGCACCAGCTGGATTGCCAAGTCAATGAACTTTTTTTATATACTTCGTCATAATAATATCGTTGGAATATGCCTATATTCCATGCGGATGGATTATCCGCAAAATTTTGAGCAGTTTTATCTTTTGGCTTAATCGGTTTTATCTTTTTATTTTATTATTCATTGAATGATTTAAATAATTTATGAAGGGTACCTAATTTACCGCTTACGAAATGATTGATGGGAAAATCTAGTTTCGTTTAGATTAAAGTTCCTACATTCATACATCAAGTGTTTTGAGTGCCAAGTTTATTCGGTGTTATTGCTTTTCCAAAAACAGCAAGTGGTATTCCTCTCTCTGTTACATTTTCTTTCAAATAGCATTCACGGTCATCCGTTTTACAGAATCTATGTAGCTGAAATTAAATTTGATGAGATTTTCAAATACGTCTTGTAATAAGCTAGACAAAAAAATCCGTTTTATTATCAAAACTCAGGTGTTTCTATAAAAACACATGCTCCAAAAAAACAGAAAACAAGTAAGTGACAATCAAAAGAATATCAACATATTCCTGATGGATAGTCATATTTGTAATTTTATTTATACATTTAATAAGTACCATCGGCTAACATTGAACAGATTAATTAACGTCGTAAAACTATGACTATTATTCCACTTCTTAATAAAACGTTTCAAAATTAAAGCATACTGGAATTGGAGATCCTTTATTTAAATATAGAAAATATCTATTTATATTTTACTTGTAAGTATAATAATGTTTTTTTTATCTATTCAAGAACTGAATAACATCCTAACAATGAAATTTTTCTTTTATTCCTCCAACTATCTAATATAGAGTATGTAACGAGTCAATTTTTTATTTTTTTTATTATCAGTTTTTTCGTCCGGTCATTTTTTCGTGGTTAGTGATTGTTTAAAAAATAAAGCCAGCATATCGACCTACGTAGAATTACCTATGCTTTGTTACCTTTTTCATAAGAAACTTCAGAGACATAACAATAGACTGAATAACGATATTAACGAAGACATGAGCCTGACTATAAAGGAAGAAAAGACACAGTACATGATAGTTGGCCAGAGTGATAGAAATACGGCAAAAGAATCCTTAGGCATATGTCGACAATGGGAAAATATTTTTCTTCAGTGAAAGAAGGTCTAAGCTACCTATAACCTATTATAGTCACGAACATTAAATATGCAGGGCCAAAGATAGATATGAAACATTCAGAACGAATTTAAAGTATTATATAAAATGTCTATGTTAAGGAAACATAAACGTTAAAAACCTATCTTTCAAAAAAGTCTTAAGCTCAAAGAAATAAAAACCATCATGAATAGTAAAGGTTTTCTCTACTAGAATAAGCAGCGAAAAGAAGTTTTTATTTTCTTATCAAGGGGTAAAAAAAACAATTATTATCCTTAGTAACATATGTAAGTAAAGATAATAAAAAAATGTCCAATTTAGATTTTTTTTTAATTTAACAATTGAAGAACTCACAAAAATGATATTGATCTTAATAGCAGATATGTTAGAGAACATTCACAAAACACTTGAGAAAGATATATCACTTTTTATTTTTTCTAAAAATCACCTTGTTATAGAAGGGCTGAATAAAGAAGATAAGTGGATAAATGGAAAATTAAATGGATGGACTTTAGAGCTAACTAGTGATTGAATTAGTATCTTAATATTCATGTTAATATGAAACGTATCTTAACATGAATAAATCTTTTAAGTAATTTAGTTGGAGAACTTTTTTTTTTTTTTTTTTTTTTGTAAGTGATTAAGGTAGAGGGCCCAAATATCGCCCTCTTAAGATATTATTATTTATTAGAGTACTAATACAATTTTTTTTTGTCTAAAAATATTTGTAATCTGTTGTTTTGAATGTTATATAACAATACATTTAATTGCGCACAAACACATTATTTGAAATAAATATGTTTAAACTACTGCCAAATATTTACTTTTTGAACAAAACTGTTCACAATATCGCTCACCATATGTTTCTAATATCACGAGCGTCTGAAATGCGATTAAATGAAGTAAAACTTTTGTTAAAATGACTAATTAAGTATATCAATGAACTTTTTTACATCTTAATTCGTACTAAAGAAAGTGGTTGAGATTTCCTTAGTGACTAGGTAGGATGTCCCTTAAAAAGACACGAAGGGTTTCCCTCTTCGTGAAAAAAGGAAGAAGTCACTTCCTACCTGTACTTTTTGTTTTTTTCCGAAAATGGGTGGCGAATATTCTTTCTATAAGCCAGTTGAAATGCCATTCATCTCCTTCTTTTGCCGTAAGTCCATGATAAGTTATTTATAATTTTCATTTGTAAACATTATCCAACTATTTATAAATAGATAAAATAGACCTTCGTCCTAGTGCCACGTAAGCAATGTTTGGAATTCATATTCGGTTCTTTTTAGATAGTCTTTTCTTGTAGATTTTATGACCTTACATGAGAAGCTTTTGATTCTTTAAGAGCCCTATTTCTTTATTTTTTAGTGCTTCCACCGCCTCATTTATTATCGCCTTACCTCATGTCTAAATATGCAACATCTTAAAAAGAACAAAAAAACTTAGAAGTTAGTAATGTTGGATATTGGGTACAACCTAAATCTCAAAGGTAAACTCATCGTTCTCGAAAAAAAAAAAAAAATCCACAAAATTAAGGAAACAATTTTATCTGGCTTACATATCATAACTATTAAAGGGAAATCGGTGTTGAACACTGGCTAGTAGCGTTTATCAGGTAGCAACCGTGGTATGCGATATTATGAACATAGGCGATATTTGGACCCCTACCTTATTTCTCGATTTAATATAGTGCTGTTTTAAAATAGGAGGATGGTGCTTGCAGCTGAGAGAGTTGAAGGTGCCCAGACACGCTAACTTCGGAGAGACCATTACCCTGGAGTGCCTCTTCGAGCTGGACAGAGGATCGCTGTACTCGGTCAAATGGTATAAGGACGACGACGAGTTCTTCAGGTATATGCCGGATAGCAATCCTAAAGCGAGACTCTTTTCCTTGCCTGGCATCCGCTTGGTGGTAAGTCTCCTTTACCTCTTCTGATTCTATAGATAATATACATACATATTCTAGCCCTCTCTGCCGCTGTACTATAGATTACATTAGAATATTTAAAAAATACATACCTTAGGTCAGGTACATCAGTACTTTAAACTGCTTAGTTGTTAAAATATATTAACCTTACGGGTATATTGCATTCAATCCAATCCCGTGATAAGCGTACTTTATTTTTTCCTTAATTTTTTTGTTTATTGTACTTGTTACATTCCTTTAATAGTTTGCTTATACAAAAATATATCTCTAGATTGTTAAGATATCGATTTGTCTATGTTGGTATTGTTCCTGATGAACCTCGTCGCGTTGGTAACGATTCTCAGAAACTTATTTGGGAATGTCTCTGTGTATTGGCCGTATGTTTTTCAAAAGAACTAATCCACACACGGCAGCCTTGCTTCCTTAATATATCTCATTGTCCAAAGTCATTGTCCTCCAAAGTATTTCTCCTCCATTGTATCTTCCAACTCCTTTCAGGTCATATCCCAAACTCACTCCCGATTTCTTGCTGCAGCCCATATAACCTTTATACCCCTTCGCAAAAGGCTGATTCATCAAGAATCCGATATGCGATAAATGGTAGGATCCAATAGCCAGATCTAATCCACGGCTAGTGACAGAATAAATAATTATCTGCCACAACCGGTCTCGAACCCGGGATCGGGAGTATAGTAGCACACTGCCTTAGCTTTGAGCAACCCCGTTCTCCTTATAACTTGAAAACCATGTATTATTCCGTTGATATTTATTTAATTCTAAATCAAAGAAAAGGAAATTACAAATCTACTATTTTTTCTTTTTGCAGCCCCATTTTGAAGCGTGCGCGAATGGAATTTAGGACAGGGAAAGTCGAAATTAATTGTTTGAACTATTTGAATTTTACAAAAATATTTCTGGAAAATATTTTCGGCAACAAAGATAAAATTCGTTATCAGCACCCCAAAAAACATAAATGAGCAAATTTTGAGAACTTGTCATACACCTGGTCCCCAGTTCAGAAAATTCCTTTATTTTAGAAATTCGGTACCACCCTTGGCAGGGCGTGTATAAACATTTATACTTGTAATAGGTTTTTATGTATAAGGACCATCTTAATTTGTGCGATAAAACGAGACTTCTTTTTCAGGGAAATACATCATTTATTTTGTTCCTCATTTTGTACAGAAATTAATTTTATTTAACATAGCCAAAACATAAACTAAAAGTACATCAACAAAATAATTATTTTGCTTATATTTTCTGTACAGTAAAATTTAATTGATTTAAAAATAAGGAAATTAGGATGCTTACCATGCTGGGTCCAAATTAAAATAAAACCAGAAGTAATTAATTTCTGGATACTCCCTGTAGTAGATAACAAATAACTAATAAGTATTCAAGTGAGAGACGTATGTCACCTGTTAATTGCGAGACGAGAGTGATTAGTTTTACTTGGGCCCACCGCAAGCGCTGTAATGGGTAACATACTTCAACTATAAAGATGGCCTCGTGGAACGAACTTAAAATAGTGAACCAAAACGTTACATTTTCTTTAACAATGGAATGAAGCAACGGCTACCGAGATATTAAACCACAGAAAGCTCTCCCGAAAAAATTTTTGTTGAATACTCGGTTTCCACATTTTGGCCTCAATATATATATGTCAGAAGAAAAAAAATTTTTCCCGTCCTTATGCAAGGTAAAATGTACACTTCCCTTGGACTAATACCACTCATTGCTAACTGTCGGCGATTAACAATTTGGAGGGTGAACACTTTACTTTGATTTAATGTTGAGCAAGCTCTCAGATTAATCTCGAGACTGATATATTAGTTTATGATGTGATTTAATAAATTTTAAAAGATCATTAAAATAAATAAAATATTAATTAACATTAAATAACTGATGTTCGTTTTGAAATTTAATATAAAACGAATTTGATGGAAAACACTTTTTCCTTATGATAAATGAACTAGGAAAATCTTTTAATCTTTATTCATAAAAAAAGAAGCTATTTTATTTTTTTACAAGAGTAGCAATGAATCGGATAGAACATAAATCTGATTTAACATTTATTTACTTCACAATTTAAGAATTTAAAGTTGTTTTTTTTTTCAGCTAAACCTGTGAAATGGTGTAGGTACTCGAATGTTCATCTTTATGCTAAAAATGTATCTTTTTTATGCTTCTCTGTAACTGTTGTTTGTTTAATCTTCTGTGTTAACACATTTTTGTGGGATGATATTAGGCGTTGGTTTTGAAACAATTATTGCAAAATTATTTATTTAATGTGATACATGCATCTACCCATGGAGGGTCATTAGCATTACTACATAGATATGTTTAACAACTAAATTTTTCCATAATGATAGTATGATATTTCTTTTGGAATCACTTTTTCACAATTTCAATGAACTATATAATGTTAAAGATTTGACACTTTTTTAAGAACTTTAATACACTTTGAACACAAGTTTCACTGTCACCAAGAGCGATGTCCAGTCTGTTGTTGATGTTGCAATGTCGCCTTGCATCCTTAAGGGTCTTGCAGTCCAGCAGGATGTGCTCCACGGTCAGAGGTACCTTGCAGGTATTACAGGTCGGTGGGTAAAGTCCTTTTAGAAGAAAGGTGTGCGTCAAGGCTGTATGCCCGCTACGTAACCTGGCCAAGACTACTTCTTCGCGGCGGTTTCTCCTTTCGGCAGTTTTCCAAACCTCTGGAGTATCTTTAATTTGTCCCAATTTGTTGCTTGTCCTGCTCCACTCGGAGGTCCACGAAGCGTATATTCTTTTTTTTACATACTTGCGCCAGTCCAAGGCAGTTGTCTTGTTGACCTGTATTACCTCAGTAACAGGATCCGTCCTTGCAGCATTAGCAGCAATGTCAGCCTCCTCATTTCTCCCAATGCCCAAATGAGATGGAACCCACAGGAATTTTATTACTTTTCCTGAATACGTGCATTCCCTCTCAAGAAGTTGAATTTTCATAACCAAAACATCTTTTGAGTCCCTGTTTTCTAACGACTTGAGAGAGCTTAAAGAATCTGAAACTATCAAATGGTATTTATGCTTGTGTTTTACTATGAGGGTTAGGGATTTAAAAATTGAATAAAGTTCTCCTGTGTATACACTATTTGTTTCTGGTAGCAAGAATTTTTGGCAAATGGAGTCCATGACGATTGCACATCCAACATCAGAGTTAGATTTACATGCATCGGTGAACCAAAAACAGTAGTTGGAATACAGCTCTTCCCGTTCTTTGTAAAGTTGTTGATACACATGATGAGGTGTTGTGGGCTTCGAAAATGCTGATAAAGTATAATCCGGTTGGTTTTCTATTTGTATCCAATTAGGCACTGATTTCTTTGGAATTTTAAAGAATTCTGGCAACATAATTTGTAGGTTATTTATCAATTTGTTTGATCTACCATGGAAGCATTTACATGATGAGTTATGTTCTTCATTTACAGTTGGGTGTACCGATAAGGTTTGGTGCGCGATAAGGTTTTCCGTGACATCAGTGTGCCAAAATATGCCAATGCCAAATATTTCCTTCTTGTTTCTAAAGAGGGCTCGCCACTCTCTGCATACAAACTTTCGACGGGTGTTGTCCTGAATGCACCGATGCAGAGGCGAAGTCCTTGGTTATGTACTGGATCCAAAAGTTGTAATGTTGTCGCACTTGCTGAGCTGTTGGCGATAGCCCCATAATCGATAATAGGCCTGATCAGGGTACGATACAGCATTAATAGTGTTCGCCGGTCTGATCCCCAATGAGTGCTGGCCAGAACCTTTAATAAATTTAGGCCTTTTTGGCATTTTAACTTCACTTGGCGGATTTGTTGGGACCAAGTTAGTTTTTTATCGAAGTAGATCTCTAAGAATTTGATGACATCTGCATAAATAATCGGTTGATTTGATAGAGATAATGAGGGATGAGTTAGGCATTTTGTTTTTCTGCAAAAATGTACGGCTACTGTTTTTGAATTCGAGAAGCTGAAGCCTGTAGTTCTGGACCATGCTTCAAGGTTTTCCAATGTTTTTTGCAACCTCCATTCAATATATTCTAGAGACTTACTGTTTATGTAAATTGCGAAGTCATCAGCAAAGAGAGAACATTTCACATCAGCTGATGTTGTCTTTACAATACTATTTATTGCTACTAAAAACAGCGTTACACTCAGAGGAGATCCTTGGGGTGTACCTTTCACTTGGAATGTCGTCTCTTCAAGAAAGTTTTTGATAAACGTCAGCAATTGCCCCCTGAGCCCGACTTTTGATAGCGTGCTGACCACATTGCTGACCAAGTTCGCCACATCGTATCGTATGCTTTTTGGATATCTATAAAGACAGCTACCAGGTGCTCTTTATTTGAAAAGGCAGTCTGAATTTCATTTTCAAGCTTGGTGATTTGGTCTAGGGCAGAGCGGTTTTTCCTGAAGCCACATTGAGATGTGGAGAAAAAGTTTTGTGCGTCCAAATAATATGTCAGTCTATTGTTTACCATGTTTTCAAGAAGTTTCGACACACACGAAAGTAGAGATATAGGCCGATAGTTATTGACTTTTATGTCTTTAGGATTTTTTTTAATTGGTATGACTATCGCCGTCCTCCATGTTTCAGGAAAAAATCCTGTTGTCCAAATTCTATTATATATGGAAAGAAGAAATGATTGAGCAATTAAAGGCATTTTTTTCAAAAAAATATATGGAATCTGATCGGATCCAGGAGTGGATTTATCTTTACATGTGTTCAGGGTATTCTGAAGTTCAGCTAGACTACATGGGTGATTGTAAATTTTAGAATCTTTAGTATGGAATTCGATCGAGTTTTTCTCTTGCTGACTTTTATACTGCAAAAAATCTGAATTATAGTTGTCTGTTTTCGACATGGAAGAGAAATAGGTTCCTAAAGCATTAGCAATTTTTAATGGTTCAGTTATGATTTGATTGTCATATTGAATCGTAGAAACAGTCTCACATTTTTTGGATCCTTGAATCGCATTCACTTTTTTCCACACTTCTTTAATGGCACTACTATTATTAATAGAGCTAACATAGTTAGTCCATGATTTTTTTTTATTTGCCCTCAACACCTTATTTGCTATTGATCTCATTTTTTTGAATTCATTTAAATGTTCTGTTAATTTTGTTTTTTTGAATTTATTGAAGGCCCTTTTTTTGTTCATTATTGCAATGCGGCAATCTTCATTCCACCAAGGGACTAGGCTTCTGTCGCTGAATATTTTCTTGCATGGAATACTTTTCTCTGCAGAATTAAGGATGCTTCGGTTGAAGAAAGAAATGCTTTCCCCCACATCTATTACTGTTTCTTCCATTTTTTCTATTTCGTTTTCTATCAAGGATGAAAACTTTTTCCAGTCGGCTTTTTTGAATGACCACTTCGGAATTTTATCAAAATTAGTATTACCATCAAACTTTATAGTGATTGGGAAGTGATCACTTCCGTACAGAATGTCCTTAACACTCCAATGTACTTTGTGAAAAATTTTAACATCTACAAACGACAAATCAATAGCGGAAAGTGTGCCGTTTGTACAAAAATGAGAACCATCGTTAATTAGAATTGTTATTATTGAGAAAATTGTTATTATCAATAAATCTTTCGATTTCGTTTCCTCTATTTTTGTAGTCGGACAGTGAGGAACCCCACAATTTGTTGTGCCCATTCAGATCTCCAACTAGAATGACAGGTCTTGTAAGTTGGTCAACTATTTCTTGGAGAACATTGACAGTGAAATCTCGATTTGGTGGTATGTAAATGTTGCAAACTGTAATAGGTTCAGGTGTGTATATTTTTGTGGCTACAACTTCTAAAGAGGATTTAATATTTATTGGTTCTGAATGGACATCTTTTTTAACCATTGTGGCTACTCCTCCCCAAGCGGACTTGCATTCAGGTCTATCTTTGCGATAGATGTTATAATTTTTTAAATTTACAATCTGAGATTTCAAAAAGTGTCTCTTGTAAACACCAGCAAATTGGATTTTATTCAGTTTGCAGCAATTTGAAATATTCATAATGTTTGTAAAACCCGTTACAGTTCCACTGTGCAATTAATGTTTTTCTATTTTTTACCATAATTTGCAAATATAGAAAAAGATATAGTCGGAAAACTTGTTTCTAATTAATCTTCAGTGCTATCCTCCGTGTTTATTTAATTTTCTATTGAGTCCCATCTTTTTTTCAGGAGCTTTGATATCTTTAATTTTGAACGCCGGTCTGTTATAAGGCTTCTAGTGTCTGCCAGCATATTCTTAAGACCCTCTGTATTATGTGTGAATTCTTGAACCAATTTATTGAAATTTTTCGTGTTTGACGACATTGCAATCAACTTAACCATATTGTCGAATGATATTGGGTATTTCTGCTTGTTTTCTTCAATTGCCTGCCGAACATCTTCAAGGTTGGATCCTGAATTTATACCCGTCTTTTTTAATTTTTTTGATTTTTTGCTACCAGACTGAGTACCTGCCATCGGTGGAAATTCTTCGAAATTAATAATTTTTTCAATGCCTTCTTAAGAATCTAACGTTAGATTCATTTCCACAGTAGATACGGTAGAAGGAGGAGGGCTAGAGTGACTTCGTTTGATTCCAGAAATTACAGTAGGTATAAAATTGAATTATTGCTAATATCTACAGCTGGTTCTATAATAGATTTGATATCGATATTGTTGTGGTTGTTGTCGCCATGGTTACCAGGCAGCTGTTTCTTGAACTCGTCACTGGTAATGTCTATATTGGTCTCTATTGAAGTGGGAGTGTCGTCATGGCAACTGATATGAGCTGGCTGTACGGTAATACTGTGGTTAGAAAACATATGATTAGGTGTATCTAATAGGGAGCGATCAGCGCTTGTTTTTTCAATTATATTGGAATGCAAATTTATTAATATACTATCTTGTTCAGTATTATGAGATTCTTCAATGTTGTCATGTTCACACTCAGGGCAATCAGTTGATATATGACCCGGCTGCTTACAAATGAAACAAGTGACAATGTCTTCACTGAAAAAAATTCTATAAGAGACATTGTCGTGCTTTATTAGTAAGGATGATGGCAGTTTACTGAGGTCTTCAGGTGGGATGTAAACTTGCCGTCGGAAACTGAGAACATGGGCCAATCTTGGATCTTGGTATCCGGCTCTGAGAAAATGCATAGGGGAAACTAATCTCAAACCTATGCTTTTGAGTTCTTTCTCAATGGACTTGTGAGGAATGGAAGGGCAAGCGTTTGAAATTATTATTCGTTTGGCCGGATTGACCAGTCGTTTTGTAAAAATTTCTTTATTGTCAATAAATATTGATTTGTGATTTTTTAAAAGGCTGTCTACTGCTTCTTTATTACTGAAGCGAATGCAAAATCGAGAGTTGGATATTCGTGAGGTATAGCGGATGAATTTTGGATCAATCAAGGTGGCAATTTTGTGGACATATTCTTTTTGTTTGATGCCTGGAAATGTGTGTAAAATGATGGCATTTTCTCGTTTTGAAAATCGCTCCGTAGCGGTGGCTTGGGCATAACTGGTAGTTGTTACTGGTGGGTTGAGGTTATGTGGAACTTTTGATACATTTCTTGGTTGGTTATTTTTTAATTCTATTTGCTTCTGATTTGTCAGTTGCATCGTATTAGAAGAAAGTGAGGACATTGTAAGGTCTGCCGATATCGCTGCAGAGCCATAAGCTCCGGGCGCCTATATACGGCGAATAATCGCCTAAGTTCTTATAAATGCCTCAGTTTTCTATTAAGTAATGGAACACGCGCCCTCAAATTGTCCAATTTGCACACAATAAAGTCTATGAAAGTATAAATAACACTTATAAATAGGTAAAACTTGGAGACTGACCTGAAGCGTGACTTCTTCATGTAGGTCCCAAACAGCTGATTGCAAAATTATATTTATCAATTTTATTACCTGTATCGGAACAAAAACATTTCCACTAGCTTGGAACTAGTCTGAGGACCATTTATCAACTGACATGACCTTGCATTAGCTACACATACATGATGGCTAACGAAATATAAAAGAATATCGATATGCATTATGAATACGAATAAATCAATTGATCTTAGCTATATTTATTTTTTACATTACGCACTTGAGATACTTGTTTATTAATGTTACATTAAATATCTTAAAGAATCGTTGCCGCAAAACAGTGAAAAGAACCACCTTATTCGGAAATTTGCTGGTATTTTAATTTTTACATTGATTTTTACTGGTTAGTTTATTATCGATGCATATCCAAATCCCAGAGAATATTTTCTCTACCACATTATTTACTGTATTACAAAAAATGCTCTATTTGATCAATTATAATTTTTATTTTTATTTATTTTATTATTTTTTTTTTATAATAGTTATCTAACTAACTCGGTTCAAATTCTGATGAAACATGCTTAATTTTTGGTTGACAGAAAATTACTGGACTTTGTCGATATGGGAATCATGATTTGCAGATTCCTGAGCCCACCTAACCATAATGATTTCAGAAAAAAAAATGTAACATTTTTCGTTTCTGGTTTAAGTTTTAAAATTTATAATTTTTTCAATATGATTTTTTTTTTCTAAACCTTTCATGATTTGTATTTTCTTGTTGCATTTAAAATGTCAAGCTAACATATCATACTAAAATATTTTTTTATAATCACATTTAAGTTGTAATGTGGATAAATTGTAAGCAATTAATTTTACTTATTAGTATTACTATTTAGTATTTTCGAAACATTTTCAATCTAAATGTCTGTTTCACGAACAAAAATAAAACTTTTTTTTTCCTTTTTTTTGTTTGATATACATCAGAGAAAGATTATACATATATACTTATTTATTTAAATTCTGATATGTATTTCAAAGGAAAGAGAGGAGGTCATCCAATATGCAGCTATGTTTATTCATTCATTGAGCGCTCTCTGTCACGGGCCGGCAAGTTATTTCCTTTCAATGGAAAAATTATTTACCATACCCTTTGAAATATGGACTAATATACAGAGCACTTCCTCTGACAGGTCGTGCTTCAATTGATATGTTCCAAGAATTTAATAGGAATGCAATAATTTAGTTTTAATTGGAGTTACCATTATTATTTATTGTTTTTATTATCTTCTAAAAAAGTACTAAGACTATTGGTGAGACAAAAATATGTAGAGATTGTGTTCACATTGTTGTGGACAATCAGACATCTTTTACGGAGTGAGCGATCTGTAACTAAAGAAAAAAACAATGGTCTCTCACTGAATTAAGAGAATGAGTGAGAGTGAATATGTGAACGAATGCATATGATAAGGCAAATAAACAAACATCTGGAGAAATGCCATAGCCTTCCCTCCCCTCTCTCCAAGTTATGAATTCATTTTGATAAGGTACCACATACTTCTAGTAAGATGATTGTATATATAAATATTTGATAAACTTTTCTTGGTTTTGTTGTAAAGATTTCATAAAAAATATATATGATACAAGCCGTTCTTGACGTTCAGGAATACAATTTTTCTAAACAGAAATTGAGATAATAAATACTTAAAATTTTCTTTCTTGATCGAGAATTAGACACGTCTATTTATATTTTTTTTTATTGTCTTATATTTAATTTTTTTCTCGATTATCTGATTTATTGCAATGTATTTTTTTTCAGTTTTTGTTAACAAAAATTTAATATTATGAAATTATTTTTTTATCGATATATACGAACCGAACGTAAAATGTATGATGAACTAATAATGAAATGGAAACAGAAAAAATATAGACAATGCAGAGAAAACAACTTCTGAACTGATTAGGATATTTTATGCACAACTAGATTTTAGATGAACGAAGTAATCTGCAAGTGAAAGTAGTTCAAAAGAGTTAATGTTGAAATCCACTCAAGATATGTGAAAAGGAATATCTCTGTAATACAATATTGGATGAGAAACAAGCCGCCATATAAAAAATATATAATAAAATATAGAAGATTAATTTAAAGGAAAATTATTCATTTAAGTGAAAAATTGGTACAATACGATTATTTCTTTTAAAAAAAAGTTCTATTATTCCTGTATAGGTTGAAAATCTATATTGTTTAAACAACATCGAAAACCATTGTTTATTATTAAATATTGTAAAAATTTTGTGTAAATTAATATTTCCTTAGCTCAATGTTATTTTTTTATTTTTTATTATTCTGTTTAAAGGTATGTATGATTAAAACAGTAAAATACTTTTATTTATATATGTATATAACAGTTGATAAACCTATTTTTATGTCAGAAATGAAAAACAAATAAATATTTTACTACCTCCAATCTTTTCCTTTTCGATGCTCTAATAAAAATCGCTAAACCAGGTTAGTTTATAAAAAAAATATCTTTGTGGATTTTTAAATTAAATTTTTTTATATATATTATTTCGATTCCTTGAAATATTAAATTAAAGTTTATGTGGAAGAAAAAAAAGTTATTGACAGCGGTGGGATTCGAACCCACGCCCTTTCGGACTGGTGCCTAAAACCAGCGCCTTAGACCGCTCGGCCACGCTGCCTCCGGTGGAGTTCTCGACTAATTATCATCAAACCACAATTGAAAAAAGTAACTTATTATTATTAATGATTTAAATATATTGCAAAAGAGTAATAGACTGATCTAAGAACCTTTCTTTAAGAAACGTTCTTAGAACAAAGTGGATAAAAGAATGGGATTTTGAAATGTTGACTACGGACCGAATTATAAAAAAAAATCTGCTGTGGACACCGTATGACTTTCTTTGTACGCCTATTAAACTATAAATCGGCGGCTCAAAAAGTGACCTTGAATTTGGTTACTAGTTTCTGAAGATAGCTGTATCTCACCACCATGAGCGTCGAAACGTCCATCTATTGACACACATAAGCTCTTGACAATGAAGGTCTTATCCCTCCCGTTATTATATATCGTTTTCTGTCTATATATAGTAGCACTATCTCAAAAACGAGCATGAACGTCGAAACGTCCATCTATTGACACATATACATAAATAAGCTCTTGTTTATGAAGGTCTTATCCCGTTTTTATATGTCGTTTTCTGTCTATGTCACTATAAAAAGCCTTGGAAATCGACGGTTTCAACATTTTAAGCGGAAGAACCCGATTTACAAATATGTCATTCTCCTGTTGTAGACTTGTTCAGCTCAGAAATGGGCAGGAAAACGAGCATTTTTTACTCAATTTTAACAAATAAAACAATTAATAAAATTGTTTAAATAGAATGAAAAAAAAATCGCATTTATAACCTTTATCACCAAACCATATGATCTCTGTATTAAATGTCGTTATACCTTTTGATTTAAGTTTATGATGACCATCAAGTAAAGTACCCCTTCCGGTTTGCTAATTTTAACCAAAATTTATTCTGTTATTTATATTAGTATGTAAGTCTTAAATACCAAATTTAAAAAGTTTTGCATTATATTTTAATATAATTTTTGATGAAAATCAATAATGACCTTCAAGTAAAGTACTACTTCCGGTTATAATGCAGTGACCAAAAAGAGAGGCTCACAACTAGATTTTACAGTTATCATAAATACAATTTTTTTTTCTAACCGTTTTTGAGTTATGCGAGATACGAACAAACAAACGAATGTACGCACAGACGTCACGACGATGTCAAAATGGATTCAGGGATGTTCAAAATGGATATTTCCGTTGAAATCTGAAAATTTTCGCGATTACAATACTTCCTTACTGCGTACAAGGAAGTAAAAACAGGAAAATAATTCTGAAATCGGCATCTATTTTCAATAATGTCAACATGTCGTCATTATAATTATAAAACCTTGCAACTCACAAGTTTACACGAGGATGTCATAGAGTTACGATGATTTTTAAATTGACTGACGATTTATAGTTCCGATAGGATTCGATTCGATATCCGATCGGAATATCTGAAGATCCACTTAATGTCCTTGTAGACTCAAATTTAGCTTAATTTTAATGTCCAAAAATATCTATTAAATAAGTTGCTTAGCAAAGGCAATCAAAATCGTCGAGTAGATTTGAAATATTTTTTTCAGAATCAATTCATATGAAGTGGTCCATGGGTGGTTGCTTGACCATTTTTATTTTTTTTTTAAATAGTTTTTACGTTGATTTCTTCATGTTTCTACAGATAAAAACCGTTGGGAAATTTTTTTTTCCTTGACAGTTCTTAAATAGCAGCCATTTTTCTTTAGTTTTACCGGCCAATTTCATTAAATGGACTAATTTGCGGTTTCGTCGATAGTTCAAAAACTATATGACTGAGAAAGATCAAACAAACAACATTTTAAAGGTAATGCTTTAAGCTAAAAAACTTCTTTTTTTCAGAACTTTTAACGTGTTCCTACCGGTGCTTCATAATAACTGTGCACTTTTATTTAGAAAAAGTTCTTGTTCTGAATTAAACTTTTTCTTAAGAACTTTATAGTAAAAGATCTTTGAGCGTTTTATCGTAAGAGCTTTTACAATAAAAGTTCTTTAAGAACTTTATTGTAAGAACTTGTATATAATAGTTCTATATTAAAATAGTTCTCGTTAGAGATTTTAAGTGAGATTATGATAAAAGTTCTCATTATTAAAGTCCCCAATTAAATGGGGAAAATACTTATGAAATCTGTCTTTTCACAAGGTTTTATAATCTTAAAATCTTATTTCTTAAAAAAAAAAAATCTGTAGGTGATTTAATTAAAATTAAAGCAATTATTCTATTGAAATTAAAAATTAAATGTTAAATAAAACATATAAAAGGTGATTATTTTTCTATTTGTTCTTTTATTTCGAATATTATTTATTATCTAAAACATTTTTTCAACCCGAGATTCCCTCCACCTTCCGAAGATCGCCTCATATGTACATGAAAACTTATATTTAAAATGTTCTAGTAGGAACTTCTATTAACAGAACTTATATAAAAAAAGTTTTGGCAAGAACTTATTTAAACATAACATTTATCAAAAACTTTTAATGATATAAGTTCTTAAGGAACTGTTTATGAGAAGATTCCTTTGTGTAGTACTTTTGTGTTAATACTTTTATTGGAAAAGTTCTTGTCGCATAGTTGAACTGAAATTTTTTGAAAAAGGTCAATAACAACATAAAAAAACAGTTTAATATAAATTTTTAATAATTAAAATTACAAATAAGCCGGCTAGAAATTCGAAATTTATCGACCATTAGTGGAAGTGCACAGCTCGCAAGCATGATGAAATGGGCTATTGGCCGATTCGGGAGAGGAGAGTATGAGAGGAAGATGAGGGCTTGGCAAAATCTCGCCCTGGGCACCTAAAATAAAACTCACGCTCGGTGTTTAAATTTTATAAAAAAATCAATGAATTCTGTTCAAAAAGTATATTTCACTTTTAAAATACATAACTAAAGATTCCAATAAAAATGTTTGCTCTTACTTTTTTATGTTTAATTATATTTGTGATACGCCCAGTTGTAATGCAATGTAAAGTGTAAACATTGACGAATATTTGTAGAAAATAAAAATAAATAAATGTTTGAACAACAGAAAAACCAACGGAGGGTGCATCGTAGTAGATTATTGAATGGGCCAAATTGGGGAGGCAAGAAGAAAATTATTTATATATTAAATACATAAACACTTTAAAATTTTTTACCTTTTTTAATTGGCCATGTGATATATCAGATTTATCTATGACGGAGTTCGCGAGTTACTTTTTAAAACGTCCCTATATAGTAGAAGTGGCGAAATCCATGGAACTGGAATATTTCTCCAGAACTATGGCTGCCGCTATCTCTGGCGGATTTACTTTTTCTTTCCGTTATTACTGTCAAACTTCCACTTCGTTGGACCTCAGCTCGTATTTCTCTCTCACCACCTCTCTCTTGGTAATAGACTATTTCCTAAAGTATTTTATCAAATCTTTACCCCATCAGTCGTGAGAAAGGAAGATAACTCCTTATGAAATAGGATATTCTACTCAGTGTGTGATTTCCTGAAGAGTTGCAACGATAAAAATATCCGTTAGTAAATCAATAAAAAAAAAAAAAAAAAAAAAATCAATTTCATTGTTTAAATCAAGTTTTTATTTTGCGATAACACATTTTTCTCTCTTTTTTTCATATAGTGTATTAATCATGGTTTAATCGTTGAAAAATTCATTATTTGTTATCGTTTCTTGTACTCGCTATTGAATAGAAAATTTGCATAAATACTGATGCTCGTCTTTTCAAAACCTTTAATTGGTTAACAGAACCGTAATTCTGTTATAACAAAATTATGTTCACATTTTTTTTTTTATTTTAAGATATGAATCATTCAACAGCAGAACGTTTTTGAAAATACTAATCGAATTCAAATATTATCTTTACTTAGCAGAAACTTGTAATTGGGTCGGATCTAATTAGAGCAATAATTATTTCCATCATTCCTATAAATACGAATGTTACAATTGAATACAAAACAGCTATTAGCATACAACAAACAGTGCATTCGGGTGGGTAACTTCGGGTGCAGAGACTGATAATTCGATCCAATTGTAAAGTGCCTAAACGACTCCTGCATATTTTAATTGGATGAAAAGGCGCCATATTATCAGTACAATCCAAATACACACACTAAAACATCTACAAGGAACGATTTTGAAGAAATTTTAAATATAACATCTACAAGGAGCGATTTTGAAGAAAATTTCAGTGATTGTGCATGTAGGGACCTATATATATATATATATATATATATATATATATATATATATATATATATATATATATATATATATATATATATATATATATATATATATATATACAAAAACTAGGAACAGGATAAAAAAAAACGTATTTTTGGCCATCGGTCTGTCTGTGACCTGATTATCTTTTGAACGGACTTACTGATTCTATTTTGAACTTTAATTAATTATATTTTATAATGTTGATTTACATTCAAACAATAGAAGAACAAAACGTTTTCTGCACCTTTTAATTGTATAAATAAATCATAAAACTGATATATTATTGTATTTTTGGTCGAATTTCGACCTATGGGCGATCTTATATTTTTTAATGTATTTTTTTAGCTGTTTTAAGTTTCACTATAGTTTGGTGTTAGATTTGAGCGCAACTTATACACTACCTGCATATTCTATGGCTTTTCTATTGAAAAAAAATATACCCATATATTTTGGTGAATGCTATTATCATTGATGACAGTATGAGGAAGAACTGGACGTGGTAAACTCAGTTGTTAATACCTTCATCCTGAAAGGGGAAGAGGATCAAAGGGATAAAACGAAAAGACTGGTTGGTTTCTAATTTGCGGTGGATGGAACGCACACTTTGAACCGGTAATAACTCCTAAATATATTTAATCCTGCAAACCTTTGATAGTACTGGAGATTTAGACATTCCTATAGGATCACATGTTTAACCCAATGACATTTGATGATAATAATTTCCTTTTTAATTTGCACAAATATTTTATGTTGTGCTTGCAGTGTTTTGTGCAGCGAATATAATCTCGTATTCAGGCTTTAGTTTTTTGTAGTGGACTTTAACTAAGATTTCTCAAGGTTTAAGTAAAATATTATTTTCCTTTAAATCTATTTAAAAAATAAATAAATGATAATGTGTTAGACTTCTTTGTTATACACTGATCTATTGCTCTTTTTGATCAAGAAAACAGTGCGTTGATCTAAAACATTCAATATTTATGATTTAGGGAAAGGGTATTTTCTTTTTCTTATTATATCGATGGTCTACTTCACAGATGTAAGGAACACTTTGGTCATTAAAGCACTAAAGCTATGTCCACACTGCTCGACTTTCGATTCGACATGACAAACGAGGAAGAGAACGTGAGGCATGCAATGTCGAATAATTATTTTAATTTGATTGCTGATTGAAAATGATGAATAAATGTATTTCATGAATAATATAGGAGGTATAATAGAATAAAGAATAAATGGGGTCTTCATTAATTATTATTTTTTTCTAAATAATATTTGCCCAACACTGGTTAGGACCAGGTACGCCTTACCAAAGTCGAACAGTGTGGGACATAGCTTAGGGTTTGAAAATTTTTGGAAAATATTGATTTGGACATATGAAAATTATATATCTGTTTGAAATCAGTGTTAAAATAACATCAATATAGCCAAATATACAAAAAATAAAAATAATTAATAAATTAGGAATTGCAGGATGCTAAAAAAAATCTTAAATCTTTTTTTATTCGAAACTATACAATTTGCATTTACAATATCTGTGAGATCAAATATATACACACATTAACACACACACATTATATATATATATATATATATATATATATATATATATATATATATATATATCGACGCCGTTTTTTGGAAAAAAGCCCAAGCGCTAAAAAACTGAAATTTAGCTTCAATTTATAATGGGATATAAACACTATCTCCATCTATTCACTCTCACGATATATCGATAAAAATTGAAAATCGTCTAAAAATCAACCATCAATGACGTAAGCACCAAATACTGACGACTCTCAGTCGTCACTCTGGCCTTGACCAGTACAAGATGTCTTAAACATATATTGTAATTATAAAAGTTATGTCGTCTAAATTTACTCCTACTCTGCACGATAAAACCAAAAAAAAAAAACACTTCACGTGCTTTCTGTGAAGTTGGCTAAATGGGACGTTTGACGCATTTTTCAAAAAACGACGTCGATATACATATGTCTATTCGACAGAGGTAATTGTGGTATTACGGTTAGTTATTAAGGTAAATTATTCCAGTTTCAATTAAGGTAAATTATTCCAGTTTCAATTAAGATAAATTAATCCAAGATGATCAACATCTGAAATCCATTACAAATCCATATTTAAAAAAAAAATTATTTTCAAAAGCTAATAATTTTACTTTCATATGTTTTTTTTTAGTTCCAGAGAATTCCTAACCCTAACACTTATGAATAAGGCTTATTTTCATGTAAACACTTATTGTTTTTTTACCAATGTATAACCAGGTATCACTTCATTTTTTATGTTTTGGGATCAATTTAAACTACTTTACTTATTTTGATTAATTTACATATTTCATGTATTGCTACATAGTTCGCTCCATATTTGTTATTTTTATTTACATCAGGACATGAATAAGGATGGATACGAGAAAAAAAAAAATCCTAAGTTGACATTCAAAGAAGATTAAATGTATTCACTAGAATTAGTCGTACCTTCCTTTCTGTTATTAGTTTAGTGTCAATCTGGGAGCTGAATGAAATTCATGCAATTTTAAATCCTAATTCCAAGTTTCATGACTTTTTTTTTAATGAATTCAGTCGGATAAAAGCTGAAGATCGGGTAGCGAAATACCTTTGTTTGTTCCCGAATTAAACGTTCAGGAGTGATGGAGATATTTTATATTGTTTTGATGTGACAAGTTATGTCACACATGTTCATACAACGCAACGTGGAAATGTTCCTCAACATATTGTGATACAGTCCCACACTAAGTAAACAAAGAAAAACAATTATGACTGCAGCAAAGTTTAACAAGTACAACAAGTAGAGACCGTAAGTCCAACTTTTGCATAGATGTAGATAGTGCATTTGGAAGAACCGATATTCGTTTGATCAAAATAAAGAATTTCTTTCTCAAAGGCTGTTTGAAAAATATGTAACGAGGAAAAAATGCCTGATCAAACTACCTTAACTATCTGCAAGCTGTATACCAGAAACCCCTTACAGAAATTCGAGAGAATGTCAAGGAGGGACCTATTTGGGTTTCACTTGACGAGTCAACTGATGTTGAAGGCCAGTAGGTTCATTCTGTCTAGATTCCTCTTCAAAGCCATTCCTCCTAAAGTTGGTAAATGCAATCGTGTGGTTATTTAACGATTCACTCCATGAATCTTCTTGGTCCGAAACGTTTTTAACTTAAAAAAGTTTGTGTTTTTGTCAGGTCAAAGGAGTATATTTCTAAAGCAGGAAATGTTTTTTGCACGCTTTCCATTCTATATCTGAAGTTGTTTATTCTGAATTCCCGGAGAGGGATTTGTATATTGTATATGTTTTACAGACCTTTTTAAATTATCCAAACTGATGTGAGTGCAAATTTGAACTGACCTTACCTCCTTCCAGTTGTCAGGAGATGTGGAACTTGGTTGGAGGCTAATGAGTAGATACTATACCAAGAACTTTGGCAAAATAGAGGAGTTTCCTTCAAAGCTAGGTAGTGATTCAGCCGCAACTATGCTTGAGATATGTCTCAAGTTCAGAAATTATTGGAAAATCCGATTTAGAAAAATAATGACTTTCACTACCAATAATTGTTCTTTCATTGCACTTACTATCACGCAATTATCACGAATTACAGAGCTTGCCACTAATAAAAATCATAGAGGGCAATTCGAAAAAGAGAAAACGCCTCAGTGGAAATAGGAAACGGAATCTGGGCGAAACTGCAATTTGTCTTAAAAAACAAAGTAGGCTGAAAAGACATGAGCCGTATTCCCTAAGTCATTAGTGGATGAAAAGATGTAACTAAACTGTCAATTGAGTGGAACCTTTTTGAAACAGCAACTTTGTGAAACGCGTCAGTTACTTCAGTTGACCCGAGCGTTCTTTCGATAGATACATGTCCGGTATTTAGGCCCGATCGACGTACTTTTACGTTTAAAAGTTTAAAAATGCGTTTACTTTTCAACTTTTTTCCTGATAATGATTCGATCGTTTTTTAAAATGAATAAATTAAATGATTTTATCATATTTACATATTTCACACATTCTTTATATATTTGTTTTTAAATTAATACATATTACATATTTGTCATTTTTAATTACATGAAGATCCTACCCCTATTTATTAGTATACCATAAGGTACCTTCGTAAACAATTTGGCGCTTTTATACATCAGGTATTTCCTTTAAGCCACGTCACCTCACTATACCCACAACAAGCAATACTGTGCGATCTGATTCTTCTTTTTTTTCTCCTGTTAAACTTTGAAAATGTTACTTCCGACAGTTTATCCCTGATTTACAGAAATATGAATCTATAAAGTTGATTTTTCAAAATATGTTGATGCAGGCTACGATTGATTCTAGCTAATTATTAAAGCCAAATGAATTATATTAGAGTAGACAAGTAGAGAGAGATAAGATAAGACGGTACCGTTAACGTGTGGAGTACCTCAAGGGACAGTTCTTTCACCAACTTTATTTGGTGAAAGAAATTATGCACCAGAAATTATGCAAAGGCATCTGTCCCGGCATATGCAGATGACATTGCTGTATATAGTAGTAGTTTGAGTCCTAATAAATCACTGAAGCAAACTATATAGGCTTATGATATACAAAATGAGCTGGAATTGTTAAAAATACCAGTTTACCAATCTATAACTGACTCCCATCATATTTTACTTTCACTAAGATATAAGGAGACTACCCAATTAATTTCGAGTGGAGAATTCATATAACAAAATGTCAACAAACTTGGTATATTTGAGTATAAAACTTGTTAGGCATCTAGTATTTTATATAGAGAATATTGCGCTACAAAATTATCAAAGGCTCGACAAAAATCATGTAAAATTATACCACCTGCAATCAACCCCAAATCTCAGCCCCAGATTAAAACTGTTTATCTATAAAAATATTTTTCGGCCTTCTCTCCTATACGGTGCTCTATTATCATCTCATACGAGTAAGAGACTGCTGCAATTTCAAATTTTAACTTTCCCTTACCTAAATACGAAGTATATAATAGCATTGCGAAGCATTGCGCTCGTGAAAATTTTCGAATTCCAGTTTTCAACGGAAATACACCTTTTAAGGTCCCTGAGTCCAAATAACCAAGTCTCGAAAAATGGTCTGTGTGTGTGTGAACAGCCTAGCTCAAAAACGAAAAGTTGTACGATACTAAAATTAGGTATTTAAGGTAGCTATATGACTGTTATGTTACAGCAACTTTTTCGTCAAAATCAACGAACCGGAAGTGCCACTTTATATAATCGATTTTACAATTTTCTCGAAAACGGCTCCAACGATTTTGATGAAACTTGCCTAAATTATTTTTCATAAAGGCCTTTAACTTTTCATGTACGTAGTATATCAACGAAAAAATGCAGGGAAAGAAGTTATGACGAAAAGAATATTTTATTTGTGTTTAACTTAAAAAGCATGTAATTTCTAGTAAATTACGTATAGGATTGTACGAATGTTTATTAAATTATCTAAAAAACAAAAAAAGTAATCATCAAAATCGGACCAGTATTAGCAAAGATAAACCGTATTTTATGAGGACTACAAGACCATAGACGGATAACCGAGCGCATCCGGAAGGAGACGGATACGACCGAATCTCCACCAATCCACCGATCTGTTGCCAACAATACCGTCTGTAATAATGCAATTTAAGAATACAAAAGTGGAAATTAACTAATAATAATTTTTACTTTGATATCATTTAATTGAAAAAAATGTTTCCATGGAAACTAAACCGAAACTTTTAAAATATATTTTCTACTTGACATACTTAAGATATATAGATAGTGTACATAATTGTTGTACTAAAATTGTTTAAAAAACTGTTTTATTGCACTTAAGTGGGAGAAGATGTGAAGAAGTGGATGGTGCTCAGTTTATTTCAAGTATTGTTTATGTGAACTCTTAAAAATTATATTAAAAAGATAATTATTATAAGGCGGTAAGGGAAAGTTGTGTGATGCGCGCACCGCACCAGATTTTTTTAAAACACCAGAAAAAAGTCTTTTGAAAAATAAAAGACAGAAAATCTGCGTGAATTATTGAATTTTCCAAAAGTTATGAGAAGAACAATAAAGTTTTATGATTCACTAAAATATCTGCCAAACCCACAATTTAATTGCCTAACATTTCCGCCAATCCTCGCCAAAGGCATGATAGAGTTATGCGGTAGTTTTAAGATTGACGAAGCTTCTTAGAGAGAGAGAGACTTTCCCTGCTTCGACGAGGTCTACTGCATAGATACGGATGAATCCACGCGATTTGCTGACATCATAGCTTTTTCAAAGTCAGGTAAGTCAGCAATCGTTCTGGATCCATACAGAAATCCATACGAAAGTAATGACCTTGACCAGGCAAATAGAGTAGATAGGGAAAAGAAAGAAATTTATGATAAGTATACACTTACCCCTTTCCTTAAGGAAAGGCTCCGCGAGATCTTCTGAGAAAGAGACTTCAACGTGAGTGGTCCTTTGGTTCGGACTCCGCGGAACTATAGCAAGATTGGTCGAAAATATAGTTCTTGACTCCATGGAAATCATACACCACCATCTGCATGGTATCCAATGGAGTGCAAAGGTCATGAAAGGTTAAACTGTTGGACATGTATATGTGTTTTTGTTTTTTCTATGTTTGTAAATATTTATTGAATGTTATATTTTATACTAATGTGCGAAATTTTATGCATTTATCATAAGCATAAATGTTTTATAGATTAGAGGATTTTTAAATTATACTTATTAATAAATTATATAGTGATGCAATTTGATTTATAAGGGTTAATGTTTAAAGGAAAATTATATGAAAACCCCTAGGAAAAAAAAAATTATATATATTTTTATTATTTATTACGAATATCATGATTATCCTATATATATTTATAAATTGTACAAATTGTCAATATGATGATATTTATAATATAGCAACCCAATACAGTTGGGCAGCACCTCTTTGATAATAAAGTGCTCTCTCAGTTTCAATATAGAGGTGAGCCCCGTCACAATGGTGGACAGATATGAAAAATTATTTCAATTAAAATAAAATAATGAATCAGAAAAACCTTAAGATAGAGTAAAAGTATTGATCTTTGGCATTATTTTACAAAACTTTTATAATTGGGCTTAAGAAAAAAAAAATTATTGATTTGGATTATATACTAATATATTATTAAAATTATTAACATAGCTGATTTTTTATTGTGAGATGTGCTATTATTTTTATAGTCTAGGCTTCTGTTTGGTTAAAGCCGCCCAAGAAAGCTTTACAAAAAAATAAATACATTTTGATGTACGTTGAAAAATTAACTAATGCGACAAATAGTTCAGGAATATTTCTCTGACCTTTTTGTAATCGCGAAAATTTTTGGTTTTCAGATTCAAACGGAAATATCCATTTTGACCATCCCTGAATCTATTTTGACTAGTTTCGTCGTGACGTCCGTTCGTACGTTCGTATCTCGCATAACTCAAAAACGGTTACCCGAAGAAAGTTAAATTTTGTATATAAGGCTTACATACTAATATAAATTACATAATAAATGTTGGTCAACATTGGCAGACCGGTAATGGTATTTTACTTTAAGGTCATATTAGACTTTCATCAAAAATTACATTAAAATATAATGTAAAACATCTCAAATTTGGTAAATAGGACTTTTATATCGATATTAATGTATTTACTAGATTTTAGTTAAAATTAGTGATTAAAATTAGTGATATATTCAGATACTTTATCTGAATGTATGTCTGAATAAACACATAAAAAAATATATTAAAATTAAATACAGAAATCATATGGTTCTGTAATAAAGGTTGCAAACGCGATTTTGTTTCCAATCCAATTAAACATTTTTATTACTGGTTTTAAGTGTTAAAATTGAGAGTAAAATACTGGTTTTCCTCCCCATTTGTAAGATAAACAAGTCTGCAGCAGGAGAATAAAATATAAGTTAAGTGGGTTCTTCAGCTTAAAATTTCGAAGCTGCCGATTTCCAGTGCTTTATCTAGTGATATTGACAGTTCTTATGTTGTTACGGAGTACGAAGAAATCACTTGAAAACTAGTTACCTACTGAAAGAAAACGACATATAATAACGGAATAAGACCTCCAGAAACAAGTGGGCGTGCGCGTGTGTGTGTGTAGTGTGTGTTTGACAAAGGCAACGCCGTGTCCTTTTTGAGATTCTGCAATCTTCGGAAGCTATTAACCAATTTCAGGATCACTTTTTGAGACACCGATTTGTAGTTTAATAGGCTTACAAGCGATTTATAGTTGTCCACATCAAATATTTAATTTTTATTTGGAATTCATTATTAATTACAGTTAATATGTATTTTATTTTTTTATTTTTTGTCATTTGTCAAGTATTACAAATTCTAATAAGTATTTATAAATAAAATATTTATTTGAAAATGTTTGCAAATGCCTTTTTGCATTTATTGTATGCAAGCTAATGTTTGTAAAACCTCGGCTGTATTGGGATTGGTATGAAAATATTAAGAAACCTCCTAGTGAAGGCACTCCTAGCGTGGTTGATTTCTTTTAATGCAGTAGATCTCTGCTCCAGACACATTTCGGTCTCCTTATCGGATTCTGTGATTGTGTGTCTAACAGTAACGTTTGTACAAATAAGTTTGGATGTCAAGGAAGTGAGTCAAATTTTTGTTGTTTCCTAATTGCGTCAGTCACGAGTGATATGCTTAGGTATTTGTGCAATGGTTTGTTAGTTATGTATGTATAAGGGACAATGAGTAATATAAAGGAGGAATTTCGACTGAAAGATTTGATGAAATGGTTTTTGATTGAAAGCAAGATGATGAATGGTTTCTGCTATTTTTTGCATGAGCCCCACACCAGAGTAGCGTAAGTCCATATGGGTTTAAATAGCATGTTGTTTATAGTAATTTTGTTAGTAAGTAGTGAGAGTCGATGCTTTAGGTTTTTAAAGTGGTCACGTGTGATTTACAGGTCAGTCATCTGTACATTGTTCGTACCAAGTGTTTTCTTTTGGTTTGTTTTAGTAAATGAGTATTGTGGAGGGCAGTCTGACCGTTTAAGTGTAATTGCTACATGATTTGATTTTGTACGCCATTTATCAAGCCAGTTTTTTTGTAAATTTAAATGAGGAAAGTAAGTCAAAATATAGAATTGTAAATAGCTGTCAGGAAGATTGTGGCTTTCTTAGGAAGAATGTACAATTTGTGGTGTGGTCAGCTCAAAACCAGAAGCTTTTCTGCGTATTAAGTTTTTTTTTAATGTAAAGTTCTACATAAAGGAGTGATAGGTGGGGAAGAAAGAGGAAAGGGAGTAGTGAGAAATTGTTTGGCCTAATTCAAATGTACTGAAATTTTTATTAATTTGTGCAATTGAAAATTTCAATTGTTTTAAACAAATCTAATAATCATAGTTTCATAGTAGTGTAACTTTTTTTTGCGGAATTGTTTGTAGGCCTTTAGGTATTATTTTGCGTTGAAGTTTTCCGAAGTGGTCCCCAAAACCATTAAGTTGGACAATCCTGGTCTATAATTTGACAAGCAATAGACAAAACTTTTTGTATAACATGTTTCACTAATCAAACAAAAAGAAACGCTAATTTATAATTGTAAAACGTAATTTGTTTTCTAGAGAAAGATGTCGAGACGTCAGTGAAACAGTCTACGAGGCGTATAATAGAAGCCGATGAAGAAACAAATCGAGAGCGAAGATTGATTTTCTTGCCTAACCGAAAAGTTAATCCTTCAAAATGGAAGTGGACAATCGGAAAACGGTTTTGAAAATTCATCTCAGTTTCGTTTATCTCGGATCTGTCTGCTAATTATAGGGAATTCTATAATATTTGTAATATCTAGTACAAAAAATATTTAAACTGAGAAAGTCAGACGGTTAATAAACATTTGCAGTTCAAAAGAAAACAAAAAATTGTGTTACAAAAATGATGTGGCAAATCAAAAAGTCATGACCATCATAATAAAAAATTAATGTTTTTATCACACTTTCTTAGATGAAATGTAGATTGTATGTTTTTCACAGATTATAGCAATACCATCAAATTAACGACTCCAATCGTCTCATTGTTAAGATTACTTGATGCAAGATCCTAATTAAGGAACCGCCGAAGACAAGTTTTGATTCCAAGTAATACCCTACTTGTAAAAGAAATTTGATTCTTCTCCAATCATCAGATGTCTTTTGCTGACAATTTTATTGCTTAGATAAAAATAAATAAAACCTCGTCAATCGGTTTTACGGCGAGAGACGCTCTGCTTCATTTATAGAGGTCATGAGACTCCGTTTTATCACCGTTCTTGTGTCGGGGTACTTCTTTTTATTTGAGATAGTAATGATGGCAATTCTGGAGGACCCGCCGTTGAGGTCACACACTCTCACAAGTCCTTTTATTGCCGGTCGTACGACTCATCTGCAAGAAGCGGCCATACCTATCGTGTCAGTTGTAAAATTTCAATGACTGCTGATAAATAGAACTGACAGTTTGGCCAAGTTTGGATAAACATAGCAGAGAGAATGGCATAAAACAAATCAAATTGAAAAACAACTAAGATGCGATTAATTTCCAGGATCTACTGAAAACGTTCGCACTGTACTCAACACCAATCTAGAGTCATACGAAAAAGAAATTTACGATTTCAACCAACAGCGTTGTGTCAGGAATTTACTTTATTTGCAAAAGTATAACACAGGCTACGTTCTTACAGGAGAGTACATCTTATGCTATGGTCTCGACTGCTTGTTAACTCGATGTTTACAAGTCCTGCAAGCTAAAGTGGCGGTGATTGAAGAGTTGAGGTGGAAGCGTTGGAGAGGACATACGATGCTTAATATTAACATATGGCCCCGCAATACACTACTAAACATAACCCTGAGATGTGACCATAAAATGTAAGGCAAGTTGAACGTGATATAGACAATGCTTCTGGGAGGTGTGATCAGACACTCGGTACACTTTATGGTTCTGGAACTTACCAACACCAGATGTACTTTTTATAAAGAAAGAGTTTATTGGTGGAGAGTTGACTTGGTATCCCGCATGCTTTTTATTGCGCTTTGTTGAAAGTAATTTATAAATGTTTATTCATAAAAGTTTAAATATTCTTCTAAATCTATAAAAGCAAGTTACCATCTATATAGTCATCACTGTATTTCAAAAACGACAATGCCTATGGAGCTGAAATTTTTAATGGTGGTTCCCCTTACGTTCCCCTTAATAAGGCTGGGTATGTAAAAATTCGTAATCTTAGAGGTTGAAAATAAATTATATGTAAAGCGTAAAAAAAAAATAGTTTTTTGAATAACTCGATAACTATACATCTCCTGGAAAACTATAGGTACTCATTTGAAAGATAATTAAATTTTCTACAAAACAAAAATAAAATCATCGAAACCGGATCCATATTATCCATGTACTGGATATATAAAAACAATATTTGAAAGCATATTGGACATTGTATCCATGTTTGCAGCACAGGTTATCATAGAAATACGTTCAATTTTTTTTTTTGATAATTAGAAAAATATACATTTCTACACACACACAGATGCTCATTTAAAAGGAAGTCAATTAAATTATCAGTATAGTAGAAATATACCACTCCCTCACTGACTGATTTTGTAATCATTGATTCTCAAAAACGACCATGCCAAATTTTTAATGGTGGTCCTCCTTACGTTATAGGTGTGCAATAAGGCGTGATTATAAAAATCTTACCTTGAGTCATTAAAAAAAAATTCTGAAATATAAAAAAAATTATTTTCTAAAACCTAAAAACACTTGTTTTTCTCTTTCTGCAGGCGGAAGGCTTCATTCTCAGATGGTAAAAAATCGCATTTATATTGCAAATGTGTTGCGATGGCTTACAACGGTTAAGTTTAGACTACAGCTTCTAAACAGAAGCCAGTTAGTATTAATTACATCTTGCTGTATCGTCACCTTTTCAACCAGCTTTTGGTTAATATCTATGCGAAGATAGAGACAAAAGGCTTAACTTTATAATTGCCAACCAGAGCAAGCTGCGAGCAAAAAAATATGCTCATCTTAAATATACCATGTTTGAGGGGGATGGTAACGTTTCGGCTATTGGAAAGATGAGTTGCCATCCTGTTTTACTGGTTGGCCGCATTATATGCATGAGAGAACTCAGGATGTTGATGATGAATGAACTATGTTTATCACTATGATCGTACCCTGATTTGCTTATCACTTTTATATGTAACCGAAAATGGTCTGAAATTGGAGATGCTTTAAAAAACGGACAAAATCCTCATGACAGACACGATATAATAGCTCGAGTATTTCATTTGAATAAAAGTATGCATGTTTTGACTAAAGGTTTTATTTTCGGTCCAAGTAGGTATTACATGCTTACAGTGAAGTGGCAGAAGCGGAGCTTGTGTCACGCACACACAATGTGCAACAAAATTATTATGGGCATTATAGTTATCCGTCTCATAAACGTATATAAATTAAAAAGAAATGACGAAAATGAAATATTCGCGTGCGAAGCCGCAGGCAGGAACCAGTTATTTACAAATGCTTATATTGAATAAATAATACAAGGAATATTTAAAAATCTATAAATACTATTTGGTAACTTAATAAGTTCCTAGATTTGTCATAGATTCCTCGGATCGTGCAAATACTGAAGATGGTTCATCTGTCCATAGATCCTTAATTTTATATGTCAATATCATAAAGCTTCTCTATTATTTTGGTTGTTCCTCAATTACGCTCAAAAACATGAAATAAATTCTGATAGTCACCGAAATATTCAGATAACCCGTCAGTTATCCTTGTCTTGATTTTTTTTTTAAGGTGTTCACGTGTCGGAAGCTGTCAAAATAGCGCTTACCTTCATTGAATGGATGACAATTGTGTTTATTTACAAAAGATCTTAAATATTTATTTTTAGAACTAAGTGTTGAATCCGTCTGTGAGGTGCCATGCTAAGTCTTTCATAAAAGTAAAGTGGAAAAGTAATAATGACTACTGACTATAGTGCTTATAAGTAAATGAGAAAAATGGTAACGATAAATAAACAGAATCAATATAAATAAATAGAAACTTAAGATTATTATATGTATTGCTAAATACTAAGCAAACATAAACTTTTTAAATATAAATAAGTGAGAACTAAACATAACATAAACTACTAGAATTGTAATCTAATTTTATCATTAACATAATTAATAATTATTTATTTTTATTAGGTAATAGTATAATAAAAATTACTATGTGGTCTCCACCATCCTTGTACTGTTCCACTAGATTAAGTGTTTTCGTTAATTATACATACACTGCTTCATATGCTGCTTAATGTTATTATTAATTTTGGTGTTACAGGTTGAGAGGTCTAACATGAGCCAGGTGACCCTGGGCCAAGTCGATTACAGCAGCTCAGGAACCTACCGCTGTGAAGTTTCCACTGAAGCTCCTGACTTTGAAACTGCTCTTCAGAATAAAAACATGACAATAGTTGGTAAGTAAATCATTATTCATTTCTAAGACTTTTGTATTATTTTTTTTTTAACATAGAAAATGTTTAGGGTAGAGATGTACTCCACAATAGTTTCAGTAATAAAAGAATGAAGTTTAAATATCTCCCTCCCCCAAAATATCTTACTAGCACTAATAAAAGTGGTAATTATTAGTGCTTGAAACTACTGTATCATATACAGTATAATTCTATCCTGATAAGTTAAAAGACCCTAATCCCAAATTATTTTTCTAAATTAATTTTGTAGTTTATTCGATTTGGTCTAAAAAAATACATATATTTATGACATTAGAGTCCTAAAATCAATGATTTAGATCCAACTATTGGATTCATAGGTTTTTAATGTCTTATAAAGGTGTAATATTTTGGATCGATTTGGGTATACAATATATATTTGGATTTATCAATTTCTAAAAATGTATTTATAAAAATAATTTGGAGTAAGGGTCTTTTAACTTATCGGGGCAGAATTATAAGTTACATTATAATTAACTGACTGATACAATCCAAAATCGATCCAATTTCTAGGCTTCCCACAGCTCTCACGCGGTAATTATCCAAATGTAGATTATGTTACACAGTTGTATTTAAAGAAAGTGTAGGCGTTAATTGAGTGATAATTTTAGTGTTTGGTGTTTATTTTGTGGCTCTATGTTTTTTGAAGAAATTACCCTCTTCTCATAGTTTTAACATTATTAACATAAACATTATTAATAACAAGTATTAATAAAGCTGTGGGAAATGTTAATGCATACATGACTTAATGAAAAGAAAAAAAAAACCAACCTTCTTAATTTTTAATTCAAAGGCAGAAGCTATTGCCATTTCAAACATCATTACTGGAGTTGTTAATGGTTGGAGGCATTAGGCTTTCCTTCCAGAGGGATTATACTGTTCCGAAAGCTTTTGTTTTTCTTCAGGAACCTTTAAGGACCTAAACATGGAGTGAAGGGTATTTATTAGTTCACAAAAGCTTGTTATCTATTTCAGCATTTTATTTCTACTGTTATTCTACTTAGTGATATTTATTTTTTAATACGGACATTTTTTTTTAAATACTCAAGTGTATATGTCATTTATGAATATGATAAAGATTCGGCAGTGTCGGTGTATGGGTAAATATTGGTTTAGTGATAAGTGTTAGTCTATTTTATTGATTATTTTAAAAGTAATGATTGTATTTTTTAATTTCCCTTACCCTATATATGAAATATATAGTAAGGGAAATATTGCGATCGTGAAAAATTTGGAATTCTTGTTTTCAACGGACATACGTGTTTTAAGCTCCCCTAGGTGTAATAAACAAGTATCGCAAAAAGGTGTGTGTGTGTGTGTGTGTGTGTGTGCCGGTAGCTTCATTGGCGCTAGTGTTGCTTTCACATATAGTGTTTTTATTTTATATTTTTAAATGTTTATTTATAAAATAAAAATAGTTTAAACCGAAATTAACAACCAAAAAAGTTTGGAATAGCCGGAACAGTAGTATATTCTACCATCTGCTTCCCTAACTAAACTCTCATTTCCTCTATCCCCTCCTTTAGGATATTCATAGTTTTATTTACAAGCTTGTATTTGTGTTCATAGTGATAGATCATTATTATACTCATGGTCACGATCTTGAACGATCTTCATTAAAGTTTGAAAAATAACTCCGTATAAGAGAGGGAGTATAGACTCTTAATAACTTATATTTTGTAATTCCAAAATAAACTTTTTCCCGTTTTCTAATAATTCGTCATGAGAAATGTTTGGATTTAGCAATATCTCAGCTTGTAATTTTTTTAGATTAAATCGACTGATTTCTTCTTTCCTAAACCGTAATATTTTTAATTCTTATCACACACGGTGACAGCATCTAGAAATAGAAGAAGTGGCCTTATATTCCTGAAAAAATATATCAATTTGTTTATATTATAATTAGCAACCGAGGGATTTTTCTCAAAATCTTCTTTTTGAAAATAAATATATGAATTTATTCACTCACGGGTGAAAGAACAACTAGTAAAAATAAAAGATCTGTATTTGATCCCACAACGATTACTTTGACAAATTTATTTAGTAATTCATTTACAGCTAGCGATACTTCCAAGTCAGAATCCGCTTCAAATATTACTGTTATGATGCCTTTGCTACGGAATTCGTCGCCTATGCTCTAACCATTCTCTTTTTATTAGTCTTATCTTTAAGGAATACCTCTTTTTTTCACCATTCATTGGGTTTTTCCATACGACCCGTGTTGGCCCTATGCCTGTGCAACCTTGACACTACCCAAGATACTGGCTGAAAAGATTTACAGGCTTGAGGGAAAAGTCTTGAGGCACATCATGGGCCTATCACGGAAAATGGTTCGTACCACTTGAGAAGGAACAAACAGATACACTACGACTTATTCGACGATATTCCCATTTCGTGCGAATTCAGCGCTTCAAATGACTGGGATACGTAATCAGATTGGACGATGGTAGAGCAGCCAGACAGTTATATTATGGAAACCCGGATTGAGTCAGATCTCGCAGAAGACCGAAGGGAAAATGGAAAGACTCGGTGGCTGAGGACTTGAGGATGGTCGGAGTGTCCAGCAGACTTGCTATTGACCGCAATGACTGAGAAAAGGCGTTTGAAAGGGCCAAGAGCAGCTTCAGGCGCCTGTCGAGCCGAAAAATAAGATAAAGATGTCTTGTGTAAGGGAGATGGATGGTAATATTTCAGTATTTGAAAGATGTTTATGTTGCCATCCTATTTTACTGATGTGCCCTTGGTACATGAGAGAACTCAGAATGTCGTTACATTTGTCCATCACTAAGATCGTCCTGATTTGTTTATCACGTAATCCGAAATGACCTGAAATTGGAATGCCTTAAAAGATAGGCAAAAGACTCATGACAGACACGATATAATAGCTCGGGCGTTTCATTTCAAATTTATAAAAATGATGCATGTTTTGACAGAAGTCTCCGTTTTAATCCAAGTATATAATCCAACAGTTACATGGTTATTGTGGAATGGCAGAAGGCACACAAAATGTGTAACACATTATTATATGTATTATAGTTATCCTTACCAGAAAACGTTTCTATATATTAGTAGGCAAGCAATTTTTTGTCGTACGGAATACTCCACCTGTACGCGTAGTAGTAGCGAAATAGATATATCATTGGATAGGTATTGTCGTGTAGTTATGCACAATATAAAAATTCATATATTTTTCCGTTAAAACAGATAAAACTCTTTTTCTTTGTTCCTGGCTTTTCCATGAACATCTCTTGAACAAGTGGACCGATTTTGTGACTTTTCTATTTGTTTTGTAGGGTTTGGGTCCTTTGTGTCTAGGTACCAAATTACCAAACGGTTTAGAAAATTTTGATGAAACATGCCTCAAGTCTTGTACTTCCATCCATAGACTTACTACATCCCTAAGAAAAATATGGAAAAAAGTTATGACGGAAAGAATATTTTATTTGCGCATAATTCGAAAATAATATATTTTTCGTCTACTATACAAATGCTCATTTGCAAGATAATTAAATTCCCTACAAAACAAAACAAAAAATCATCTAATGTGAGCCTAAGGAGCGGAGAGAAGAAAATGATAAAACACTTCGAAACTACTTTATTTTATGTTTCGTGCTAGAAAAGTGATATCGACATGTTTTTTTCCAGCATATTATTTGTTTTTCAAAGGGTATTATAGCAAAAATATAAACATTAAAAAATAATTGATTTTTAGTCAAATAAATTCAAAAAAGTGTTTAAATTATAAAAATAAAAATATAATCTAATACAAAAAAAATTCTCTTCCGAAGATGCTGGAAATTTTTGAAGCCACGAAATTACGTTTAGATTAGAAGCTCTGTAAATCATCATCAGTGTATCCGATATCGACGTTCTTAGGCTCATTAGGAAAAGGGGAGTTTCTGCTCTCCATACATATAAACAGTTATTGCATTATCTTAGCAAGTGTGTGTGACAAAATAAAAACTAAATTGAGATTTTGCGGATAACTAATTCTAAAACACGTAGGAATGAATGCCACGGTTAAAGAAAATTGCGTAATTTAAGAACCTTTACTGACGACCCAAATTTTGTTTGAATTGTTCAAATGATTCCTGATTTATAGGCATTTTTTGAATCATTAACAAAATTTGAAGGATTCAACCTCGGCAAAATTCATGAGAAAACAAATTATTTCTAGATACGCCCGAAAATTTTATTTCCGAATGCTAAAACCCTAATCTGACGCCACTTTCGAATAAAAAAATCTGTTAATATACATTACTCCATAGATGACTGTTGTTTATATTACAATGAGGCTTTCAGCTTGTTATAAAATGCAATTATTTCATTTTGAAAAATTGAGTTTCGGCTTCTGAGACCTAGTACTGCATCGAGTACCCAGTAGCGGCTGCGTGCTACATGCTTACTATAGGGTGGCAGAAATAGGGCTTGCTTCACGCACACACAATGCGAAACACGTATCTATGAAAATGTGGCTATAATGCAGATAATTTATAAGAACATTAAATTGCTTGATCGTCCTGATTTGTTTATCACGTTTACATGCAATCTATTATAAATAGTCTGATATTTTAGAAGCCTTAAAGACACAAAAAACACGTTATGCAATCATGGCAGACACGTTATAATAGCTCGAGTGTTTAAAGAAAACCGTGCTTGTTTTGACTAAAGGTTCTATTTCGGTTGAAGTAGATATTAGATATCTACTATCGAGTGGCAGAAGCGGGGCTTGCCTCAGGCACACTCAATGTGAAACAATTATTGTATGCATTAGAGTTATCCTTACCATAAACGTATATAACGAAATGGCAGAAATGAAAGATTCGAAGGAAATCTCTAGCCGTGGGCAACAGCTAGTTTCCCAATAAAAACAGGTTATCTTATTACTACTACTACTAATAATAATAATTACAGCGTCAATACATCAATACATTTTCAATCAATTTTTCAAAATGATTGAAAAATGTATTGACCTTTATCGGCAATTCCAGAAAATTTCCGAAGAACTACGCAAGGAAGCTAAGTAATGGACTATGATTATTAATAGAGCTAGGCCACCTGGCCTTTGTGGCTGTGCAGGGCAGCTAGCCACTTGCAGAGAGCTCCTATCCACCATTGCAGAATTCTAAATCATCTGTTCTGAATAATTCCTCATCCCTGCGCTATTGTCGAAAGGGGTCAATGTTGGTAGCTATTGTTCTAGTTATGGCCTTTAATAATTCTCTCTTTTATATCGGCAACTTGAGCGTTCCTCTATTTTAAGCTACGGTCTATTAGTGTGGAAACTCAACTCGCAAGTTTACTTTAGGCAGTAATTAAATTATGCTTAGGACAGGTTATGAATATTAATACTCACGCGAATTAATTTTACTCATTATTATTTATAAACTCTCGTCGGTGTACCTCATACAAGGCTTATTATACAATTCACTATATATTTTTTTGTATTTCTTTAATTATGAATAGCCACATAAATTTATATTTATCCTTTACCGCTGATTTTATTGAATTTATTTGTTGTATTATATTTTCTTTTTATTGTTTTTATATTCATTGTCCATCATGACATGAAATACTTACATTTGTTTTCCCAAGAAGTACATATTGTTTATTACATTACAACATAGTACATTTGTAAATTCCTTATTTCAAAGTTTTGCTATCATAGATTAATTTATTTAAATGTTTTCTACCGGCAATTCACATAGGCTTAGTTAAACCTGTTGTCTGATTCATCAGTCTGATAGTTTAAGAACATACTTTCAAAATTATTCAGTCTTCAAAATATTACGAACAGTCTTCGTAATATTAAAAGTTAATATATATTATATATTAGTAGTGTATAAACATATGTTAAATATTAGAATACTAAGTTAATAAGAAGGTATAATTGTTTATTGTATTTATATATTTATTGTATTAAGTTATCCTATTTTATTTGGGTTCATTTACCACTCGTATGTTATAATGATGTTCAAGTTAAGATTATCCACTATAAAGGAGGATAAAGTTAAACAATTAATATCCTCTAGAATAATTATAAATGTAAGTAAAATATTATTTGTATAGCATATAAAACATAATAACATTATATAAAACATCAGTATGTTAGTAAAATACTATACTTGTATCATAAAATAGAAACTAATGACTGTAACTTATAAAGAAAGGATTCATAGATGTAAAGAGTAACCATTATTGTAATCTATCTTTAAGGAATTCTATTTCACAAAAGTTATAATTTATAACCAATGTAAGCACAGCTATAGACAAAAATGTCTGCATACCCGATCCTAACCTCAGGAACCTGATTGATATTTCCTCACATTTTGATAGTAGAGCTTAAGAAACTCTATCCAAAGATGAATTAATGTCTCGGGATTTAATATATTATTAATAGCTTCGGAGGACCTTGCTTTTGAGGGGAGGGACGAATTATCAGACGACTATTATATTTAACAATTTTTATAACTATAATTTTAAACATTAGTTTAATATCAGTTAACTGTCTTTCTCAGGGTTCTCTAACGTCTTAGACCATACATATGGGAATCCTTAGCATGTGGTAACACCTTGTCACTGTCAGTGTCGACTGACCATTCCCAAAAGATATTTTGTCTCCTACCGGAAAGCCTGTCAAGCTCTCTCTTATATTCAACAGTTTATTGCTACCATATTCTAGTTCAGATGTCAATTGTATACTTTAACTGAACCTTCAGAACAGCCTTCACAAGAAGTTCACATGAGCTTCCAAGAATTGTTCCTAAATAGGCCACCCAGAATTTAGGTGTGGAGGAAATTATCTCCCTCCCTCTGCTCCTTGCAACTTCATCCCCTCTCCCTTTCTCATCCCTATAAAGCCTTCTCTAAATTTACTATAGAGACATTCCATATCAGAGTAAGCTATGATGTAAGATAGCTAAGATATTGTAACTTAGTTTTTAAGAAGCATTTTAAATGTCATTGTAACATTTTGTTTAGACAATAAAAGTATATCTTAAAGTCTTCACTGTTGTGTGTTCGTTAATTGGCGCCCAAAGAAGGAACAGTAAGCATCGGGAATTCACTAACCCTAGGTATTCTCGTGTAATCTTCACTGTCCGAACCGAAATCTGAAGAACTTTGGCTGGCAGACCCACTCTTACGAGGTATCTGTTTGTCATCGATTGGCCCACTCACCCGAGGTACCAAGATTCTTCAGCTACATCCAGTTTAAGAAAATCACTCATCCGAGGTATTCTAAACTGACGTCTTCTGTTGGCCCACTGATCCCAGGTACTAACAAAGAAGACACCGATCTACTTCAGTAAGCTTAAGATTTTACTTTAATTTATGATTATTTTATAATTTTACATTTTATTATTACATATTGTAAAATTTATTAATTTATATAATTGAATTTTTGTGAAAGAACTAAAATTGTTAAGTATGGCATCATTCCAATTAAACAGTATGGATTTAGATCATATACCAAACTATGATGGTAATCCGGATAAACTTTTAAGATTTTTAAATATAATAAGACGAGAAAAAAAAATCGTATGCGAAAACAATAATATACTTAGAGAGATCAATGAAAAAACATTATTAATAGAAGTCTTAGATCGTCTCACTGCAAAAGCAAAATTTATAAAATCAACATATAATTTCGAAACAATCGAAGATTTATTAAATTGTCTTGAAAATACATTTAAAGATAAACGGTCAATCGAACAATTGAAGTTTGAATTATTTGAAACAAAAATTAAAAATAATGAACACCCCTTAGATTTTCTTCAACGGTTGGATAAAATTCGCAATTTATTAATATCCCGACATTATTTTGATAAAATAGCTAAATTAGATTGCCAATTGCTCTATCATTTTTTCTCAAACTTACCAATGCAAATTAGTATGAAATTGATGTCGAAATCTGATCAATTAAGAAGTTTGGATGATTTGAGGATTTTATTAAAATATGAAAATGATCTAATTTATTCAAAACCTGTACTAAGGGTACAAAAGAACGATAAAGATCGGAAAATTCGAGAACTAGAGGAAAAAATAAATTGGTTCTATCAATTAGAACATTTTCTCGGTGAAGATTTTGAAGAAGAGCCGGAAATAGAACAATCGGAAATAGAAAATAATGATTTTGTACAATTTTCAGACATCAAACATAAGGAATCTAACATTGATGTTGAAGACGACATAATAATTAATGACAATAAAGCAATTCCGTTAAAGCCCAATGAAAATAAGATTATAGAAACGTTAATATCAGATGAAGAACCGGATAAAATTACTAATGAAATTAATGAAGAGGAGACAAATATTTAAAAAAATATGGAAGTTGATATTGAACCCGAAACAATAAAACATAAAGTAAAAGCCGAAGCAGCCCAAAATAAACATTTAGATAGTAAACTATTTATAAATGTACAAAACAAACAAATCAAAGAGTTAGAAGCCGAAAATATTGAATTAAACTCTAAAGAAATTTTAATAAAAAAGAATAATATAAAACCGCGAAATTTTAAAACATTAATAGATGATCATAATTGTTTCCGAAAAGTTGTAAAAACCGTGGAAAAAGGCATAATAAATGAACATACTGATTACACAAATCAGGTTAAACTGGACGTAACGTTTAATAAGAAAAAAGATCTAAAAGATAAAGAAATAAAACCGCCGACTAAATTAAATACTTTAAAATCAACTAAAATAGAAGATGATTTGAAGAAAGCGGTGTCTATTGAATGTTTAATTTTGAATAAAGATTCACAAGTAAAATGTAAAATCAAACATGAGAATTTTACTATAATTCATAATTTCTCGAAACAAAACCTTGAATTAAATAATTTTTCAATGTTTCATGAAATAATATCTCAAGATTCTGCAGCAATTACTGGAGGTAATGATATAAAAAAAAGTGGTAACATTCAAGATTTATTAACATTTAGCTCAAAGGTAACTAAAAAATATGCAGAAATTAAAAGAAAGCGGTTAACAGATTATTGTAAATTTAATAAAATGATTAAACGAATAGGAAATAAAGCTGGCGTAGGAGATATAGTAATCAAATTAAAAACAAGAATAAAAAATAAAATTCGCTATTTGAGTAAATGGCCTACTGGCAAGAATAAAATTTGTCTGTGGATGTTGAGACCTGATAACTTGCCCATTGCTAAAAAGAAAATTTTCTTATGGATGCTAAAACCGGACCAAAACTTAAGAACAGGCGCTGTGTATTGAGATATCCATTATAATTTTTCAAAGTAGCCCATAGCCTCAAAATTCTGAATCAAATCGGTTAAAGTGCAAAAATAATTTTCTTTATATTAAAGAACGTTAATAGATCCTATCATTTATCATTTATTCAGGTATATTCATTAAATATAACAGGAATGATGACGTATTTCAACATTTCACACCAATATGTAAATAGTAACCACTATTTTATTTTATTGATGTTTTCCATCAACATTTAGCCAATTACGTCATATTATGACAGAATAAAATTTTAATGCTCAAAATTGCATTTATTGCTGTATTATTGAAAAAGAAAAGGAAAACATTGTTACTTCCTGATTCCGATAGTTATATGAATATAATGTATTTTCTCTTATTGTGTTAGAAAAAATTAATATTGTATATAAAATTTATCAATATTGATTTTATTTTCGAAAATTAAGAAATAATTATAGTTTGATACTTTATAAATTGTATAATTATATGATTGGTTTACCTAAGAAATTATATCAACATTAATATTGATATAATAGTAATATGATTAATTGATTGAGGAGAAATATGTATGAAAAAGAATAAAATATTATTTAGCGATTAATCACTATTGCATTTAAAATAAAAGATATTAATAAAAGAAAAATATTAACTATACGTATAAATAAAAAAGAAAATCATAAGTGAAAAAACGTAAGGTTTGATTAAATAATGTATTATTGTTTATTTTCTGATAAGTAATACAAGTATCTTTATAGAAATATCGTTACTAAACTATATTATTTAACTTTGTACCAAGTATAGGTATTATTATTATTAAATGCAATGAAAATTAAAAATGAGAAAGTTATATTAAATTATTTATTGATAATGATTACTAAATAAGCTATAAAAGTGTTATTTTATTATAGAATATCGTTTAAAAACGAGTGTACAGTTTGTACAATTTGAATAATAATCTGTGTAAAACAAAAAAAATTTATTCATATTATATTAGGCAATAAGCAACTTACTTAAAAATATAAACTAGGATTATAACTTTATAGTACTTCTCTAGGTATAAAAATTATGACTGATTGTTTGGGATTATAATATTAAACTATATCATCTTAATACGCTAAAAGCTTCGTAAAAAAACAAACAAAAAATTTATGAATAATAAAAAAGGGAACTAGATACTATTTTTCCGATAAAGCAACCAACATAGAAATGAAACTAAGTTAATATATATTATATATTAGTAGTGTATAAACATATGTTAAATATTAGAATACTAAGTTAATAAGAAGGTATAATTGTTTATTGTATTTATATATTTATTGTATTAAGTTATCCTATTTCATTTGGGTTCATTTACATACGAGTGGTAAATGAACCCAAATGAAATAGGATAACTTAATACAATAAATATATAAATACAATAAACAATTATACCTTCTTATTAACTTAGTATTCTAATGACTAGAAACTAAAATGAACTATAATAAACTATAATGAAATAGAAACTAATGACTGTAACTTATAAAGAAAGGATTCATGGATGTAAAGAGTAACCATTATTGTAATCTATCTTTAAGGAATTCTATTTCACAAAAGTTATAATTTATAACCAATGTAAGCACAGCTATAGACAAAAATGTCTGCATACCCGATCCTAACCTCAGGAACCTGATTGATATTTCCTCACATTTTGATAGTAGAGCTTAAGAAACTCTATCCAAAGATGAATTAATGTCTCGGGATTTAATATATTATTAATAGCTTCGGAGGACCTTGCTTTTGAGGGGAGGGACGAATTATCAGACGACTATTATATTTAACAATTTTTATAACTATAATTTTAAACATTAGTTTAATATCAGTTAACTGTCTTTCTCAGGGTTCTCTAACGTCTTAGACCATACATATGGGAATCCTTAGCATGTGGTAACACCTTGTCACTGTCAGTGTCGACTGACCATTCCCAAAAGATATTTTGTCTCCTACCGGAAAGCCTGTCAAGCTCTCTCTTATATTCAACAGTTTATTGCTACCATATTCTAGTTCAGATGTCAATTGTATACTTTAACTGAACCTTCAGAACAGCCTTCACAAGAAGTTCACATGAGCTTCCAAGAATTGTTCCTAAATAGGCCACCCAGAATTTAGGTGTGGAGGAAATTATCTCCCTCCCTCTGCTCCTTGCAACTTCATCCCCTCTCCCTTTCTCATCCCTATAAAGCCTTCTCTAAATTTACTATAGAGACATTCCATATCAGAGTAAGCTATGATGTAAGATAGCTAAGATATTGTAACTTAGTTTGTAAGAAGCATTTTAAATGTCATTGTAACATTTTGTTTAGACAATAAAAGTATATCTTAAAGTCTTCACTGTTGTGTGTTCGTTAATTTGCGAAATACGAACGAACGTACGTACGTACAGACGCCACGACGAAACTAGTCAAAATGGATTCAGGGATGGTGAAAATGGATATTTCCGTTGAGATCTGAAAACCGAAAATTTTCGCGAATACAATACTTCCTTTACTTCGTACAAGGAAATAAAAAATGCTTTTCGCGACCTTTACACTCAGGAAAAAAAATATCGAGCTTTCCAATAACCGAGAGTAAAATATACGAAATAACAAAAATAGAACAAAATTGTATAATGATATACACACACAATTGAGTTAATTAGCGCAACAAAAGATTAAAAGATTACATTTGTTTTGTTGATTGCTGTGTTAAGCATGCTCAGATCAGAAAATATGTTAACACCAACATTAGATTTTGCTAAGAAATGGCGCACGTTGTTGATGTTTAGTTTCGCTATTTCAGAAGTATTCATCGGCACATCATCCTCTTCTTCATCTCGTTTTCAGACGGTCAAAATTTCCTCGTCAGTTAGGATACTCGCTACCTCGAAACCTGCGTCAAAATGGACGAAATCTGAGGTTTTCTTCATTTTGAGATAGGTGATTCCAAATAAGAGAGAAATTAAATTATGTAAATGTTCAGTAACTCTTGAACACTGTTCCGACTTCGCAAATACACAAACAAACAATTTCTTATTGTGTAATAACCAACATCTTGCCACGGTTTGAAAATTTGAAGATTGAAAATTAGATGATTTTAAGCTGCTTTCCTTACTCAATGCTGTCAAGGAGTTGCGTCACTGCGTCTTTCCGTTAAATGTTTTAATCGCTCCCTAATCTAGGGGCTTAGAGGTTTTGTTGGCATGCAAAAACATAACATTGAATGGCTGAGTGGTGCAGTGTTCTTGTGGACCGTACAATATCAACAAATGGTGAATTTGTGCGGTGTTTTTCTTTTTTCCATATCTGATTTATTGAATATTTCCGCTCATGATCCATGCTTTTTTTGTGTGGGCACGGTAGTTCATCGGAAACGTTTTTGTCTTTAATACTACATGGTTTCGCGGGCTCGTCTGTCATTAGCGATCTTAATTTTCAGATCATGTTGGCGGCTAGCAATATGGTCATAAGTTTCTTACTTTTAAAGAGAGATGTTCAGAAAAAATGGATAAACCATTAAAAATTCATAGAAACGATTCCCCTTTCACTCATTCTCCTCTATTTAAAAATATTAGGAGTTAACCAGTTTTGGATTATAAGACGCTTACATTATTAAGTTGAAAATAAATACGAATTACCGTGGGAACCGGGTTGCATTGTTTGTATACGAATTAGAGAGACCATGGAATTCATAGAAATGATGGGGATATACGAATTACCGGGCTAAGGATTATGAAGATTATAACATATGTATACATTTGTATATATACAGATATATGCATGCATAAATTATTGGTACCATATTATTATTATAAATTGGTACCAACCCGCAGAATCTCTTGTTAATTCATCAAAAGCGGATTAGTGCTAGTAATCGTTACATAGGTTTGACTATTGGGTTCAGTACTTGGTTAGTACGACCGTACTGTTTCTAGTCCAACGGTTGTGCAAGGAAGTGATTCGGCCCAGAACGGAATCAAGCCAAAGTCGGTAGTCCACCATCTTTAGACGCCATTTTAGCAAAGTAACTTTTTTTTCTGAGACATTAATTTTTTTTAATTATTAGTTACTAGGAACACAACGATGAGTAATTTATAGGGATGTGGAGAAGAGGGTGTACCGTAGGAGGGTCTGGCCCATTCAGATATCTTCAAAAAAAGTATTGAACAGTATACTGTTAATCATAAATCTTGGGCTTGAATATATATTACACAGGAAACTTTATTAATCTTAGACAGTAAGAGTGATATATTAAACTCCTTCTTTATCGGAAGAGAGGAGTAAAGAAACTGTATCCGTTAAGGTGATCTTAGAGGAGCCATTACTGTAGGACTAAATCGCCATTATGTAAACCAGCCAACTCCATCCCTTCCAACCTACCGCTAATCGTTTATTAACTAACTACCACTTGTTCTTTTTACTTGTTAATAATTACTTCCTTCAGGAGTAAATTTCTTTCAATCAGTTCTAAAAATAAAGAACTGGAAGGGCAAAGGGCACTATTATTTTAGTCTTAATCAGAAACAGAGAAGCTTATTTTAAGAAATTGATTGCTAGGATTCAGTTATCCGCCATCATGTCGACAATTTATACATTTGGAATAGATAGCAATAGTCAGAAACCTAGATTAATTTCTCTCTCTCTCTCTCTCTCTCTCTCTCTCTCTCTATATATATATATATATATATATATATATATATATATATATACAAGGATATAATCTATTTAAACCTTGAACTGAAGATGAATATATAACATTCGAAACTATTTTTCAATATAAACAAAATTATAGAAGTGGCAAATAATTTATCAATCCCTAATTAGATTGATCCTTCTATACCATCATGCGGAGGTCAACTGAAGAGTGGATTTATTTTGTGAAAGCATCATTTGCTAATAAAAAAATGGGAGATTATTGGAAAAAATAAGTGTAAAAACATGAAGCTTTATTGTCGCTTTGCAAAATTTATTATCATTTTGATTATGTTCCTGGAAAACGTCTAAGTGAAATTTTAGACCGAGACAAGTTTTCACCACTTAGGCCTTGCAATATTAACAGACAAAATTTAAGTTGGTAACCAGTTGAAAATTCTAGTATTCCCCTTCTCTCCTCTAGATTTCTAATAATTGAAGCATAGAAATGATAAAAGAGTCTAAGTGCCTTTAGAAAATATTTTCATAGTTCAAGTTTCAATTTGAAAAATATTAAAGAAATATGTCTTAATTAAAAAAAACAAAAACATTTTTTTCGTGATAACGTATGGTTGTATAAGTTATAAGATCACATTTATAAAAGTACTAGGTTTACAAGAAAAAGTGATTTTTTTTTTTATACATATTTTTTCTTCCTTTTCTTTCAATCCACATAACCACGACAAAGTAAGTCAGGGTATTTAATTGAATGATGTGTTTCCTCGGTGAATCTATGTTCGCTATAATACTTTGGTTCACTTTCTCATTCATTTCATGTAGGAATAAGTTTGATGAAACGTGTAATATATAATTAATATGTTAAAATAATATAAAAATCAAAGTTAATTTAAGTATTTTATTTATTTTTTTTTTTCAAGTTTTTCATACAAACTATAGTATGATGATGAATGATGATTAGGAATGATAAGAAAAATAGTTCTGTATTCTGTTACTCTCGTTATCTTTTAGAAGTTAAACATAAAAAACAAAACAAAAAACTTGTAATTTGGGAGGGTATTTAACTTGCAATGTTTTCACGAGCAACGCCATGCGGGGTACAGCTAATGTTTGATATAATAATTAAATTTAGTCATGAAAATATTCGGTATACCTTTGGCACTCCACCGAATCCCGTCTACATCAGTATCTGTGCGTTTATTTTATTTGTTGCTAGAATTAATTGAATATCAACGTATATACTCATAGATATCTACATGCATAATTAAGAATATATATGCAATAACGCTGGAAACTTTCCCTTCAATTGCTCATGTACTAGCAATTGAATTAAAATGTTCTCTCAATTGAGGATAAGAAGTGAGGTGGAAAAATCTGGTGGCTATTATGGCAGGGGCAGATAAAAGTTTGAAAGTTATAAAGAAGTTTGTAACAATGGAACAACTTCGGAAATTATCTGTCCCAAGAGGAAGAAATTTGTTGTTGATGGCTTTGTCTTCACACCACCTTTATGATATTGATGTTGTGCTGGGGAAGGAACATTTCTAAAGTTTAAGCTCTTAGGCCGTTGGAAACTGAACTGACTATGTAAATTGTTAGACACTTCTTAAACTCCATGAAAGCTTACTAATAATGATAAATAAAGTTTATACATGGCATAACAGATCTTATTTCATACTACTGAAATTAGGAGCTATACTGATATCAAAACTTAATATGTTATAGACTGCTACGGTCATAGGCTAGTGGCGGTATGTATATTGGCAACGGGGGTTCACACTAATAATCTTCATAACAAACGACTCAAAAATACAACGTAAAATAGCCGTCACAAGTAGAAGTCGCGTTCGGTTTTTATTTTAGCCTTCAGAGACTTTACTACTATGGTTATGTCAGTGTAAAGCAGGCAGTTTAAAAAAAAAACAATTAGAAGGCGTTAAAAGGACTAATTGTATGCAGCGTAATTTTTCTTTGGGAAATAAAGAGCAGTTTTTTTTTTTTATATGGTTATTGATACTGTGCAAATAAATAACTAATACATGAAATGGGGAAGAAAATAACTTCTGTACGCTGAAAGAGCTGTTGTAAAAAAATTCTTGCACTCGAGCGACAAGCTGTTGAACAAGAAAAGTATGCACACAGTCCCTTGTCCATCTCTCGGCCCATTCTAGGGGGTTCACTGTAGCAGTTGTGGGTGTAGCCGCTGTCAACATAAACCCATCAGTTTCTGTTGATTTACACCAGTCTCAAATAAATATTTTCTATTTATTTTCACTACTATAAAGTAATTGTATTTTTTTTTTATTTTTATAAAACTTGGATGATCGCGTGCTCATGTGCGGAAATGGGATAACCGCTACTGCCATAGGTTTAGTTTAGTATAGCTTGTTTTTCCCCTCTCTCGTGAGATCTAGTAGTTTGGTTATTTGTTTTATTTTTCTGGCTTAGGCAAATTATATAAATCTTTCGATTTATTTCTTTTGATCAATATTTCGCATTGAGGCTTACTCTAAAGAAATCATTTATCAAATGTAAGTATGTTGTTGGACTACTCTAGTCAGTTTTTTTTAGCGTTACCGTGAATGGAAAAAGATCTGTATAACTGGCATTCTAAGCGAGTTCAAGAGGAGACTTTAGATATATACATTGGTCTAGGATCGTTAAAAGAAGTAATGATTGATAGAGAATGAGCCTTACATGAAAATTTGTCTTTTAGGAACTAGGCGTAGAAAGGCGAAGTCTGATATGAATCCACACGAACACTTTTTAATTTTTCTAAAACTGTATGTTAATTTTCAATGATAAATACGAACTTTGCAATGCACAACCTTTCATCTTTTTTTGACAAATATACTTATTTACTAACTAATTTTCTTATAATAGCCAATGAATGACATTGATCTTCGTCAGTTACCAATGACATTGGTCTTTACCCCAAGGTATCACAATCGAGGGGATCTGAAGCCATGAGATGCAAGACGGTTTTTTTTGTATATAAATATACTTAGTGTCAAAGAGTATAATATAGGTTTTAACATTGCCAAAAGATCATTCAAAGCAAATCTCAACAGTGCCTATTCATCCCTCATTTCTCAATTTCTCAGTATGCTGGTGTTCCTCAAGACAATATCCACTATACAGTTTATGCAGGTGACATCCCATCCCAACCTAACACTGCCCTTACCACGTATGCTGATGACACATGGAAGCAATAATTCTTAGAATGTTTTAAATCTGATCTTTAAAGAAAAAAAAAGACAATAATAAACACTCTCAGGTACAATATATATATATATATATATATATGCATTTTACTTGAAAAGAATTTTAGGAGTAATAATACTTTAAATGAAAATATGTATCTTTTATTACTTGAACACTTTGGCTTCTGGCCCCCTAAATTACAGAAAACATTTTAAAAAAATCAAAAATTATTATTTTAAAGAAATAAAACAGAAAAAAAAACTAAATATATTAAACCTACACAGGAAATCCTTTCATTAAGTGTGGATTTATACCTGATCAGTGGAGGATACAGGATACAAACCAATTTTTAGTAATTCGAATTGTTTTATATAGCTAGAACGAAAGTGATTGCAATGATTAATTATTTTTTTCATAGTTAATTTGTTTACTGACAAATATTAAAATCTGCCACAATCACCACAATATTGGTGACTATGATACATTCATACCCCAAAAAATTAATTTAAAAAAAAACGCACTTAACATACAAAAATAAAAAGATATAAGTAAACTAGCAGAAGGTCGAACTAAAATATATGTAGGACACTAATCACTTCCATATTTATATATAACGTAACCAAATATTTTCTGCTCTGAAGCGGGGATCCTGTTTGTTGGGAAAGTGGAGGAGTAGAAAACTTCAAGTCTATGATCTTTTTGTATTAATTTTGTAAAATACAATGTATATGTTTATGTTTCGTATCATCTGAGCTAATTAAATAACAGCAATGCTCCACCGGAACACATTGCCTGAAAGCGGGACACCTGGTCACTATATTTACATACTCGACCTTAGGATCTTCGAGCCTGTTCCATCAACCCTACTAGTAGTAAAGCAATACCCTTTAAGATCCCAGCGCATCTCTCTCGCCAAGTCACTGGCACTGCAGATGATTAAGGAGATATTTTAAATTTCTTAGTAGTGGTCCTTAGCGGACCAAATGCACCGCCTGCCTGGCGGCAATGAATACATTGGTGAAGAGTTTAATCGCAGTTCTAAGAGTTCTTATAATTAATATTTGAGTGTTTTAATGATATATTTGGGGGCAGTTTAGAATGAAGCAAAGGCGTCATAGTATTGAAGAGAATCCGGTAGATAGGTATTCTCAATCCAGATCATCAGATGAAACAGATTTGCAAACTAAATCAATATTCAAACAGCCAATGCCTCCATCAAATCATAAAAAAAAACCTTTTAGGTGCCATTAGTTTCTATGATATATAAAACCATTTAGTTTATTTGGTGTTATGTGTGACGTCATGTAGCTACTTCAAATTTTGGCGCGTTTTTTACAAAACCCTTACATCTCCACTTTCATAAATCATGAAAAATTTTAAAAATCGTTTAGATTCTATTGAACTCATCGAATATACAAAATTTTTCTAATTATTAAGTTCACTTAAGAGATATGGTTTACATTTTTATATGACGAAATAACCAGTAACATCCGTTTAAAAGTAAATGATTAAAGTTGTACGTTTTTGCAATACCCGACATATCCAGTGTTTTTTTAATACATTTGAATTTTTCTCCGCACAGGACCAATATTTTTTTTAATATACAGCAAAGACAGAGTGTAACCCAGGGTGATCCTCGGAACTCGACATCACCTCCCGCCATTTTGTATCAAAATGGCGGCCGGTTTTAAGTATCATAGTCCATATCTCGGTCATCTATGGAGATGGAGGAAAAATGTAAAGTGTTTTGGAGTCAATACCAAAGCCAAAAAAAAGAAATAAAAAATTATATTTAAAATATTTATTTTTTTATTATGATTCCAACTAACTTTTTTATAATTCGTTGGGATTATATATTTTGAAATAATAAACCATTATGTAATAATTTGCTATATAACATCAGCTGCTATAGTAAGACATTAATTTGGCTCTCTCCGAAGTCTCGGTAATCGCATCTTTAACATCGACTTTAAAAATATTTTTTGTGGAAAACCATTGAAGATATCAGCATGAAATTTTGTCCTCTCTCAATCCTCTAAAAATATATATATATTTAAAAATAATTTCTTAGAAATCTACAGTATCAGACCTGCTCAAATATGTCTCAGACAAATGTTCTAATTTGTTTTTAAATGCTCTTACATATATGGGCTATTAGATAAATAAAAAATATAGCAGACTTTTTTACATGTTGTATTACTGTGCACAACACCTCCTACAAAATTTCATGATGATGTCCAAAAAAAAAATAAAAAAATTCTACAAGAGCGGCGGGTTCGACAAAGAACCATAAAGTATATACGTGTAATTTTATATAGTGGCTAGGATTGGTATGTCGAAACCAAAATATCGATATTGATTTTGATATCTGTATCAGTTAACAATATTTGGTAATTAAATTCTGCTAGAAATGAACGTGAAAAATAATTTCGTAATCGGCACAAAAATGTCGATATTACGTTTATAGTAATAAACTTTATAATCTGTATTCCATTTTTTTTTTTTTGGAAAGACGTAAGATTGTTGGATTAAATATTTATTCCTATTACCAGTACTATCCTTTACGGGCGCTATTTCCCTAAGGTTATTGGCACTGACCCTGCAGACACGAGCAGAGGCGCTAACATAACTAGAATAAGAACGCTGAAATATTTATATTTTACCTGTGGACTCACTTGGACGCGTTACGAAATGGGAATATTTTTAGGTCATTTGAATCTGACCCTAAGAATATGGGAGTGAATCTCTTCCTCAGATTCCCCGCCATCACTTTCTCATTGATAATGACCTTACTCCACCGAGATTTCTTGAGATATTGCCCAAAAAATCCTGTTTCTGTTTGTTTTCCTTTAATTTTAAATGATATCTATTCGCCATTCATATGATTTATTTTCGAAAATAATTTTTGGCCTATTTATTTAATCTGTTCGATTGAACTCAAGTATTGTAAATGTTCATTGATTCATTCAAGTTGTTCAATTTCTTCATTGTAACCTGATTATTTTTAAAATGATGTTATTCGTTATTGGTTTTATATTTTCTTTGAATAAATAGTGATTAAAGTTATAATACAGTAAAATCCGGGATTAACCCGGTTATCCAGAAAAAAAAAAAAAAAAAAAAGCTGAAACTAGTCATAAATTGTTCATTACTCTTCCTGTAATAAGTGATAAAAATCCCAGTGTTTCCCCGCGTCTGGTTTTGATAGGGAGAGAGAGATGAATAGGAAACTGATCATTTTCAGTTTTTTTGCGAGTATCTCAAAAACTCGTGAGGTTTACTATAAACATTAGCCTGTACGAAATATAAAAAAATTGAATTATCTATAAAAATGTTTTTATACACTTTTTGCTAAAATTAACGGTTACGGAGATATTGAAGGGATAAAAGTTATGGGATATCCAGTTTCAGTAAACATTTCTCCAAACACACATAGAACAGGAAAAATGAGCCGAAATCGATCAAATAACAAAATTTGTACTTTTATAACTTTATTAATTTGTAATTTCGTCTTGATAATAGTAATAGAGATCGGCAGAGTCCGCCCAAATTTCGAAAGGAAATCCCGCTTTGGAGGGATCGAAATAAGGGGCGGGATATTCGCAATATAATTTACACAAATTTAGTCGAGTGAGGCATCATTTCTGATAGACTTTTCGTTTCTAAATCGAACGAGGCCTATTCCATGACGATACAGTCAATTGTTTAGGATTTATGACTGATTTTAGGTAAAATGTACTGAAATATCATAGTTTGCGGCTGAGCTATATTCAGGGTGTAAGTCATAGATAATATTTAAAGAGTTGATAGTAGACCTCAGATGACCCAAAAAAGTTCATATGGACCCTTGGTCAGATTCCATACCGAAATTCACCTTATCCGATTCCGAAGCTGGAAATTTAAGGTATTTTTTTAAGTAAGTTACGTTTTTTGTTGATCACTAATGATAGAAAGCGATCACTAAAAATCTATTCAGGTTAATTAAACCGAAGAATGCACCCTACATCGGTGCCTTTGACACTGCTATCATACTGGAGTTATCCCTTGGACACAAATATAAAAAAAAAATTCAACAAAATTAAAATTACCCAAATATTTGAAATTCTGAAATCTTCAGGTAAAAGAATACTAAAAGTAATAAAATAGTTTAATAGACAATAGCATATATTTGAAAATTTAAAAAAAACACTTTGAACTCATCTTTTGACAACAAATTCTTTAAATTAGGAATCAAAATTTTATGTAGCTTATTTTTAATGAAAAATCATTTTTAATTACTTTTATTTAACAAGAACATATACAAATCAAAAACCGGTTGTTGGTTATTCCGGTTTTTGTCTCCTTCGGTTCAGCCTGTCGGTCTTAACTGCTCAACTGTTTCTGGTTGATTTTTTTTTTTAGGGACAAATATTTTGAAATCAGAACAAAAAGATCTGGTGCGGTGCCGCGCATCACACAACTGATTTTGATGATTCTTTTATTATTTTTTAGATAATTTAATTACCTTTCATACAATTCTACACATAATTTACCCTAGAATCCATACTTTCTAAGCTATACGCAAATAAAATATTCTTTTTATCATAACTTTTTTCTCTGAAATTCCTCGGTGATTTACTACATAAATGAAAAACTAAAGGCCTTTATAAAGAATAATTTAGCCAAGTTTCATCAAAATCGTTAGAGCCGTTTTCGAGAAAATTGTAAAAAAGTATAAAATCCATAATATAATAGCTAATTCCGGTTAGTCCGATGCGCTTTATCTTTACTAAAACTGGTCCGATTTTTATGATTCTTTTTTAGATAATTTAATTACATTTCATACAATTCATACTTTTTAAGCTATGCGCAAATAAAGTATTCTTTTCATCATAACTTTTTTGCCTGCAATTCGTCGGCGATTTACTCCATAAATGAAAAGTTAAAGGCCTTTATGAAGAATAATTTAGGCAAACTTCATCAAAATCGTAAGAGCCGTTTTCGAGAAAATTGTAAAAAAGTGTAAAATCGATTATATAAAGTGGCACTTCCGGTTAGTCGATTTTGACGAAAATGTTGCTGTCATGACAGGCATGACAGGCATGTACCAATCTTAAATATGTAATTTCAGTATCGTACAACTTTTTGGTTTTGAGCTGGACTGATCACATACACACAGGACACACAGACCATTTTGCGAGACTTGGTCATTTGGACTTAGGGAACCGTATGTGTATAAAACTTATATTTCTGTCGAAAACTCGAATTCGAAAATTTTCACAATCGCAATACTTCCCCTTACTATATACTTCGTATAGAGATAAGGGAATGTAAAAATAAGAGCATTTCGGTGTTTTGGATTCAGTAAATCTCTTATTGCAGCAAAACTGACTGTTTATCTTTTTTTTTTTTTTTTTTTTTTTTTTAACCATACAATCTATCTTGCTATCAAATCGCAAACATGAGAGCGAAAATTGCCAACATGCCCAGACATCGTTGCTCAATATATTTCAGCACCAAATTTTGAAGACCAGAGCTCCTCAGTTCGTATGCGGAATAATTGTTGTGAACCACAGTAAAAAAAAAAAAAAAAAAATGCTAAAGAAAGTCTTAAGCTGTTTGACAAGTAAAGAGGACGAAAGAGATCTCGTCGCCTTCCAATTTCTTGGTCAGTAAGCAAAAGAATGCCCAATGGCATTGTAGGCCGGGGCTTAGTGATAAATCTGGCTCTGGTAACATACATAAGATCATGCAGATGTTGATAACAATTTTATTCATTCTGGGCATTAACAGCAGCTGAAAGACAGGTGGGATGTACAGACAGAAGATGATGTTGGATGTCGTAAGGGGAAATGCGTACGGAGAGAAGAAGAGAATATGATATCTTCAACAGGCAGAAAATTCATGAAATGACAAAGAGGCCACAGCGCGGGCTAAAAGTGATCAGTGGAGGACCTGGAACAAAACCCGTCGCACCAAGGAAAGACTTCTTCAGAATACCATTACTCCACCAGCAACAGCGCCAAGTGAATCCCCGCAGCTTATTGCACGTTAAGGTAATCATTCTCGTGGAAGGAAAACTATTTCCAAGGCCAAACGATTTTTAATGTCTGAAGATATTTCTGCCTCGTCGAAAATCCTAAAAAGATTTATAGTGGTTAAAGCTGTGGCATTCCATAAGACGCTTCTACTATTAATTAGACCCTTTGTGATGAAAATTAAATATTTCAGTTTTGTTCTTATTTCTGATTACGCGAAAAAAACGGAGGCTAACTCATTGCCTCAGTCGGGCGTTTGGCTGCAAAGAAAGAACCTTGAAACTATTATAACTGTTTGATTCTTGTGCGATGACGTAAGTAGAGCTACCTCGGGAATAAAAGAAACAATAACAAAAAAAAAAAAGAAAAAAAAAAGGTTCCTCGTCTCAAGTTTAAAAAACTGCATGTTAGCTTTTGTAAAAAAATGGAAATTTAAGTTTCATGTTATTCTTTTTCTTGGCACCGTCCTTTTTACAGTATACAGTTCCCATGAAGGAAAACGAAAGGGAGACTTGCTTATGCAAAATGCATAGCAATATTGGCTTGATGGCCCCAAAATTGAAGAACTTGGGTATCCAAGACTTAGGTGATATTCATCAACTAATCAAGTTCCTGGTCTGTAATAAAAGTTCTTTATGCATGTCCCAATCATGTGAGAGCTGCAAGAAGAGTATTCTTTCGATCTCTTTAAGTGATGAGGTTTCAGAAAATATAGTTAAATGGCAACTGTTGTTCACTGCCAATGAAGAAAGACAAAAAAAATACTTTTCAAAAGTTGTATGCTTAAGTTGTGAAGAAGGAAACGTTTACAGGAAAAATGATATACATTGTGGAACAATTTAAAAGATCAATAAAACCGAAATATACCAGACACATTTTTAATGTTCAAAACTAAGCCTACAACATGTGCAAAAATAGCTGGGATTTGTACTCCGCATTGATTCATGTTGATCAATTTCAAGCTGGGCACAGAAATTCCGTCATTTCATTTTGGCGCCAGTCGGAACCAAATATCACTCCACACCGTGATGCTGTACTTGGAAAACAAGGAGACTTTGCCATTCTGTACTTTGTTTCATAGAACAGAACATGATCCAGCAGCTATTTGGCCACATTTGGGCCCCATTCTGGAATTTCTAAAACATAAATATCCATCCTTAAAAAGTATTCACTTTTTCTCCGATGCACCACCATCCTAAACAAGTAAAAGAAAAACTTCCATATTTTTTCAACGATATTGTTTTCTTATGGGCTTGAAACGGAAACTTGGTCATTTTTCGAATCATCGCATGATAAGGGAGCACCAAATGGTTTTGGAAGGAACCTTAAGCGAAATTGACACAAGGAGTTGACATCCCTGATACCCTCTTTTTTCATAACATATTTAAAGAACATACAAATATATCCCTGTTTTACATTCCACTGACTAACATACTAGAAGTCGAAAAGAAACTTCCCTAAAAGGCACTCTATGCCTTCATCAAATTGACACAATGAAACTCGATCATGCATCGGGAGCATTCTTGCTTCTGTTCTGACACGTCTTTGAAGTATTGCAGCTGCAATGGAGGCAAAGGCAGCCACATACTCATCCCTCAGATTGAGACAAAACTTCATAAGTATCGCATTCCAAGCAGATGCTCACTAATCATGTAATTGTAGTTTTAAAAAAAGTTAGAAGTAAATAATGTTTTACTTCTGACTTAGGAAATCTATTCATTATTTTTATTCTTTACTTTCAGTCATTATTATTTTATTTTTTTATTGTGATCTTGTGTAATCATTAACTATATATTTTTTCAAGAAAAACTTCTCTGTGTTTTTTATATATTTTTATCTGATGTAACATATATCATTATTAATTTATAAAGGATAATTATTTAGTCTTTAGGCTAGATATATTTTCTGTTATTTACGCATTAGTTATTCAGAATCGCTTAAATAGATAGATAAAAGAAAATATTCTGGTCTCTTTAAAATAATATCTAAAGGGACCAGAATATTTTTTTTTTGGGGGGTGGATGAGGGTTTAATGTCCTTACAAACTCCTCAAAACTGTATCGCTCCAGACTCAAGGCTGCTAAGGTGACTCTTTAACACTGACAGCCTCCTGAATCGTCGTCGAGTGATACCGAAGAAGAGTATTCTGTTCATGATCAGTCTTCTGAACCAGAAGAATTTTTCATGGACACCACCGACTGTGAAGCTCGTATGCTAAAGGAAGTGGTTCTCGACTAAATAAAAGTAAGAATTCATCTGCTTGTCGAGTCCCTTGGTGGCCCGAGGGATAATACCTACATGACGTACGTAGAAATGTGCCAGGGATGTGTAAGTGCGTAGACGAGGACGAGGGGAACGTGACAGTTATGTGCTACCAAACAATGGAACACTACTCACAATTAATCACGAGGTACCTGATGTTCAGTTTAAAAAACTCCTTGGAATTTTACATAATCATTTTACATAGTTTTGAAAGAAGAACGAGATAACACAAATTGTTGGTACATATTGACGTACGAGTGATGTAAACGTTTAATCATATCGTTTTCTACTATTATCTATTTTGTCAACAAATTTTATACATTTTTGCAATCAACTCCTCAACTCTGATGGGACTGATTGTGAATTCTTGAGTCTGATTGTCTAATAAATAAGGTTAATGTTCCTAGGTAGTAGTCGTAATTTGAAAGAAATATATAGTTACTTGATGTTACCTAAAGAATTAATTCGAATTTCCTAGTAAGGTTACCTAAAATTTGTATTATAATGTTACTTGCAATTTCATAGGTGACCCATAAATGCTAGGTAGTTTATTAAAATAATATTATATACAAGTTGATGAATCTTGTTTGGTTCGTTTTCCCAAAATAAATTCAAACAATGATCAAGAAACTGGATAATTTACACATATCTGATAGAATACCATGGCCTGGCCATGTGTATTACCAATGTAAATTGACCAATGTGATGGTTTGCTTTTCGAATTGAATATTTTAGAGAGTATTCTGAGACTGAACAAATAAATGAGAAATGGCAAATTAATTATTCGATCTAGGTAACGATTAATATCTAAATGAGGGGATTGCATGACATCAAAAATTATCACACATGATTGATTTTTTTTTTTTTTAATAATTATTCGAAGTTAATTCGACCAAAATACTCCTTGAAAGGAATATACTCAACCATCTCAACAAGCAAAAAGAACCAATTTTTTTTTTTATTAGACACGTTCATGGAATATAATTATCATTATTTTTACTATTAAAAATTTCTACGATCATGCTATTGTTTAAACTCTTGAACCGCATGCAGGATTTGAAGAATGTAAAAAAAAATCCACAAGTAATTTAAGACAATATGAATTTGATCTCAGCCATGAGCTCCTTGTCAGAATCTCATTTGACATGATAATGAGCAATGATTTGATTGAGAATTTGCGTTCTGCGAGCACATAATACTTCGAATTCGGTCAAATTTACGTATTGAAATTCAGCAGAACGCGAAATAGCTGTCTGTGACAATAGAAACAATGATTTCCAAAAGGTAATAAATGCATTTTCTGAAATCTTATAGGAAACGCAAAAATCTCTCCTTACTTTGTTGTTTGAAAAATTTACCTGATTCTTAGCAGAAAATCCTAGAATTGTTTTTTTACAATTATTATAATTTTTTTTTTGTAATATGTTACATTTTTCTCGTGAGTTTTTGACAGTATAATGTGATTACTGTTCTTTTTGGAAAGAAATGTGGATACAGCACTTTTTTGCAAGAAATAAATGGGATATGGTACTTTATGAAAGAATACTAGTATAACCTCTTTCATGAATTTAATTCTTAAAATATTTATTTTAATTATTTTGGCTGATAACTTTTGTAAAATAATATACAATTTCATGAACTTTGGCATGATTAAATTGTACGTTTTAAATAAAATGCGATTTTATTTTCTACTATTAATAATTTAGCTTTGATTATCTGCCAAATTTATTTATAATGAATTATAAACTATTTATATTTATAATATTAATTATTGAAATGAATGCGAACAATACTTAAGAATAGAAGCTAATAAAGAACATTTAAGAATGTTAATCTAATTATTATAAAATAGCATTTTATAATTTTATAAATAGCACTTCAGCATTATTATTTACCTACTTTTATTCCATAAATAAATGAAAACATCGTTCTGGGAATAATATCATTTAGTTTTTAAATTCAATTCTGTTGACCGATTACAAATTAATAATATCCGTACGCGGGTATGTACCTACCTGTTTACGGAAATTTAAAGCTAAAATTTAATGACAGGGTTGGTTTGTATTATTTCAAAAAATACCGTATTTCTATTTTCTTCCAAAACTTTATTTTGAAAGAGGATACTTGTTGAAGTGTAACAAAGTACAATACAAGTTTTCACTCATCCACTGCCTTCTTTAATGATAAGTATTTTTCACCAAAAATTGCCAACTCATTTTCATTTAAAGGAAGATTTTAAAAATCTTAAAAACTCGAAATTATGATAAAAATGGATTACTTGTTAAAAATGATTAATAAATGTTTATGAATTATTTCGTTAAAGTTGTTGTTTCAAATAAAAATCACAATTTTTTATTACTTTAAGTCAATTATAGGACATTCAGTTAATTTTGAAAATGGTCCAAGTCAATTCAAGCTTTAAAAACAACATTTTTCTATGAAATTCACACAAAATTTCATATCTATAATAAATTTCCATTAATAAAGACTAATAAAATTATAAATTGAAATGTCGCATAATATAGAAATATTTTTTAATGTATTCCAATGCGATTCAATAAATATCTCGAAACAAGAAATATATGAGTTAGACCACTTTCATAATTATGGGCACATTTATCGCAATCATAACGGCAATTCAAGCAGTATTAACTGAAAAAATTAAAAGTCACAAAAATGGAGAAAAACAATAAAATATTACGAAAAATAGGGGAGGGAGGGGGTCTTCTGCTGTTAAACACGAAATATTGTATCCTTTGGAAGAAACTAAAAGAAAGGTTATCGTTTCAAATAGGATACAGTATGTTTTGGGACGAAATTACTTTAGTATGGAGAGATTGATGGTTCAGTAAAGTATGAGCAGATACAAGCTGAGATAGGTCCTTCTTCTACAATCTTCGTTAAATTACTGCACTAGTCCTCGAACAGCTACTGTACACCGAGCTGGAGTACGTAAAACCCCAAATAAACCAACAAATTGTCTTTATTGCACTGATATTATGTATTTAGTAAAGTAGTAAAATTAATTTAATAATTATTTGTTGCCTCTTAGCGTTACTTGACGTAGAATTGTAGTTTACAGGGGTCATGGTAACGTCTGAAGGCTGGTTTCCTTCGGTTACCCACTATCTCATCTTCCTTCATAAGTCCTATACTTTATACTTTTCTTTATACTTCACACCATCTTAAGGAATACGCAGTATCGAGGTCTTCGCAAGTCAAGATCACATCTCGATACACACCTAAAGCTTAGTTATGTTTATACAGGCTTTTAAAGAATACGCAATATCGAGGTCTTCGGAAATCAAGATCACACCTCGATACACACCTAAAGGTTAGGTATGTTTATACAGGCTTTTACTCTTCTCTTTAGTCGGTCGACCAAATAGCGGATTTTTATCATAGCTCGTCGCATTTTGTTTTAGATTGCTAATCTACGAATCTTCCACTTTTAAAGAGTTCACATAAACAATACTTGGAATAAACTCAGCAGCATCCACTTCTTCACATCTTGTCCCAGTTAACAATAAAACAGTTTTTTAAACAATTTTAGTACAACAATTCTGTACACCACCTATATATTTTAATTTGTCAAGTTGAAAACATATTTTAAAAGTTTCGGTTTAGTTTCCATGGATGCATTTTCTTTCCATTAAATTATTGTAAAAGTAGGAATTATTAAGTTAATTTCCACTTTTGTATTCTTAAATTACATTATTACATACGGTAGTGTTAACAGATTGGCGGATTGGTAAGAGGTCGCACCCATCTCCTTTCGCATGCGCTCGGTTATCCGTCTACGGTCTTGTGCTCCTCATAACATACGCCGATCTTTGCTAATACTGGTCCGATTTTGATGATTCTTTTTACTTCCTTGTTCGAAGTAAAGGAAGTATTGTAATCGCGAAAATTTTCGGTTTTCAGATTTCGACGGAAATATCCATTTTGACCATCCCTGAATCCATTTTGACTAGTTTCGTCGTGGCGTCTGTACGTACATACGTTCGTACGTTAAATAATAAATATATATATATATATATAAATATATATAAATAAATAATAAATCTCGCATAACTCAAAAACGGTTAGCTGTAGTAAGTTGTGATTTTGTATTTAGGATTGTTTTAAAATCTAGTTGTGAACCTCCTTTTTTGATCACTGCTAGATTACCAGAAGTGGTACTTTACTTGAAGGCCATAATTGATTTTCATCAAAAATTATATTAAAATACTTTACAAATCTACTCAAATTTAGTATTTATAATTTATATATTGATTTAAATAATATACTAGATTTTGGTCTAAATTGGAAAATCGGAAGCGGTATTTTACTTGAAGGTCATATAGACTTTCATCAAAAATTATATTAAAATATAATGTAAATTATCTAAAATTTGGTAAATAGCACTTTTATATCGATATAAATGTATTTGCTAGATTTTGATTAAAATTTGTGAGCCGAAAAGGGTACTTTACTTCAAGGTCATAATAAGCTTGCATCAAAAATTATATTTAAATAAAAGAGAAATCATATGTTTCGGTAATAAAGGTTACAAACGCAATTTGGTTTCCAATCCAATTAAAAAATTGTATTACTTGTTTTAAGTGTTAAAATTGAGTGTAAAATACTGGTTTTCCTCCCCATATGTCAGATCAACAATTCTGCAGCATGAGAATAAGTTATTAGTTAAGTGGGTTTTTTCGCTTAAAATGTCGAAACTGTCGATTTCCAATGCTTTATCCAGTGATGCAGTCAGTTTTATTGTTGTCACGGAACATGGAGAAATATCTTGGAAACTAGTTACCTACTGAAGGAAAACGACATATAATAACGGAATAAGGCCTCCAGTTACAAGAGTGTGTGTGTGTCAATAGATGGATCTCGGGACGCCGAGTGTCTATCCTCTGAAACTAGTAACCAAATTGGTGATCACTTTTTGAGCCACCGATTTATAGTTTAATAGGCGTGCAAGGAAGTCAGGTGTTGTCCACATCAGATATTTTCGTTTAATGGACAACGGAGCAATCTATAGTTGAGTGTAAGTAACTTGACCCATGCCTGCTCTCCAAGCTTTAATCTTTTTATTTTTCTCGTTTTAGATTTTATATACCGCTGTTCTGTAGAATTTATGTTCCGTGAAACAAGTCTAAGCCAAGTTTGGCACAAAAAATTGTGCTGACTCTCCCTCCATTCTAATACGAAGATAGTTTTATTTACCTTTGATGAATTTTTGATTGACCAATATAAAAACAAGTAATTCTGAATAAAAATGGAATATGCATAAAAATAAGTTGTTTAAAAAAAAAAAATCATTTATTGCTTACTTTCTATTTTGTTCTCATTTACATCTTTAACCTCCTCTTTCTGCCTTACTTTTTTAAATTACATGTAATGTTTTTTATGATTTCAACTTTATTCGATATTGTTTAACTTCCATGATTTTGTAATTATGCACTATATTTTACATTAAAATATTCAACCATTTAATTCTTAATTTAATTATATTTATTTTCCTCATATTTTATTCTGGTATCATGTATCTCTTAGTAGATATGGTATCCGGTATTTCTTAGTCCTAAAGAAGGCCTGAAGCATTGACCGAATGGTCGGCACATATAAACATTTAAAAAAACAGCAACTGCATGTTTTATTTCTTCATATTCTAGATTTCATCAATGGTCATATATAACTCCTTAATGAGCAGAATACACGATTGAGATTTCTCCATTGACAAATTAGTAAAATGATGCCAATACTTTAATAAAAAATTGCAAACACCACTGATAAAGTTGGAATTATTTTAATTTCCCCATGATGAATATATCGAACTTGAGCAATGAACATACACCGACCTGTAGGACGTCATTGTTATATGTTTCACAGAGCAGGGTTTCCTCAGGTGAGATAAAAAGATGACTCGTTTTACGGCAGATGAAGATGGGGTGAGGGCATACTCCATACTAAACGTGCTAGATTACAGAAGGAATTGTTTATGGTCCCTATGCATCTTGTGTTCGGTGTAGATGTATTTCCTATCAGTTCTCCTAGAGATATTGCCTCAGTCAAGCTTCTTTTCTCAAAAGGTCTCATTTTTCTGCCGCAGCCTTATACTTTCGTTTCCTAGTATCTCCTCACTGTTATGAATGTCGGATGTGAATTGTGAAGGTTAATTTTATCATGTATGTATGCAGATTGTGTTTTTCCTTATTATAAAATAAATCTGGTGCGGTATGCGCATCACACAACTTTCCCTTACTGTCCTATAATAATTATCTTTTGAATATAATTTTAAAGAGTTCACATAAACAATACTTGAAATTAAATCAGCAGCACCCACTTCTTCACATCTTCTCCCAGTTAACAATAAAACAGGTTTTAAAACAATTTTAGTACAACAATTCTGTACACTACCTATATATTTTAAGTTTGTCAAGTTGAAAACATATTTTAAAAGTTTCGGTTTAGTTTCCATGGATACATTTTCTTTCCATTAAATTATTGATTTCAATAACATATTAGATTTTGGTCTAAATTGGAAAACCGGAAGCAGTACTTATTAGAGTTTCATCAAAAATTATATTACAATATACTGTAAAATCTCTCAAATTTAGTAAATAGGACTTTTATATCGATATAAATGTATTTACTAGATTTTGATTAAAATTCGTGAGCCGAAAAGGGTACTTTACTTCAAGGTCATAATAAGCTTGCATCAAAAATTATATTTAAATAAAAGAGAAATCATTTGTTTCGGTGATAAAGGTTACAAACGCAATTTGGTTTCCAATCGAATTAAAAAATTGTATTACTTGTTTTAAGTGTTAAAATTGAGTGTAAAATACTGGTTTTCCTCCCCATATGTCAGATCAACAATTCTGCAGCATGAGAATAAGTTATTAGTTAAGTGGGTTTTTTCGCTTAAAATGTCGAAACTGTCGATTTCCAATGCTTTATCCAGTGATACAGTCAGTTTTATTGTTGTCACGGAACATGGAGAAATATCTTGGAAACTAGTTACCTACTGAAGGAAAACGACATATAATAACGGAATAAGGCCTCCAGTTACAAGAGTGTGTGTGTGTCAATAGATGGATCTCGGGACGCTGTCTATCTTCGGAAACTAGTAACCAAATTGGTGATCACTTTTTGAGCCACCGATTTATAGTTTAATAGGCGTGCAAGGAAGTCATGTGTTGCCCACATCAGATATTTTTCTTTAAACCATGGGCTATGTACTAGGTTTTTATTTTTATTTTTTCAGTTGGAAGATTTAATTTAGAAAAAGAGAATGAGTTTGATACGGAGAGGTTGACACGGACCTAGTCTGTTTTTGGTTTAGAAGCATATGCACCAAGTTATATGTACGCCTTCTCATTTTGCTGGATGGGTTGTACCTAGAAGGGCTTTGAAAAAGATTAGCCATCAAAATATTTGTATTCGGTCAATGAAAAATATGAGTAATAAGTTTAATAAATATCGTCTGAGTCGTTGGTGTGTTGTGATGAACCCTCACTGTAAATTCATATTTACACACATATCCACTCGTATCAAGTTCAATGCCATAATATTAATCGATATATAATATTTGTTCGAGGAGGCTGAAGAATGAAATAATTGAGAATATTTATTGACTCAAAGTATAAAATTATATTTTTTTATTTCACTTTTTTTTATTTTTGGCAGAAGACAGAATTGCGGTATGGTTAGCAAAGCTACCGAATACTAAAAACAATTATTTTATACTTTAAATTAATAAATATTCTCAATGATTTTATTCTTCATTCAGGCTGGAGCCAAGGATGGATCCTCATTCTTCATTCATCAATGTTTTATATTGATGAATGTTATAGTATTAAACTTTACATGGCGGTTCAAAGGGGATCAAGGATATCAGTGATGAAAAGGGATTTGTTTATAGGTCTATCACACCTATTGCCCATCAGAATCATCTATTTAATCTTGATAAGTGGTTCCAGAAATGGAAAATTAAAATATATTTCTACTAAATCAAGCATTTCTCTACGGAACTTTAGCATTGTTAACGCATTCATTAATTCATTCAACTGCTCAACCATTCATTTCTGAGTAGGCCTCCCGGATCAGTCTTCGTCATTGGTCCCGCTCCAGCGCCGCCACCCTCCAGTTCCGGACTCCAAGAAGTGCACGTGGGTTATGTGCAATCCGTCCTTTCAGCGCGACCTTGGTCGTCCTCAGAGAGGATTTTAAGAGGAATTGTACTATCTTCCATCCTGCCTAAGTGTCCAGCCCATCTCAGTCTTCCCAGACGAACATACTTCACAATGCCTGGCTTCTGATACAAGGCATAGACCTCTGTATTTATTCTCTTGCGCCACTCCTGACCACGCTAGATTCCATCGTAGATGCATCGGAGTATCCTTCTCTCGTGGATTAGAAGTGGATTTTATCAGCCTTAGACACTGTCCATGTCTCCGATCCATAGGAAAGCACAGGCCGGATTAAGCTTTTTTATAATTAGTCCTTTGTTGCTCGAGATAAAAAATTGTACCTGAAGTGGTGCCACAATCCGAAGAGCGCTCGATTTGATTTTGAGATGCGACATTTAATTTCTTCGGACAGGTTTTTAAGCATATTAACTTGTCATCCCAGATAAGTAAATTCGTTTACCATCTCGAACTTATACTCTCCACCTCTTCTTCACCACCTCCTGCCCCATGGGAGGCATTAACAGCCATTTCCATTTATTTTGCAGCTCTCTCCTAGGCAAGAAAAGCATCTCTTACAGCCTGGAATGACTTTCCAACAATGTTCAGAATCGTCAGCATAACCGAGCAGCTGTACAGAACGATTAAATATGGTGGCAGAAGTTTGTATGGAGGAGTCCCTTACTGCTTTCTCAAGGGCTATATTGAAGAGAAGGCAGGCCAGAGCATCACCCTGCCTCAGGCCTTTGCTAGATATGAGGGTTTCAGTGATTCTAGCTTGAACTCTTACGTAGAATTCAATATGATCCATTGTTACTTAGCACATTCTCATCAATTTACTCGGAACTTAGAACTCTCTCATCGCCACATAGATCTGGGTTCGGTCAACACTGGCATAGACATTTCTAAAATCAACAAATAGGAGGTATGTTGATATCTTATATTCATGACTTTTCTCTAATATTTGCCGAAGAGTAAAAATTTGGTCTACGGTTAATTTCCCCTTGCATTTTAACGCACCCTTGTTTATTTCAAATAGCACCTTTACAACGACACAAACATATCAATAGTCAAATGTTCATACATGGACAAATACATCATATTTTATTCTTCAATTCGTATTCACACCAATCCACTCGTGCTATCTCTTTCCTCCTCCCTGTTACCCGGTCTATCCGAAGAGAGGCTATAAATACAGTGGTCTAGTAACCTCCTGTTTCACTGATTAGGCAAATTTAAATCTATCAAGACAAAACAACGGCATACAATTTTCTTGATGCATTGCATCGTTGTTGCGATCATACAGAGTAAAAAAAGAAGGTTTTTCATGCCTATAACAAATACAGTAAAAAAAAAATTATTTCAGTTTTTCATGATCAATTTGGATTGAAGTCTCATTGGTTGCCATTTATTGAGAGAAATGAGCTGAATGGCAGATGAACTAATTTTGTCTGCTGAGTCGAAATTTATTGATCGGCTTTAAGGCTACATCGTTACTTCCCTAACCTTGTGATTTACAGAGTAAAAAAAAAAATGATTTTTCATATATATAACAAATACAATAAAAAAAAAAATTATTTCAGTTTTTCATAAACCATTTGGATTGAAGTCTCATTGGTCGCCTTTTATTGAGAACACAGAGTTGAATGGCAGGAGAACTAATTTTGTCTGCTGAGTCGAAATTCATCGGTCGGCTTCAAGGCTATATCGCTATTTCCCTAACCGCTGAAGGTTCCTAATTGGACCTGCTGACCGAGTCTTCTCAGGTGGCGCAGCACTGGTCAATTATGGTTTCGCCGTGTTAAACAAGGCGCGCCCGTGTCAAAGATTATTAAAACAAGTTGTTATCTCTAGACAAAGTTTGTATATTCATTAGAAATGGAACATAAAGACCTTATAAACAAAACTAATTAATTAAACTGAGCTTTTGCTTCTACCACCTTAGCTATTTTGGATTTTATCTTTTACTTGAGCTTAGGTGATCATGTGAATTTTAGGAATATACAATGGTTTCAAGTTATTATGGAAATTGTATATTTCAAAAAATAAATAAAATGTTTGGAAATTTTATCACAAAAATTGTATCGATAATGAAGCGGATTAGTATTCGCAGATGATTCTAATATATGTTTGATATCATTATGTACTCATGTATCTTATATAGTCTTAAAGCTGTTCCAAATAATTACCTTTTAGATAACCTACAAGGTAGGCGGAATAGATGGAGTTTCCAGGATGATTCATACATCATAAAGATCTTCTTTTCATCATTAACAGCTTCAGAAAAAGGAGTTACAGATATTACTCTGATTTCCTGAAGGAAGAAGATCATTATTTACTTTTTAAAAAAATAAATAAAAAACTGGAAATGTAATCATTGATTACTGAATCGAAAAAAAGAGCTGGTTGCTCAGAAGCTCATTTAATCAGTTCATCAAACAGACCATCAATCACAAGGTCGATTTTGGGGCACTTGCTAAGTATAGGACAAATAAAAATTAGTTTGAGGCACCTAATGCAACAGCCTACTATCTCTGCTTGTTGGAGTATGGAGAAGAGTTCAGCTCAATGATTTACCTATTTACTAAAAATAGTTAGGCTCTAATTACAGTAAAACTCTGATCATCAGGAGGTGAAGTTCGTTTATTATTATATCATATCTTTATTATCATATCGTTTATTATTATTATATCTGGCTCAGGTCGTTATTCAATAAAAAGAGCAAAACTGAAAATGTAATGGCAGGGGAGCGGCGTAGGATGTAGTTCACTAAGCAGACTTTATTCAACATTGACATGAAAAAAAAAATTAATGACTTCATTAGATCTTCATGGTTTTGGTACTGCTAACTGAGAAACCATCATTTTCTCCCAAATCCGTGACCTCGCTCTCATTAAAAAAAAAAAAACTGGCTCTTTGAATCAGTTCATGAGCGGTTAATCCATCTCTAGTAAACTTATCGTTTGAGAGATTTAGTGTATTCAGATAAATAGTAACAAGCTGCACGTTGGCTAGTGATTCTTTAAAGATAAATAAAAACTCTTTTCTTTTGGTGAGGGTAATTCATCACCAGTTTGAAAAATCGACACTGATTTTAAAAAAATAATGATCGATCAGACAGGAGTAAACACCAAAAATCTCTTGTTTTATTAACATTATACTTTTACCCTTCTGCTGTATAATTGCGATCGGTCCGATATTTTTTGTTTTCGAAAAATCATGATTGCTAAGTTGGTATCTTTAACTTTTTGATACTTTAAACGTAAAATGGATATCCCTAATTTTCGATTGAGGGGGAGAGAGATTTTTTATTATATTTAATTCCGTATGAATAAAATCGAAAAATGATACTGACATAAAAAAAATTTAATGTGACTATTTACAAACCAAATATCATTCCTGTAGTGTTGAATATTTAAACAGCTGAATATTTCTTAAAGCATATAATGAATGAATCACAGAACTTCTCAAACTTTTGAGAAAAAAAAAAGAGGAACAAAGGCCGTGTCTTCCTCTGGTAGAACTGAAAGACAAGATGGAAAGATCAGTCAACAGTACCTTAATTTCCATCGCCTTAGGGAAAATATTTTTCGGTTAAACGCCTTTTCATACAATTGATTTTTTTGTCTGATCTTAGGGCGTCTTTTCTGAGCAAACTTCAGTTCAAAAGCTTAAAACCTAGCGATAAAATTCGTTTAGAATATACAAAAGCATCTGTTGATGAAATAATTAAACTAAGGAGACATGCCTGATTGCCTGATTACTAAGCAAAATCCTTCTTTAAATACCTGATTAAGTTCGCTTTCTCAGACCCAACTTAGACAGACTTGGGGAACCCATTAAATAATGGACTGCAATATATGTTCTCTTCTCCGAATTTTCCCATCACTAGTTCATATACATATATATATATATATATATATATATATATATATATATATATATATATATATATATATATATATATATATATTATCTTAAAAAAGGGCCTTTCCCATTTTTAGTCGTTTTTTTCTCGAAAAAAAAATAGACTATTGCAGTGGGTCGAAGGTCGGCTGTGAGCGGCGAGATTGTGATTTCTATCCGTTTCATAACCCCTAGAGCACGATTATGGAAAATTTGGAGATGTCATTTTCGGTAAATTGTCATTTCATATGTAAATTTCGTTATTTTAGAAGGCTGTCTTTTGTTGGTCTCAATTTTTTTTTTTACTCCTCCGTTTTTATGTTTTTTAACGGGAAAATACGACTTTAGTGACGGAGTTCTACTGCTTTTTTTTATCCTTAAATACTGTATAATATTTTCTAAATGGTCCTTGTTCTGTTTTATTATCAAATAATATTTAGTGCCATAAAAGAAGGACCTTTTTATCATATCCTCTAATATAAAAATATCAAAACACGCTAAACACCTGTGAGACTTGGCTGGGCCTGTTTATAATAGGAATGTCACCGAGAAGGTTAGTGTTGGAAACTGACGGCACACATTGGGCTAAACAGCGACTTTAGCACGAAAAAATTAATTTTTAATATTTAATATTGAAATGTAAATTGTTCGTATCCAAACTAGACTAGTTAGTGACATTGGATCCAATAGATTAGCCTCCATTGTTTACACTAATGATTCAATAAGACAAGTCAAAACAAAAACAATAAATCCTTTTACTCACATTACTTGTTTATTTATCAGTGAGTACAAATTTTCTGCTAAAACGAAAGCTACTGAAGTTATCTAACTATGAAAAAACAAATTTTGATTGATTTTATATTAAAGTGAATAATAGTGCAAAATCGATTTTTAAAAAGGTACAAATATTTTTGGATGCGTTGAGATTGTTTTATTTATATTCTAAATTTAGTACTGTCTAATTTTTAATCCAAAAATCGTCTACGAAAACAAACTTAGTGTTGTTTTTTGTACATCGGAGTTTCGGTTAACTGAAATACTCAGACCTGTTTGTGAAATGATTTGACTTAAAAAGAATTTTTTACCTGAAGATATTGTTGAATAAATGCAAACTGTGCGCTAACGTCGTTTCGGATTACGGCAAAAATGCAACGTTTTCTTAACATTTTCGTTCATAGCTATTATTCCTCTTTTTCCTGTAAAGTTCGGTCTGATCACCAACTCCCATTTTTCATCTTTCCCCCTGTGGAGTTTGGTCTGATCACCAGCTCCCATTCAACTCTTTAACTTTAATCGCGGAATAATTAGGTCCTTGACTTGATTAGGTCAACATAAATCCGAGACTGTATTAAACCTTGGCTAAGCAACTGATCCTTAAATGTTTTGAGAGCTCTGCTAATCTCTAAAAGATTATTTCGACCGTATACTATACTCCAATTGGACGTTCATATACCGCAGAGGTTTTTCTATTAATGAAGTTCCTTAAAAAAAATTGTATTTATTATAGTATTAATCAATTTAGATTCAGAAATCAAAGAAGCACTGAATCCCACATGTCCACTTAAGTGGATAGAGGTCCACAAGGAGAAACTTCGAACTGACACCTCACTGGAACTACTTCGGAAATGGGGTGGCCATATTGTTGACGGTCTTAGTCGCGCTGTTTTGGGCCTCAAACCCAGCTATTATGACAATCTGCCGGGTACCGGAATCTCTTACGCCGACAAAAGAATAGGCTGGCGATAATTTAGCGTTTACCTCTGCTGTGGGTCACCAGGTCGTTTCGATCTGTGTCTCATGAGGCGGTGCAAGTCTTAGCCAGAGGAGTAACTCTCAATCTCCTACGAGAAGATGATGTGAAATTTGCAATGAAGAGAGGAGGTTTAGCGGGATCCCAGGAATTGGAAAAAGATTATCCGAGAAGATTCTATAGAATCATGGAACCGGCGATGGGTAGAAATCCCGGTAGGGACTACCCTTCGGAAAAACTTTCCTACCGTCAAGTCACGTTTAGAAGAAATGGGTCTACTGGCTATCACAGCTTCTTAAAGGGAACGTAGGGTTCTGTGCCAAGCTCCAGCAACATGACCACGACATTGACACTTTATGCCCCAGTTGTGGCGTACCAGTGACGGCCGAGCATGTTGTCATTACCTGCACCACCTATAAGGCCCAGAGAGTCAAGTTGCTGGAGAAAACAAGGTATACATTCTAACTGAAAGTGATTTCTCTTAGATAGTAACAAAGAGTTTGTATATGGATGGAAAAGAGTAGTGGGTCCAGCACACTTTAATCTAGGGCGTAGAGGACCAGTTCCTGGGAGGCCACCGGACAATGAAGGCTAAGTTGGAAGTAACGATGGTGGAGACTAACTTGGTGTCGTATATAGCGGTCTTGCGGATAGTGGACATAAATAAATTTTTATGTTTTATAGCAGGAATGGCATAAGTTATATGCCACCACAGCAAAACCGTATTGCTGGCAGGTAAGGTAGGGAGTCAATAAATAAATAATAAATTTATTTTATTAATAAAAGTATTTTCACAAATTTTTTAAATTATTTTACTCTATAACGTTTTAGCCCTATTTTTTATAAATTATTTATATCAATTATTCTTAACCTACTATACAAGGGAGTACCATAAAATGTTCTGATATTCCTAAATGTTCCTAACTTCTTTTTTGGCACATTCAGGCCCAGTCTTTCCTTTTGGTGGAAGCATTTCTAAAAAAACATAAATTAATATTTTACAACAATATAAATATTTTATCAGAAGTTTTTATTAATAAATAAATGTGGGATTAAGTGGTTCTTTAATTCCTTAATCTATTTTGGATAAGCCATAATAATGTTGTTGATCACAAAATAAATTAATTTCTTTAAATAGTTGTGTAATGTTGTTAGACTTTAGGATCATTATTCCCATCGTTATAGTTGGAATTGGACAATAACGACTTTCTACCGGTCTTTTAGAATTTGATCGTGCTGTACTGTAATGTTGCGGTAACACCAAGAAACAGAGACACATTTCCATATAGATAGCGATTGCCGGGGATACAGAAAACAGATGGGCCGGCGGGGGGCTAATAATACACTGTAGCCCGGGTCTCAGTAAAGTTGCTAATTTACGGTCAACCTATTCTATACCACACTGTCCTCCAAATTACAGTCCCCTCTACTAAATTTTCTCAACCCCAAACGCGCGAATTATCAAAGCTCTCTGTCGTATCGGGCTTTTGTATAGATGCGTATTGAAATAGGAAATGCATGATTCAAAGTTGACGTGACAAAAAAAAAAAAAAAAAATCGTGAGGAGCAGAGCTCTCTCTAAAATTAAAAATATCATAACGCAGGGATGAGAACAAAAAAAAAATTAATTCGTTATGAAATGGTTATTAAATGCACTCCCACCTCTCACCGATGACATTCAATACAATGCAATAGTCTATTATTTTGGGAAAAATAGAACAAAACATGTGAGAGGAGTTGTATAAGCCGTCTTTTTACTAATACTGGTCCGATTTCGATGTCTTTTCTTTTGTCTATAAATTTAATTACTTTTCAAATAAAACACGTAGTCAGTTCTCTGATTCATTATGGGCAGGTTCTAATGGTGTGAGAATCCTTAAAAAAACTCGAAAAACCGCGAGAGGTTTACACACTAACTCAGCTTACATACTAATTTTAAATCCTCTTAATTAATTTCGTAGGGCCCATTGAGGTGCGCAAAACATTCAAAACCGCGAAATTTCTAGAAAACTCTTCGAAATTTTGACTGAAAACTACACACTCTCTTATGGTATTGTTCTGCCTAGAAAATAAACCTGCATGCCGGATATCAGCTCATTTGACTCAAACTGGGTCGTTTGAAGTGCTCAAATGCAGCGGGAAAAATAAATTATATATATCATATATATATATATATATATATATATATATATATATATATATATATATATATATATATATATATATATATATATTTATGTATCAGACATCTCCGAAATTTCCATAAGCGGGTATAAAATGCACTTCAACCCCTCTCCGACTTCGGAGAGAATATGACTAAAAAGGCCCGAATGTGTGATGGAATTTTCAAACAGTGAATGGTACTTATCGTTAATTTTAATTATAGGTTAAAAATAAATACAATGAATTATTAAATTAATTATTTTTTGTGGTAACATACTCCATAAACACTTCAGCCTTCTCAGCTATTTTATTTTTTAATAAGTTTTATGTATTTAGCATTCATGCAAACGAAATTCACAAGATACATTGGATCCGTAATTAGGATATTAGACGCAGAGTTAAAAGTAAGGCATATGTTTTATAAGTTGAAAAACGATTATTTTAAATCAGCAAAAATATTTTTTTGCTGATTTAAGTGCAACCTGAAAATGAATCTTAAACTACCCATTTACAGTCCAACTAACTTCGTAGGATTGTAGGACTAAATTCGTCCACTCACGGCCCTACAAGGGATCCGTTCAGGTATATCTTGTTTATCAATCGCTTATCAATGTTTTAAAAAATATTAAAATGCCGGCAATTTGCCTTGCTGTGGCGTTATTGGAAAAAAATAAAAAGGAATTTTGGGCGAAATTAATGTTTATTAACCGGATTAGTTACAGTGATTTGAAAATGTTGAATGAAATAGGAAGGAAGGATTATAAAAATTACTTAAGAATGGATAACAAAATTATCCTTCTAGTATTTGAAAAGAATTAATGATAAAAAAATCTGGTGCGTTGCGCGCATCACACAACTATCTCTTATCATCCTATAATAATTATTCGGTCTCTCAGAGAGAGGTTCGGTCGCATCCTTCTCCAATCGGATGCGCTCGGTTATCCATCTATTTTATGCTCCTCATAAGATATACAGTATCTTTGCTAATACTGGCCCGATTTTGATGATTCTTTTATTGTTTTTTATATAATTTAATTACCTTTCATACAATTCTATACATAATTTACCATAAAATGCATACTTTTCAAGCTATGCGTAAATAAAATATTCTTTTCATCATAACTTTTTTCTCTACGATTCCTCGGTGATTTACTACATTAATGAAAAGTTAAAAGTCTTTATGAAGAATAATTTAGGCAAGTTTCATCAAAATCGTTAGAGCCGTTTTCGTGAAAATCGTAAAAAAGTGTAAAATAGATTATATAAAGTGGCGCTTCCGATAAGTCGACCATAAATACATAATTTCAGTATCGTACAACTTTTCGTTTTTGAGCTAGACTGATCACATACACACAGACCATTTTGCGAGACTTGTCATTTGGACTCAGGGGACCTTAAAACGTTTATTTCCGTCGAAAACTCGAATTCGAAAATTTTCACGATCGCAATACTTATACACGCCCTTACTATATACTTCGTATAAAGGTAAAGGAAAGTAAAAATGTAATTAAGGTTTATATTTGTATTATACGTTTTTATTTACAAGGTTTATACATTTTCATATTACTTTTAAAACTATCATTGATAAAACTATGTTATACTAGTTGAAAGATCGAGTCAAATTAATGATAACAAACAAACTTAAAACAACACAAAAAAAGATAAATTAGAGATGAACATTTAATTATTAAAAATTGGATCTAAAATTATTAGTTCAAAATTGTCGCCATTCAGGTTTTATCACATTATTTATTTAATATTTCAATTCAGTTCCATCCGTAGAACGTTACAGTGACGTTCCGTTAGAGATTTAGAACATATTTTGTTATTAGCTTATTACACTGCATATTTGGAAAATACATGTCAAATAAAGCAAATAAAAAAACTGGAGATGTGATATCAAATCAAATTTTTTCTAGTCATTCTATATTCTCTATTAGTTTATAATTAGATAAAAATGATGAACGCTTTCAGTAGTATTTTTAATATTGATAATTCATTCAGGTAAGAAATGTTTTTTTTTATTACCATAGCTTTGCTTATCATTTTGACATACATATAGACATCTCATTATAAAGTATTTATTTACATAGTTTGGCAGTAATTTATTTGTTTTTTTTTCGAATTTTCTTTGCTTTTAGATCAAATGAACTGAAATTCGGTATATATAACAATATATCAGAAAGCAACAGCTTTCTAGGCAGAACAATGTCATTGAAGTGAGGATAATTTTCAGTCAAAATGTCGCCCACTTTTGCGAAATTTTTAAAGTTTTTTAGTTTTTTTTTATCTGGTTTTAAAGTTTTGCACACCTCTATAGCCCCTCCAAATAGAGGTAGAGGGTTGAAAATTTCTATGGGAGTTAACCTGGTGCTAGAGAATTGCCTTTTGGTCCCAACTTTTTTCACTCATCCTCCGCGGTTTCGCGCACCTCTACAGCCCTTTCAAATTGAGTTAGAAGGTTAAAAATTTGTATGTTTATTGAGTTGTTGTTAGAAAAGTACCTTTTGAGGTCTCAATTGTTTTCTCCTACCGCTGCCGTTTTGATATATTAAATTTTGTATTTTAGTGAAAATACGGTCTTAGTGACGGAGTTCTGCTGATTACGTTTTTTTTAAATGTTTGATTTTTTTTTTAATTTAACAAAAACAGTTTTTATATAACATTTTCAATAAAACCAGCATTTATATCAACTTTTATTTATACGTCTAGCAACCAAACTTTTATTATGAATGAACTCATCATTAATACAGTTTTTTTTTTTAATTAAAAGAATTTTAATTATATTCTCCATCGAATTTTCTCAGTTGCTCGTTAACACGTCAATAAACGGGGTATATACGCTACGTAGGCCCGTCCGGATAATCAGAGAGCCGAAATAATCCCACGGATAGGATTGAAGAGGAAGGGGATGTGTTTAACGATTTATCGGTAAAGCGATGAGCGATAGTCGATGAGGTACTGCTTCGAAACAGAACATACTGTCCTGGATCTAAATTCCTACTGCTTCTCTGGAGCAGATCTGACGAGATGGTTTGGAATAAGTAATGGCTGTCAAGTCTGACTTATCTCATGTCTTAGGTGGAGTTTTATTTTCTGAATTTAGTCTTCGGAATGCATAAAAGAATATGTTATTATAATATTGTAATTATTCATTTATTTAATGTGGTTCTTCCATTATATATGAATCGTATATCCCCTCTCTTAGGTACTTCTTATTGGCAGTCATGTGGTGATTCTTACCAGATTTAAAATTTATTTAATATGGCTTTGAAAATAAGTTTTAATACATACATTTTATTAATTAATAATTTTTATTTAGGTAAATATATTGTACAGAAAATCCCGAATAAATATATAATACCAGAGCTAAAGCAATGATTATAGACCGAGAGTTGTTGCCTATAACAACCTACTTAATGAGATACTGATTAAGCCTCCTGTCCGAGATAGGGCCTCCTCCCAATCTAGCTGACAACGGAATAAATATCTTGTATTCCGATGTCTGGTTTTAAACGCCTTGTCTCCATACATATGTTTAACTCATAACATAGATCTGACAGGTATTTAGGCATAGCATTTAAATTGAGACTCCACACATACCTTAAAAAACTAGAATCTTCGAAAATTCTGAAAATTGTCTTTTTTCTAAAATGTTTCTTTAAGGTCGGGTTTTACCCTCCAAAACAATTTTAAGAATAAATAATTTTTAAGCCAATTTTATTTACTTTTATCAGATTTCTACATTTTAAAAAACTGGTACAGTGCACGTATCACAAAACTTTCCCTTTCCATTATCATGAAACGTGTTAGAATAATAAGCGTGAAGTTAACAACTCAATTGAACAGAGCATATTGTTGAGAACAGGAGTAGAAAGGTGGGAGAAGGCGCGGTTCTGTTAACAGTCTGCTTTCGAACACACTCAGCATTCTATCTAGCTTCGGGCCATAATATGTTGTTCAGTACGCTGTATCTTTGTTAATACAAGTCCGATTTAGATATATTATTTTATTTTTTAGAGAATATAATTAATTACCTTTCGCATGATTATCTTCATAATTTACCATATAATTTATTATATTTTTTGAGTTATGAGGAAATAAAATTTTCTTTTCGTCATAACTTTTGTCCCTGAATTTTTTCTGTGATTCAATACATATAGGCATGAAAAATTAAAGGTATTTAAGTGGATAATCTAAATGAATGTTTAACATCGATATTTTCAAGCACGGCTGTTTTTTGGACAGTGTTATATTAATATCGATGTTTAATAACAAACATCGATGTTTTGTTAAATGATTACAGAGGGATTTCGTTTTGACTCCACATCCCCTGCTGATCGTGGGAAATACCGTGCCAAACTAGAACTCGAGGCCAAAATAGGAATAATTGACCTCTCATGACGAAACATTTAACTGAATATTAATTGTTAGTTTTGTGATATTATTATTTATTAGATTTACACAATGTTTTGTGTTGGAGTAGGTGATTTGTTAACTGAAGCTTTGATTCGGTGTTCGCCAATCATCCCCATTGATATAGGCCAACAAGAGAGAGCTTTGTAGGCGGAATATACGCTGGTAGGTTACGCTGAAGCTGTGAAAAGTCTCCACCTCTACATAAATTCAGACAGTTACTTTGATTTTACCATCTTGATTTTTTTTTTTAGTTCATTTTTATGTGTAATACTTTATTTCAATCGCGTGCAAGCGATTGAGATAAATTCGTAAGTTAGTTTTATTTCGATAACAAAGGGTCATTTTTACGTACAAGCTCAGTAAAAGCTTCTCCATTAGTAAGTTGTTGGCCTATATATTTTCCGTGAACACGTCTATGATACACCTCCTATTACAAAAAAGCATCTAGCATCTCTTTGAGTCCTCTCGGACATCTGAAAATACTTTTTTTTTCACTCGGATAAGCTGGCATCATTATCGAAGAATATTTTTCGAAATTGGTATTTGGAAACATATTGAGTAGATTTGTAAGGTTTTGTTGCTCTTTTGGTTGTTTTCCTTATTTTTTCAAAACGTCTACTGTTCACTTTCTGGAAGTTTCTTTCATATTTTTTACTTGGCTCCTGTGTAAGCATTTCTGATTAGGTCTTTTCTCCTTATATTTGATAACTGTTAAACGCCTTTCTTTTATCTTCTGTGGCGGCAGCATAGTCGTTATCAAACCCGGGAAATCTGATGGTCATCCTGTTTTAGTGGTTGATGAACGTTTTCTTGCAATTTAAAACTTTAATTTAATTTATTATAATCATTTAAACAATATTTTAGTTTGGATTTTTTTTTAAATCCTCTTTCAAAATATATAAAAAATATAGAATATTGTCTGATTAAAATCTTAAATTCTTATAAGTCCAAAACTGCTATAAATGTATACTAATATTCAGACCTAACATAAGTTTTTATTACTATATTAATCAATACTGTATTAACCTCTGCTGTTTTAAATTTATTTCCTTTTAAAGAATATTTTACAGGATAGAGGAATGGAATTCCGTAAATTCATTTTTCCCTTAAAAATCATTTCACGAATTAGGCTAAACCTTTTTATATAAGTGCCCACTAAAAAAGTTATAGCCTCTTGATTTTTTCGATTAAAAATTTTTTTGTTTAAAGTCTTTTAGCTTTCATTATATGCCCTAAAAGGTTTCTGGCCCCTTTGCTTCCCCGCTCGAATCCACGCAATCGGTTATGAATAAACCTTATTCCTTGTACCTATCGCATTGTTTACCATTTTTTCAATAATTTGCATCAATATGTTCGTTGAATTGTATTAAGAGATAATCATTTTAGATTATATATTTAGATATTATTGTTAAACATTCTTCGGATTCTTTTTCAGTCAAACAATCATTGCGTTATTCTTTTATAACCGCACTTTCGAGTTTGCCGTACTGATTTTACGGACATCCTGAAAACATGCTATCGAAGAAAAAAACTTTCTGGAATGACTGCAGATGCTCATCACTTAATGCCTCCATTATGTTCTACGTAATGTTTGGTAACGTTGCCGAATTCAATCGGCATTTTCAACCTTGAGGACCTCATTGCTTCTGTCATTGTTCTAAATGTTTCTATACGTTCTATTGTTTAGTTCTAATGCCTTCCTACTCGAAGCTTTTATGTTCAATATACCTCTTCTTTATTACTTTCTCAAGAGTGTTGAGCAGACTGAAGGGTTGATAAATTTTCTCATGACTTAAAACGAATCTCTTACTCAGTTTCTCTCCTCAATCATGCTTGAAATTCTCTATCAAGAAACTGACTCTCTCTATGCACTTTGCTTAAATCATCATTCTATCTGTAGCTCCGATGCTGCTATAGTCTATTTCATGTGACTTTATTTTTATTCATACTAAGAAGATTTTTTTAAGTTTTCAGTTTGAGTAGCTTATTTACTCATCATGAATTGGAGAGCATTTCCTTGTCTTAAGCTTGTTCTAAATAAAAATGTATTTATAGCATTTCCAAGTCAATTGTCACCTTTTCCATTTCAATTATAAATTTTTCCATTTCAAATGTAACCTTTTCCATTTCAATTGTAACCCTTTCCAAATCAATTGTCACCTTTTCCAATTCAATTGTAACCTTTTCCATTTCAAATGTAACTTTTTCCATTTCAATTGTGACCCAATCGGACATGAATTAATTCAATATTATTTATTTTATTATTAAAAAATAATTATTTTAATTATATTAATGACTTTCGAAAAAATGTCGGCATATTCTTTCGACATTTTTTTTCGTTTATTAGATAATTGATATTAAGTGTTAATTTTAAGTTGGCAGTTTAAATTTTTGAAATAAAATTGTTGTCTATTTATTTTTAGATATTTATAATTTTTTTTTTTATTTAGTGGGGGGGGGAGGGTTTATATGTTCATTAGGTTTTCGAAGTTGTTAATGTCAAATTTACTACGGAAATTTTGTTCGGCCACGATTATTTCTTCGGTAAGGTATTCAATACTAGGTTTTCAAGGTCGCTATTTCCGAATTCACTGTTGGATTTCCGATCGCGCATGCGCGTTTCGCTTTTCCGTTGATATTGAAGATTTCTATGATAAAGGGATCGTTTATTAGGTTTTCGAGGGTTCTGATTCCATTTTTTTAGTTGTGTTTTGGATCGTGCATGCGCTTTTTGCATTTCCATTACTTTTAGATTTTTTTATGATAAAGGTATCGTTTATATGGTTTTAGAGGGTTCTGATTCCATATTTTTAATTGAATTTTTAATCGCGCATGCGTATTTTGCATTTCAGTTGCTGTTGGAGTTTTCTTTGTTATACAAATCTTTAATTAGGTTTTCGCGGGTTCTGATTCCTTTTTTCAAATTTTATTTTTTATCGAGCATGTGCATTTCAAATTACAATTATATATGACATTTTTTTGAGTATATCGTCCTATAAAACCTAATAAACAATAACATTACCAAAAAAAAAGGTCAATAATAACGGTTATCCGAAATGAGCATGTTCGATAAAATATCCAATTCCAAAAACTAAATTAGGACCTTTGAAAATCTAAGGAACGGGCCTAATAAACGAAGAGAAGTTCAATAAGAAAAGTAAATCGAAATGTGCTAGCGGGAACAAAAATCCGATTGTAAATTCGAAAATATGATGATTGATAGATAACTTCATTAACGTTACCTGTACCAAAGAGATGTCAACATTAATTGTAATTCGAAATGCGCATGCTCGATGAGAACCTTCGAAAACCTAATAAACGATAAACTATAAATAAAATGTATAAATGATAAACTTTATCTTAGAAATCTACAACAGTAACGGAAAAGCGAAATGCACATGCGCGATCCAAAATTCGATTCAAGAAATAATCAGAATCCTTGATGACCTTATAAACGATACCTTTATCCTAAAAAACTCTAACAATAACGGGCATGCGAAATCCAAAATCGAACTAAAAAATTGTATCAGAACCCTCGATAACCTAGTAAACGATCCCTTTATCATAGAAATCTTCAATAGCAACGGAATAGCGAAAAGCGCATGCGGGATCGGAAATCAGACAGTGAATTCGGCAATAGCGACCTTGAAAACCTAGTAAACGATACTTATACCGAAGAATTTTGAAAACTAATAATTAAGTTGATATACTCGTGGCCGAACAAAATTTCGGTAGTAAATTTTGACATTAACAACTTCGAAAACCTAATGAACGATCAACAAATCGATGAAATCCACGCTCCCCTCACTAAATAAATAAAAAAATCATAGATATTTAAAAATAAATAAACGACAATTTTATTTAAAAAATTTAAATTATCCACTTAAAATTAATCCTTAATATCAATTATCTAATAAACGAGAGAAATGTCGAAAAAATATGCCGAAATTATTTTAAAAGTCATTAATATAATTAAAATATTTTCATATTTTTTTCAATAATAAAATAAATAATATTTAATTAATTCATGTCCGGTTGGGTTACAATTGAAATGGAAAAAGTTACATTTCAAATGGAAAAGCTTACAATTGAATTGGAAAAGGTGACAATTGATTTGGAAAGGGTTACAATTGAAATGGAAAAGGTAACATTTGAAATAGAAAAAGGTTACAATTGATGTGGAAATGGTGTAAATACCTAAAAGTAAATACATAACAAGTTTATTTCAAAAATTTAAACTACCTACTTAAAATTAGCACTTAATGTCAATTATCTAATAAACGAAAAAAATATCGAAAGAATATGCCGAAATTTTTTCAAAAGTCATTAATGTAATTAAAATAATTATTTTTCAATGATAAAATAAATAGTATTGAATTAATTCATGCCCGGTTGGGTTACAATTAAAATGGAAAAGTTACATTTGAAATGGAAAAGGCTGTGCCCTTCCCTCTCCCCCCTAAAAATATTAAAACCCATAAAATTTGATTGAAATACAAGACAGAAATAATAAATTTAAGTTTAAAAAAAAAAGGTGTGGTTTGGGACTATTTTTACTTCCAAGCAAGTACTTAATTAATTTTCAAATTAATTAATCTATTTACTTTGTAATAATTTTTAATAGATAAATCACTGTTACAGTAACTTCTACGTCATTAGCAATCATGTGACTTTGTTGAATCCACCATCATTGGAGTACCTCAGGAAAAACTATTGGCCAATGAGAACAGAAAGAGGCGCCTCATCGCACTTTCACACTTCTTTACGATTCATTTGAGAAGCAGGGCACTCAAGTGAAAGTTATCTGATTAGCAAAATGATCTTTTCAATTTGGATTGTTTTTTTAAGACATATTGCAGTTTCGCCGGATTATGTTTCCTATTTTCTCTGAATCTTCTTCCATTTTTCGAATTGTCCCATTAATAAGCTCTATGCTTTTAATAGAGTCACGCTCTGTAATTCAAACTGCGTGATAGTGAATGTGATGAATGCAAAATCATTGGTGATAAAAATCATATTTTTCAACAATTTCTGAACTTGAGATATGACTGCAGCTTATCACCATCTAGTTTTGAAAAAACATCCTGGATTTTGTCAAAGTTCTTGGTGTAGTACCTACACTGTGGAACCAACTTCCAACCAAGTTCCACACCTTATGACTACTGGCTGAGGAGGTAACGTCAGCACAGAGTAATTTTCCTTCAAAATTTGTACTCAGTTTGGAGCTTTTAAAAAATTTGTTTAACGGATGAAATAAACTAATCTACCTCCTGAAATCTAGACCGAACAGCTTCAGAAAAACGATGGAACTCGTGCACAAGGTATGTCATGAAGAATTTTAGAATGAAATTCTTTAATGAACTTACCTACTTAAATCATGTACGTAGCGCCGTCTTATAAAATAAGAACACTTTTTCAAGTAGCACCACATTTTGGACAAAAAAGATTCATAGAGTCGTTAAAAAACCGCTTGATTGCATTTTTCCAACTCTTGGCAATTTTTGAGAAATGGCTTTGAAGAGGAATCTGGGCATAGTGTACCAGCGATGATGTTGGCGATATACCGACAATGATACAGCGTATCTTATGAGGAGTACAAGACCTTAGATGTATAACCGAACGCATCCGAAAGGAGACGGATGCAACCGAACCTGCTCACACCAATCCTCCAATCTGTTGTCAACAATGTGCTCTGTAATAATGTAATTTAAGAATACAAAAGCAGAAATTAACTTAATTATTTCTACTTTTATATTAGTTAATTGATAAAATGTTCTCATGGAAACTAAACCGAAACTTTTAAAATATATTTTCAACTTGACAAACTTAAAATATATATGTATTGTACAGAATTGTACTAAAATTGTTTAAATAACTGTTTTATTGTACTTAAGTGGGAGAAGATGTTAAGATGTGAATGCTGCTGAGCTTATTTCAAGTATAGTTTATGTGAACTCTGAAGATAATTATTATAGGACGGTAAGGAAAGGTTGTGTAATGCGCGCTCCGCACACGATTTTTTCTCTTTGTTTAGTTTTTGTGGGACTGTACCAATATGTTGAGTAACTTGAAAAAGTTGCGTTGAAGAAACAGACAGCAAGAGCAATATCTCCTTCATTCCTGAACGTTTCATTCGGGAATTCATGAAGTTATTTCGTTATCCAATCTTTAGATTTTTTCCTCGACTTTACTTATTAAGAAAAAAAATATTGGAAAAAGAGAAAATGACAAAGAGAATTATGCTTTAAAACCATATGAATTTATTCCGGCTCACAGATTGAGACTAAACTATAGACTATGTTGCTCTCAGTACAAATTAAAGGCGGAGGAAACTTAGAACTGAATATTAGCAAGAAGAGAAGTACGACTAATTGTAGATAATTCTGTTGATCGCCTTTGAGTGTCTACAGATATTTTATGATTTTCTTTTATCTAAATGTAAATAAAAATAACAAATATGAAGGTAAATTTGTAACCACATATCAAATATTCAAATATGTGTAAATTTAAATTGGTTCCAAATTTACCAAAACATAAAAAATGAGTTGATACCTGGTTATATCTTGATAAAAAAAAAAAATGTGTTTATATGAAAATCCTATCCCTATTTATAGTCTTATTGCTTGTTTCATTTTAGTAGTAAATATGTTTAAATTCGATAAATGCATTTTATTAAATGTATATTGACCATGCAAAGATGAATAACTTATTCGTTTTTTTAGAGGAAGGTAATTCTTTATTATGATGAAGAATATTTTCAAACAAAAACAAAACCTTTGTTTTCATACTGGCATTACGAATGCTGTTTTTCCATCTTAATGCTGCCTTTCACATAGGCGCCTGTTATTCTGATAGCATTATATCTGGATCCTGTTATTATGATCGTACTTCGCCTAATCTGCCTCAAGGAGCTGCCATATTTTAATATCTTAAAGAAAGTGTTTACTCTCCTATATAAAATTTTAGGCTGCTATTTACTCCCCTAGGGATGTAAAATTTAGGCGGCTAAGCAGCTTAAGTTGAGGGGAAAAATCCAGTAATCCGTGAAATGTTGGTTTTATTCCCCTCTCTTAAGTCTTCTATTGAAAAATGGATTACCCTCCCGCTTAACTTCTAAAGTCAGATCGATGTTTAAAAAATCTGGAAGAATTGCAGAGTCAAGGAATACATTTCTGCGAAAATGTAATGATTGAGTAACAGGTCGATAAGAAAATACCTAAGAATTAATAGAACGATCTTTAATCTTCTGATCAGAAGGTAGAAATAACAGACCTGATGATAATTTTCTTTTTATGATTTTTCTCATTACAATTGATTCAAAATTTTATAGTAAATAATGAACCAGGCGAATATATCAACGATGAAAATTTTTGTTTTGTAGAAATTATTGCTTTTTAATGAAATACATGTTGCCAAGAAATCCGAAGTGCGATAAAGCTTGAGATTTACTGGTAAATCTTAGGATAGATTCATTTCTCGGGATCGCAGCGAATTAAGCTTTAGCATATCCAGTTCGGAATCGAACCCAATAGTTCCGGATCTGCACTCTGTGACGCTCGTCTTAACCAGGCCTCAAATTATCTAGATAGTTTGAATCCGCGGAATGAGTGAAATGTTGTTCGTCTACCTCTTCTCACAAGTTTGTTTATGACCTTTGATGTGAATAGGCCTTGTTTCGTATGTATTGTTTCAGTCTTGTCTTAGATCATGAATGATAAAATGTGTTCGTTTTTTCGAGCATTTAAATGAATTCGTAGTGAAAAAGAGTATTAAAAATATTTACATGGCGGATGTAAAATATCGAGAAATTGGAAAAATTCCAATTTCTCTGTGTTTTTTTTGTTCTCCCTCTCCCACTCCCTCTCCCTCTCACGCTCCCCCTCCCTCTCCCTCTCCCTCTCCCTCTCCCTTTCCCTCGCCCTCTCTCTCTCACTCTCCCTCTCTCTCTCCCTCTCCCTCCCTTTCTCTCTCCCTCCCTCCCTCCCTCCCTCCCTATTTTTATTCCTAATAGTTATTCTTAATGCTACGTAAATAATTAGATAGTTATTTCTAAAGCTGTATATATAATTGAATAGATAAACATCTTAATATAATTTAAAAATATAATGCATTAACTTTTCAAGCCTCACCCTTGACCATGCCCCTGTTTTTTTTTTTGTTTTTTTTTATTAAGTATTAACCGGTTTGTTACACGAATTATGTGGATTCGTAGTTACTTTAAATATATATAGTTTTTAACAAAAAGAAATAGATCTTATTTAGTTTATCCACACTATCAATATTTAGAAGATTTTCTAAGGATGATTGTTTACTGTTTTGAACAATATAGTTTCCCAGGTAATTTTCCCTGTCAATACTCAGTGTGGGACATTGCAATAACAAGTGTTCTAAGTTTTGGGTGATATATTCTTGACACAGTCTACATTTTTCCCCTGTTTTTATAATCAAGGTGATATTCTTATGTAAAAGTTTCAACTTTTCAGTATCTGAAATTCTTAATTGCCTAACGAGTTTCAGTTTAGTTATATTTACATGATAAGTTAAATATTCTTGCGGCCGAGGACTGTTAAAGCTGCAAATATTTCTGTAAAGTGGGTTGTATTTAGAGTTGAGTGCTCTATCAATGTCTATAGAGTAGAGATGATTCTTCACTTTTTCGATAATTACATCTTTATTAGTAAGTAAATACCTTGGTTTTAGCGCTTCAAAAAGGTCGCCTTCAATATAATTATTTGCTGCTATTTTTTTAATTTGAGATCCAATTAAAACCTGTGTCTCTCTCTTTTGTATCTAAATCAATGAGTCTGACAAGGCATTTGTGTGGCAGTTTTCAGGCATTGAAAGAAGCTTAATAATTAAGCTTAGTAACAAAAATTAATAATTTTCTTCAGAATGCTTACTTTTAAAGGAGTTCGTCTAGATTCTAAGCGAACAATATAATTTGGAGTGCATTTGGGCCAGAAATATAAATACTTCAAAAATTTAGTCTTTATCGACTCTAAGCCTTCTAGGTAATTTATGCTCCAAATCTCAGCCCCATAAAGAAGTGTCGATGTAACCATGGAATCAAATAAGGTCATTCTTGTTTCCCAGGAATCGCTTTTACCCCGGCTGAGTATTTCCCTCACCTTTGCACCTGCCACGAGTGATCTTTGGGTGAACAAGCTTTGACAAACTTTCCAGAGGATGAGAAAGTAATTCCTAGGTAAGTGTAGGACTTGGGTTGACCTTGGGTGAACTTGAGTTCACCGGGTTAAGTATGAGAGAGTTTTGGCAGCAATAACTTTCTAATAATTTGAGTTTTTTATGGGTACTAAACCACGAAGTGCTAAGCATCACGATATCATCCGCTAACAGTAACATTGTCACCTCATTTGAACTATAAAATGCTATAAAACAAATAAAAAGAATTGGGCTCAAACTATCTCCCTGCAATAGACCGGAATTGATATTAATTTCATCTGATAGTTCATAACCAATTTTAATACGCATTGAGGCATTGTCATATAGTTTTTTTAAAATTCTTATTATTTTCCCACTGATACTGAAATCATATATCTTTTTCCATAAAAGCTCCTGATTTATAGAGTCGAGCTTTCTTAAAATCCACAAATGTAGCAAAAATATATCTTCCTTTTTCATGAAGATTCGCACTTACTAGCGCTGCCATTGAGAAAATGTGGTCAACGCATCCCCTACCCTCTCTAAAACCTGCCTTCTCTTCCGGAATCAGTTCTTCACTTTCAGCCCAGTTCTGAATTCTACGGGCCAGAATGGCTGTAAATAACTTCGATAGTGTTTATTAGTGAAATTCCCCTGTAATTGTCCATATCTTTTCTATCACCTTTTTTGTGTAATAAACTAAGTTTTGACTTTGACCAAGCATCCGGAGGTTTTTCGGTATCCATTATGCTATTGAACAAATTCAGCATATAATGTTCCCATTCTCGTGTTTTTTTAGAAACTTCATAATTGATTTTATCGAATCCAGGTGATTTATTATTTTTTGCTCGTTTTATACACCATTGTAATTCTTCTATTGAAAAAGGTTGGTCCAATAAGGGGGTGGGTAGCAGAGAAAAATAGGTTTTCCGATTTTAATGTTGTCCCATGGAAGGCCTTGTAGTACATCGTCCACGATTCGATGTCTATTTCATTAGGTTGAAAAGCTGTGGGCCTAAGTTATTTTACAGTTTTCTAAAATTCCGTACTGTTCTTCGCATTTTGCAATTTTTCGATAATATTGTCCCGAAATTGACATTTTTTGGAATGTATTATTATTCTATATTGATTTCTAATATTGAGGTAATCGTCTAGTGGGGTTCAGGAATATTTTTCTTTAATCATCATCCTGTATTTTTGCCGGGTAATTCGTTTCAACTGGAGGCACTCGGATTCAAACCATTTATTTCTGGTGTTAAAATTATTTTTAGTGCATTTATTTTTGCGAACCATTAGGCCAGAGTTCGTTAAAGAATCAGAGATTGGTGCGATGAAATTATCACACAGTTCATTATTATCGTCGGTATGAAAATAAATGCCGTTTGCTAATATAATTTTTCTTGAAAATTTTGAATTTTTTCTGGATCCCATATTATACCCTCCCACGTTTCAGAACATTTTTTCTCGCTTACTTTTCCTGTAGAAGGAAATGCACATGGATAATGTGCAAGCCAAATGATCAGACAATTCTGAGAAGATGTGTACTCTCATATCCTGGAAGAGTGAGATGCAGTTTTCATTTATCCAGATCAAATCTATTGTGCTTTTACCTCTTCCGGAAATGCAGGTCTACTTTCCAGGTCTATCCGAAATCGATCGACCGTTACAAATGCATAGCCACATACCTTCCGTTATTTTGACCAGTAATTTACCATGATTATTTATGTTCGTATGATTAACAATTCTTGTTCCATAAAGACCGCTATCTGCAAATATAATGTTGTCTAAATCATTTAAATCGCCCAGGTGCCCGTTAAAGTCCCCACATAAAACAATACACAATATACACAATACACTAAGATTATAAGATAAGATTATCATATACTGATCAATTTCCAGCACAGTAACGTTTTCTTTATTTTTGATTATTGACTTATTTATAAAAGTAATAATGCCTCCACTTGTCCTGCCTTGTTGTTTAGTTTTAACGGCGTTACAAGTGAAGGGAGTGAAATCCTTTAACCAAGGTGGTATGGTAAAATTATCATTCGTCAGCCAGGTTTCTACAATACATATTAGATATTAGAGCATGAAAAATCACTAATGTTTGACAAATTTTGGTATCCCTTCATATTGTTAAATATTATATGACATATTATGTTAGTATGGTTAGTTGTAAACTTATAGTTACTGTGGTTGTTTTGACGATCTACTTTGACTGCTCAGAGAACGAGATCTCGGTCGAAACTCAAATTCTTTTAATTTTTCGCTTGTCTTTCTTTTTTTCAGTTTTTGTTTGGAATTTTCGTCTTCTTGATCAATCATCAGAGACGTTTCCAGCAAACTTTCAGCCTCCTTTAGGCGATATAGATTGCCTCTAACTTTGAAGAGTCCCCTTCTGTAAAACGCATTTTTGTCTATATGTTTTAATTTATTCATACAAGCGAAAATTCGCCTTCCCTCTTCCCTATCTTCCGGTGACCTATCGTGGCTTTACCTATAGTTGTTTCCTGCTAAGGCGTCTCTTCTTTTCATTATTGCCTGTTTGACATTATTATTGTTGAGAGATATCAAGATTGGTCTTGGTTCTCGCCCTTTTCCAACTCGAAAACAATTATTTATAGAATATTTTGGGAGTTCCACATCAACTTCTTGACACACATTGGTCACTTTTGACGATACATCTTCGTTTTCCGAATAAGGCACATTAAAAAATATGATGTTATTCCTTCTCCCTTCTCTCTTTAAAAACCTTATTTCGTTTTCTAATGAAGTAATTTTTTTATCTTGCTCGGAGTTTTTTGAGGTCCGAAATTTCTGCCATTAATGAGTCCAATATTACCATTATTTTGTTCAACGAACTTTTCGACTCTTCGTTATTTCTATTCATTACTTCCATTAAATCTTCGTTAGTGACAGTCATTGTGCTAATTATTTGAATGGTTTCTGTAGATGGTTATAATAAATACAGCTGCTTGAGATTAACACTGGCCGTGAAATATGGTATACAGCGGTGGGGGGTGACAAGAAATTGCCTGCTAATTTTAAGAGATAAGAGATTGGTAACTCACTGCGAAGTGCTCCTTCTTTGTTTCTTCGTAACTCCTTCAATTCTTGCCCTAACTTGATCAGACTTTGTAAACGTGTAAATAATATAAATTACACCACTATGTGAAAAATCACTTTTATTGATCGAGCTTAACTTTTGATATACCACTTAGACACAGAGACGATCTATCAAAGTAGACCAGGGCCACAAACTCCTTCTCACATAAAAGTACAAATTAATAAAAAGAAAAGAAAAGTCATTAGAGATAAAATATAAATTATTATGAGGAAATTCTCAATGAAAAGTGCTCCCCGAAATTGTAATTACAATTTTACTAGAAAAAAATATCGATAATTCTCAAATAACTCAAAGTGTAATGGAGAATTTAATTTCTTATGAAATTATTAAAGGGCTAGGTATAAAACATAAATAGAAAAATTAAATGAAGAAGAAAAGAAAATGGTAATTGAAAACTTAATGAAATTTAATTATTAAAGATCAACTGATTAATATTGCAAGATTATTAATCCCTAAACATTATACCCCACCCCCCTTCTCTATTTATTCCTATCATATTTCATAATTTCCGTTTATTGTAATTATTTTCTCCAGCAAAATATAGTTCCGCTCGTGAAGATTTACTTAAGTTTTCATTGTTTCAAAATCTTTTTTTGAATTGATTTTTCAAAGTATATCAGAGAATCAGCACTGGTAGCGGCAAATACTTTAAACCCATGTAAATGACTCGGGATATTTCAGCTTGCTCGCCCCGGGAGCATCTAAACTTTGTTGTGTAATTTGAGTTCCTAGCCCTTGAACTTTCTAAATGGGCTCGTTGAATACTTAAATTCCCGCTGTTGCAGCTCTCTCTCCGCTTATTTGCATAAATTAGCATTTTTTATATGTTAGTCTGAACCACCCCTTTTAAATATTCTTAATTAATTTACCGGGGAGTTGGTGAGTCTTGAATTTATTCATTACCCACAGGAAATTAGCATATAAAGAAAATTCATAAAACTGACTGGTGAATCGTTATATCCGTTTTGAGATGCATAAGGAAATTGTCTAACCTTAAACTCTTTCAGCATCTTAGTTTATTTATTTAGTTGATGCATTTTTTTTTTCTGGAAATCATGAATGGAATAAAGAGATAAAACACTCGAAAAATTAAAGCGGGCATTTCTTGAGAATGATATTACATTCCTGTGGTTAGCTCTGTTTCCTTTTAACTTCACTTTTATTTTGTTGTGAAATATATTTTTTTTTCCAATTTGAAAGTGATGATTTCTTTCAATAAGACCGCAAGCTGATATATTTCCCAATTTTGTACTCTAAATCATACCTCATTTATGTTTATACTTACTAAAAATTTTTTTTAATGAAAATAAATTTTTAATATCATGTGATAAAAAACATGCCATTCCGGTATGATCCTGTGATACAGATTTTTTTTTTTTATAGCAGTTCTTTTAAAATTATTAAATTCTGACGGCTGAATGATAAATATTCGGATAAAACTCTCATTTAACTTAATCTTATTTCAGACAACTAAGCGAGTGATGAAACTGATGTTTCAAGTGGAAAACGACATCTGAGCAATCCATATAAAACTTTTGACTGATCATATTCTGGAAAAGGGAATACCTTCTGGACAAATAGCAATAGAAGTCCCACTTGGCTATCCCTACACTTCAAAGCTTCTTCTCCGCAACACAAGGAGGCAGTACTTAAATGGATTCCTGAACGATTTTAAATGTCAAAGCGGACTATCTTGCCAAGGAGGACATAGCATCGATCTACAAACGGTATCCACGAAGTATTTTTTCAGTGGTACACTTACAAGGGGGAGGGTACAGTCAATGGGTCACCAATTTCAACCAATTTTGTGTGGTAATCCTACTTCAAAAAATATTGGACACGTTTGTCGGCGATCGTTCCAATGGACCATGAGAGCCGAGAAAAAAAATAAAACACGCTGAAACTGCTTTACTTTTTATTTCGAGTTTGAAAAATGATATTGACGTAGTTTTCCACCAATTCATTTGTTTTTTCAGTTTATATTATAGGTACAATGTAAACTTTAAAAAATGATTGCTTTTTAGTCAAATAAATTTAAAATGTTTAGCTTATTGGGTAAAGTAGCCAAATACATAGATTTATTTACACCACCAATTGAGGCAGATTTTGATTCTGCGCATCGAAGAACCTTCATATTGAAAATATCATCGAAAATAATTTTTTTTTTTTTAGTTTCGAGAAAGTTAAAAATATGTAAGCTACGAAACTACGTTTCGATTGGAAACTGTGTGTCTCGTTTTCAGGTTATCCGATTTCGATTTTCTTGGACTCGTTGAAAGAATTCATGAAACTATTCCTCAGGAACTTAAACCAAAGGTTGAAAAATGAATTATAGGTATCATAAGAAAGAAAAGGGAAAAAAAAACATATATAAAGCAAACTAGAAAATTTGTAGATCTTTAATTTCGTGCATTAAATCTAAGCTATCTTTTTTCCGGTAAATCCATGATGTCTCTCTTTTCAATTGGCCACATTCACTCCACAAATGTATCGAACATGGGCTAATTTTTGAAAACTTGTAAATATTTTCATCCAGATCACAAAATAAATGAAAAAATCTTGCCTTTATTCGCAGAAGGTACCAGCACCACAAAAAAACAAAGAAATCGGTTAAAGGAGATAGCTACAAGAAGTTTTGGCAGCATTTCGAAAATTTCTCAATATAGCAGAATATACTTAATTTTTTTTCTGTATGGAAATGTTAGAATAAAATCAATGAAAAAAAAAATATACTTGAATGAAATTACCAAAGTTTGTGTAAACCAGCATTACAAACCGTTGGAAAATGTATGTTGTTCTGAGGCCTATTTAAACTTTAATGATCTGCCCAATAAAGTTTTGAATATTTAATTCGTACTACTGACAACGAGTTCGATGAATCTGTTTTAAATTGTTATCTTAAAAATAAAATAACGCGTGTTAATTGTTATCAGTCTTTTAGATTTTTTGTCTCATCATTACGAGAAAAAGGCCGAACTGATTTCGATTAAACTTTTTTTCCATTCTTTTGTAGAGCCATAAGAAGGCCAATGTCAACCTGCCATCGGCAATCTTATAACAAAGTGACAGAAGATCAAAAACCCAGATATTTGTTTGATTTTCATAGAATTCTTCATGTTGATGTTACTTAGAGCAGTAAAAAGGTTTTTACCAATATTAAACTGTTTGTCCGTAATCTGAATACAAAATGGCGGACATAATAAAATTTGATTTTTCAACTATTTTATTAATCAAAAAATCAGATTAATAGACCAAATATGGGGTCTTTCGTAAAATAGCTGCAACCTTCCTACGCCTGCCACAGTTGGTCATCGGATGAGCGTAGGGAGACTAGCAATGACACAGTTAGGGTTCTAGAGGCTCAACTTTGTTGTACAAGACTTGGCACTCTTAGAATCGAATAATTTTATTATCCAGCGCAGACCTCAGTGGCTAGACCTAGTGGCGCAGACCTAGATGCTTCTGCTGTAATTTACCTATTCCAAGACCAGGGAATCAAGTTTGTATCGCAGTGCCCCTGGGGAACGGACAACCAATATAATTTATCAGGAGGCTCTCTGGTGACCATACTTAAAAATCTTTCAAGCTTACGATTTTTTTGAAGGATAACGTAGTGTGAGAAGAGGATATTAAAAAAAATATATAAAAGATCGAATATGTTCTATAATTTTATTTTTTTAAAGTTTACTAAACAAGAATAAATGTTTATATTTGTGCATTATCGTTTCCAAGGTCCAAAAATTGTAATTATGAAGTAAGGAATCAGAAATGACCCAACGTTTGAGTTTGTGTGGCCAATGTCAACGTTTACAGAGGAGAGGTAAACTGCATTATATTTAATAAAAACAATAAAGGTACTTAATTAATAATATATTGATTATCATTATTATTTCTAGCTTATCCCGACAGTCCACCACGTATAGTTGGTGCACTGAGCGTGTACTCGAGCGCAGATGAACACATCTTCGCTAACTGCTCATCGGGAAAGTCCAATCCTCCTCCTCATCTCAGCTGGTACGTCAATGGCGTTAAGGTATGTACCAATGAATATTAATTAAAAGTTTAAAAAAAATTATTTTTTTGTAATAAATTATTTTGTAACGCTTCCATCATTCCGTTAACTAATCTTCATACAACTTTTAAACTATTCTCTCTTCCTTCTATAAAACAGAAATATTGCAGATGTTCCAACAAAAGTATGATAGGAGTTCGAGGAAAATAAATAAAGCTTTTTCCAGTCAAAGTAGTATTTTTATTTTCTAACTAGGCAATACATTATACAATCAATTTCATACTTTATACCATCAAATTTAGACTTTTTCAAGCCAATAATGACATAAATATATCGATAGTTATTACCATTGATATTCCCGATAATATCTACTACAGCTGTACTATCCATATTTTCGATAGTTTTAAAAAATATTATAAAGTATTGCCAAATTCGTTTTTATTTTCCCTTACCTATATACGAAGTTTTCGTAAGGGGAAGTATTGCGATCGTGAAAAGTTTCGAATTCGAGTTTTCAACGGAAATACACGTTTTGAGGTCCTCTGAGTCTAAATAACCAAGTCTCGCAAAATGGTCTGTGTGTATGTGAACAGCCTAGCTCAGAAACGAAAAGTTGTACGATACTAAAATTACGTTTTTAAGGAAGACTCATACCTGTGATGTTACTGCAACTTTTTCGTGAAAATCGACTAACCGGAAGAGCCACTTTATATAAACGATTTTACATTTTTCTCGAAAACGGCTCAAACGATTTTGAATAAACTTGCCTTAAACTATTCTTCATAAAGGCCTTTAACTTTTCATTTATGTTGTATCTCACCGAGGAAATGGAGGGGAAAAAAATGATAAAAAGAATATTTTATTTACTCATAACTTAAAAAGTATGCATTTGGTAAGGTGTATGGTAAATTATATATGGAATTTTATTAAAGGTAATTAAATTATCTAAAAAACAAAAAAAGAATTATCAAAATCGGACCAGTGTTAGCAATGATATATGCGTTTCGGACTAACCGGAAGTGGCAATTATATCTTCGATTTTACACTGTTTTACAATTTTCTCGTAAACGGTTCTAACGATTTTGATGAAACTTGCCCAGTGTCTTCTCCTTAAAGCTCTTAACTTTTTATGTATGTAGAATATCAACGAGAAAATGCAGGGAAAAAAGTTATAGCAAAAAGAATCTTTCATTTGCTCATAACTCAAAAAGTGAGCATTTTAAGGTCAATTTTGTATGAAATCATATGAAAGGTAATTAAATTTCTTAAAAAATAGAAACAACTATTTAAATAGGGCCTTGCTCAGTGCCTTCTCCTTAAAGCTCTTTAACTTTTTATGTATGTAGAATATCAACGAGAAAATGCAGAGAAAAAAGTTGTAGCAAAAAGAAACTTTTATTTGCTCATAACTCAACAAGTGAGCATTTTATGGTAAATTTTGTATGAAATCAGATGAAAGGTAATTAAATTTCTTAAAAAATAAAAACAACTATTTAAATAGGGCCTGTATTAGTTAAGATGTAGCTTATCTCATAAGGAGAGCTTGACCCTAGATGTAAAACCGGGCGATTCCGGAAGGAGACGAATGTGACTGAACCTCCTCTCACCAAGCCGTCAACCTCCTGTTGTTAACAAAGCGCTCTGTAATAGTGTAGTGTAATAACATAATAGTAGAAATTAAACTTAATAATTTCTACTTTTATATTATTTAATGGAAACAAAGCGATTCCATAGAAACTAAACCACAACCTTTAAAATACATTTTCAGCTTGAAAAAACCAAAATATTTAGTGTACAGAAGTGTAATTCTAAAGTTATTTACTAATTAATTATAGTTTTTTAAGAAAAGACTTGAAGAAGTGCATTCTGCTAAGTTTATTTCGAGTAGTGTTTATGTGAACTCTTTAAAATAATCTTAAAGATTATTATTATTATTTGGTAAGAGAAAGTTGTGTGATGCGCGCACCGTACCAGATTTTTCTCTACCGGATGTAGATTCTTTATTTACTCTCAAGGGTTTTTTTTGGAGGGGGAGGGGGAGAGGGGTTTTGTTTTTTCGTGGCTTATCAGCTGTTAAATGCGTTCGCTATTATCATCTGATTAGAAACTGCAGCTTTCGTCATCCCTCTCTATTCTGTGCAATCGCAATCCAATTCCGTACAGAAAATCACAGAATCGTTCGCGATTCCGTCCCTCCACCGCAGTTTCTGTCTTCCGATGCCTCTTGATCTATAAAGTTGATCCGGATTTGGAACGCTCTGTTCGGTAAGATGTCCAGTCCGTCTAGGCCTAAGAGAGGATATTTGATCGGAGGTAGATTTCCTTCTCCGAAAGCCGCACTTCTAAGGATCAAGCTCTCGTTCTGCACACGATCTCAGCCTCCGAAATAGAATATTAGATAAGACTTTCTTGGAGAAGGGATATACCTCTATAGTTATCAGACTCTAGTTGGCTTCCCTTCTTGTGTATAGGACAGATGACAGCCTTGCACCAAGCCCTGGGCATTACGTTCTCTATCCAGACGTTAATGATGAGATCACACTTTCTCGAGCATCTTACCACCGAACTTGGAAAGTTCCGATAGCAAACCATCATATCCAGGGGCCTTATTATTTTTAAGATTAGATATTGCCTCGGTTATTTCTTCTTCATCAGGAGATTCAATCTCATCTTCTGCAGAAAGTGGTATCACATCAGTGGTCGCCTGTCTCATCGGTCTGAAGGCCACCACTAAGCAGGTCGTTAAAATGCTGTCTCCATCTTGCAATTACTTGCGTCTTTTCATTTAGGAATGTTCCATTTTCATCATTGCAGGCAGTCGACTTGGGCTTAAATTGTTTCCTGCCCACGTTAACTTCTTGGTAGAACTTCCGGCTCTCCTTTGCGCTTCTCAGTCTCTGCAGCTTTTGATTTTCCCATTCCCTCTTTCTTTTGCGATGCAGGCGCTTTTCATCTCGTTGCTTCTGGCGGAACCCCTCTGTAGCTCCACGTGTATGCCTCTACAACATGGCTATGTAGGCTTCAATTTTTCCTTTAGTAATATCCGCACATTGTCCGTCATACCGAGAAGATCGGTTTTCTTTCTGTTGCAGTCCAAGTATTTTTCCGCTGCTTGGTGAATTTACTCAGTGTTCTTATTCCATCTTTCTGGAGTTTTCCATCTTAATGGAGCTTTCTTCCGTTACTTCTAGTCTGCGCGTTCTGTGTTTCAACTCAGTCACGTATAAATCACAGATTTTAACTTCCTTAAGCTTCAGGATGCTGTAGCTGTTTTTTATTCGTCGTTTTATGTTCTTTACCAATGAATTCGTTTTCATTAGGCATGTTTTATCATTATGTTATGTTTACGTGCAATATTTTAAAACTTTTGTAGTTCATTTATATAAACAAAATGTTAACACCACTGTACAACTCTAGGAAATTATTAATATTAATTAAATATTAAACATTTTAAATATATTAATATTATTATGATAAGTTTTGGACACAAACTATCTAAAAATAATTTGAAAATTGTTGTTTTTATTGTTTTGCTTTTAGATTTATCTGTTATTTCAATGATTTTTTTTTTGTAAAATTTATGATAAATTATTTTCATATGATGTGGATGATTTTAGTGGTAATTTAACATTAAGCCACTGTTTTCTTCTCTTTTTTTTTCCATTCTGTTATGAAATCATTTTCTCTATTGCTTTTCAAACCTAGAAATCTGATTGAATTATTGTTTTGCATTTATTTTGTGGTTTATTCTTTTATGATAGTTATTTAAGCTATTGAATAAGAGATCCGTTTTTTCTTTTTTAACTATACATAAAATGTCGTCGGCATATTTTAAACATATTTTGGGTGTGGTATGCATTATATAAATAAACTATGCATTACATCAGATAATAATTTATTTTTAAAAATGCCGGCTAACTTCTGTCATTCCATTCAATTGCTTATATTTGCAATCCACTAATGCATATAAATACACACACACACACACACACACACACACACACACACACACACACACACACACACACACACACACACACACACACACACACACAAACACACACACACACAATTGTATGCCGGTATATCGTCGTTTTCATGAGAAAACATCCTATGTGATATAACCTTACTTTTCAGTAGACACAATAAACAGTTTAACCCATTGGTAATTTTCAAGTTTTACAATAATTGTGCCAATTTTTTAATTCTCTGTTTTGCTAATATGTTCTAGTTAGTTTTATTTCAAATGAATTTTATCCCTAAAAAATTAAACAGTATTAAATGAAGACAAATGTATTCTTATGTTGTTCACATAGGTTATTTTGAAGGCACATAGGATATTTCTTTTTTTTTCATTGATAGCTACTTTAAATCTTTTGATTCTACTTATTTTACTACTTATCAATTAAATTAATATAGAAATTTTAAAAAAATATATAAAGATAACAGCAGAATTTTTAATAAAAAATTCAGTGTAAAGTATTTTTAATAAAAAAAGAAAAAAAAAAAAAATCAATCCCAAATATTCTATTTTTATACAACTTTTTTATATGTATACAACTCTTTGTATTTATTTACAACTCTTTATATTTATTTTTATACAACTCTTTGAAAACTAATTAATTAATTTTTCATTGAGGCTGAGGTAATAAATCATATAAACTAATGACACCTATTGGTAACAAAAATGTATTGAAATAAGCGATTTGAAATAAATGATTTTGTTTAATTTGTATCTGAAATTATTTTTTTATATTTTCGTTTAAATCTCTGACGTATTATTATTATTATTATTATAGAAAAGTAAATTTTACATTCCATTTCAATTAACTACTGACTATTGTACAAGACGGTAGATATGGGTCGAATTTTGTTGAATCGCCCAAATGATTTCGATCCACGACGGATACATCGTGCATTCCTCTTGTCAATCAAAATCGTGTTCAAAAGTGTTTTTTGAAAAACTTTATTACGGAACTATCTGACGTACAGATCTCTATTACCACCCAAATAAGTGTTAATCAAATCCACCATAACGCAATTTACAATGATTATCTTCGTATGAAGAACAGTTTCCAAGATTTTCGTCGTCCTTTAAAGAACGGGAAAAAGGTTCCCAAATTAACCACGCTCATCGCGTTTCAAACAGTTGTCATGAAACTAGAATCTACGATCACGTTTACTTAATTCATGACAAGCTATGACGAGCTTAATATTCTCCTCCGAATCTTTCTTCCGATAATATCAGTATACCGAATTTTTGGTAGGGGAGTGCTTAAGGATTTCACGATTTGGTGGCCGTTCATTAGGTTTTCGAAGTTGATAATATCGAATTTACTTTCGAAATTTTGCTGGGCAACGAGCATTTGTAATTAATTATTAATTGATAGTTTAAATTACTCTCGAAAACATAATAAACGATGTCTATGTCATAGAAAACTTCAACAGTATCAATAAATCGAAATGCGCAGGTGCAATAAGAAAACTAATTCTAAAAATTGAATCAGAACCCCCAAAACTCTAAAAAACTATCCCTATGTCATAGAAAACTTAATCAGTAACAGTAAATCGAAATGCGCAGGTGCAATAAGAAAACTAATTCAAAAAATTGAATCAGAACCCCCAAAACGCTAAAAAACTATCCCTATGTCATAGAAAACTTAATCAGTAACAGTAAATCGAAATGTGCCGGCGCAATCAAAATTCTAATTAAAAAAATGGAATTAGAACCCTCGAAAACCTAATGAATGAATGATACATTAAACCAAAGTGCTCGTTGCCGGAAAAAACTTCGATATTAGCAACATCCAAAACCTAATGAACGGTCACAAAATCATGAAATCCATAATCCCTCTCCCTCCAAAAAAAAGAAGTATTTAACAACAAATAATCAGGAATTTTTTTCAAAAACTTTAATTAGTTAAAATTAGCTCTTAATATCAATTATATAAAAAAACGAAAAACAAATACTGGAAGGATATGCCGAAATTATTTCAAAAGTCATTATTTTAATTAAAATAATTATTTTTCAATAATAAAATAAATGTTGACTCTGATATAAACATTACCTAATATTAATTCCAGAAATTAAATTAGAAGCGATTTATTAACTACAACAAGAAATTATGCAGGTAGGTATTTAGCAAGAAAAGAAGGTATTGGTAGCAAACTGACCTCAGCTTGAAAGGGTAGTAGGTATACATCATTATTGAAACATTGGATTTTTATTTATTCATGTATTTATATATATGAGAGAGTGCTTCTTAGGTTATCACTACCCAAACGGTATTTTCTTCTGTCCCTCTTTGGACCGACATAGGCCGGAAGCGGGGGCCGGTCCGGAGCGGCCTAGTGCACGGGGTATCGTTACATGATATAGAAACGGACTTTTTAAAAAGGCCAAAGCGGAGCAGGGCGGTCCGGGTCGGTCTTAGAGCGCGACGTTTATAGAGGCTGAAAAAGGACTGAGGCCGGGCTGGTCCCAGTGCGGACAAGAAGCCTAACTAGGATTAATAAAAGTCAACGACAGTATTTTAGGTAATATTTTTCTAAATAAATATCATCATCTCCTAACACTGAATTACTCATTTTATTGACTGAATTAACGTCAAAACAATCCAAAAGCAGAAGCAAATATTTTTAACTTAAACTTAAAATAAAGTTTCGTTCGAAATTTGTCGCACTCTTAATTCTGCCACCCGAAAGATCCCCTTTACTTCTTTCCTTTAGATTTCTCCCTGTTCTGAAAGAAACTGATCTGGCATTGAAATTGTCCAACAGAAGCCATAATTTAAACCTAAAAAAACAAGTTCCTGCAATAAATACAAGTTCTGTTGTAATAAAGTGTCCAGAATGCCTCGTGGCAATTTATTTAAAAAAATAAATATATTATATAAAAAAGATATTTTCACATAGGCACATAGGTATTTTTGATGACAATTCTCTAATGCTCCGCTGGTGGCGAATTAAATTGGACCTAGTGATTTGAATCGATTTTAATTGATGTCAGTAGTGCCAATGGACAATATAGAGCCAAAATATAAAAATCGCTAAAATGGTACAAAGGATATTTTCTCGTGTTATTTGCCTCTGTTGCATTGTTATCTCCTAAGAACTCCTCTGCAACTTGATTTTTTAAAAACGCAGTAGAGGCCTTCGCCTCTACTTCTTCAAAATTCTCTTTCAAAATTCTTCAAAAAGTCCTTCGACAAAATTAAGAAAATAAATTAATAAATAAAATACCACATCGAAAACAAACAGTTTTATTTACCATTATTCGATTTTAATTAGTTTCAGTCTTGATTATTTATAAGGACGATTATTATTATTTTTTTATATTCATTCAATATAAACACATTTATTTCCTGACTGAAATTTGAAAGATTTTAAAATGATGATATAGCTTAAATGCCGTATTTTATAAACAATTTGTACCATGCGAATATCGTTGATAATCTGATGAAAGGTTTGAACTTGTGTAAATTATTGGCGAGTGGTACTTTCTCCCCTGCTGGATAGGATGGATGGTTCCAGATTGGATCTGAGTAGAACAACTTTTGTTGTGGATTGAGTGGTTCTTGATCGATTGTTGCAAGATAAGTTGTAATGTTGTTATTGATACCCTACCTCTCCTTAAATCGAGCTAGTTCTACCTTCTATTAACCTCAATAGCTTCGAAAATGCTACCGTCTCTCTTGTCTCTATTTCAGAACGGCAGTATCCCAGAACCATTTAATGGGGACCAGCTACATGTAGTGATCTCGAATGATCGAATTAGATCTCGGCAGTAGTATATTTTCTGTCTCATCTGTCTCTTAGACAATAACAATTTAAAGAAATAAATAGAAATGGATCTTTCATTTCATGGAATTGATAGCAATCAATTGTAGCACTAAGTGTTTTTCCCCCACGTGTTTCAACTTAATAACAAAAAATGGGTCGGTAAATCTTTCATTTCATGTTCAACACAATTATTAAATTTTTTTTTCTAATTTTGATAACTTCAAATCTTAAATCAGTGGCTCGATATTGTTATGGTACAATAATTGTCTACTGAATTTAAAGCTTTTAAATTAACCTGACATTTTTGATATTTTGAAGGTATCTTCTTCTTTTGGATGGAAGTTTTCTCTTCACGTAGAAGATAGTGCAAATAATAGAAAACCACGAAATTTTGATTCCTTTTAGGATTCGTTATTTTATTTTTAAAAAAATAAAAATAAAAAATCGAGTAAAAAATAATAAACTTTCAGACCTTGACTGCATTTTTATTTCTAATTTATTCATTCCATCGATGGACTCCCCCTTATGCTATCTTGAACTTCAACCCCATATATATAAAATGAAACAGCCGAAAGTGTGGATAATCAATTTGTTAGAAGTATTTGAAGAATAACCATACAAAGAAGAAAGGGACAGCTGCAATGCAGTTCGAAAGACACCCACTTTCTCCCGTGGACTCTTCATATGTATCGGTACACCTACATATATATACTTGAAGAGTCCACGGGAGAAAGGGGAGGAAGGAAAAAAAATGTATTGCTTCCAAAACGCATTTCTTTTCTGTAAGGTTGGTTATTCTTCAAACACTTCTAACAAACCGACCATCCATATTTCCGGTGGTTTCTTTTTACCATCTTATTCTACTAATAGAAAGGAAAATATTGATTTGTAATATCCATTTCGAAAAAAATGTTACTCTTCCTGTTTATAAATACAGGCCTTGTCTAATTAAATATAGCATGTGTACTAGACGTTTGTAGAGAAATAATTTACAGTAATCTTTCACCCTATTGATTTAAACGAATTAAATTTAAACGCAATTATTAGTATAATTAATTATAAATAGTATTCACTAGGAGTATTTCACGTTAGTACATACATGCTACACTTTCCTGTATTGACTAATGGCAGAATTTCATTTTTATATGGACAAACTTATTAGAGGAATTGACGATTTATTTATGACTTATGGAAATATGTCGAATACGAACAATTGTCATTTTACCGTAAAGTTAATAAAAAAAAAAAAAAAAAGTAGAAGAATAAATTCTTACTTATTACAACTGATGGAGTTTCATGTTGAAATAATTAACTCTAATGATTTATTTTAAATGATTTGATTTATCTTATTTTTTTAAGTACTTGTTTATTTTTTACTGACTAATAAAGTATTTCTAGTAAGTAATTTAATTTTATTATCTGCTGCATTTTCTTTTATTGGGTTGTCCGGAAATTAATGCAGGTTTATGGTTTAAAAATAAAACAAATTAAATAAATGATACGGAATTATTCTTATTAATTCAAAATACGCTCCATAACTCTCGGTATATTTCTGCCAACGTGTTTGTAACTTTTCCATACCCTGTGAATAGATTGTTGAAACGTTATTATTAACAAATTCTGAAAATGCATTTTCTAACGAATTTTGACCAATAAAATTTTTACCATAAAAAATAAAAAATCGACTCAGATATATAAAAAAATGGTAGTCCGTAGTCGAGAGGTCTGGAGAGTAGGACGGGTGATGCAGAGTCTTGTTTCGGCAAACAAGTGCAGCGCAAACTTCATCACTAACATTTTTTTGGCGGCCATTTAATGAGGGATCCAAATTTCAAGCATTTTTACCTTTCCAATTGCGTTGAGGTGGTCAGCGATGGTCGATTTGCTAACTGAGAGTTTCTCTGCAAGTTCTCGAACAGTTGTTCTGGGATTTTATTCGACCACAGCTCGAAGAACATCTTCATCAAGGGAAGAAGTCCTTCCACGACCATCTTTGTCTTCAAAGCTGAAATCTCCCTCTCGAAATTGTTCAAGCCATCGTTGAAAAATGCCTCACTCTGCCATCGCCCTAGACTTCATTACGGTTTCTGGCCGTTTGGGTCCCGTTCCGGTCGAGTTTAAAGTCGTAAAACGAAAGTATGCGAAAATCACGCTATGACATTTTAGTAAAGACTGAATTATTTCGAACTAGTGAAATGCTACAGAAGATAAAAAATATTTTTTTTTGCAAGAAGATTAATATGTGTTGACAACCTTACAAATGCATAATCGCTCAAACGTAAAATGTGTTGTATTGAGGGTTAATATAAAGAAAACATGAAATCCTGCATTATTTTCCGGACAACCCAGTAGATCTAATCGTATGCATTAATTCCAAAATTGGTACATATAAGGGTATTTTTGAGACTCACTAAAAATTGGCTTATGAAATTACTTGTTACTATGAAAAACCTGTCATATACATGGTAAGTTACAATTTATTCGCGTCATATAGTATTTAACAAAAAATATATAAACATAACCGATAGGGTTGATGATTGGAATTCATTAATTATTTTAAAATTATTCATTATAAATTATGATTTAGTTTTATTTCGCAATTTTGAGGGCAAAACAAAATTTGCATTTTAAATTTTTAGTGATACATTTCGTATTTTATTTTTTAAATATTTTTAGGAATCCTACGAACTAAACATCTTTTGTTGTTTAATGAAACTAGTGAGATCATTCAAACCACAATCCTTTGCACACTACCATATATATTTGGTATGCACACTTGTCTAAGCACCACGAAGTTTTTGCTGCTTGATTTTGGAACGTCTACTTAACTTGTTGCGGTTAAGCAATGCTCTAATTAGTCGTACATTAATACCCAAATACATTAACAATTGAAGATTTGAATTAACGATCAAATAATGAAATCTATCCTTGTATCAATATGATCCACGAACACACCCCCAGAATCATTTGCATAGCCGTTTGAATTAGTACAAATCAAAATGGCCAAACTTTCATGAAGAGTAAATCCTAGAAACGTATAGTAAAAAGTTTCGGTCGTTCTAAATTGGGCAGTGAAATTTTTAATAAATAAAAAAAAAATACCAGGCTTTTAGTAGATCTATTACCTTTTAAAGCTTTGAGAGTATAATTTATTCCTCAGCGTAGATGAAGATATATATATATATATATATATATATATATATATATATATATATATATATATATATATGTTTCTCACTTATTATGAAACGACGAAGTGCCTCATGAAAAGAAACACAGCAATTTTGAATTATTATTAATTAACTTTTCAGTTTTTAATATCCAATGAATCGTACACTTTGGGATCACACTTTGGTGTGACTATTAATGGTACACATTAATACTTTGGGATCTCACTTAATTATCACACAGATTTTTCATAAGTCGGAAAATCGAACATTGATTGCGTAGATTCTTTAAAATTTTTTGGGATACTATGTTTAATTAATTAGACATTAGATGAATATATATTTTATTTTAAAACACTGTGTTCAAGTACTCGAAATTGATTCGTTTGGGACCGACAAGTAAAAAAATAAAAACAGGATTATTTTTAATCTCCTCTCATTCCTTTATTTTACAATACTAAAACGTAACTTAACATTTTTCCAAAATCATTTCCTTTCCTCGTATCAGCTTCAATTGGATGTTTCATTGTTCCATTGATGAGGTTTAAATATATATATAATATATTTAAATTGTGATATGAAACTCCTTTATTAATTAAAAATAGTGTTTCTTTAGTTTAATTGTTACTTATTAATTATAACCATTTCTACATGAACTAAACTAAAGGATTATTAAAAATTTGAAGATTAAACAATAAAATAAATTTTCTTTGATGAATATATTCTGATTACTTATTTGGAAGTTTATTTGAGACTACCATCAAAGAATTGGAGTTTTATTTATGGACAGTGAAAAAAATCTTCAGGTACTTTTTTTTAATTTTGTTTTATAAAAAATAAACTGTGATTTTTTTTTAAGTGATATTACTTTTATCACGACATTGCAGAAAAGCATGGAAACTTGAAAGAATATCTTTTTAAAAGTAATTTGTTTAATATAGTATATGATAGTGTGCTTTAGGGGTGCAGAAAGGCAGCCAATTTCTTATTTGATTTTTTTTTCTTTTTTTTTTTTAAATCATTAACGTGTATAGAAATACTCTGGGGGCCAGACTCCCCTACCGTGCACCCTCTTCCCACATCTCTATAAATTGCACATCGTTGTGTTCCTTGAGACTAGTGATTAAAAAAAAAGCCAAAGTTACCAGAAAAAAAAGTAGCTGAACTGTGCCAAAATGGCATCCAAAGGCGTAATAACGAATCTGGCTTGAGTTAGTTAATACCGAACAATCTGAACTAGCCAACCTTGACTATATTAATTGAAACCACGACTGGAGCTGGGTATAATGCATCTCCACATATGGGTGCCAATCTTCCTCATCCCTGTTGTGACATTTTTCTAACATTCAATTACACTCAATGATTTCATCATTGATGTAACTGTCAGTCAAACTTTAATTCAATATTTCAAATTCAGATATTTTCGTGAATGTTATATATATATATATATATATATATATATATATATATATATATATATATATATATATATATATATATATATATTTGTATCCCGCTATAGTAGTTATCCACCACTTATCGGACTTATCCAACTCAGCAACCAAAAGCAGTTACCCTCAAGAAGTTTAGCTGATAGCTGGCAATAGACTCTACAGGTTGTGTTGGTTATGAAGTTTATTCCAAGCCCGCCAAACCGATAATTCTTGCAGTTACGGGTTGTTTGGAAAGTGGCCAGTTCATAACAGAAGCCTTCCGTCGCCAGGAAACAGTAAGGCACTTTCCTGTTCTGCTGCTAAGGAGCTCAGCTGGAACTACTCTTGTTCCAACTGTATCTTTATTATGTTTCAAGCTTCAATCAATGCCGACTTCGAAGTTGTATGTTCTAAAATATTGTTAGTTTTATATAATATTCGCAGGTTTACAGTGCACCATTAATAGTAGAACTAAGGCAACGGTATCGGTAAGCTTGTCAGTGATTCAGAGCATTTTCTAGTGGATTAATTTACTGATTTTGGTTTATATAGATATATATCGTCAGTGTCTGAGAAACCTGGATGCTGACGGCTTTACTGTATAGTGGAATTTTAAAATAAAAATAAATGTGTTAAGTTTGTAGCTTTGCACGTTTTAATTTAAAATTCAGAAAATTCAAATCTAGTAACATTGTTATATAAAATAGAAATACAAAAAATGAATGCTTTTAATAGGAGGAATGAGCCCGGTGCTTTGATAGTAAAATTTCAATTAAGATAACATTTACTCAGATTTAACATTAAATCTCCTCAGAGAGTGATTTGCAATATTTTTATATTTTTTTAAAGAAGATTGACAATTGTTATGAATTCCTTTTCTTTAAGACATGAAGTTGGAAAAGCTGTCAAAAACTTTATATGTAACAGGTATGTATGTCTCCCTGAAGCAAGAATTGCTGATATCTCTTTTAAAACTTCTTCTTCTCTTATCTTCTTCGTTAGTGATCATTTCAATCAGTTCTTCATGTAGAACGACATCCATCCGTTTTTATAACATCAATGCAGGCATTGACAATCCACTGTGATTTATTCATTGCCAATAGGTCTTCAAAGTTTGTTTCAAATTCTTCAAAGGACTTCGAATGTAGGCTAAAACATCATCACATAAATAATATCCATTCCCGTGGACCTCCATTTATATCTCAGTTAGCCCAAATATTTTCTTCACCGATATAGACCACTTTGGAATTGCCTCCTGTAAAAAATAAATAAAAGCATTTAATGTAATCGTAAAATAATCCATCGGTTACGAAACAACAAGAAACTTTCTTTATTGTGCTAGATATGTGTTATTGGAGAATATTTGATTAGTTGAAGAAATAAATGTGTGATCAATGATCAGAGAACATAACTGATAGCGATTTTACGATCTCTCAAATCCTTCTCGGTCATTTTCAGAGTCAGAGAGTCTGAGCGGTGGCTCATTTCATTAATTCGACAAATCATAATCACGAAGTATCTTTAGTACTTAATGTGCGCATAATGTCATTTACTAGAAGGTTCTTTTAGAATATTTCTGTAATTTGCATAGTGTACAACAGGAAATTGTTGTTTTTTCATGAGATGCGAAGAATTGTTTGATCGCCTGAAGAGTGATGGTGTTCATTATTTCTACATTTAGTTACATTTATGAATATCTCAAAACGGAAAAGTTATAATTCGTTATCAGCCCAAGAACAATAAATAAAATAAAATCGGAAAAGTTATTATTCGTTATCAGCCCCATAACAACAAATAAAATAAAATCGGAACTTCTCTAAATTATTTTCTCTAAAAGTAGCATATGACAGGACTATGATGGAGAGGTGAAGAAAGTAACTTAAATTGCAGAGGTGTATCTAGCCCGAATATATCCATGTATCTATGCGGGTACACCATTGATTGTATAATTAAGCTGGTTAGAATCACGGTGCTGACTCAGAAATATATTTCCCTAATGAATAGGGATTAAATTTAATTAGTTCTAGGAAGGAGTAATTAAAATTCCCAAATTAATTTAGGAAATTTAATTAGGCTAATCTGCGTTAAACCTACTCGTGTTCAATATTTTGCATATTATTCGATTTCGCAAATTTTCATTATTTCTTCAAACTTGCTATTTCTGGTTAGTCCCGGTTGATCATCCTGTTCTGAGAAGGAACTTCAAAGACATGGATTACTTTATACCTTACGAAAATTCTATTTCGGAATTTTTCCAAGAATCTTTTGCCAGTTTTCTTACATGATTTTATACGGGTTGAACGCTTCTGAAATTAATGTATAGTCGACTTATTACATTCTTTTATGATATGGATTTCATTAATATATGCTTTGCCTAAAACTGCCTTTTCATTTATATTTCTAATTCGTATTATTTGACCTTGATATCCCATTTGATTTAAACATTATTCTACCCAAGTTCTCCAAATTTCACCAGAACTATTATTATTATTCTTCATCCTAAACTTTTAACACAATCCCTCCATAGTTCCCCTCATCTCTATATTCCTCCTCGAAGGTTGAAATGGCAGTGACTCTGAGACCTTTTGAAAGAATGTTTATTGGAGTTCTGGCTATGGAAAGATTCTCCACCCAAGCCTGGCTTCAGTGCAAGTAACGCGATTGAGAGAGAAGCGTTAGGATATCCTAGAATCCTCCTTTTCCGTCAAAAAGAAGGGTGAGTGGTTTTCAAGCTTTTCTATTGCTCGGGATTACTCTGGCTGATTTTAAATAGTGTATATAAATATGCCTGATTTTAAGATGTTCATGTTTATTTTATTTAAATTTAATTTACTTATTTTTCCTTGTTTATTATTTTACAATCCTTTGTTGTATACGTTTGTATTCCACAATTATTAGTCTTTATTATTATTTATTTCTGAATAAAATTTTCCCGTGAGGAGGGGGAGAGATTAAATAAAAAGGAAACGAGATATTTACAAAAAATTATTTATTTATTCTGACCTTTTACCTTTTATAATTTAAGACGACGACACGAGAGTTTTTACTCAACATTTAAATGCCAAAATAAAGATTCATGCAAATTTTCTGCTTGAAACATTTCATTCCGCGGTTGAATCCTTATTTGATTGGACTAACTAACCAGAGAATCTGGCTGGCCATTGCCTGATCTTCGATATGCGGATTTACAACCTTCGGAGCGGAGCATTTTAAAATAAAATCTATTAAGTTTCCTTTCTTTTTTTATTTATTTTGAATTTGGGAAAGGTATTCTACTCCTTCTTCTAGTGCTATGTTATTATTTATTTACTTGATCATTATTCATTTCCTGTTGATTCATTTTCACTGCTTCACTGCTCAAGTTGGAAACTCTTCAATTTCTTAGAAATCAACGCCTATGGGTTTCTATTTAGTTTTATTTTATACATTTTATCATTATACACTTTCTAATCAATCTTTATTATTCATTCAATTTTCCTTAGTTAAATTTTCAGATAATAATTGCATATATTTTTTTTTTTATCCTCAACTTGTTTATGCTTATTAATTTTTCCCTATATTTTTTTTCTTTCTTTGTCCCATAGCAGTGAGAATTTCGCTTCAACATCTTGGAAATCATTCATATTTATTTATGGGTAAATTTTTATCTTCAGAATTTTTTGTTTATTCCTAGTTTTCTTACTGTTGCTGTTGTTATATGTAATTGATAACCTTCGATTTAGTATTCTTGAATTTATTTTCAATTTATTATTTTCTTAAGAAAATATACTGTAATATGTGTATGTATGTAACTTATGGCCTTCTCGGCACAAAAGACAAAAAAAAAGGAAAAGGATTAGAACAAACACTCTCAAGAGCTGATAAAACACTGACTTTATTTGCCTCCTAAGCCTCTATATATAGCATTAATATTGTTTACATTTGTCCATCTAGGATTAACTATTATATTATACCTCATCGTATCTTAACTTGTATATATATATATATATATATATATATATATATATATATATATATATATATATATATATATATGTATGTATGTATGTATGTGTATATATATATATATATATATATATATATATATATATATATATATATATATATATATATATATATATATATTGATTTGATCAGGTGCGCCCTGATCTTAAAAGTGGAAGTGGTATGCAGTGACTTAAAGTTTGGGAACCGCTGCCCTGATAATCAAGGAAAATAAGATTGGCGTGGTGGTCATTTAACATTATCTTTAAATAATAAAGCAGATGAGAATTGTATTTTCCACACAATTTGACATATTTTGTGCTTATTAAAAAAAACAGTAATATTTATGACTGGTTGTTCCTTTCCTGTCACTTCTCTACTCTATTTATTTGGACTATTTTTAGTAATTATTTAATTGTCTTTTTCCTCTCAATTATACTAAAATTCGTTGCCACCATGTTATCTATCATCCGTGCTCTCCTTCCAATTCTTTTTTATTCTGGATTTGTCAATTTTGGTGATACAGCCCTTCTCTCTTCCATTTACATAATATCATTTTGTATATTTTTATGATTTTCATCTTCATTGCATCTTGTTCTTTGTAGTACTGAAGAAGAGGTACGATGTGGGCTGAAATGTCGGTGCTCAATAAATAGCTTTTATTATTTTTTTGGTGATAATCTTGACCGCCATCTGGATCATATCCTTTAAGAAGATTTTCAATAAATGGTGAAGATTGAAAATTAAATATTTTCAAAGTTTGTTGTGTCCCTTCGGTTATATTCGTAATGAGAAACCACTTTTGCAATGTAGACGTTATGTAGAGCGTTAACAGTTAATTTAATGAGCGTTTCCTCCCTGAGAGTAACCGTGTACCATAGGATGCCACATCAAACATGCTCTTTGACGGTGTATTTCATCCTTGTATCGCCCTATTAAAACTATTCTGCTACCATGAAGAAGCGGCATATAGTGCCCATCAATGCAGATATTAGAATATTGCATATGACGCCCCTATATGAATGACACCAATTTGGGATGTATCTATGCATATTAATTTTGGAAGCTTATCAGTGCTAGATAAATAAAAACAATAACTGAACGATGGATGTTAGACCAAAGTCTCTTAATTACGCAACTCATAATTACGTTCTTTACCAAATAAACGCAATTCGAAGTTGAATCATAATTTATTCATTAGCTGTTATGTTTGGGCAATCCAATTTGAATTCCACATAAGTTTGTTTCAGAATCATCGGAATCATCATTAATAAAAGGCTGTTTGTGCAATGATTGTTTCCATGATTATTGCAGTTCATAAAATTGAATTAGTATGAAAAAGTCCTATGTGAAAGGTCCTAATTGTTTAATAATATCATTATTATAAAGTGATTGATTACTGGACACCTAAAGTAGAACCAATAGGCTAGCAGACAGTAGAATTTATTTGGGCGTCATCCAGTAGTGTAAATATGAATTTGTAGGCTCGTGGCCCCCAAATTTTAAGGTCCCCCAAGCATCTTACTTAAAATTTGAATAATGTGAATTTGAATTGATATGGCTTTGTATTATACATAATAATACAATGTTAGTTAATTGTGTTACTTTATATAATATTGTATTGCTACATATTAATAAAATTTGATATTATATTTTATTGTTATAAAATATAACAATATTTGGGCCGACGCCCATGGCATTTGCGTCCTTTCCACTAGCTAGTTAACCCCTGCTGTCATCCTCCACAGGCACCTGACACTATTACAAGTAGATCAGGTTGATGAACTAGTCTCACTGATTGAACCACCTGTTAACATCGCCAAATCTGTCCTCCGCATCAAATTAATGATTAATAATAGCGTCCTAAGACTAGGATTGGGATATTGAAACACGATATATCGGAATTGAAAAACCAATATTTTCTATCGATATCTTAATATATGATACATCGCTGATATCGATATTTTACAACGATATATCGAAGATGCCCTATATTTTAAACTATATTATTTTAATTAGAAATTTTCTTTATTCTGTAAAACTCCAGAATTGTGACCCCAACCTGGAGGAGGTCTAGATGTTTAAGACCTGAAGTACTTCGCACTTTTCATCCCCATAACAAATACTCAAACCAACAGATCCTGATCAGCTGAGGTCGGAACCTTACCGTAATTTAAATTATTACTACTTTCATTACAGCTGTCGACTTCCGCCCGCTGCGCTCGCTCAAGAGATAAACAAACCCCCAACGGTTCCTTTTCAGTTGAGGTCCGGATCTTAACGTGATTTAAATGCAATTATTTAAGTAATGGAAACATACATGTTTTAAATATACATCTAGGCAAATGTATTGGTCGACAGGCTAATTTACACATTCACGGTCGATTGATTTGTGTTATTCAATTCTTCTACCTTTTTAGCGAAAGTAGCGAGCGGAAGTCAGTTGTTGTAATCTAATTAAAGTAGTAATAATATAAGTTACGGTAAGGCTTCGACCTCAACTGATAAGGATCCGTTGGTTTGAGTATTTGTTGTGAGCTCGCGCAGAGTGAATCTGCTTTTTTTATCCATTTTCTTGCGCTATATCGATATTTTTCTAGCGATTATTGGTGGTTTATTGGTTTCGCGATATTGCATAATATCGAATATCGATATTTTACTTTATATATTCCAATCCTACCTAAAACCAGTCCTCCACCATGGAGCGCTCTAGAAAATATATTAGCCACAACGACAACAAAACTCCAGCTGTTTCAGAATAGCTGAGAAGTATTCTGAGACACACCTCATTTACAGAGGACATAACGGACTTAATCCACGCGACCCTCCAACTACTGAGATTGACTGACTTTGTCAGACGAGGGCATATTAAATTTTTTGATAGCCTCCAATATACGACAAACTCACTTTTCGGAAATCTGACCCACAAATGTGGAGTATACTTATAAAAATCCTCATAACAAATAGATTGAGGATACATGACCAGTTGAACTGAAAATACTAGACGACATAGTGTCAGGTAATCCCTTGATTAGAAAAGCAATTCCGACTCCTAAAATCCTGAACATTTTCTACTTCTGATAACTCCCTTACACTGCATCCTATGCATAATAGGAATCCCGTCCCATCCAGAACCTTAATCCCCGGTAACTTACCATGGGCTTCACTATGACTCAAAGTATGAATTGTATAGCTTATGGCTCGGATAAAAACTTGTTAGAAATTTAAAAGTATTTGAAGAATACTTTCAAAATAGAAATGAAATGCTAACAGCAATTTAAAAAGTACAGTCTGGTAGTCTTGGGATTGCTTGCGGCCAAATATTACAGAAAACTTCACACTTCCGGTCTTCTAATGCTAACCAAAATTTATCATGTTATCTAATTAATATGTTTGTGTTATATATCTAATTTGAGAAGTTTTGCATTATATTTTAATATAATTTTTGATGAAATTCAATAATGACTTTCAAGTAAAGTACCACTTCCGGTAATCATGTAGTTACCAAAAAGGGAGGTTCACAACTAGATTTTACAGCAATCCTAAATACAAAATACAAAATTTTAACTTACCACTGCAATCCGTTTTTGAGTTATGCGAGATACGAACGTACGTACAGACATCACGACGAAACTAGTGAAAATGGATTCAGGGGTGGTCAATGTAGATATTTCCGTTGAAATCTGAAAACCGAAAATTTTCGCGATTACAATACTTCCTTTACTTCGTACAAGGAAGTAAAAACAGATGCTTTTTTAAAACTTAATTGCATACAAATGCGGTAAACAGCTAATTTCTTTCCTCTATAATGAACTGCCTACCGTCAGCTAGATTACTAGTTGCGTTTCCATTTAATACTGCACCCGCAATGACTTGGCAGGTTACACTTCAACGCCAACACGATGCAAAATAGGTACTTACCGATCCTCTAATTAATTCACAACAGGAATTAATAGGGTTCTGTCAATGGATCCATTAGATTAAATAGGTAATTAGAGGACTAGGCGGTGTGATATTGATGGGTTAATCAGAAATGTTCGGGATGTGTTAATGAAAACTGATTGTTAACTTGACTAGAATCTCCAAAGATCAGACGTATAGTGTTGTAATTCGAGTTAATAAAGTATAAAGAAAATATCGTTGCCAGACGAAGAAGTGATATTCTAGGAGTCTATTTGCTATAGCCCGCTTCCAAGAGAATCGTTTCTCTTATTGACTTAGCCCTGAAACAGGGAAAATCTCTACTACCCTTTGTTTTTGTTATGTGGTTATCGGTTATGATTCTGTTATGATTTTATGTCTGGTACAATTTAGCTTTTATTTATATAATACTATAAATTCAAAATATATTACAATAAATATGACTTAATTCATTAAATATGAAAGAGAAATGGTTTATTTATAAGCAATGCTGCCCTATATAATTACATTTTTAAGATATAATAAGATATAAGATATAATTAAGATATTACATTTTTCATTTTGATTTTTCTAATCATCAGGATGTACTTTTATGATTAAATAATATTCCTGGTACGAAAAAAAATTGATTTTGTCCATTTTAAACAGGCTTACTTGAATTTATTAAAAAATATGAACCCACTGATCCGAGATGGGCAGTATATGTAATTTCTACTATCTTATATATTATATTTTTTAATTATTATTGTATTTAATCAATTTTGCTACAACTAGTGGCTTAATATGTAAAACCGTAACGATCCTTCACTTATATTAGTATACCTTTAAGACTTATACCACGAATACATGTTGAGTAAATTTTTCTTATGTGTACGGAAATGATTTGAAAAAATCATTTTCATTTATCTAATTTTTTTTGTTGATTCCTCTTTATTTCATTTTTCTACTTTTCTTTTTTAGTCCATCCTTTGTTAAGACCATCACATAAAATCTTGAAAAACTAGCACATAACACATAACATAAGTAGGTAATATTATGACAAAAAAAAAATAGTAAAAACAATATTAAATAAATAATATATAGCTCATGAAATAAGTAAAAATCTGATTGCAGCATACAATGGTGAAATAATCAAAGTAATAATGAACAGTTAATACAAATTTATAATTTGTATGATAAAATTATTAATAAAATATTTAATAAAATTATATGATAAATAATTAATTTATTATTTATTGATTTTGATTAATAAAGTCATGATAAACTACTTCTGTTTTGAATTTATCCCATACTATTATTGTAATAGTTATAGATTTATTTATAGACAGACGTCTGTGACCTTCAAACTTTATTTTCAAACACTATTTTGGAATTAGTTGACATCCGCATGATGGTTTAGAAGGATCAATTTCTAATTATTTTGGAATTGTTTGAAGACAAAATAGATGAACTGTATGTTAATCACTATATGTTTTTATTCACACCTACTTTTTATTAAATTAATTCATTAAATACAAAAAATTACTACGTGAGCGGCTTCAACTTATGTTCCTATATGACTATATTACTAACGAATTGTTACCAATATTATTTTAATAATTTTAAATTATCGTATATAAATTGATTAATTTTTTACGGATAAGGATGACCAAGTAGACCAGAAGACTTAGGATAAAGAAATGGAAGAATATATGATGGAAGGAAAGCGCCTTGGGTGGAAACATTTAAAAAGGCTAAGGAAACCCTCTGCTTTTAAGGAACATTTCTTATTTATAAGGAAATCTTTTAGAATATATTGTACCGTCCGTCACCTCTAGTGCACTTGAAGCGTGTAGAGACAATGTGAGTGGGCTACAGTGTGATCCGATACATCTCCACTCCAACTGATTGCTATTCATGGATAGGCGGAATGAGAATTTGCTGACTACTTGCTAAATTGATTCACCCAGCCATTTCCTATCAGCCCCTTTAGTTTAAATGAACTCAGATTGCTATGGCCTTTTGGGAATTAACAGGCTTAAAGGAGGCTGGTTATGGGGTATTATGCCTTCATTAGTATTTCGATAAGGGATTAGCAAACTTAGAGATGCTGGTCTATTATAACTTATCAGACTCGTTTCTTTTTCTTTTTCTTTTTTTGTAGGTCTTAATTTAAATTTCTATTTCTAAGATTTATAAAAAAATAATCTGGTGCGTGGATCACACAAATTTCAGTCACCTATTTGAAATGAACTTTAAAAGTATACAGTTAATTTCCATGTGAATTTCAATTAGTTACCATTAAATAATATAACAATATAAATTATAATGTACTACAATCACTTAAGTTTATGCGTTTTTCGTCACTCCACTCAGTACCTTCTACGACTTTATTAGTTAGATAATATTTTTCTAAAATAGTTAGTTCAGCAAAAGTATATTATATTTATATTATATAGTATATTTTTCTCTCGTCTTGTTAATTATCAAATTCTTTCATTATTTATATTTATCCATGTTTAATACTACTAACAATTAGAGACGGTTAATTATTTCAAATAAACAAAATTATTACAATTACTTTAGTGGAATTAATTTGGAAAATTCGACATTTAAGACCTGTCAGGCTATTTATTTATTAACAGTATCCACCAGCAGGCACGGCAGGCGGCAATGAAGACCAGACAATATCTTTTTCTGGAAGTCTTCGGTCCCTGCTTACGTGAGGGGTCCTTTTGTACCGAAGGACAAAATAAGTACATTGGACCCTTCGGCATATAGTCCTAGATGTCTGCTGGACACAATTGGCAAGGCTTTGCACAAAATCATAAGAAATAATATGCTAGATATCTCCGAAGGAGTAGGAGGCCTATCTAGGACCCAATTTGGCTTCCGGAAAGCGAGGTCTACGGTAGACACAATCACCTTGATGAGAGAAACGGCTCAGAAGGCTATCGCGGAGAAGTGGAACGAAGTTTTATTGCGCCATCATCACACTGGACCTAAGAAATGCCTTTAACTCCGCAAGATGGAGCTGCATTCTGGATGCTCTGTAGGAATTGGGTGTCCCCATGTTTCAGGAGGATAGTCAATGACTAATTCAAAGATGGGACCTTGTTCAACAGCGGACCGAAGAAGTTCTTACTGGCATACAAAGCTCTTCTTGTAGCAGGATAACGAGGGAAGAAATCACTCTGAGAGTGGCTAGGTAAGAGATCCGGTCAAAGTCTTCCTTGACATATCTCGGGGTCAGAATTGATGAAAGGTTAAGGTTCAAGGAGCATATCCAGCGAGTATACCTTAAGGCGGGTAAAGTGATGACAGCGTTGGCTCGACTGATGCCCAACGTAGGTGGACCCACAGCCGCAGGTTGTTGATGTCGATCTCGGTCACATCAGCACAATCTTAAGCTATGAAAAGGGTTGTGAAATATAATTTAAAATGTATAATATAAAAAAAGGAATTTTATTTCAACGCGCTATTCCCCAGTAGCCCGGGCAAAACATGATTGTAGGAGTATTTTTAAACCACACACACTTTTCCCACAGCAGAGATCTGTACTTACTCCAAATGCTTTCTCATGAGTAACACTCACTAGCGCTTAAAAACTAAAAACTGTCCAGGAGAAATGCAAATTACAAAATATTTTAAATAACAGCTTCTAAAGGTTTCACATATCACAAAAATAAAAATTATAAGGCCTTCTTCCTCTTCTTTCGATGGCTCTAAGGTCCTTGAAGAACCTTGGCCTCCTACATTATTCTCCGCCATTACTCTCTCTACGCAGCCGCTCTTCTCCACCTTCGGACTCCAATCGCCCGCAGATCCTCCTTCACATCTCTCAGCCACCTCGGTCTGGGCTGCCCTCTTCTTCCTCCACCGGGGTATCCGGAAGAAGATATACTCCAGATGTTCCGGGAGACAAGACAATCCCACTAGACGAATGGACAATACGCAGGATCGTTGTCAGCACGGTTTAACCGGATAACGAAAAAGATGAGGGCGACGGTTAATGGAGCCGAAGTAGAAGGCAGGATGGGATTCCTGGCAACGATACTGATGGTGCAATTGGCACGGGACACGGAAAAGAATGATGGATTACCCCGGGAGAAGAACTTCATAGAGTGTGCCCAGGACATGATGGACGCAAGCGCCCGAGACTACGAGGCCCGACATGGAGAGGGTGTTGAAGCAGGATGGTGTAGGGTGACATATTGGAGGATCCGAATCAAACCCTAGGTATGGAAGAAAAGAGACATCAAGTTCGATGGGAGAGAGATAATGGCGGAAAGGAGAGGAAGAATTGGTCAAGAGAGGTGAGAAAGTGCCGTGGTTGCGAGAAAATAGGACGCCTGGTAGCTCATTGCCCTCCCTCAAAATGAAAGTAAACGCACAAAGGATATGGAAGAAGAGAGGAACACTATCAGAAACGGAGGAGTATTCAGAATCGTCGGAAACGGAAGAGAAAGGAAGTGAACCAGGAGAAGGCCGAGTCCGAGGAGGTAGGAGAGTAGGAGGAGAGGAGAAGGAGAGCGGCAACCACGCTATCATAAATAATCTGGAGAGTGGATACGTGGAATTGCCAATTGTGAATGTTGCGTGTGGAGTGAAGTACTTGGTAGAAACGGGGAGCTCGAATACGATTATGAGACATTTGTCAAGGAGAAGGAATGCCCCAATTACAGGTATGTAAGTGTAAATTGATCACTTTGGGTGGGCCCTGTAAAGTAGAGAGGGATGTAGAATTGGAGCTGAATCGGTGGATAACCGGGGAAGGGAGCCTGCGCATATACATATCGGAGAGCATGCCGAGAGAATACGGGAGGATAATAGGGTGCGATTTGTTAGGTAAATTTCGGAATCAGGGCCAGCGATGGGACATCCGAATAGGCGGGAAGAGGTATAGGTCGGTCAGAGAGCATGATCAGAGTTGGGGCTATCAAACAGACGGAGCATTGGAGGTAACGTATAAGCCCGAGAGAGAAAACGTCGTGGCAGATTGGTTTTCACGGGCCATTCAAATAAACGCGATAGATGAGTATAGAAGGGACAACCCGGGGGACATCCGACAATTTGTGAGCTAATGGACGCCGGAAAGGGAACGAGAACGAGGATCGCAGAGTTCAGAAACCGAACGGGAGTCAACAGGAGGGGAAAGTTCAGAGGGTGGAAGGCCGACAGATTTAGAGGGAAGGGAGGAAATCGTCAATCCGAAAAATCGTCCGATAATTTGGAAAACACGGACCTCGGACCTGGTAAAGATAAACACAGTAAGGGCAATAGGTGTAAAATCAGAACCATCTGGTGACATTGTGGCCTTTCGGAGGACGCCCCCCCAACCGGGGAAAACATACTATCTCTACTTAGGGAATGAGTCGCTCTGGCAGAAGATTAAACGACTATGGAAGACGGAGAAAATAGGTATTGACCGAACGTTTATCCGCTGCTAGCTAATGGTCGAAACAATCCGAGAGCCAGAACAGCGATCACACGGGCGTACCACCAGGGAAAAACAAATCATCGTGGGGTGAACGAGACATTACAGGCACTGAAAAGGAGGTATTTCTGGTTGGGGATAAGGAAGACGATCGAGGTGTGTCAGACTACGAAGTACGCTCGCCATCCACCAAAAGGGATACAGGAGGAGACGCCAAAACCAAACGTACCACTCAGCGACTTGCAAGTAGATACGTTCATCTGGGAAGCTTTCAAGTGGGCTACGGTCATAGACTTTTTAGTAAGGTCGCTATGGCTCATCCAGTACAAGAGAGGACCACAGATGCAGAACCTGCGGATGGAGGAAGAGAATTTGACAATGCAGAGGTAAAGAAGCAGATGAAGAATTACCTGACACATCAATACCCAGGGACATCCTAAAAGCAAGGAGAGGGGGAGGGATTGTCCCGAAGATGGGTAAATTCCCCGAAATGTTGATATAGATGCTAATGATAATCATTTTTAATAAACCTTAATATAAAAAGGAAGAAACTGAATTTATACCCATAATCAAATTTAAATTTATTTTAAAAGAAGATCTTCCATTATAACAAAAAAATATAACATATCTTTATCATTTTTGTGGTTTGATATAGTTAATGAATATCGATATATTTGAATAATTGATCTCTGGTTACATTTTTTTTTGTTGCTCTTTTTTAAGGTGCATTTAGACGACCGGATCAGACCAGACCGACCAGACCGGAGAAAATGGGTAGTGCGCTAAAGTAGGCATTTGGACGAGGTAGTGCGTTTAGACGATCGGATTGTCGTTTAGACGACCGGATTAGACCAGACCAGACCGGAGGAAACGGGTCGTGTAAACGCTCACGCACTTCCAGATATGGGCGTGACTACGTAAAATGGACGGGGCAGAACTGTTGGAACACAATGGCAGCTCAGAAGGGGTCGTGTAAACGCTAGACTAGACGAGATGTGGGCGGGGCGACGTGAACGGGTGGAATTTCCTCCCGACATCCGGTTTTCCCAACACTTGCTACTCTGCATCGTGCCTTTATATAAAAAATCTGTTGCGGTGCGTGCATCACACAACTTTCCTTTACCGTCCTATACCGCGCTTGGTTATCCATCTAGGGTCTTGTGCTCCTCATAAAATACACTGTATCTTTGCTAATACTGGTCCGATTTTGATGATTCTTTTATTATTTTTTAGATAATTTAATTACCTTTCATACAATTCTACACATAATTTACATTAGAAGCCATACTTTTTAAGCTTTACGCAAATAAAGTATTCTTTTCATTATAAATTTTCTCTGCAATTCTTCGATGATTTACTACATAAATAAAAAGTTAAAGGCCTTTATGAAGAATAATTTAGCCAAGTTTCATCAAAATCGTTAGAGCCGTTTTCGAGAAAAATGTAAAAAAGTGTAAAATCCATGGATATGATAGCTATTTCCGGTTAGTCCGATGCGCTGTATCTTTGCTAATACTGGTCCGATTTTCATGATACTTCTATTGTTTTTTAGGTAATTTAATTACCTTTCATACAATTCTACACATAATTTACCGTAAAATGCATACTTTTTATGCTATGCGCAAATAAAAAATTCTCTTCATCATAACTTTTTTCCCTGCAATTCCTCGGTGATTTACTACATAAATGAAAAGTTAAATATCTTTATGAAGAATAATTTAGCCAAGTTTCATCAAAATCGTTAGAGCCGTTTTCGAGAAAATTGTAAAAATGTGTAAAATCGATTATATAAAGTGGCACTTCCGGTTAGTCGATTTTGACGAAAATGTTTCTGTAACATCACATGCATGTGCTAACCTTAAATACGTAATTTCAGTATCGTACAGCTTACCGTTTTTAAGCTAGACTGATCACATACACACAGACACACACACAGACCATTTTGCGAGACTTGGTCATTTGGAATCAGGAGACCTATATACTTCGTATACTAGGGGACCTATATATCAGGGGATCTATATACTTCTACTATATACTTCGTATATAGGTAAGGGAAAGTAAAAAATTGGAGGATGAAATTGTTTTTGTTCACTCTTCCGGACGCTCCTGTCCCGTAACTTTTGATTTAAAGCTTAATTATAATTATTCAGTTAATTAATTTAATAACCCCCTAATAACGGCTGCATTCGAAGCACATAACAAATCTCGAAGTGATATTTCGAAGTGTTTCAAACACAACCTTTCCATTATTTCTAATTTTGAAAGAAAACTCTTGTACACCTCCCCTCTCAGTACAGTACTTATCTACCATATGACCGCAGGCAGGACCGGATCTAGTCTTTTTTGCCGTCCCTTCTTATATCCCTCTTCCCCAATAAAAAATTCAACAGTTTTATAATTCGAAATATATATCATATCATAGCATTAATACAGTTTATTGACTGAATTAAGGCCTGACAAAAAAGAAAAAAAGCAACAAAAATACAAAGAACAAAATAAAATATTAAAAGGATGATTATATTTACGAATAGTAACATTAAAATTTCACTTTTCGATATTTGTGTGCAGATAAATGTATATGATTTAATAATTTATGGAAACAGCTCGTTTATTAACCTTTGTTGATCAATCGTGCTCCTTAAATAACTTTTGATCAGTATCAGCTTGCTGAAACTCGTTTCTCCAAAAGAAACAGAACTGGGATATCAAGGAATATTCTTAAGTTTTTAGTAAGATTGGAATACACCACTTCGAGTTTATTTTTATAAATTAAACTAAATGTGGATGAAGCAGTGGCATCTTCCAAGCCTCTCTCTATTGCCAGCGCATGTTTTAAGAAACTTTCAATTTCAAAAAGAAATTCTTGCTAGAAAGGTCTTTACCGTAGGTATTTGTCAAATCGGCTGTTTTGGCCATTTTGCCATCTTCCATTTATCAATCTGGACACCAGTCAAAAAACTAAACATAGGGCTGGTCTATACTACCTGCAGCAGTTATCGGGATCGAATAGAAGAGAGAGAGCCTGATTTAGCCTAATCCCACTCCATAAAATTCGTTTTTTTTCTTTATTTCAAATTCGATAGTGGGACAAATAGGGAAGATGTGGAATCCGACTTTATTTTTGACACATCAGTGCTAGAAATTTCAATAAATTGTATTTTCCTCTATGGTAATTACTAGCTTTATATATTCATATATACTACCAATTTCCAAGTTGCGCTTCAAATGAGCAAAATTCAATTTTATCAAAAAAGTCAAATAGGTGCTTCTGAATTGAAGTGCGGGTGATATAGAACCCCTTAGTGTTTTTTTTTATATTTAAAAAAACATTTGCTCGGCAAAGTAAGATAGAACAATTGTTTTAAGTCAAAAATTAATTTTGCTATGCGAACCCTGCTTCACTTCCTCATCTCTACCCCTTCCTTCTCTTCAACCAGTGATACCTCAAGCTTCCTCCATATCCTCATTTGTTGTAGTTTCTCTTCCAGATTTTTTAGTTTTGTTTCTCTAGATTGTTTCTTGAAGCTATTTCTGAGAGGGAAGCAGTGGAACCCGGTTCCATATAATCAGCACCATTTATAAAAAATCGCTGAGTTGGATTGGATATGTTAAAAAAGCGACATTAAAAGAAAATTTAACTTTTCAACAACCTGCCCTACACATTAGCTCTCCTTAGCTACAGATTGAGGCAGCTTCTGTTATCTCATTATTACTTGTCGCCAAGATATTAAGGGGTTCCATAATACCCGCAAGACTGCATATTACCTCTTTCTTCTAATAATGAACTTTTGTTTCAACGTTTTTCGGAGTAGATTTTTCGAACGAAGTTTCGAATTTTTAAGAGGTCTTCTTTTACCATTTCCATTCTTAAATTCTTACTAGGACTTAAATAAAAGAGATGGAAAAACTGGACGCTTTCAAAGCTTTGACGATTGAGAATCGACGGATCGAAAAGAAATAAATTGAGTTTTCAATAGTTTTTAACGCGGGGATCCAATGGAACATATTGGTGATACTAGCCATTTTATCCTTTCATGTATATCAACGGTTTCTCGCTTCGCATACCTAACGGCTCTACGTTCGCTTGTAACTCTTGTAACTATATCATGAGGGATGATATAGTTGATTATCTGGAATCCATTTCTGGGACGAAAGCAGGTGACTTGGTCATTTGGCATCTAAATCTAAAATAAATTAGTTGATCCTCTCAAGAACAGGGCCGACGAATTAATAACCAATCTCAGTCAACCAGAATTTCAAGCATTCGTACTGTCCATTAAAAGCTATCTACTGTCCATACCTAGGAGTAAGACGTGATAAAAACTGGCTTGAGGCAATCATATTGCCAAGTAGGTGCAGGATCAGTGTGATGAAGATACTGATAGAAATATACTTGCACATAGCTATAAAGCCTGCGTACCAGTAGTGTAATGCGGAGCTTGACTCTTTATCGAGAAAAACTATTGAACATCGAAAAACAATTTTTTTACCTGTAAAAATAAATGCAGGCTATTACTAATTCACCAATTTCATTTATTTAGATGCAAATTTTAATTGAATGCGTAGATTGTAGAAACATTAATGGCAACAGTGATAATAATATTCAGACTTGTTATATTGGGCAAACAAAATTTGAAAAATAGAATAGGCCAACACAGGAGTAATTGTAATTCCAAAATTAAAAAGTATAACAAAGCTACTTGCCTATCCACTCATAGCCTTGAAAACAAGTATAATTTTGATTTTAATAATACAAAGATAATTGCAACAGAAAATGATAATCATAAAAGAAAAATACTTGAGTCCATATATTCTATTCTATTAACTCTTATAGCTCCCAGTGGAGCAAATAGCCTTGACGAACAACTTCCATCCAACTCTATTCCCAGCCAGAGTCTTCACCTCGCTCCAAGTTCATCCTGCCTGCTCCGTCTCATTTATTACGGATCTCCTTCATGTGATGGGAGGTCCTCCTTTTCGGCATACTCTTTGGGAGTTCCAATCAAATGCAGACGTTACCATTACTCCAGACTGTTTTCGGGGTGTATGGCCAATCCTGTTCCACTTCCTTCTTCTTATGTCTTGCTCAATCGGTCTTTGTCCGACTCTGCACTATGGATTATATTAGCACTATTCATTATATTAGCTAAAAGCTCTTGATTTTTCGGGCTATCTGATGTTCAGGGTATGGCGGAGACAGCGATTGATAAATACCTGCAGCTTCTCGGTGACACCCTTGTTTCTGAGCCATACAGAAGTACTTTTCATTGGTTGGGTAGAGCCTCAGTTTGATACGCACGGACATAATGCGGTTTCTCTTAAGGGGGTTGAGTTGGATGAACGAATATCACATATGCAAATATAATTACTAAATTGAAATTTTAATTTATTTAAATAAATACGTATATTAGATTTATAAATTAATAGATGGTATTTTGGGGTTTCATTGTATGTAAATTAATTGTTCCATATTGATTAATGATTGCTTAGTTTATTATTTTAGTTTTCATAATTGGTTGTAACATTGCGTTGCCTTCTTCTTTGGAGTTTCACCTGTGATGGTTGCGATGACTAAGATGGATCCCTAATTCTTATTTTATTTTTAAATTTGTAAGTGTTTTAATGATATTAACTTAATAAAATGTTTTGCATATTAAACTGTTATGAAATTTGATCTAACCTCAATTTTTTTATTGTGGTTTATTATAATTATTTATTTTTTTAGTGACTGTATATCTGGACTTGGTCCAGATTGGACTTAAATATGGCATTATATGCATTTTAACACCTTTTTAAGTATGTTAATGGTTATTTATTAGAATTTTTATGTATATTTTACAGTGTGATGTGTTGTAAATTAAATTAAATGAGGATGGCTTAGAGGCCGAAATATATTAATTCTTTTAGGTATCTAATATTTAGTTCTCGTTTTTTATTATGAAAAATAAATTTTTACTATGAAATAATAGGCTGGTAAAACATATACACAAGTGCCCGTTTGCAGAAGCGTTATCTTACGAGATCACTGGTACATTTGATCAATTAAAACTGTGAAGATGAGTTTTAAATTCCTCATTTCTTGGTTTTAAATTAAATTAAAGCTTCAAATTTATACCACAAATTTAGACTTCTGGTGACATTAATACTGATTTAAACTGCAATCGATTTAGCACCTCAAAAAAAAAAATATATAACGGTACCAAACAGGATTATATATATATGGATTTATATTTTTTAGACTATTTGAACTCGAAAACTCGAATATTTATTTTTGGCCTCCTTCGTGTTTTCGGAACACCATACAGCTACGTTCGGAAATATACTAACAGTTGGAATACAATCAGAGTTATAATGAAACTCGCACCTGAACAAACACAACCTTAAGTTAACAATCGGAAATGTATGAGGATCCATACTGTCTCCGTCGTCTCAGTTTCTCTATCTTTTTAAACATTTATGAATATCTCATTTTAGCATATATAAATGCCATACCATAAATTATATAAGTTCTGAAACTAGGTATAAATCATATACAACCTTTAAAAATTAAGTAAAATATAAATATAAGAAACACCAAATATATTATCATAAATTCTTAGCATAGATAAACTATAACCCGGCCAAGCTCCTAATATCTTATACAAGTGAAGTAGTTGTATAATTTGATTTAGATATCAAAGATTAAGCTTACTTCGGACAACTCGGGTGCGTTTGGCACATTTAATGTACAGTCAAATCTTAAAACTGAAGACCTCCGCCACTTTTGGAGTAACGATTCTGGAGATTTAATCATTGGTTAAAATATAAATGGTGATTTACTATTAATATTGAGATATATATCAGAAGAATTACATTTTTTAGATGAATATTTTGAGAATGCACAATGTAGTTGTTTTCAATTTTTTATAGAATTTTGAAGGTTTTATTATTGAAAAACTTGTAGAAGAATATAATATATGAAATATGGCTAAAAGCCTTCTAGATAATTATGTGTTCTACATTTTTTTTGTTTTTTTGTCAAAGTAGAACTCTTTTCTATCTTTTTTCATAATGATTCATGGCTAATAAAAATATTGTGTTATAAATAATAATTATATTATTTCATAATCTTCATCACAGTTTAATATTATATTCATTTAATGAACTTTTTTTTATTGTTCATCCATGCCATCCGATATATCGATTTTTTTTTTAGCGATTATCGATGGATATCGATATTTGGTTTCGAAATATTGCAAAATATCGAATATCAATATTTTACTTTCGGTGTTCCAACCCTAATTACAATGCTTATAACTTAATGTATACATATTCAATCACAGTACCTTATCTTCCTAACTTTTCATGTTGGAAAACAAACTAGTCATAAAATAATAAATAAAAAACGCTTCTTCTCTGATTCATCGGGAGCATCGGACATCTCCAAAATGTGGTCTCAGCTCTAATTAAGACCTCAATTGAACAGCTTCAATTTAGACGTCTAATGAATTAAGCCCTTAATTGAAGACTGCGTTTCTTCTGAAAAATATTTGATGATAACCTTTTCTAGGGAAGTGCTTTACCTGATTTTATTAATATTTATATAATACAATTTTCTTTATTAACTGGGTGCCTCCCTAAACCAGAGGAGTGCAGTCTTCTGAATTTCCTCATTATACTCCGCTATGGAATAAAGAGTACTAACTTAAAAACGGGAACTCTCCTTCTCTCGCCGGAAATCCTAATGCCTACAGGTTTCAGATCGCTCCCTTATCGCCCTTAAAGGTTTCGTCTGGGACCCTCAGAGCGCAGCGCCGTTTTCTGACAGTTGTCCCACTTATATTTAATTTCATTTAATATAATATAATATTTAATGTCACAAGCGCTAACTAAAATATATTTTTTTCACATTACACACTTCCTGCCAGAAGCGTTTTTCATATGAAAGTCCTTCTTTCAGCATATTTTTCTAGGCCAAAACATAGAAATCACGCAATTTCGTAACTCTCTAGGCCCACTTGTTCCGAAATTTCCGTGCGATATTTGTTGATTCGCTTAGAGACCCTAGACGAAACGAACCAACTGCCTGAAGTTCTCGCCCTAAGTTTAAAAATGCTGACAAAAACTTACTGGCTGAGTGGACCACTGAGTTCAACGCAAACTAGGTTTGTCCTAAAAATTCATCCCAGTTCTGATGCTTATCTGGCTTGAGGTAACAAATTATAAGTTGTCTGATTTTTCTGTTGGCCCTTTCCGTTGGGTTCGCTTGGCTATAATAGAGTGGCGTGCTCCATTCCACTCTCTTCAGCCAAAGTCCTCACTAAATAGCTTAAAAAGTTGGAGTCATTGTCGGATAGTAAAAGTGATGGAGCTCGGTAACGGTTTAGGGTCAGAGCTTCTACAGAATCACCCATGAAGTAACTCTCCTGACGGGTACTAACTCTACCCATTTAGACCATCCGTCCATTAATGATAGTAGGTTGATGTGATCCTGTGGACTCCGGGGAAAAGAACCCATTATAAATACCCAATACGAACCAATCCCCAAGACCGTTCTAGTTATCGAACGGCATAAGGCCGACAGGGGGAGTCCTAGTTGTATGTCAGGAAATTTTTGAAGTTCATGTTCGGTTCTTTTTAATTTTTTTTTTTTTTTACATTGTCGATCTTATGATCTTATATGAAAAGCTTTAGACACTTTAAGAGCCACATCTCCTTATTTTTTACTACTATTGACGCATTTTTTTATTATAGCTTACCTCCTGTCTATGTGAAATCTGAAAAAAATAAATAGAAATTGTTTGTAATATCATTCGAAGTGGGTGATATTGGGTACAACCTATGTTTCGATGATGGTGTTCCTTAACTTCGGAATTAATCACGTTTAAGTAACGAATGTGAAAAATCGCACTATTTGAATTCCTTAGTTTTATTAATTTACGAGAAGCATATTTGCAAAATAAAATCTTTTAAATACAAATTTAGACCTCTGAGAAGTAAAAAGGCCCAGCGATGCAAACATTTTCGCAATGGAGAAATTAAAAGTAAAACGTTAATTTTCTTTTTTTGTCTCCTCAAAAGTAGCTATATTCACATTCGTTACTTAAACTTGGTGGAGACGATATACATGCTTATTTATCCACATGAATCTATGCATGAGTTTCATTATGAAACTAAATAAATGAGATCAGTATATTTAAACTGTTTCAGAACTTTTGTGTCATAAAATATAGTTTAAACATGCAGAAATAAATTTCTGTTTATTTTCATTGTGTTAATGATCAGGGATCCGTTTCAGTGAGTTGCAAATTCATTACATTAGCATCTAGGCAGAAGTTGGACGAGGCCCAAGATATGAGATGATCAATGGTGCGGTTGCCATTGTTCTAGCAAAACTGATGACGCCAGCATGTGACTTGGCCAGGCAAAGTAATCACGATCGCTTGTTAATGGTTTGAAATCCCGCGCTCCAATGGGGTCTCCGCCATCCAATCCCTATATAAATGTTCTCGGATGATAATGTTCCGTCATAGGATAAAGCATTGGGATGGAAATCTATCTTGGATTTTCAAATATCTCTCTTGTATATCTAATATTCATTTTCGTGTGTCGATCGATCTTGTAAACATCGTCGCTTCAGAGCTGAACTATCATATCTCATCATTTGGATTATTCTGTTTTTAACTTCCTTTTACGCAGTAAAGGAAGTATTGTAAACGCGAAAATTTTCGATTTTCAGATTTCAACGGAAATATCCATTTTGACCATCCCTGAATCTATCTTGACTAGTTTAGTCATGACGCCTACGAAAGTACTGGATACGACTGAACGTATCTCGCATAACTCAAAAACGGTTAGCCCTAGGAAGTTAAAATTTTGTATTTAGGATTATTGTATAATCTAGTTGTGAACATCCCTTTTTGGTTACTGCTTGATTACCGGAAATGGCACTTTACTTGTAGGTCATTACTGGTTTTCATCAAAAATTATATTAAAATATAATGCAAAACCTTTTAAATTTGGTATTTATGACTTGAATACTTATATAAATAACATAATACATTTTGGTCAAAATTGGCAAACCGGAAGTGGTACTTTATTTTTAGGTCTTATTAGACTTTCATCAAAAATTATATTAAAATATAATGTAAAACATCTCAAATTTGGTAAATTATACTTTTATATCAGTATAAGTAATATACTAGATTTTGGTTGAAACTGAAGATACGAAAGGTGCACTTTACTTGAAGGTCATAAGAAGCTTATATTAAAAGGTATATTGACATTTAATACAGAGATCATATGGTTCGGTAATGAAGGTTACAAACGCGACTTTCTTTCCACTGTAATTAAACATTTTGATTACTTGTTCTAAGTGTTAAAATTGAATCTAAAATAATTGTTTTCCTCCCCATCAGTGAGGTGAACAAATCTGCAGTGGGAGAATAAGATTTAAGTTAGGTGGGTTCTTCCGCTTAAAATATCGAAACCGTCGATTTTCTATGCTTTATCTAGTGACATTGACAGTTTTAATATTGCATGGAACACGAAGAAATCTCTTGGGAACTTGTTTCCTACCAGAAACAAGAGCTTGTGTGTATGTGGGTGTGTCAATAGATGGATGTCGCGACGCCGGGTGTCGTTTTTGAGATTGCAATCTTCGAAAACTAATAACCAAATTCAGGATCACTTTTTGAGCCACCTATTTATAGTTTAATAGGCGTACAAGGAAGTCATGTGTTTTCCATATCAGATATTTTATCACTTAAGATAGTTCTGACTATTGTGGATTTGATGCAGAATTAGCCTATCTTATCTATAATACTTAATCCTAAACTTGGCAATGTGTCCACCCATGACAGAGTTCTTTTATTCCCTTATTCTCATGATACAGTTCTGTTATTATTATTTTCTGCCATGTTTAGGGATATATATTTTTTAATAAATTTTTTTTGTAAAAAATATTATATAATTTTTTTTTTTAATATTATGTATTAAATATTTTTTGAAAATCACAAAAATGTACAGCAGTTACTGTGTAGTACACAGTAAATGTACAGTAGGGCTAAGCTAGAAAAAAAAAAAAAATAATAATAATAGAATTTATCGAAATTTTAACAGAACAAAAAGGTTACAGCAAAATTAATATAAAAGTCTAAAGTTCACTAGCTGGAATTAATAATAGCATGTACTCACTTTTATAAACACCTTGATGAATCAGACAGTCATTTCCTAATAAATATTAGTCAAAGAGTCTTTTATTTAGTGAGTTCTTATCTTCTGTAAGTGGATCACAAAAAATCTTATTATTATTCTTTTTTATTTAATTTTATATTTTATATATATATATATATATATATAATACAGTGCCTACACCTTCATATCATAAACGATTTAACAAAAAGTAAAAAAGAAACCCTCTCCTGTAAAATTTAATTTTCGGATTTAAACCACTCCTCTGAAGTGACAATATAGAAGGTGTACATTTTGAGACGGCTCAAACGCATTTTACGGAAAACAACATGTCTGTTCTGAGAGAAAATTGCTAAAGGAAAAAACTGTAGAGCGTAACATTTTCTTCCAGAATATACCTACCCATATTGTTTAACATTTTGACGTTGCCTCCAAACTGATGTGCGTTACAAGAACATGGTTCATGATTCTGACGTGTTTCTTATCCCATTTTTAATAAAAAATAGTATCAAGCCGAGATGGACAATATTTTTCTTAATAAATTCTAATTAATTCATTTAAAATAATTAAAGAAATCAGAATGCGGTTTGCACCATTATTTTTAACTTTCATTACCCTTTGAAAAAAATAGCATAAATATAGGGGTCATCTGCTCAATCAGAGTATGGACGAGCGTAAGGCATCATTATGTCAAAGGATGGGAATTTTGTAACCGTCACAAAACCGTCACGAAGTAAACGTCACGTTCTATTATTTTTTCCTCTAGCATTCTTTTATCAGTACAATCGTTTTTTCTGTAAAACGCGTTTGAGTCATCTTAAAATGACCACCTTTTATTCATAAAGCACACATTTGAACGTATTGTGATGAGTCTGTAAGGATTCACAACCATAAATCCATCTTTAAACATTCCGAAATATACTGCTGAGGAGGATCAGTATTCATGAAGGTGTTTCAAGTTTAGTTTTTTTGACAAAACCAGGGGGAAATTTAATCTTTAAACAAATAAAGACCTTATCAATAAAATAAACATTATTGCCGGCCCACTGGATAATGCAGAAATAAAACAAAAATAAAAATTCGCATAAGCTTGATAGTTTGCAAATCGTGATATGTAAATGTGACATAGTCTGGTATCTAATAAGAATGATTTATACATGATATCGTCGGTTTGGGGGTAAAAGCGATTAACTGCAATATTTGCGAAGATTATGTTTGTTGCTTTCAATCTGTGCCAGAACGAAATTTAATCTTAAGAATTGACTGAATACTATATACTTTGGCCCAGGCACAGGTGGAAAGTAACAAACCTCATCTTCGCAAAATTGCAGTTGATCACTTTTACCCACAAAAAGATTATATACATGTATTTATTTTGCATTTTTAATGACAATAACTTAGCTTGGAGGGATTTGATTACTTAATAAAAATGTACGCAAACTCACGCTTACTATATGTTACCTCTAGTGATCATTCATTGAAATTTATTTTTTTGGTTAGTAATTTATATTCATTTTTATAGCCAAAAATAAAGATACTAAAAATTTATTTCATTAAAATCCAAAACGTTGGCAACATTTTTAGAACTTTCCAATTTAAATTATATTTCTCATATTTTTTTTACGAACGTTTATGATTTATATTTCTGCGTTATAAAAAATTACATATTGAATTCAGTTCTGTAGGCGGAAAAAAACACATTGTTTTAAGACGATTTTTTGGCAAAACCTTAAAACTGTTTGAATATATCAGAAGATGATTCCTGAAATACTAAATCTATTTTATGAAATTTTATATAAAACACAAACATTTCTCCTTAACTTGTTAATGAACCAATTTACCGGATTCATTTTATAGAAAAATCTAAAATTGTTTTGTTTTTTTTCAATTATAACTATAATTATAACTATTTTTTTGCAGTTTATAGCAATTTTATTCTGAATTTTTGACAATATAAGATGAATATAGTAATGTTTGGAAAGGAATGTGGATACAATGGTTGCAAGCAAAAATATTGTGAAAAAAACTCAATTTAAAAGAACCACGACGATTTCGTAATTTTTTAGAAATATTACGTATGTATTACGATAAGCCATAACAATAACATATACCGATTAAATTTTAATTTTTGTCTACAGTAAAATAGAATCTAACAAGTGGTAAGCTTGAGAGCTTAAGGAAAGAATTTTTCGACGCTAATCAACTGAAACATTGCTGTATTTTTTAAATACATTAGTGAAGCAATAAAAGAAAACCATTCAAATTTTTATGATTTATTTAAGTTTAAAAAAAAAATTGCTAAAGTTGCAACTTAAGTTGCTTAAGGTCGTTTTTGATTTACAAACATTAACCGCATGCAATATTTTTACAACCTCTGCGGTTGGTAATCTACCTTTATCAATCATAATTTATGTTAACATAGAACGCAAAACATCTCAAATTTGGTATATAAGAATTTTACACCAATATAAATAATAAGCTAGAATTTAATTAAAATTGGTCTGCCGAAAATGGTACTTTACATGAAGGTCATAATAAGCTTTCATGAAAAACAAATGTTCTATATCGGTAACAGCATGTTACCACCTATATAGTTATCACCGTATCTCAAAAATGCAATGCTTATGAAGCTGAAATTTTTAATGGTGGTTCACCTTATGCTCTAGATGTGCATTAAGGCTGGGTTTGAAAAAAAAAATATTTCTCCTAAAAAACTATGGATACTTTGAATTCAATTTGAAAGATAATTAAATTGGCTACAAAAGAAAAAACAAATCATCAAAACCGGGCCAGTCTTAGAAAAAATATTAGATTTATAAAAGCAATATATAAATGCTGCAAATTATTGCACAACGGTTCATTATTTCCACAAAAACATCTATTCTGTCAAAGTAAAAAATATGAAGCAGTAGGCACCAAAGGAAAAGAAATTTGAAGCTTGCCACAAGATGTTCGCCGTGAGAGTGCCGAACTGTGTTAATTAAAAAAACTGCGTCAATGCAAGTAGGCTGTGATGTAAAATGAAACAGAGGAAATATTTGATGTGCACTTCAGTAGGAAAAAGTAAAAACGAAGTTCATTATGCTATATCTCAGCTAATAATGTTCCGATTTAGGTGATTTCTTCGTTTTGGTTCGTTTTGTAGGAATTTTCGTTAGCTTTCGCAACGAAAAATTTTTGCGGACGGATTTTTTTTATTCGATATTTGGATTCTACGTATCTTGAAACGTAAAACCTCAAATTTTGAGGGGGGGGCTACCAAAAAATTTTCCTTGGTCGAATCCAAAGGTCTATTATTGAAAATAATAAACCAAAAGCATTTGCAGATAGAGATTTTTTTCTTTTTCGTTTTTTTCTTTTTTGTTATTTTAATGCCCTGTTATGCTGATTCCAAAACACCTTACATTTCTCCTCTATGTTTATAAATGGCCGAGTTATAGGTATATAAGATTTTTAATCGGCAATTATTATAGATTTTTTGTTTTTCAATTTTTTTTTTTTTTTTATGTCTCGTTATGCTGATTCCAAAACACCTTACATTTTCTCTCTATCTTTATAAATGACCGAGTTATGGGCTTATTAGATATTTAATCGGTAATTATACAGATTTTTTGTTTTTCAATTTTTTTTTTCTTTTTGCATGTCTCGTTATGCTGATTCCAAAACACCTTACATTTTCTCTCTATCTTTATAAATGACCGAGTTATGGGCTTATGAGATCTATAATCGGCCACCATTTTGAAACAAACAGACGGATGGTAATGTGATGAAAACTATAGTTAATGAAAACTATACATTTCACATACAGTTGAATCACACGCTCATTGAAAAGGTAGGTAACTGAATTATCAGTATGATAGAAATATACCACTCACTCACCACTTATTTAGTTATCACTGTATCTCCAAAACGATCATAAATATGAAGCTCAAAATTTTATTGGTTGCTCCTATATGTTGCAGATATGGAATCAGGCGGAACTTAAAAAAAAACATCGTAATCTTTGTGATTACAAAAAAAAATTATGTCTGAAACATTATAAAACTTAATTCGAAAATCTAAAAAATGCGAGTTTTTTTACTTTTTACAAACGGAAGGATTCATCCACGTATGGAAGAAATCTCATTTATGCTGTAAATGTGTCACGACGGTATACAACAATTGTGTTTCGAAGCTAAAAGGTTAGTGTTAATTGCATCTTACTGTATCGTAGTCTTTTCAACCAGAGGCAGAATGACTAAATTTAATAAAATTTAACCAGTGCAAGCTGCGAATAGAAGGTGAGTGTATGGTAACGTTTCAGCTATGGAAAAGATGTTTATGTTGGTGTCCTGTTTCACTGGTGTGCCCCGTTGTATGCATGAGAGAACTGAGGGTGCCATTACATATGTTTTTATTTTATTTTATTGAAAATTCAGATATTAGACTATTTATCTCTCTAAAACAGGTGGTGGATTAAACTACTATGTGGACCGCAGCAGGCCCGCCGGACTTCTGAACTATACAATGAAAATTATAAAGTGCTTTTTCTTAATTACATCTCATTAAGATTCTCAATACAAACTGTAACTATATCAATGGTTTATTTTCATAGTAATTTTTATGTAAATTTATTAATTTTTAGAAAATCCTTTACACTTTTAAATGCTATTTTCAAGAACTAATAGAATCAACAACACATAAAATATTTCATTTTATACTTTATATTTATGAGTACCTTAGTAACTATTATTATGCAGTAACCATTGGAAAAATATCTTATAGATGAATTATTAATTTGTGAAAACCGTTTTGTACATATATATTAATTAAGGTAGGCAATCGTTAGAAATTCTGTAGGAAAATTTGAAAAACTATGAAGTTATGTACTAAGTAATTCTTGGTAAATACGCACACATTCATTCTGAAGAGTAAATGAAAATGTTATAACCACTCAATTAATGGGAATGCTTGTTGCAGGCCAAGCACTATTACACGACAGACAGCGGGGTCATGGAGCACGAAGGCCCAGTGTTCTCAAGCTGGCTGGCCCTCAACTACCCCCTCAGCAGGCTGGACAGTGGTAGTATCACCCTCAACTGTTCCAGCGCGGTTGCTGGCCTTCCTCCTCTGTCTTCTCTCATCGTGTCCAGGTTATCATCAGCTTCTGCAGAACCGGCCAAGCAACGCCTTCACAACGACGGTCTGTAATGCTTATTCCATTTATTTCTAGGATAATTTCTTCCAGATGGCCATTAAATATTTAATTAAGTTTTCTTTTTTTAATAAACTAAAATTCTAATTATTACAATAAACGTTCTCGTGAACTGCTTTCATTGATTGATCCCAAATTCCATTTTTCAAGATTTTCGGTTATAAGCTTCTTCATGAAAGCACTACAGGTGCCCGTTAAGGCTCAAATTGAAGCCAAATTAATATTCTTCAAGTTCATTCCGGAAGACTTTTCTCGTGAGATGAGTATTTTCGATGATATTTTACAAATTTAGAGAACGGAATAAAGATCTTTCACTTTTTGGAAAAATATTCAATCATTGAAGCCTAAATCTCAGGAACTAGTATCCATTTAATTCTTCCTCACAAACATATATGCTGCACGATATTCCACTCTTTCTATAAATCTATCATCTATCAGGGGCGCAACAACTCATTGATGAGTCAAGGCCTCCTGAATCTGCCTACACTTTGTGTCCCGGGTCCAAGTGTTATAAAAAACAAAAGGAAGTACTTGACTATGAGCATCACTTGTCTGGGAAGATTGGGCAAATAAGAAAACTAAGTAGTAATAGGTAATTTGATAATTGTTATATGTATATATATGTGTTATATATATATATATATATATATATATATATATATATATATATATATATATATATATATATATATGTTATATATATTTCCTGTCTTTAATTCATAATAAATCGATAAAGGCATAATTGGAAACGGCCTGAGTTGGAAAATATGTCGGTACTCCACATGCTTGGATTATTTTGGAGCGCCCATAATTGTCTTGCAACCACCTGAAACAAGTTCGTTTTTTGTCTCAGACATTATTTAGTAGCATCTATGCAAAATAACCGAATTCTTTGGTTGCATTCTCACAACTAATCATCTGAGAGTTGCAAACAGGGTCTTTACTCGAATGATTTTTTTTTGTATAGTATACAAGATTAATGTTGTTATAAATGTAACACATTGGTTTCTAAAATGATATGGTATATTATTTTTCCTTAGGATGTACTCTTTTGATGCCAACATAATGCAATCTACACCTTCTTCTTCTTCTTTTCTTGGCACTACAACCCGTTAGCGAGTCATGGCCTCCGACAACAGCAACCGTCAGGTGTCCCTATTTTTTGCTGCCACCATCCAGTCTCTCACTCCAAACTTCTTTGCATCGGTGTCCACACAGTCCCTCCATCGCAACTTGGGTCTTCCGACGCATCGACCACCCTGAAGGATCTCAGTCAGAAGCTTCCTTGGTATGTCTCCCATTCTGGCAACATGGCCTGCCCATCTAAGTCGGGCTGCTTTTATAAGTTTAACGACATCAGGGGCATCAAACTTCTTGTAGATATCCTGGTTCTTCCTCCGTTTCCATTCTCCATTTACAAGTACTGGACTACAAATTCCTCTGAATATCCTGCGTTCCAATACTAGAAGATCGTGTTCCACAGCCTTTGTTGTTGTCCACGTCTCGGATCCATAAATCAGAACCGGTCGGATGAGAGTCTTATACAGGATGAACTTGGTACGCTGGGTTACTAAGTGACTTTTCAAGTGCTGTTTCAATCCATAGTAACAACGGTTAGCCATCAAGATCCTTTTCCGTACCTCTATCTCCATCCGGTTATCGCTGGTTATCTGCGAACCTAGGTAAGAAAATTCTTGAACCTGCTAAAACTTGTAGGGACCAAAATCTACCCTATCACAATCCTGCCGAGGGATCTCGTAGGTTACCATGTATTTTGTTTTTTCCTCATTGACAATCAAACCCAGATTTCTTGCTGCAGCCTCCAGTTTCAAGAAGGATTCAGTAACCGCCTGCCGAGAGCGTCCAATTATGTCGATGTCGTCAGCAAAAGCGAGAATCTGGACCATCCTGTTAAATATCGTTCGCGACGTTTGAATGTTGGAGTCTCGAACAGCCTTTTCCTGTACTATTAGGAAGAGGAGGCACGCTAAAGCATCACCCTGTCTCTCTCCCCTTTTTGTTGAAAATTCTTCTGAGATGTTGCTCCGAATTTTCACAAAACAAACAATGTCTTCCATCGTTATCCTTATCAATCTTATAAGCTTTCTGGGGATTCCGAAATGAGTTAATGCTTCGTATAGCTTTGCGTGATCTATTGTGTCTTAGGCTGATTTAAAGTCGACAAACAAATGGTGGGTTTTAAGTTTGTATTCACGCCCTCTTTCCAGAATAGTTCTCAGATAGAAAATTTGGTCTATTGTCGATCGACCACGTCTAAATCCGCATTGATATATCCAGTTCTCGCTCTGCATACAGTAAAAGTCTTTGAAACAGAATGTTGGACAGTATTTTATATGCGCAAGGGAGCAAAGCGACACCATGGTAGTTCGAACATTTCAGTAGTTCACCCTTTTTGTGTATTGGGCATATAACAGTCTTCTTCCAATCCGTTGGCATAATCTCCTCAGTCCAGATGCTTATCAGTAAATTGTGAAGGAGTTTGGTGAATTCGTTTCCTCCTTCCTGAATTCGCTTGAACAATTCGGAAGGGAGGCCATTAATTCCTGGCGCTTTGTTGTTTTTCAGCTTGTTGATAGCATCTGTCACTTCGTCTTCATCTGGTAGTTCTAAGTCATCAATTTGGGATTCCAGGATTTGGGGCTCTATCTATCTTTCTACACTTGGGCCATTCAGAAGCCTCTCGAAAAATCTTCTCCATTCTGCTAGGCAGGCCTGTTCTTCAGATAGGAGAGCTCCCTGCTCATCCACACACATCGAAGGGATTTGCTTAAATGGTTTTCTGGTTCTATTAACATTTGTGTAGAACTTCCTGGTCTCCCCAATGGTCCTGGACTCCTCTAACTCCTTTTACTACCTGTTCTTATTTTCCCTTCCTGCGATGTTAGCAGTTTTCTCCCCTTCGTTTCCTTCTATACTCTTCCACAGTTCCACGTGTGCGCCTGTTAATCATCATCTTCTAGGCTCCATTTTTAGCTTCAGTGGCAGTCCGACAATCTTCATCGAACCAACAATGCCTAGCCTCTTTTTCAGCTGGTCCCAGAACGGCTTCAGCAGTCTCTTCAATAGTTTTCCGGCAGCTGCTCCAGATCTCCTATGCTATCATCTGTAGTATGCATGCACCTTAACCTTAAGTCCAATGTTTCTCCATATCTCGCCTTAATCTGTGGGTCTCTAAGCTTTACAATATTAAATTTCTTCGCTCTTTCCCGTGCCCTAGGTGGATTAATAGCAATCTTTGCTGTAACAATACTCAGGAAATGGTCGGAATCGATATTGGCTCCTCTGAATACTCGGACATCGGTGATGCTACTAAGATGTCTGTCACTGATAAGTATGTGGTTGATCTGGTTGACAGTGAGTCCATTAAGTGATGTCCACATGCCCTTATGGATATTCTTATGAGGGAATAATGTGCTGGCAATTTTAAGGCTTTTGGATGCAGCAAAGTTGGTCAGTCGTCGGCCATTATCATTACTTATTTCATGCAGGCTGTGTTTACCAATAGTAGGGACATAGATATCTTCCTTGCCTACTTTAGCGTTTAGGTCACCTGCAATGATTTTCATATCATAGTGAGGTAATGAATCCAGTGTGTTCTCAAGCAGATCATAGAACTCATCCTTTTCCTCTTCATTCGTTTCTTCGGTCGGAGCATGTACACTTAGGATTGAGAAGTTATAAAACTTTCCACGAATCCTCAGCACTTATATTCTTGGGTTCACTGGTTTAAATCCGATGATAAATCTTCTAAACGATTTCCTGACGATGAATCTCGTCCCTAAGGTATGGTATATACCCGGTCGTTGCAGCCACAGTATACCGTGTGGATTCTTTTCTCCAGAGTACCCTGGCTAATCCATCGGATTTCCTGGATGGCAGCTATGTCCAACTTGTATCGATCTGTTTCATTCAGGAGCATATTGAGTGCTCCGGGCCTACCTAATGAAAGGATGTTCCAGTATCCAATGTTAAACCTATGACGTTTGCCGTGTTTTTTCTGTAAGTATTTATCGATTTCCGATGCTATTACGTGGGGTTTCTCAATAGTTTAATTTTCAGGCCGAGGGGCTATCAACCCTCACTACGAGCCCTAATCTGCTGGTGGGGCTGCCACGTTAATGCCTGCAGACCTGCATCCCCTTCGGGAAGACTACCAAGTGTGTACTGTAGGTGGCCTACGTCTGTAGTGTGGGGGTGTATGTAGTGTGCTGAAATTGTGTACTATATGGGTGTTGGTGTAAGTGTTCCCCCAACTTGGAGGGCCAGAGGCTGTTTGCAGTTCTAAGGACTGGGCGATGGGGTCGCCACATCCCAACGCCTGGAATCTACACCTATGAAATAAAATTCTGTATCTGCTATTCAATGTGGCTGATTGTAACATTTGAAAAACGAAAACATACGCCAGGATTTCAATTCTATTGTGATAATTTATGAGCCTGTTAGAGGTTGTCTAAAGTTCAGCATTATCTCTCACATAACCATGTCTTCTTGTAAAAATGTACATGTGATCAGGGATTACAAATATATATCGATGTTGTTTAATCGATGCATCGGAAGCATCGATGTTAGTTACCCCCACCATCGTTGCTTAGCTCCTTCAGGTTTTTCACGACGAATATATGATAATATCTGCGATTTATATATTTATAGATGTATTAGTGAGGAGTTTTACAAGTGCCCCTTGATAAGTTAGGGAAGGCCGTCCCCACCCTTTCACAGTTCAGTCTTCTCCAAACTCACAAGGAGAATAATAGTTGATACCAAAGGCTTTAGAAATGCCTAAAAATGTACATATGTCTACAGATTTTGTAACACTGATTATCAAGTTTATTAAATTATTTTTTTAATTAAAGTAGTATATCCTCTTTCCTTTTGCCTTTTTTAAAGTTAGGCTAATTGCTATCGATAATTTTACATGTTTAGATAAATATATTAAATGATTGGTTGCCCCCCTCTAATTTTATTTACCGATGATAGTATTGAGATTTGTCTGTTATTACCCATATGGCGTTTGGTGTTTTTATAGTGGTGTGATGAACTGTAGTATTATTAGGATGTGGATTCTTACACCATCAATTCCAGCATTTTTTTTATTTTTGTTAACGATTTGAATTTGATTGTGCTATAATTGAAAGAAGTCCATACAAGCGTTAAAGAAACAATAATAAAAATATAAGTAATTATGAGATTAGTCAGAAGTAAACAATTTTGTGTGCCTTTATTATTAAATCTTTGATTCAATTTTATGTTTAAACACAAAATACATTAATTTATAGGAAATATTAGTCGTTTAACCAAATTAAAAAACGACTTCAAAATAAATCAATTTTTATCAATGCAATATAGTTTTGAAATAATTATTCTTCAGTTTCTACCAAAAATCATAGTGAATCATTTTGATGATGAGACTCTGTAGATGTTTGTAAGTAAGTCATTCTGACACTTTTGTGTCCCGTGATGGGTATTTCAATTTGGAATAGCGTATGACTCTGAGACCTAAATTTTACTAAAACAGGCTTCTTTTAGATGTTTAAAATGATATAGACACGCACCCAAATACACCCACGAAATGATCCAGGTTCATTCCCCTGTGATATTAAAAGCTCTGAGTTATGATAAAGGTTCTGTGCCTGTCTGCTATATCAATTTAAAATTTTATTTTTGTCAACTGTGTTTTAAGTGACACAGAATTGTCAAATTTTCGGACAAAAAAGAATGCTAAAATTGAAAACTAGTTCCTATAATGTCCCATAGATTTATATATCAATTCAGATTCCTACCATTCTGATTGGGCGGGAAAATAATGCAAAACCCATCGTCAGGAAGTTTTATTCCTCCTCTACCATCATTATCTATTGATTCTGCTATGTTTCTGGCAAACTGCTTTTCTAGGGCAGGTGGGGATTCCAAAAACCACATTTACTCAATTTAATCTCTATTTGCATCGGTTCCAGAAGGGATCAATCAAACTATATTTTAACATAAAAGGCTAGAGACCGCAGACCCCTCTGCTATGGTCAATAGGTTGGGATATTATAAATACCATTGAAGAACCTTTCCAAGGGTGTCGTGTTCACCATTTCACTTAATTAACTAGGTGATGGCATACAGGGTAAACAGAATGGTAGATTTTGTTACAGATCTTACTTTATTCACATTACGTTATTAATTAAACTATTGGTTTATTAATTTCTAATCTAAATTAATCTTATTGTAAAAATCTGTGGGCTGTAACATATGTATTCAAGAATACTGGGAGAACTCTTGCTTATTTAAAATATTATCCGGATGCCACAGAATATTATACATTGATGTACACAATGAATCAAAGGACTAGCGCTTATCTCATTGTTGCCTTCTAAATTCGGTGCTCGACGGTCTAGGTCTCTCCCTCCTCCTCGATGGGCTGCTCAGCTGTACCTCTGCTAACCTCAGTCTTCTGCCTCTAGCTCGAACCTCCTTCTTCCCAGAACTATCCACTTCATCCTTCTCTCCAGAACTCTCATCACTCCTCCACATTCGCCCCAGAACTATCCACTTCAACCTTCTCCCCATAACTTCCTTATTTCTTTTTTCTCTGTCTCTTACGCTGTTTTCCCCTACTCCTTCTTGAAAAGATGAATTTTGTCCCCACTCTCCTTTTGGGACATCTTATTGGATGACAGTATAAGAATATTTGAAAAGGACTTCGAAGATGTTTGATCTATTTTCTCTATTGTCCCTATTTTCTGTAACCTTGGGCGGCAGATTTTATTACACCATATCAACCTGGCCTATCTCGAGTTTTATGGTGCTCGTCGCATTTCAAGCACTTTTTAGACTATTTTTAGGTATGCAGCTTAATTCCTAAACTGCTCATCCTATCGAAAAATCTATTGTACATTAAATTAAACAACTTCAAATTATGCGTCTAATGAGTACCACAACATAATAATTTGGTTAAGTAGTGTGATCGAAAATCATGCTTGGAAATGAGTACTCTATGAGAAAAAATTTGATCGATTACACTTCTCGACAATCTCTGGCAATTGGCATGTTAGTCCAGTTTGGTTTGCAAAAATCTAGCGCGGTGCGCGCATCACACAACTTTCCCTTACCGCCCTATAATAATTATCTTTTTAATATAATTCTAAAGAGTTCACATAAACAATACTTGAAATAAACTCAGCACCATTCAATTCTTCTCCCACTTAAGTATAATAAAATAGTTTTAAAACAATTTTAGTACAACAATTCTGTACACTACTTCTATATCTTAACTTTGCCAAGTTGCAAATATATTTTAAAAGTTGCTGGTTTAGTTTCTATGGAAACATTTTCTTTCCATTAAATAATGTGAAAGTAGAAATTATTAAGTTAATTTCCGTTTTTGTATTCTTAAATTACTTTGTTACAGAGCGTATTGTTTACAACAGATTGGCGGATTGGTGGGAAGAGGTTCGGTCGCTTCCATCTCCTTTCGGATGCGCTTGGTTATCCATCTATTTAATGCTCCTCATAAAATACACTGTATCTTTGCTATTATTGGTCCGATTTTTATGATTCTTTTTTAGATGATTTAATTACCTTTCCTAAAAGTCTATAGATAAATTACCATAAAATGCATACTTTTTATGCTATGTGCAAATAAAATATTCTTTTCATCATAACTTTTTTCCCTGCAATTCCTCGGTGATTGACTTCATAAATGAAAAGTTAAAGACCTTTATGAAGAATAATTTAGGCAAGTTTCATCAAAATCGTTAGAGCCGTTTTCGAGAAAATTGTAAAAAAGTGTAATATCCATGATATAATTACCATTTCAGGTTAGTCCGATGCGCTGTATCTTTGCTATTATTGGTCCGATTTTGATGATTCTTTTATTTTTTTTTAGATGATTTAATTACCTTTCATAAAAGTCTATAGATAAATAACCGTAAAATGCATACTTTTTATGCTATGCGCAAATAAAATGTTCTTTTCATCATAACTTTTTTCCCTGCAATTCCTCGGTGATTTACTTCATAAATGAAAAGTTAAAGACCTTTATGAAGAATAATTTAGGCAAGTTTCATCAAAATCGTTAGAGCCGTTTTCGAGAAAATTGTAAAAAAGTGTAATATCCATATTGTAATAGCTTTTTCCGGTTAGTCTGATGCGCTGTATCTTTGCTAATACTGGTCCGATTTTGATGATTCTTTTATTGTTTTTTAGATAATTTAATTACCTTTCATAAAAGTCTATAGATAAATTACCGTAAAATGCATACTTTTTATGCTATGCGCAAATAAAATATTCTTTTCATCATAACTTTTTTCCCTGCAATTCCTCGGTGATTTACTTCATAAATGAAAAGTTAAAGACCTTTATGAAGAATAATTTTGGCAAGTTTCATCAAAATCGTTTGAGCCGTTTTCGAGAAAATTGTAAAAAAGTGTATAATCGATTATATAAAGTGGCACTTCCGGTTAGTCGATTAGTGTAATACATCACATGAATGTGCTGTAACATCACATGAATGTGCTGTAACATCACATGAATGTGCTAACCTTAAATATGTAATTTCAGTATTGTACAGCTTTCCGTTTTTGAGCTAGACTGATCACATACACACAGACCATTTTGCGAGACTTGGTCATTTGGACTCAGGGGACCTTAAAACATGTATTTCCGTTGAAAACTCGAATTCGAAAATTTTCACGATCGCAATACTTCCCCTTACTATATACTTCGTATATAGGTAAGGGAAAGTAAAAACTGGAGTAACTTAAATTTTGATGTATGTTGTAGGTATTGTCCCTCTTGTAAAACCCCAAGTTTTCGACCTCCTCCTTTTTGTGGATTTTTCGCCTTCTTGAAAAACCGCAAAGAAGAAACTTTTTTTCAGTTTTTCTAAAATCGCGCTAAAAACCCGCTTCCAGTGCATTTAAAGTAAAAATTTGTCATTACCGAATTATTGTGGAAAAACTGAAAAAAAAGCTTCTTCCTTGCGGTATTTCAAGATGGCAAAAAACGCACTGAAAGAAGGAGGTCGAAAACTTGGATTTTTTACGACAGGTTCTATACCTACAACATACCTCAAAATTAAAATTACGCCATTTTTTGGGTAAACCAAACTGAACCAAATGCCAATTGCCATCGGGAGATTGCCAATTTCTAGAAGTTTTCTTTGAGAACTTAAAATTTCCTACAAGTTTGTATATCATATAGTTTTATTATTTGGAATAGCTATTGAGTTGCGGGGCCTAGAAAGTCTGCATAAATGTCAACAAAGTTCAAAAAGTTGGACATGCATGTGGTTTCACATTAGATATAATTTATTTCAAGCACATCTATAACTATAGACATTCCAAATACTAAAGAACTTTGTTTGCCGATATTAGAAGGGGGCGGGTTTCAAAATGGTGGCCAAAAAACTCCAAATTTGGGGACTTTTTCTGTTGTTTTTTTTTTTACTTACAATTGCTGGTGCATTCTATTGAAAAATGTAAGGAATATTAAATAAAAGAGCAGCAAATTTTGCGTCGAATAGCTTATTCGATATAATGCCATCATAGCAACGATAGCATAACAAAGGTCGAAACATAGTATCCAAATAAAAGAACTATTGGTGAAATATTTCCAGCCTTCATTTATTTATCGGAACATTTAAAATATTTCATCGTCATCTTTACTAGCATGACATTGTTAGGTGGAATACCTAATTCTTGAAGAGTTCCATATTGTTTGGATCTCTTTACGCTGTCGTAGCCTAAATTAATTTGATAGTAAATAAAATAAAAACATGTTTTGGTAACCATGCGATGTTTTCATGTTGATGTTTGACTTTCGATGTTTTAATTTTTTTTACAATTATTACTTTTGATAGCCTAGTAACATGAAACTACTGAATCCCAATATTATTTTTCCTTTTAACAATTATCATTTGCTGCCCAAATACTATTTATTCATTCTAATATTTACATAATTATACATTTAGTCTATATATGTATCATACTTGGTTGTCAAATTGTTCATAATCTTTGGTTATAAAAATATCTACATACAAAAATAAATCTACAAGGTCTATCGAATAACTATAAATTTATTATAGCTTTAATATAACGTAATTTGGCTTATTAAAGTTAAGTTAATCCATGAAAACGGAACGGCTTACCAGGAATGTAATATGCCCTTTATTACACCTGAAGTTTTCACCTCCATGATCAAGGGTAAATTAAGAAGAAACAAAGCAGCTTTCTATGTTATGAACTTCATTAACTATATTTCATTAACAAATACTCCGAGCAAAAGAGCACAGGTTCAAAATGTAACAACACCTTAACAAGTGACTAAGATTAATTTATTTCCTTCAACTCTCAGCTCATATTATTTTTCAGGATTAAAATAGGATTGCTACTAAAATTTTTAAGATTTTATGAGAACATTAAATTTTATTTTATAAGAACATTAAAATCATAACAAGTTTTAGAAGAAATAATCATGGATAATATATTGTCGGAAATCAGTCAGTGTTTTTTATTATTATACAATCCGAAGTATAGTGGGACGGATTGTAAAATAAATAGGAATCTACCCTATTTTGTTCATTTCTTTGAATACTCTTAATCATTATTATATTTTAGGCCTCTTCGTATCTCGATAAATCATTATCCAGTACCCAGTATTTTATTGAATAATACAGTATTTAAATTCAATACATTTTTTTAAAAATATTGCCTAAATTATGTTATGTACATATTTATTTAGATACTAGATAAGCACTTCTATTGTTAAATAAAAATACTGAAAAAATCAGATAGGTAATTAACAAAATTTAAAACAAAAAGATAATTTAATACGCCATACTTGATCATAATCAGCAAAAGATGGCGTAAAACGTTGGAAGGTGGAAGCTTTCCTACTTTTTTTTTCTTAAGTGAGATACTCGAAATTTTCTTAAATCCTTATTTCTAGCTGTTTGGACTTCCTTCGTCAATTGTTTAATTCGTAATATTGTCTGGTTTATAATTTCCTTGCCATCAATTATCAATAAAATCTCAAAAATAAAGCACACACAGCATATTTCGTTCACGTTTTTTAAGTAAAATTGTTATATCACAGTCAGACGCGGTTGGATGGAATTTCTTGATAATTATAAACTAGAACAGTTATTGATTAATGGCATTAAATTGACAAAGTTTGTAATAATAAAAATGGGACCACCTTAACTATTATTGAAAAAATAAAATTACCTAGTCGTCTTATGAATGTGATTGATATACGAAATCTTTTGAAAGAGTTCAAAACTTTGAATTCACAAAAAAAAAAAAAATTAATTATGTATCGTCCGAAAAACGCAAAACATGAACTTCGTGTAGTAGAATTCAAGTTAGATTAGTAATCAGAAAAATGTATGAAAAAATTATCATTTTAAGTTTTTGTATAGCCCAATTAAAACAAAAATATAAACTCAAAGAAAAAAATTGATTTTTGGTCAAATATTTTCTAAAAAAAATGTTGAAAGATTTTGATTCAGCTTACCAAAAAACCTTTATGTTGAAAATATACCAAAACATAAAACAATACCAGTTTTGAGAGAATTCAAAATCTTTAATCCTCGAAATTAGACTTCGATTTAAAGTTCTGTACCTTGTCTGCAATTCATCCTATTCCCACTTTCTTGGACTAGTTATAAAGAAGTGAGTTTCTTCTTTCAACAGATCACATTCTCTAAGAAGGTCTGTGTAAAAAAATGTATTTTTTTTTTATGATAACGTTTGTTCTAAAACGGAATATCGCGATTAAAGTAAATTACGCAGTTTATGAACGTTTTCGGACCCTCTAAATTTTATTTAAATCGGTCAAAGAGTTTCTGTATTATGGGCTGTTGTATGAATCTTTAAAAAAATTTGAATTTGGAAAATTCACTTTTTTTTTTACTAATCATATCTCATTCATTATACTGGATATTTATAATATGTATTACTGAATATAAGAAGAATTTGGTGTTCTTTAGTTTATTATTGATAATGTTTTTCTGTAGAAAGAATAGTTTTGTGTTTAAAAAAATACGAAAATTTCAATGTTTCTGAGGTGCCACGTCTGAAGCTTACAGCAAAAAAAAGAAACTTCAAATTCCTTCATTTGGATGCAAAAAAAAGTAAGCGATTTTCAACATTTCGGAAATTATCGCACAGTACTTCCCCTTTTTGAGCCAATTTTATTGGGCTACTTCGTAAAAAGTATAGAAACCCCAGATATAATCTTTTATATTTTTGTTGCCTAAACAATTTTGGTTTATTATTTTCAATAATAGACCTTTGTAAGCGACCAAGAATTTTTTTTTTTTTAATCCCTCTCAAAATTTGAGTTTTTACGTTTCAGATACGTAGAATCCAAAAGAAAAAAAAATAATAATAATAATTTAAATCGGAATTTCATTAGCTAAGAAATGGCGTGATGAACTTCGTAGATTAATTCTCCGGCGCTTCAGATCATCGTGGCACTAGGCCTCCTGACTTAGCAATTGGGCTTCAGATTTCCTCGCATCTTCACCCTTCCTTAGATTATGTCTGCACTTCCTTTAGCTTCTTGCTCTTTCATTTTTCTTTTTCCACAGAAGTGTACATACAATATTTTCCTCCATACCACTTTACCCTCTGATTAGATCTCAGCATACTTGCACTGATAGTTTTTTCCTAACCATCTCAGTTCGGCATTCTCTCGGCGATCATCTTGGGGCAAGCTTCAAATTTCTGCTCTTTAGGTGCCTAATGCTTTATTTCTTTGCTGAACTTGGTAGATATCTTTTATAAAGCACATTTTCCTTTCCCGAAACTCTCCACTTGCTGATTTGAAGCATCATCTAATTATTTAAACTATAAATCAGAGCAATAGGAAAAGTCATGTGATTAGACATACCAGATACTTTTGAAATATTACTATTTGGAAATAATAAGCCATTGTGTAGTTTTTTTGTCTAATTAATCTCCAATAAATGATCATACATCTATCATTTATTTGTTGATATCATCCGATTCTTGTTATGTAATTTTAATTTTCCTAATTCTTTTTTTTATATTATTTTTTTCATATACTTTTATTTATTGCTATTGTTCTGTTATTTTGATTGAATTTTAATTGCTAAATATGTTTTATTTACTTGTTTTTCTTCATTTTTTTTCTAACCCCTATGTCTTTGTATTGTAAACAAATCTAAAGAACAACTTTTCTTTCAAATCACTATCCCTCCGATGGAAACTTAACCGTCGTTTGTTTTCTTTAAAATTGTTTATGGTACTTTGATATTGTGAAGAAAATGATACTAGCTGTAGGTGTAATTGAGAACCGGGATAGGTATAAAGCACATTTAGTGGATAAAAGATATCTTCCTGAGGAAGATGCTATATTGCCTTAGGAGTTAGCCGACAGATACAGAGAGAGCTTTAGGACGGCAGAGATTTAGCAGACATTGGGAAGGCCTCGAAAATGAGGAGACAATCGTGAGGCTCATTGGGATTCATTGCTTGCTCCTCTTCCTTTGTCCAAGTTAGATCACTGCAATTCTTATCCCCTTCCTATCTTTGTTTTGCTCCCTCCCCTTCTCCTTTAGTCCATTAACACTCAACATTCCCTGCAAGATATAAACGGGAATGGTGTTGAATAGATAGAGAAACTTGACAAAGGAATAAAAAGGTTTAATTGATATAATTTTAATATTGCAAAATTGCGATGATGTCTTTTATTATACCAAAACATTATTAGAATAATATTTTATCAGATCTTTCCTCTGTATTATGTTATGTAGAAGATTATGTTTGAATATTACATTCAAGTCCACGTTTCAACCACGCACATTTTGATAAGATTGATAATTAAATTTAGTAGTAGTTAGTTGCAAAAGGATAGATGCATGTGCAAAAGGATAAAAATGTTTCTTTACTGTTTAAATTATCCATTTGTACTAGTGCTAAATAAATCTTACCTAAATTAGGCGATTTGATAAGGCATTTCATAGATATCTATATTTCAGTCTTATTAAAAAATAAAATATAACTTATTATGCAATAATTAAATAACTGTTAAATATGAAAATATTCAAAAATAAAAACTAAAAAAAATGATTTCTAAGAAAAATATCGGTCCAGGGGAAAAAACTGTGAATTTATAATTTCACCGCAATCTTCATGCGACCAACGAAAACACTTTTCATATTTTTCCAACTTCTCTCCGTGATTATCCTAATCTACTAGTGCTTAACATGCATTCAGAATCTGCCTCATCATCATCATCGTCTCATTCCTGAAGAGGAGGTTCTCCTCGTCAGAGCTTTCGTTGTTGTTCGTATCTATTTTAATATGCAACTTTATATTAGTTCTTAGGTAGCTTTAGTCTTCTTCTCGGTAACGTTTTCTTTTTTTTCTCGTCCCTTAAAGTAAATTATAAATTATATGCCTAATCAGAGATATCTCATGTGAGGCACCCTGTATCTCATTTTTTTAAATTTTAAGATCAGTTGATTCCTTGAAATTAGAAAGTGTTTAAAAATTAGAAAGTGTTAGAAAAAGTTTAGGGCTAGTGACTAGTGACAAATAAACTGCATGAATTTTTAATTATTGATTTTGCGGATTTACATCATGTTTTGATGAGATGAAGTTTAATTAAAAAAACTCAATCATTGCCAAACTATGGTAAATCGTAGTTTTTACTTTCCCTTACCTATATACGAACTATATAGTAAGGAGAAATATTGCGATCGTGAAAATTTTCGAATTCCAGTTTTTGACGGAAATACACGTTTTAAGGTCCTTTGAATCCAAATGACCAAGTCTCGCAAAATGATCTGTGTGTCTGTATGTATGTGATAAGTCTAGCTCAAAAACGAAAAGTTGTACGATACTGAAATTATGTATTTGAGATTGGCATATGCATGTGATGTTACAGGAACATTTTCGACTAACCGGAAGTGCTACTTTTTACACTTTTCTAGATTTTACACTTTTTCATAATTTTCTTGAAAACGGCTCTAACGATTTTGATGAAACTTGCCTAAATTATTCTTCATAATCATAATAAAAAAGACCTTTAACTTTTCATATATGTGATACATCAGCGAGGAAATGCAGGGAAAAAAGTTATGATGAAAAGAATATTTTTATTTACGCATAACTTAAAATACCACATAACACATAACATAAAAGCGTGCAATTTATGGTAAATTATCTATAGACGGGTATGAAATGTAATTAAATCATCTAAAAAACAATAAAAGAATCGTCAAAATCGGACCAGTATTAGCAAAGATACAGCGCATCGGACTAACCGGCTCTAACGATTTTGATGAAACTTGCCTAAATTATTCTTCATAAAGGCCTTTAATTTTTCATTTATGTAGCAAACCATCGAGAAAGTGCAGGGAAAAAAGTTATGATGAAAAGAATATTTTATTTGCGCATGGCTTAAAAAATATGCATTTTATGGTAAATTATGTATAGAATTGTATAAAAGGTAATTAAATTTTCTAAAAAACAATAAAATAATCATCAAAATCGGACCAGTATTAGCAAAGATACAGCGCATCGGACTAACTGTTAGCTATTATATCATGATTGTTTATAGATTTTAAAATTGTTTACAATTTTCTGATAAACGGCTCCAACTATTTCGGTGAAACTTGGCTAATGCCTTTAACTTAAAGACGTTTAACTTTTGATTTATGCAGTATATCAACGAAAAAGTGCAGGGAAAAAAGTTATGACGAAAAGAATATTTTATTTCCGCTTAACTTAAAAAGCATGCAATTTATAGTAAATTATGTACAGAATTATATGAAAGGTTATTAAATTATCTAAAAACAAAAACGAAATCATTAAAATCGGACCAGTTATTAGCAAAGATACAATGTATTTTATGAGTAGCATAAAATAGATGGATAACCGAGCGTATCCGAAAGAAGATGGATGCGGCCGAACCTCCTCCCACCAATCCGCCAATCTATTGTAAACAATACGCTTTGTAACAAATTAATTTAAGAATACAAAAGCGGAAATCAACTTAATAATTTCTACTTTCACATTATTTAATAGAAAGAAAATGTTTCCATGGAACATGAACATGACGTTCTAAAAAATAATTTGCTTGTTAGTACAAGCAAAACAGTTTTTACTCACAATTTGTTGAATTGAAAATAAGAATGGGTTAGAAGTAACGGAGCAGAAGCTGTATAGAAACGATGCTAACTGGTTGAGGGCTAGAGCTAGACTGGCATCTTTATAATCATCATTCCATCGTCTATCGCTCCGCACTCCATCACTCCATAGTTCGATCGCTTCGCGGTCATATCACTCCACACTCCATCACTTCATCGTTCCATCACCCCACCGCTCCTTGCTCCATCGTTCCATCACTCCATTTGGACACGTGACCATGTCATTGCCGACATTTTGTTTTTCTGTAACTTGAGAAAACTAAGATTTTGTCGAAGGGTCAGGTACCCACCTTGTAGTATGTAATCTTCACAATGGTTACATGATCTTTACAATATTTAACTTTAATGATATCAGGATAGATAATGTCACACTTGAATAATTCTAAATCTTTTAATTCATTTGCTGAAAGTAAACAATGGACTTTTAACTGTTAATCTCTACAACATATGCAAAGAGTAGAGCTCCCTAATGCAATAACAACAGTTGTACTTTGAACCGTTAATCCCTAAAACATAAATAAATTGCAGAGCCCTTAATCCTATAACAGCTTTTGGACTTTGAGCTGTTCCTACCAGAATATAAAGAATGAAATAGGACTTGTTAATCCTTCCGCTAAAAAGTAAACAAATTTAGGTTTCGCAATAATGTGCTATCCCATAATCCTTCGTTTGAAAGTAAACAATGGACTTTGAACTGTTAATTCTTAAAAAGTTTAACTTTTATACACAAACAAAGATATAGAGATTCTTAATCCATTTATGATATCCTAGGTATATCATGATTGTAACAGTATTAAAATGTAGTTAATAAAAGAAAATACAACTTTATAAAATAAAAAGATTTATTCCATCAAAATATTAGATACAAGAAATAAAATATTTAAATAAATGAAACATCATCTTTATAATAAATTCTTCCATTATACACTAAAGAAATTATTTCATCGCTATTGTATCGTTATTTTGCCATTAGAAGTTGATGAGAAATAACTAAAATAAATAAAAACCGCTAAAATTACTAAAAACTACTAAAATTATTTGAAATTTTGGGGGAGAGGGAGAAAGTGTGGTCCGAATTGTGCTCCAACTTCCACGATTTTCCTCATATTAGTTACTGTTAATACTATCTATCATCTGATGATGGCAAACATTCTAATGCTGACATTTCGCTCATATTAGTTACTATTAATATTATCTATCATCCGAGGATGGCAAACATTCTAATATTGACAGTCACCTTGAATATAATTCAATTTATGCACATAGCAGCGCCATCGTTTAATCGATTGAAGAGAGCTAAAATCTCTGATAGAACTAAAAATAAAACAGATTTACATAAAAAGAAAGCGGGTTTAGATAAAAATAAGAAATGGCTAAAGCAATAAATATACTTACGAATTCATGATGATTGAAATGAACGATCTGCTATGTTCGGATGCTGGAACAAAAATGAAAAAAAGTTGTTTTGTTTATGTTTCAGCGAGATAAGAAAGGTTGGGGATTAGCAGCGCAAAGTCCATAAGCTATTCAAAGATTAAGAAACCCTACTATTTATTTATATTTTAGGGATCAACAATTCAAAGTTCAAAAGCTGTTTTAGGATTAAGAGACTGTACTATTTATTTATATGTAAGATATAAATAGTTCAAAGTCCAAAAGTTGTTAAAGGATTATGAAGCCCTACTATTTGTTTATATTTTAGGGATTAACAGTTCAAAGTCTATTCAGTTCAAAGTTCAGATGTCCACAGGATTAAGGGGCCCTACTTACTTTGTTTATGTTTTCAAAGTTCATGTTTACATTTCACCCAGAAGAAACAAAATGGCGGCCGTGTACACTCATACTCTATATAAGTACCTTACCCTTCAACAATACCTTAAGTCTCTCAAAAGGTAGAAAAAAACAAGATGGCGACTGGGTACACTCATGCTTTATAAGGTTGGTATATGAACCTTCAATGTGTGGAGGGGTACACAAGGGTAAACCTTGTGTGCGGAGGATAGGTAACGAGGTGCAGCGGGTCACGTGAATCACGTGACTAATCCTTATGGACGGAGCATAGACCAGAGGGTGTAATGGGTCACGTGACTGGATCACGTGACTAAAACATGTGTGCGGAGCATAGACCAGGAGGCGCCGCGGGTCGCGTGACTATATCGCGTGGCTAAAAACATGTGGGCGGAATATATACCAGGAAGCGCCGCGATGGTTAAGCTTAGGTCGAAGTGAGTCCACGTGATGGTTAAGGTAGGGTCGAGCAAGACCAAGTGACACTTATGGTTAGCGGTGGAGGGGATAGGGCAAATGATGGCCCAGCTCTCCTGTTTTTCCTCTACTTGGGCTTAATACGGAAATTTATTTTATAAAATTATGTTGGGAGTTTATATACAGAACGACGGTAACTTATTATATAAGGGTCTGGACTTTCAAGTAGAATATTTATTTTAAACTTTAGGTATAATTGCAAATCTACTCGAAAGTTGGAAGAACTTTCTGTGCCACATTCTATATAAAGTGGGTATCTGACTCTTAAATGGGTTGGGTGAAAATCTGGTGTTAAGTATAAATTCAACGCCTTATATTTAAATATAACCATCAGCCAAGAAACTGTCCTCCTTGTTGGATACTCAACCATAACTCTTTATGGGTTATGCAGGCCGAACTTTTCAACAATAATTAATTTTTGTTGATTAGTTTTAATGTTAAAAATTCATTCAACTTGCGTTGTCTTCTTATGTTGAACGATTATGGTCCAAACTAAATTTCAATCAATCCAGCCGGCAGACATACCAAATTTTATGTATACAAATAATTTGTGAATTTCGTCGAAGTTAGAACCGTGGGCTACTTATCTGCTTATACTGGCTTCACTCAACTCTACATTCAATATAGTGATGATCACCACGTTACATGGTGGAAAATCGTAGCATTTTCTGCTACCTGCTTGTCCCTTTATGGACTGTCGTGGAATAAATTTATTATTGTGACTTAAAAAGTTGTCACTCTTTATTAGGAACATTCATATTGATGAAAATCATAAATGGAATGATAATATTAACTATTTACGATGATATGATGTTATTAACATAATATTAATAAAATGATAATATTAAGTAAGAATTTAGTTTGGACCAGATTTAATTTTTTTAGCATTGCTCTTAATATTCAAGCATATTGTACGAATATTGAAATATGGCAATTTTAATTATTAGGAACTATTTACTTAATAATATTTCCAAAAAACATAGCTGATCAAACCGAATTTCATTTCGGTCTAGTTCTACCAAGAACAGCCGTTTAAAAATTGGCACATCATTGTTTCAAATGTATTTGTTTGAAAAAAAAAATGTATGTAATGATGTACGAGTGAAAACTGTAAATGACGAAATTAAAAAGTAGGTATCCAAATCACATTTTCCTGTCAGTGACGTTGTAAACAAAATTATAAAAAGTTGCTTTAAAATTAATCTTGTTTGCTTTTCTGTCAAAAAGTACTCAGGTTTTATAAAAAGGTTATAACGAAATTGTGTTTTCCCTTTTGTAAAAGTAATTGGCTAGCTATATCCACTAAATAAAAAATATATCTTTTAAACTTGAAAAAAGCTTGTTTAAATTAAAATTCTTCGATTACCTAGTGGAAAAATCGGTTTAATTTAAATATCCCCAGTTAATATTCCGTTGATTATTTTAAAGTGGATTTTTTTTTTTTTATTGCACAAGTCAATTCTTTTGAATAAATGTTTTTATCAGAAGAATACAATTTTGATAGATTATATTATTATATATATTAAATATATATTAGATTATAAGTTATTTATTCTTATCAGATTTATAAATTTTAAAGATAATAATTTACTCTTAACAGATGAATACAATTTTTGAAATTGATTAACAAACAGTTAAATATTTACAAAAAACATCTGATGTGTACAACACACGACTTCCTTGTACGCCTATTAAACTATAAATCGCTGGCTCAAAAAGTAATTCTGAATTTGGTTAATAGTTTCCGAAGATTGCAGAATCTCAAAAACGATACGCGGCGTCGCGACATCCATCTATTGACACACACACACACGCACACACACACACACACACAAACACATACACACGCGCACACACGCACACACACACACACACAAACACATACACACGCACACACACACACACACACACACACACACACACACACACACACGCGCGCACCCACACACACACACACACACACTCTTGTTTCTGGAGGTCTCATGATAACGGAAATTTCCAAGAGATTTCTTCGTGTTCCATGACAACATTTAGACTGTCAATATCATTAGATAAAGCATTGGAAATCGACAGTTTCGAGCGGAAAAAACCCACTTAACTTATATCTTATTCTCCTGCTGTAGACTTGTTCATCTCACAAATGGGGTGGAAAACCAGTATTTTACAATCAATATTAACACTTAGCACACTTATTAACAAGTAATAAAATTATTTAATTAGATTGGAAAAAAAATTGCGTTTGTAACTTCTCAAATTTGTTATTTAAGACTCACATTTTTATATAAACAACATAATAAATTTTGGTAAACATTGGCTGAAATTGAAGACCCGAAAGGGGTACTCTACATGAAGGTCATAAGAAACTTGCATCAAAAGGTATATTGAAATTTATTACAGTGATCATATGTTTCGATGATAAAGGTTACAAACGCAATTTTTTTTTCCACTCTAATTAAATAATTTTATTACTTGTTTTAAGTGTTAATATTGATTGTAAAATACTGGTTTTCCACCCCATTTGTGAGATGAACAAGTCTACAGCAGGAGAATAAGATATAAGTTAAGTGGGTTTTTTCCGCTTAAAATGTCGAAACTGTCGATTTCCAATGCTTTATCTAATGATATTGACAGTCTAAATGTTGTCACGGAACACGAAGAAATCTCTTGGAAATTTCAGTTATCATGAGACCTCCAGAAACAAGAGAGAGAGTGCGTGTGTGAATAGATGGATGTCGCGACGCCGAGTATCGTTTTTGAGATATTACAATCTTCGGAAACTAGTAACCAAATTCAGGATTACTTTTTGAGCTAGCGATTTATAGTTTAATAGGCGTACAAGGAAGTCATGTGTTGTGTACATCAGATATTTTTCGAATAAGTATGCATTTACCCCAAGTACACATTTACTCCTACAACTTCAAAAAAATAAATATATTTATGGAGATCATTACTAAAAATACTTTAATAAAAAAAAAAACAATACATTTACGTGCTATCTGATCAATAATAATATCTGATCAATAAGGGCCGGATCAAGCCAACTATTACCTTTTAAATTCAATAAATATTATTTATTATACAAAAATAGAGAAACAATGAAGTAATGTACAGAATTAATGTCTAGTTTGTCATAGAGTACATCACCCTGACCCTGTTCGGTTCATTACAGGTTTTATATCAACTAATAAAGGTAGATTAGGAAGGCAACATTTAATTTAATTTTATAACACCGTCACATTTTAATATACAGGTATTAAAGTATGTCATTTATAAAACAAAACTGATCATAGATATTGTAAGAATACTACATGATAGTATCTATAATTATAACGATAACGATGGTAATGCAATGCAATTTATCCAATATTCGCAAATTAAGTTTTTAATCTTCTGATAATGATTTATTTATCGATTTACTTAGCTGTTAATGTCATCATTATCAGTCAGAAAATCACATTAAAAATATTAGATCAAGTTTCAAAAACATTATCTTTCCTATGATTAAGATTTTCTTCTCTGGAGAGATACATCTGAATGGCTTTACTAGGTACGTAGTTTCATCGATTTTCTCAAAGCACTTTTCTGAACAATCCATCTATAAAAATTTCACACTCTTTTCTAATTTGAAACACTGTAATAATTTCGAAAAACTGAACAGAATTGAAGGTCTCAATGACTGAACAAAATGCAAAATAAACGAAAAACAAAGATATCCTGAGCGTTCGAGCAAAGTCTCTAACTCCGTTTGTGAATTTTTATGGCGCATGCTTTCTGCCTGGTGCCATACATAACTAAATGAATTTTTCTAGAAAATTACATCCAAATTAGGTATTGAATATCTTAATGACTTTTGCCAGATGAAAATATATTGTCCCATAAGTGAAGAGTAAACTGTGAACGAGAAATTTTTTATTTAATTTTGTGCGATTTGCTTGAACGTTCACGATTGTCTATGATTCAACATTGAGCTATTGATATATTGAGCGATATGGGGAGTAACCCAGTATTTTTTTTATACAAATGTAATCAGTGCTACCAACTTCAGTCATGAAAGTGCATGGAGTTAATTTGGAATGCGTTCTATTAAATTATATTGAAACATTCAGAAGCGGAGCAAGACATGGTTGGAGGGGAAGGGAGGGGAGACTTAGTCCGCTCCTGCAAAATGGTTAAATTTCTGAAAATCCTCTCAAAGAAGTTTCAAGTTAGATACCATCAATCAAATATTTTGTTTTTTAGATTTGTTCGATTATTTTATGGAGTTTTTTTTTTTACTTTTTCATTCAGTTCCAAAATCTTAAACTTTATTAGATACATATTTTAAGACTTCGGGGCCCGTTTTAAGACTCCTTAATCTGCTCATGAAAAGATTGCCGACTATTGCTGAGTGAGGTAGCGTCAGGGCAGTTGTCTGTGTCAGTCAGTGTAGTTGATTTTTATTGAAGAGAGGAAATGAGCATGTTCCATATAGGCTTATTTTGTGAATTTTTTTGTCCTTTAAAAATACGCCTAAAATCTTTGCAAAGCAAACTAAAACCATTTTAAATTATTTTTCTAACGGGCCACGGGACAGTAAATAGGCAGTTACCTACATTGCTAATCTGACACTGATGGCAGTAACTTATTTAAACTACTGATTGGTAGCACTTCAATCGCAGATCCATATTAGAAAGTCACGAGGTGCCTGAAAAGAAGATGGTCTTTTTTCAGATCCTTCGGAAGATTTTCGGGAATCAAACGGCAAGCGAGGTTACACCCAAGATTCTTTTTTTGTGTGGGTAAGGAGCTAATGGACATGTCTATTGAATTATCTATCGAGATCAAAACTAGTTACTTATAAGGCATTAAGATCTATTTGTTACATAATAAGGAATATCAGTGATTTTAAATACAACATATCATCCCTACGATAGAGTATGCAAAAATGGGATTTTCAAATTCGTTTCTTTAAAAAGCGCTCGTTGAGGCACGCATTGTGGTGTGGCAATGTTTTGAATCCCTAACCTCCAAAAGGAACATGACGCCAAACCTTGATGTTCATTAATTCAATACTTGGCCTTAACGTTTCAAAGTGACGAATGTGAAAATCCGATTTTTGCATATTCGATAGTTGGATTCTACTTTGTTGATGTACTGAAAAATATTAATTCGTTTTTGAAGTAATTATTATCATGAGTTGTGGAAATCATGTCACCAATACGAATGTATAATGTATACATGCACCTCTCACCTATATATATGTACACCGGAGTTAAGGTCACTTTTTGCTTTATGTACAGATAACTATTTCCTGGACGAATTTTTAGGAGACATATTCTTTTAAAAGAACACTAAGTACTCTTTTATTCAGAGGGAAATATCTGTTCAAACTGTTCTCTTGTAAATAGTTACAATACATGTATAGACACATACACACACATATATATGTTTTGTAAAAACAATAGCACTCTACTACAACTTCCACGCCTCTTTATGCCTTTTGACTCGTCTCTCAAAGATTAAAACCGTAAAGGATCGCGCTAAAAGATACAGACTCAGCTTTAGAATTAGATTATGCGGACGGGAATTACATTTCCAGGATCAAAAGAACAGCCCCCACAAAGCATATTTTCATGAATGAATTTTATCCATTCCTTGGAAAATAAGAATATTTTATCTCTTGACTAGAGCGTACTGATAAACTTACTAAAACTGTAGAAATTCTATTGTTTAGTAGAGCTGTAAATGTCAGCGCCATATACCCAACGTTATAGTCATTTGTATGAACTTTTAATACATTAGAACATGTAATAAATATTACATGTTTTATTAAAAAATATTTGAAGAGAGTTTACTTAATAAGTTGAAGCAGTTGGAAATGACGAGCAGTTACAGTTTTGTATGAGCGATACTAATTAGTCTCTTTTCCAAAGACAGCCTTAGGTAGCGCATCAGTTTAACTCAAATAAGGGAAATATTATTGGAGGACACAGTAGGACGATATCTCGTAGGATGGATGAAGATTCAAACCCAAAGATAATTCTTCTAGGAGAGATTCATGGAACCAGGCCTAAAGGAAGACCCAAAATGCGCTGGCGAGATGGTATTGCTTGGGGTGCGTAATTGGATGGTAGCTGCACGGGACCGGAACACAGGCGTATGTTGATTCAGGAGGCCTTAATTTTACAATGAGTTGTTGCGCCGTTGATAAAATGATTGGAGAAAATTATGGTTTACTTTTAAATCCTTCCAGGGAGATAGAGATGGCTAAAAAAGCAGCATCGTCGAACTATGAAGAAGAAGGAATTGACGAAATTCGTAAATTTTCTCCCGGTTCCCTTGCCAAAAGCCCTTCTACATTGAGAATTAAAGCCGAGGATATTTTAGAGTTTCTACTCGTAATTACTTATCACCTCTACCCTATCTGATCATTGGTGCTGTGTTTTTACTTTTTTACCGCTGCAAGGTAAGGAAAATATTGCAATCGAGTCAAAATTTTGATGTGCAATTTTCAATGGATCTATGCATATCAGAGTCCTGTGAGACGGAAAAAAGCATTTTCAGCCATCTGTGTGTGTCTGTGCCACGATTATCTTGTAACGGCTGGAGTGATTTTGTCACTTATTTTTTTTATTTATGGGTTTTGTCCCCCAATGCCTGTGTACCGAATTGGAGCTGCAATATGCCATTAATATATCTACCATAAATACCTAGTTTCAGTTTCATACTACTTTTTGAGCTAGGCTGTTCACACACCCCTTCGACATATAGACCTAAATGTCTGCTAAACACAGTTGCCAAAGCTTTGGAGAAAATCATTGAAAATAGGATAAAAAAGACCACCTTATAGGAGGCCTATTTAGGACCCAATTTGGCTTCCGGAAAGCGAGGTCTGCGGTAGACACAATCACCTTTGCAACAGAAACGGCTCAGAAGACTATCGCGGGGAAGAGGTGGAGGAGAGGCGAAGTGTTATAGCACCGTCTTCATACTGGATGTAAGAAACGCCTTTAACTCTGCTAGATGGAGCTGCATTCTGGAAGCTCTGCAGAATATGGGTGTCTTCACGTATCTCTGAAGTATAGTCAGTGACTTCTTCAAAGATATGACTTTGATATGCTCAACAGAGGACGGGACAAAGACGCTCAAAGAGACGAACGCAATACCTCAGGGTTCAGTGCTGGGACCCGTTTTGTGGAACATTATGTACGACGGAGTCCTCAGGCTTAGCTTGTCAGAGGATGCCAGAATAGCAGGTGTTGCTGATGACGTCTCATTGGTGATCGTAACAAAACACAAAGAAAAAGGCTCTGAAGGTCAATCAGAGTATTTCATTGATTCGCAATTGGCTGGTATCCATGGGGCTGGAGGTGGCAGAAGCCCTTTTTATTAGTAGCAGGAAAATAAAAGAAGAAATCACTCTGACAGTGGGTAGACAAGAGTCCAGTCCAAGCCTTCCTTGACATATCTCGGGGTCAGAATTGATGGATGGCTAAGGTTTAAGGAGCATATCCAGCAGGTGTGGGATAAAGCGGCTAGAGTGAGGACAGCGCTTATGGTCATCGCAGGAGGACCTAGGAACAGCCGCAGGTTATTGATATCGAGCGTGGTCACATCCACCCTTCTCTACGCAACCACGATATGTGCCGTAGATACACTGGCTTATAGAAGACCGATGGTATCTGTTTATCGCCGGAGTGATCAGCGCGTTTCGTACAGTTTCATACGACGCTGCTTTTCTCGTTGTATTGAACACACGTTTATTAATATCTGTTAAAAGTTTATTAATATTTGTATGCGAAATATTTATTGGTGCTTATATTCTGTTAATTTCATTGCACTTGCACGGAGATTGGTATTAAATGTTTCTCTCGTGACATGCTATTGCACAGGTAGTAATTACATATGAGAGCCTAACTTCCCACAAAGCCGGGTTCATAGTTGATCCTAAATTCAGGTATTACATATGGTCAGGTGCATATCCCCCTGCTACCACTCATAGCACAAACGTAGTATTATTAACCCGTTAAAGGGCAAAACTATTGAACATTGCAACAGAAGATTTTCTCCTTTTTATTTATTCTTTTAGGTGTCTAATATGAAATAAAAAAATGTACTAGAAAATAATAGGCTATTACTACACGTCGACTTCGTTTTCTGAAAAAGGCGTAAGCACCATTTAACAAATTTCACAGAAAATACATGAAATGATTTTTCCTCAAATAACAATATATTTTTTTAAATTTTATTCTTTATTGTATAGAGTAAGAGTTTATTAACATGGCAAAACCTATATAATTGCAATACATTTTAAAGGATTAAGGCCAGAGTGACGACTGTGAGTCCTTAGTATTTGGTGCTAACGTCATCAATATTCGATTATTAGATCATTTCAATTTTTTTTTCGATATATCGTGAGCGGAAATCGATAGAGGTCGTGTTTACGTCCCAAAATCAATTGAAACCTAAATTTCGAATTTTTGGTGCTTAAGCCTTTTTCAAAAAACGACGTCGACATGCACCAGTGTCCATTCGGAGAAATGTTATCATACGAGCTTACAAATAGTCAATGCCACATTTGGTTTACCACAACTGTATGCGTGAGTTTAAAATTCCTCATTTCTTGTTTTTGATAAAAGAAATAAACGTTTCAAATTTTTAACTCTAAACATCTTTGAACTTAATTACAAGTAAAATTTAAATTTATTTTTATATATTGAAAACAAAGACTATATTAAAATTGATGTTACCAATTTATAAAATTAAAACAATAACATAATTAAAATTCGTCTAAAGTTTAAATTAAATTAACATTTAGTTGAGGGTGAATCTGTTGGTAGAAAATTATCTGCTTCTGGATCATCTCCTTCATTAAAACAGAAAATATCTGATGTGGACAACACATGACTTCCTTGTATGCCTATTAAACTATAAATAAGTGGCTCAAAAAGTGATCCTGAATTTGGTTACTAGTTTCCGAAGATTGCAGTATCTCACAAACGACATCCATCCATCGACACACACACATTACTCTTGTTTCAGGAGGTCTCATTCCGTTATTATATATCGTTTTCTTTCAGTGGGTAACTAGTTTCCAAGAGATCCGTGACAACATTAGAACTGTCAATATCACTAGATAAAGCATTGGAAATCGAGAGTTTCGACATTTTAAGCGGAAGAACCTACTTAACTTATGTCTTATTCTCCTGCTGCAGACTTATTCATCTCACAAATGTGGAGGAAAACCAGTATTTTACACTGAATTTTAACATTTGCAATAAGCAAGTAAAATTGTTTAATTGTAGTGGAAAAAAAAATCGCTTTTATAACCTTTATCACCGAACTATATGATCTCTGTAATAAATGCCGATATACCTTTTGATGTAAGTTTCTTATGATCTTCAAGTAAAGTACCTCTTTCGAATCTTCAATTTCAACCAAAATCTATTATATTTCTTATTATTGATATAAAAGTCTAATTTACCAAATTTTGGATATTTTACTTTACATTTTAATATAATTTTTGATGAAAGTCTAATATGACCTTCAAGTTAAGTACCACTTCCGGTTTGCCAATGTTGACCAAAATTTATGAAGTTGTTTATATTAGTATGCAACTCTTAAATATCAAATTTGAGAAGTTTTGAATTATATTTTAATATAATTTTTTATGTAAATCAGTAATGACCTTCAAATAAAGTACCACTTCCGGTCATCATGCAGTTACCAAAAAGAGAAGTTCACAACCAGAATACATAATCATTCTAAATACAAAATTTTAACTTTCTACGGCTATCCGTTTTTGAGATATGCATGTACGAACGTACGTACAGACGTTACGACGGAACTCGAATCTGAAAACCGAAAATTTTCGCGATTGCAATACATCCTTGTACGAAGGAAATTGTGTTGGTACTTCGTACAAGGAAGTAACAACACAATTAATTAAATTTAAAATAAATTATGTTATGTAGAAACATTAAAATATATTGCAAAATGGCTTACTTCCAAATGCTGACATTATTTCTAATATACAATTTATCTCAATTAAAAATGATGTATCTTCTGTGGAGGAAAAAGAAAATTAGAATTAAAAAAAAATCAAACGCTCATTGAATAATATATCACATTACTTTGGAAAAACAATAAAAACAAAAAAAATTAAATACAAAATAATCACCTACATTCGTCTAAGTTGTTTTCACCTAACGGTGTCAATTCCCCTGATAATATTGAAATATTATACTGCCGACAAATATGATGAGAAAAAATGGCTTAGAATAAAATTGCTATGTTTTCATAATAACATAAAATAATTTAAATGATTTTCTACTCTAGAGTTCTTATTTTGTAAGTGCAACAATTTGGACAATCGTGGTTTGAGGACAAACACTAGACGGTCACTGGTGCAGATGTTGTACCTATCTTTCTCTACCGGCTATTCCGGTAGTGGGAGAGTCCTTTACATATTTTTCTAGCCTTGCTGTAATCTACTAGATCCCATTGAAACTATTTGCAAAATTCTAATTGACATATTTGGCTCGCGTACAACATGTGTGGTAGGGTTCTATTAAGGGTTAAATATAAAATCATACTTCTTTCCCTAAGATTTTGATCTTATAGACTAAGGAACAATCGGCATTACTTCTTATGGAAATCGAAAGACGTAGCCGTAAGGTTTAAATTTGTTACAAAATTGCAAAAGCGAACTGTGGAAATAGCTTTTAAAAATTAGTAAGTTTCTTTTCAAAACATTTACTTTGAACTGTTAAAGTGAAAAGGTTTAAAACATAATTAATATTTTATAGAAATATTACTTTACATCAATACAAACTATATTAGCAAATATTGAAAACTATTAAATTATTTTGAAGACTTTTTTTCACAGCCTATATAGGTCTCAAAATGTAAAAATAAAAGTATGTATTTTGTCCTAAAATTTATATTATTACATTTTCAAGCTTCATATCTAATAATATAAATTATAATTTAGTATAATTTGGCAATAGTAATCGATGCATAATGCTAATGTTCAAAATTTAATTTCTATAAGTTATTCTCGTTTAAATGAAGACTTTTAAAAATAATGTGTATAGTCTTTTGAAAACTTTTTCGAAATTATTAACTGAAGATCACGTAGGTACAGCTAGAATTGCCATATCTTTGGTTTGGTGTGATCAACTGCATTTTTGTGAAAACAAAAGTTTGTTGCTACTTATGTGTGCCTGAACCAAATTTACGCTTCATTTTTGAAAAAATAAGAGCGTACACAACTTTTCGAGAGAGTATTTTTCTACCCCTCGGCTCATAATGGACCAAAAGTTTATTTTTTAAATATTGTTCTAGTTTAAAAACAATATGTAAGAAGATAGTCTGAACACAGACATAATATTTGAACAAAAAATTAAATTTGATGAAAAATATTTTTAAAAGGTTATATTTTGTCACGTTTTATTACATATTTGTTAACTACAGAATTATGAACTATTATAATTAATTTATATAGATATTAAAATGTAAACATCTTTCTTTATCTAGAACTTGATGTTTATATGATAATTTTGATGATGCTGATATTAGATATTGCCGAAAGTTTTATAGTTAAGGTCTCAAGATTTAATTTTTATTAATGTTGAAGTATAACATAGTAACTGCCTATTCATTAGAGAAAATATGTTATAAAATATTGCTATTCCCTCATTTACAATGGACGACTGACGTATGCCTTTGAGAAAAAAAAAAGGATTAAATCGGTTTAGCTGAAAAAGTTTTACCGTAGCACCTCTAGCGGAAATTGAATTTTATTCATAAAGTGAGGAAGGAGTTTGAGAGTGGCATCGCCGGACTGTCGCATGCATTAGCAAAGGGATGGGGAGGAGGTTAAAGGGTGGACCTACCTCCCTCAAAAAAAAGAAAAAGAAAAATACCTGGAAGAAAACACACTTCTGCTACTCCCGAGGCGGCCTTAAAAATTTATCAGCCCTTACCTAGGTGCCCTCTGAAATAAGAGTTTCTCTTCCGGGCTCCGAGATGTCTTGCATAACCCGTTTTCTTGAGTGTAAGCTGCGGGAAATAAAGTCTGGCAGATAAGGTTGTCTGGCTTCGAGCGTTGTTTTTACAACACGAAATGCTTTCGTAAGTCATAGGAAAATTTAAATAAATAAAGTATGTGAATCCACAATATTATTCTTTTTTGCCACTTTGTATTCGAATCGACAAGTTAACAAGAGTCCACCATCACCTGTTTTACAAACAACTACTTTAAGATGACTAAATTTCATAACTAAATAGGAAATAATAACTTAATTTAACGGTAATATGTTGGAAGTGGAGAGGAACTTAGGACACTTTCGTATTTTCCACGTTATTGCCTACAGAAACTATTCTGTCAGTATTTGCCAAACTAAAGTGGACTCAATGGTTTAGAACATGTCAGTCTCTGTTTCACACTGAAAAGCTCAATAGAGTTTTATATTTTTGTAGCATTTATTTTTAATATTACAAAACATTGGTGCTTTGAAAGCGCAAGAATTTATTTTACATAATTATGCCGTTTTTTCATGGATTGACAGCAATTAGAATAATTAAGGTTTTGATTTGGCTTTTGCCTGAAAGCCCTGCGTTATGATTCGTTTCAAAACATGTTTGGGGGTAATGCTGGGTCGGTTTGGGATAATTAAAGAGATAGTGTGAAATGTATCCCCTTATGTCCATTGTATATCATCTTATGTTATACTTCAGATTTAATTAAGAATTATACTTATTTATATTTATACTTATCAACGATTTATTTTTACTGTTGTAAACCATATTCGTATTAAGAGAGAAGTTCGTTACTTCAAGTTCGTTTCTTACATTACTGATTATAGATTCAGGAGAAATTATTTTTTTAATGTGATTTCCGCAATATACATTTTTCATAGATTAGTGTCCTTAGTAAAAATCATATCATAGATGAAAATAGTGTTTGTTTTTATTGGTCCAGAGGGTTCATTCATGACTATAAATTGAAATCTTGTGACGCCGTCCTCCGCAATCACGTCTGTTTACGCCGAACCCACAGGCCGTGCTCCATGAGTTGGTGTCATAGCAAAATAGCGTATTTCGATATCGGGGAGCGACAACCTCCATGGTGGTGATTCTATCGTCGATATTTCCTCGAGGCAGCATGTAGGAAGAAAATGTTATCCCATCTGACATAACATGCAGCTTGATCCACGGTCAAACAATACAAACACAAAAACAAAACTTGTTATTATTGGCACAGTGTGTGTTTGTCTATCGTAACGCGATCGGCTTTACTGATTGGTGTAATCTTGGGGATCCTGAGAAGCGCTGTCACCCAACCATTAGTTTCCCAAATTCTAATTTGCAAAAGTTAAAATATCTATTACACGCATCCATATCATGCAATAATTTGTGCCCAGAAATAAATCCTATATTCAATTGTAATACATGCAATATTTAACCGTCTGTCTTTATGCAAAATGGATCTTGAAATACCGCATAAGCATTGCTCTTGAATTTCTATATTAATAATAAATTCTTTATTTATGCTCGAACATGTCCTTTTAAAATAACTTTACAGGCAATATTTTTGGGCTTTAAAGCCTTAGAATAAAATAAAAAAGAACAAGAGAATCAAAAAATAAATAAAGCAAAAAAAAATATGAAATTATACAAAATCATAATAATGTAATTTATAAGTCTGTAAAGAAAACTAAATTTCAAATATTAATAAATTGAAAATAAATATCGCTAAGAGAGAATGAGATTCTAATAATTAAAAAGTGCATATGATTTGGAGATCTGTTAATACACTATTAGGTACAAATTTTAATTGATAATAAGTAATACCTATTTACAATTCTTTAGGAACTGAATGAAAAGGAAGTGACTGAATAGACGGGATTTAAAGAAGGGAAGATTATTGGAGCAAGGATAGAAGTAGGAAAATGAATCGGTTTGCCATTTTATATAAATCTGAAGGTCGAGAAAGGGTATGGCGGGATTTGACAGAAGATTTGAACTGAAGGAGGTCGACGGTATATGATGAACGGTAGGATTGGATGACTGGGTAGAGGAAGGATGTCAGGAAATACGACGGTAGGAAGGCTAAAGCCACTTCAACTCTTCATAAAATCGGTAGGTAGATGATTTGTTGTCCTTTGGCATTAATAAGGATTTAGGAGCCTCAGAAATTGATTGGCGTACTTCTTTACCCCGGGAAAATTCTTATTTATTAAAAAAAAAAATTGAAATCAATATAACCTTCACATCTAACTAATCTGGGATATTGAATTTATCCATACATGATGGGCCAAATCGTGAATTTAGTATGAAAAAATTCCAATCACGATTTCTGTTAAATTTTTCACTTAGCAATAAAATTATAGAGCTTATCCATAGAATAAGAAATAAAAACAAATATGAATGGCAAAAGTTTATAATGGCTAAAATAATAAAATGTGTTAAAAGAATAGAGATTTTATAGATAGAAATTATATATGTAAAAATTGAAAAAATATTAGAAATTAACACGTAATATTCTCTTAATATTCTCAATCAGTGTTAGCAGATGCCAATATAAGTTGCTTAGTAACTTATTGTTACTTATAAACTGTATGTAATATATTAATGAAAATATAAAAATAAAAATTATCACATAACAACTAATTCATCATCCCAAACGCAATTAGAAAATCAATTTTCGCTTTCTCCAAATTCTTCAACCGAACGAGTTTCAGTAATCTGCTAATATTATAAGACGACATTACTTGAATTGAATTCCAAAAATATTTGTAAGCCATACTTGATTTGAGGAACAAAAAATATTTCTATTGTGAGTAGCGGTTTGCCACATTTTTCTATTATTTCTTTATTTTTCATTCATCAATCAAATATGAAGTTAGCATAATTTGTATTTATTCGACAATACCTCTCTTCTTCAATTGTTTTTAAGTTGAAACATTTTACTAACAGAACCGAGTATTTCACTCGACTGGAATTTCTGTACAAAAAACAACACAGAATTGGTTTTCGTTGATGATATTGTAACTAAAAATTAAGCAATATATTGAAAATATAAATATAACAAATATAAGACATACGATCGTGTACAACCATTTCTCAAATCCTTTTAAGATCGGTTTAGCGCTGTAAGTTACTATAATATACATTGAGTCAAAATTTGTTTTTTCGTGACTTCAATAGCTTCCGTTTTGTAGAAAATTTGTGCTCACTGATGAATAAACACTTAATATGAGAAACAACAAGGATTCATTGTTTTTATCCTGACTTGTCTTATTGGGTCCTTAGTGTAAACATTCGAGGCTAATCTCTCGGGTTCACTAGCACCAATTAGTCTAGTTTGAACACAAACAATTTCCATATCGATATGGATATGGAATATGGCTTGAAAAATTTCCATATAAATATTCAAAATTTGAATTTTTTCGTGCCAAATTCGCCGTTTGGCCCACTGTGCGACTTGGTATAAGCAGAATGGCGTTAAATTGAGATTTTTAGTAAAAATGGATCGTAAGTAATAGTTGTTTCATCTCACGCTTGATTAAAAGGAATAAAAAAAAAACGAAAAATGAAAAAAAAATTGTATTAACCCAGCATGAGATTAAAGGACTTTACGAACTCTTTTTACTGAAAATCTCTATTTCTTCGTTTTGGTGCTTTCGCCTTTCTGCTTTGACACAAATGATAGCTATATTTCGATAAATAATTCATTTTGTAAATGTGATGCTTCAATAAATTTGAGTGTATTTTATATGTCTGAACCAGCCAATAAATAAATAAAAATAATAAATAAATAAATAATATTAGACCTATACTCTCTGCACATTGGGATTTGTATAAAATTATAAAAAAAATATTATTTTTGGGTCATAGCATTTTAATTATAACGGATTCCAATCTCTTGTTGCAGGTATGCGGATCGTAGGTTGGCCGTTTCTCCTCGTCGCCTGCCTTCTATCGTGACGCCTGTTATCATCTCAACCAGGATGTCCTCCAGGTCGTTGATTGGGCCGGGTGGTTATCCACTGTCTGCTGGAGAGGCCTCTGATTGCTCCAGCGACGGTATCACCCAGAAGAAGCGTTTTATTGGTTTGTGCTACGAAATGAAGTTACCCTTTAGCTATGGGAGACTGTCATGAGACTGAGTATATCTGCTCCTTTTTCACGGTTCTTTATCTCCACCTTTATCGGAGGTTTCGTTTGATATTTATAATCACCTTATAAATTCATCCTACATCATGAATTTTCTGTTCCTTTGCGTTTATAAAAATTAATAGTTTTAAGAAAACTCTATGCTTCTCACAGGACTATGCCATAATTTTGGATTTTCTTTTTCATTTTCATTGCTATGCGTTTTACATCGAAACATCTTTTAATGGACCCAAAACACATTTTTAAAACTATATTAGTGGACTGAATGCATAAATATCGAACTTTGAGGCCAGTTCAAAAATAATTGTACAATATTATTATTGTGCTATAATTCCCTATTCATTTCTTTATATAAAATATAAATTACATTTAACTGTATGTACTTACCTGATTCTAATTATAAAGAAATATTTTATTTGTTTTTTGCCTCTACTGTAGAAAAACCTCTTTACACAAGACCTCTTTAGAGATTTAATCTTTTGATCAAAATCAGCATTTCAGTATTGTATATTTTTAATTGATGTTTAAATGAATTTTTAAATGCATATACTAATTTTAAACTAAAAAAAACTTGCAATTAGTAGAAACACTATTATTAAAGATTGTAATTTTAATGTTATAATGATAATAAATAATTAAAATAACCTAAATACTCATGCTTGATATTAACTTTTTTTTCACGGCGCTACAACCCGGTTACAGATAGGACTCCTAGATGTTAGTATCCCTCGCATCACCATCCGACCATCTCGACTTAGGCCTTCCTCTCCGCCTTACCCTACTAATTGGCTGTATCAGCACTATTTTTGGCATTTTGACGATATGCCTTGCGTATGTTAAATGCCACAAGTTCATTGTTCCGACATCAGCCACAGCCAAAGGCGTTGTATGGTACCTGTTTAGTGCCTCACACAAAGCAGTATTTGAGTCTCGCACAAAGCAGTATTTGAGCCTTAAAAACCGGGACAAAAGTCCCAATCAGGAGGTTTACGAAAAACTCCATTAATACCATGATTCTTCAAGCTTGATATCTGGCTCATCAAAATAAACTGTAATCGAATAAAATTTCTCCACTCTTGTCTGTCCTGGTAAAGTCGAGCGGAACTCATACATGTTTTAAATACACGTTTTATTAATTATATTCTCTTGAAAAACATTTCTATAGCAGACCATTGATGTGACGTCATAATTCCTTCGTCGCTTCCTTTCTGGTTAAATATTATTATATTTATGGATAAATATATATATGTGATATATGTATATATATATATTTTTTTGTTTTGCGTTAAAATTAATTTTATTTCTATCTATAAAAGGACTGTGTTTAATATTTTATTAATTTTATGAAAATGGTTTTCATGGTTGTAGTTAAGAGATAGAGAGGCCAATTGTTCTTAGACATATTGTTCTATTTCTCTATGCTGGAAATCATCTAATTTTCTTAATAGCAATCAGAAATTACACTACTTAAATTATTTAATTTTCTGAAATTGAATAAAATATGATTGACATTGTTATCTGTGATTTTAAGACTATAGAAATCATCGACATTTTTATTAAGCTTTAATTAACGGATATAAACTTAACAATAAACTTAACTTAATTTTATGAAATACTTATTGATAGTGTTAAATCTTTTTATAATTTCAATTGGCTTTTTAAGCACTTTCAATGAAATTCCTTACCAGTCTATTATAGAAACGTAATATTTAAAATGATTCATAGAATGTGTAATTTTAGTTATTATAACTATTATTAGTCTGAGTGTGCTTACTCAATTTTGTGATTCATATAATTTCATACAGTTATATTATACTAAATTAATATACCTATTGATGTGTAGTTATGAGAGTGACATTATTTTTTTCAAACAGGGTAAATATATTTATAGAATGTGAAATATTTTTGTTGGTACTGTTAATATTATTTTTTTTTCTTTTATTGTTGTTTATTGCAGCTCAACTTTTATCATGTAATATACGATTTAATGACTTATGTAAATAAATGTAATTGTATAGATATCAAACAACTAAAATATTTATTAAATCTTTAATATATCTATTACATAAACATTTTTAAAAATCTATTGCAATTATTGTTAATTAATTGTCATATAAGGTTCTATTAAAGTATTTATTATGTAAGGTAATTAACTTTGTAATTATAAGTATTGATGTTCATACGAATTAAGTATAACTATAATTTAGAACGGCAAATCAATGCCTGATAATATAGGTATTAAACATCTTAATCATTCTATGTGTTGTAGGTATTTATTAATGGTTGTTCTTGTTAATGAAATATTGTTGGTTTGATATTTCAGCGATATTAAAGATTAAATGTTTTCTTGTTTGTTTATTTACCAGAACTCTGACAATATATTTATTTAAAAAAAAAAATCGATATTATATAAGTACTACGAGCGTACTATCGGCGCGGTTCATTATCAGTGTTCTATGTATAACTTTTTTTTTTTTTTTACATTTTTCACTGATGCAATAACACGGTACTGTCATTACACTGATATGTGTAAATGGACCCTAACTAGATATTTACTATTTAAAAGTTATAATCAAAAGATTAAACCCATAAGGGTGATTATCTGAAGTTGGGCAGATTTCACTTCCTAAAATCTTAATAATGAAACATAGAGAAAATGAAAAATACAAAAATAATGAATTCATTAGCAAAGTTTGTACATTAAAAAACTATTATTCACTTCTGTTCCAGATGTTAATCCTAAACTGAAAATTCGCAATTAGAGAGCATCATTTTGGAGAGAAAGAAGGTGTTGGAAAAGGAGGGATTTGAATGAGGATAGAGAAGAAGCATAGCGGATATTAGAAGAAAAGGAATTCCAAAGGGTAGAGGAGCGGGCGAGGAAGGAGCGTTCGAATGTTTTGGTTCTGTGGGAGGGAGTATGGGGTCAGAAAGGCGAGATCTTGTTTCCAGTGCGTGGACCGAGGATTTGAATTGTAGGAGGCTGTAGATGTAGGAAGGATGGTGGGTGGTGATGGTTTGGTATAGAAAAGATCCGAGGAAATATTGTCTACGGTTGCAGGGGAAGAGCCACTCCAATTCGCCGTATATGTGGGACACATGGGCCCGTCTCGAGGTGCCGAAGACAAATCTTAAAAAGCAGTTCATGATCCGCTTCAATCTGTCCTTGAGCACATTCGAGAGGCCCCCGTATACCACACATCCGTAGTCAAAGTGGGGAAAGATAATAGAGGACACAAGGAGTTTGCGGGTAGGTTGTGGGAGAAGATGTCGAGAACGATGGAATAATTTAAGGGTACTTATTGACCGTCGGGAAATTTGGGCAATGTGGGGTTTCCAGGAAAGGGTTTGTTCGATAGTAATACCCAAGTTTTTGATTGAGGAGCTGAACGTGACGGGGTGATCATTTAGGATTAAAGTAGGAAAGGTGTCATTGGATCTGAGGAGGGAATTGGAACCTATGACAATGACCTGAGTTTTCATAGCGTTTAAACTTAATCTGTTCAGGTTTGCCCAGGCACTGATTCTATCTAGGTCTTCCTGGATACTGGCAAACGCTACTAATAGCTCAGAAGGAGGAAAGGATAAATAGATTTGGAAGTCGTCGGCGTATAAGTGGTGGGAACAGTGGTGGATTGAATTAGGAAGATCATTTATATAGGTATTGAAAAGCAGTGGGGAAATACTCCAACCTTGTCCTCAGGAGTAGCTCAAGGTTCGAGTATTTCCCCACTGCTTTTCAATACCTATATAAATGATCTTCCTAATTCAATCCACCACTGTTCCCACCACTTATATGCCGACGACTGCTTGAGTCCGATCGGAAAGGAAAGATTTGAACCATTTAATAGAGCTGTTGGAAAAGGATAGTGATTTTAATTTTGCAAAAAGGATAGAATGGTCCAGGGAATCAAAAGCTTTAGAAAAGTCAAGGAGTATTAATACAGTTAATTTTTTTCGGTCCATAGCGGTATGTATGTCAGTTGTGATTTTGACTAGCGCGGATTTTATGGAGAAACTGGGACGGAAGCCGGATTGGAGAGGATCAAGTAGTTTGGACTTTTCAAGGAAGTTTGATATTTGTGATTGGACTATTCTTTCTAGAGGTTTGGAAAGGTTAGAGAGGATGGAAATTGGGCGATAGTCTTTAGGAGATGTAGGATTGAAGATTTTGTTAATAGGATGGACTAAGTCTTTTTTCCACGAGGTAGGAAATACTGAGTTTTGGAGGGAGAAATTATAAATGAAGAGAAGAACTGGAATGATTTCGGGGAGACATAATTTTAACAATTTGACAGGTATTCCATCAGGCCCAGTGGAATTGGTGCGAGATTTCATTATGGATGAAATAAGATCGCTAGGGGAGATGTAGGAAAAACAAAAATTATCGGAGTTGAATGATGGAACTAAGGAAAAGCAGGAAGGAGGAGTTGGAGAAGTGTTAGAGGAGGCTGATAAAAAGTATGAATTTAATTCATCGGGTGAAACTGGGAAGACTGGTGAGGGAGAGGATTTACAAAGGGAGAGTTTGCGAAGGAGATGCCATTTTGATTTAGCATTGGGAGCAGAGGAGAGGGCTTTATGATAGTGGTTGGATTTCGCTCTCCTAACAGTTGCCTGTGTCAAATTGCGGAGTACCCTAAACGCTTGGTAGTCGTCTGCTAATATATATAATATATTATATATATTAATAATATATAATATATTATATATAGTATATTATTAATAATAATATATAGTATATTATTATTATATACTATGTAATATACTAATATATAATATATACATACCTAACGTATTAAATCCACAAAATCTTGTCTTTGTTAAACTATTTCTCCAACAGCAAGGCAAGATTTTAGCAAGCCCTTTAAGAATCAGAAAACATGACCCAAATATTTTTAAGACCTTTGAAATCCCAAGACCTGGAACTACAAGGCTCTAAAGACTGGTCTATTATCCTGGCTGATAACTACTTTTCTTTACACTTTCAGTGTAGTTTGTACCAACGAACGTAGGTAGGCAACTAAGTAACAAAGATTTCTGACATCTGATCTTTCACCTAAGTTCGAACCAATTTTTATGGAAAAATACACCAGCTAATAAGGTAGGTATTTACCTATCTTTCATTCCAATGATATCAATTTAAAACCACAATTATAAAAGTCTCTATTCATTATAAAAGAAGAGCCAAATTCGTTCTATTCAAAGAATAGAGTTATTCATTCCCTCATTATTGAACATTTTGGAAAAAAATGAGGAATGAAATTTTCAAGATTTTTATCTTTTGTTAAATACCTTAATTCGTTTACAATGAAAATGAGGATGAAAGAAAAAGCCTTCAGCATTTCCCATCAAAACATAATAGTAGAGTGAAACCTCTAAAACTTAAAACTCACCTCCTTTTTAGAAGTGGGGGAGTGAAGCTGTATTAGACCACAACCTTTATTCTCTACAAGACTCTACGGAACCGAAACAAGCTGAGACTAAGCGTCTGGCTGGGGGTCTAGAACAATTCAAGGGACTCCCAACTACCGTCCCTTCTCATCCCCATCCATTGAACTATGCTTCCCTCCAAGCTACACCTCCAAACATTTGCTGTGAGAGTAAAGGAAAAACATCTGAACATACCATTTTTATTTTATTTCTTTACACTGCATTACATTACATTACATAAATAATGAGGCTTTTTTTATGAAATCCTGAAATAATAACTGACTAAATCAGTTAGCGGATTGAAGCAAAAAAAAAATTTTTGAGGAAATACGAATTTTTAGAGTGCCTTACCTAGGGGTTCGGACACGGTGAGGGAGTGAAAAAACCACCTTTTTAAATGTTTTATTTACTACTTATAAATCTATTTTGGAGGTAGAATATATCGTCCTTGGTAGAATAAAAGGAGATGAATAATTCTGATTTTTTTCCAAGGACCGACTTGCACGTTTCAGGTTGAACAGTGACCGGTATGATTTATATATTTTCAAATATTCACCCATAAAGAGAAATAAACAACCATAGGAGAGGGGGAGAGGGGTGAGTGACATTGCATAGTGGATCGAATCAACGTATTGTTCTGGACATTGATTAAAAAGTAAACATTTAAATTTAAGTCATATTTTACTGTACCATCCTAAATTTGAACATCATCTATCAAGATTTTCTACTCCCAAACTCGAAATTCTATCTTTGGCCGCGAAATCATTAAAAGAATTAAATTGTCGCGTTTCGCAATGAAACAATGTAAATTACATACATTCTAAAACTCTTTGAATAAAACAATTTATATATATATATATATATATATATATATATATATATATATATATATATATATATATATATATATATATATATATAATTCAAACTTGAAAGTTGGTTAAGAAGTTTTATGAAATATCACAATGATTTTTGTAAAAAATCTCGCAAAATCGCACTTAACCGTCCCCCAAAAATAAAAAATAAAGATGTCTAGTTTTAGATTGTAAATGAAAAATAACTTAGTGATTATTCAGAGACTGAGGTCCCTTTAAAACAATTTACTGGTTCATTTGTGTTGATAAAGGCAATGTGGCCCTACAAACTTTAAATATGATTTATACAAATATTTACATGAATACAAAGTAGATAAAAATAGAAAAAATCCACAACAGAAAAATATTTTTAAAAAACAAACAGAAAAGTATAAAAAACAAAAACAGATAAAGGAGAAACTACTATAAATGAATTTAAAATAACATTTGCGTGCATACTGAATATATGATAATTATTCTGAAAAGGAGAGATTTGAACGAGGAGGCTGCTGGTGCATGACGAATGGCTAGAACTCCAGAGTGAGGCACTACTGCTTAGGGTGGACTTGTGAAACGCAACAGTTCGGTCGGGATGTGGGTAGAACGGAATTGACAAGGGAATTGAAAGCTCTGCATAATATTTGTGGGGCGCTGAGTTCTAATCATCAGGTAAAGGAAGGATGCAAGCTAATACAAATAGCGGTAGGAAGGGTAGAGCCACATCAACTCGGCGTGATACTGGGTTATATGCGTACTTCTGGTAATTCCGAAAACAAATCGTATTAAGCAATTCATAAAACATTTAAGTTTAACTTAGATTTCACGTGAGAGTCCACCGTACACCACACAGCCATAGTAAAAGTCGATAAAAATAAGAGTGAATGTAAGGAATTGACGTGTTTTGAGTGAAAGGAGATAGCGGAGACGATGGAATTGCTTTAGGGGAGATATGATTCGACGGGAAATTTGGGGAATGTGTGGTTTCCAGGAGAGTGTTATGACGAAAGACATACTAAGGATTTTGACTGACGTTTGGAATGAGACAGGGGTGTTGTTCAGGATAAGGCCGGGATACCCTGGAAGAGATTTGTGAAGAGAGGGGGGTTCGATCATAATGGCTTGGGTCATCTCGGCGTTTAGCGTGAGCTTATTCAGAGTTACCCGCGCACTTATTCTTATAATGTCTTTGTGTATTTTCAAAATGGCCTGAGAGATAAATTCAGTTGTCGCCGGCACATAGACGATACTGGGAATGTTGGATAGAGTACGGAAGGTCATTGATATAAATGGAAAAATAGGTAGGGGATAAAGAGGAACCTTTATAAAACGCCTGTTGATAGCGATTGAAAACCAGAGGTGGGTTTATTGGGAACAATAACGTACTGGTAACGACCGGTGTGGCAGGATTGACACTATTGGAGAGCACTAGAAGAATATGATAGACTTTGAAGTTTGGTAAGGAGGATACTATGGTGGTCGGAATCAAATGCTTTGGAAAAATCAAGTAGAATAAAGCATACTGTGTGGGATTTCTGCGACTTCGTGCGATTTTATATTTTGGAGTCTATACGAGGTCTCTCCTCAAATTTTTCTATAATTTTAGTCCTATCTCTGAAATTTTAGAATTGTATCAAATTAGGTAAGTAAAAAACCCAAGTTATCTCAATTTGAATTTTTAAATTTAGGCGCTTACTTCTCAATAAGGCGTCACAACATTTGTGATTCAATAACGAAGCTTTCGTATTTTACTGAAAGCCTAACAACTTGTAAGGCATGTGACAGATGAATAAACCTTATTAATTATTAATGAATATATAACAACTAAACACTATGTGCATTTCAACCACAAAACAAAATTTATATTAGCTAAATCTAGAGTGCATAATTACTTTATTATTTGATCATACTGTATGATCAAATGTAAAGGTAAGTTATCGATAGCTCTGTATCAGCAAAAATGCCTTATTACCAAGTGCATATTTTGACGGATGAGGCTGTAGTTAATTACAATTTTTTTTTTTTTTTTTATGTCTCCTTATACTGATTCCAAAACACCTTACATTTTCTCTCTATCTTTATAAATGACCGAGTTATGAGCTTATTAGATCTCTAATCGGCCGCCATTTTGAAACAAACAGACGGATTGTAATGTCGAGTTCCGAGGATCATCCCGGGGTGACCTGTGACTTTGGTACCGAATCTCAAGAAAATCGGTCCAGTAGTCTCGGAGAAAAGCCGCGGACGGCGTACGGCGGACGGCGGACGGACGGATTTTTTTTATTCGATATTTGGATTCTACGTATCTTGAAACGTAAAACCTCAAATTTTGAGGGGGGAGGGTACAAAAAAATTTTCGTGGGTCGATTCCAAGTTTATTATTGAAAATAATAAACCAATATCGATTTTAATAATATAGCGACTTTATACGTAGGCCAGAGGGATCACCCACGTGGCAAGGCAATCTGTAACCTGCACGCTACTGGCTTCTGGCTATCATCGCGTGGAACAGTCTGTTATCACATCTCAGGTAGCTCAGTGGACTAGGCGCTGTACACCAGTTCTCTTCTTCTGGCATGGACGAGGAGACGGCTTTTTCCGAAATAAGCGAGACAGATTCGCAATATTTGAAGAGAAGGACCCTCCAGAAGCGTCAACGAAACGCTGCACCTGGCTCTGCTGGGAATTCGCCGAATAAAAAAAAAAATAAAAAAGTAAAAGCCAAACAAACTTCCCAACCTAACACCCGCAGTAAAACTGCAGCACCTATTGAAATAGCATCTACATCAACAGTTCCTACCATTCCAATAAGCAACCAATTTGCAGTCTTAAGTAATACAATCGAATCTACCACTCACCGGCAGTTCTCTGAACCAGAGCCACCTCCAATATTTGTAAGCAATATTCAAGACTTTATGTCGTTTGGCCATGAAATTGCAAATTTAATTGGACAAACAAATTTCAAATGTTTTTTCCCGATTAAAGGACATCAGAATTAATACAACCAACAAAGACAACTATAAAAAACTAGTCAATCATTTGACAGAAAAGCAATATGACTTCCATTGCTATCAATTAAAACAAGAAAAAGCATACAGAGTTGTCTTGAGGGGTCTTCATACCACCACCCCCACTACCGCTATCAAGAAGGATATAGAAGAGTTAGGGCACAATGTTAGAAGCATTTCCAACGTTTTCCACGCTACTGAAAGATATCCATTGCCACTATTTTTCGTCGACCTTGAGCCAGGACCAAATAATGCAGAAATATTTTTAGTAAATAGACTAGTATACTCGTGTATACGTTTCGAAGAACCGAGGCAGAGACCAGAAATTGTCCAGTGCACTAAATGCCAAAATCTAGGCCATACCAAAGCCTACTGTCATCATCAGGCCAGGTGTGTTAAATGTGCAGGCCCTCATGCGTCTGACACTTGCCAGAAGCCTCGGGATACCCCAGCTAAATGTGTTCTATGCAGTGAAAGCCATCCTGCAAATTACAAAGGTTGCATTATTTATAAAAACATGCAACGACAAAAATTTCTAGTTGCAAGAAATTTGCCAAGGAATGAAGTTCATGAAGACCAAATGCCTGGCCCTTCAACGAGGAATGATCCTATGAACCTGGGAACTCCGGTAAACAATGCAGAACGAAGACAGATGAGCTCCAGGAGTAGAATAACGTATTCCAACGTCACCACAAGACATCTGGCTCGACCACAGGCGCCTCAAGTCTCCTTACCTCAGCCTCAGACCTCCCATTCTCAACCCCAGATCCCACATCCTCAGACCTCCAGTTCTCAACCCCAGACCTCTCATCCTCAGCCTCGCCCCTCCCATTCTCAGTCGCAGTCTTCATATCCTCAACCTCAGACCTCCCATCCTCAGCCTAAAATACCTAGAAATGAAATTTCTTCCAAAAGCGCATCCCTAAGGGTGAAGTTATCGCCACAGATTCCACCTCCTTACTATCCCAAACATCCTGAACTATCCCAGTTGCCCTATCCTTCACAAGACGCTCCATTAAATGTGGAATCCACACAACGATCCCACACGAGGGTTCAACCTCCACCAAGACAGAATAACCCTCCACCTCACGACTCTTCCTGAGTCAAGAGGAATCTACTCCTATCCTAGCCAAAATCCTTCCGATATAACATCAATCCTTTCATCCTTCCTTCGTGATCTTCAAGATACAATAAGACCTCTTATCGCAATACTTACCAGAGTCCTAACTGAAATCCCGCTCAATATCTCACGATGAACAAAAATACCCTAACTATCCTTTTGTGGAATGCAAATGGCCTACAGAATCACAGAGACGAACTTGACATATTCCTCCACGAAAATTTCATTGACATTGCCCTAGTTACTGAAACTCATTTCACGACGCGTTCTTTATTTTACATACGAGACTACATTACATACAGATCAGATCATCCAGATAACACATCCCACGCAGGTTCTTGCATCCTTATTCACAAATCCCTACCTCACTCCCTAATTCCTTCCACTCCAACTGACACCATTCAATCAACCTCAATAACCTTATCTTCCCGCCCTTTAAACATTACATTCTCAGCTGTATACTGCCCTCCTGGAAATTCCCTTTCCTGTAACCAACTTGATTCCTTATTCCGATCCCTTGGTCCGCGTTTCGTTGCTGGAGGGGATTACAACGCCAAAGACCAACGATGGGGATGTCGAACTTCCAATACTCGTGGCAGAATTCTTTCTCGTATCACAAACTCCAACAGTTATTCCATCCTCTCTCCCATGTACCCTACTTATTGGCCTACATCCCTTAAAAAACATCCTGATATCCTTGATATATTCATTACTTCCCAGATACCTTCCTTCCAATCTACAATAAAATCCATAGATGACCTATCTTCAGATCATAGTCCGGTTCTGCTTTTCTTGCATTCAAATCCTGTTCCGAAACCCTCCCCTCCTTCCCTGATTAAAGGACAAGTAAACTGGAACAATTTTCGGTACGATCTAGAAAACAAACTTGACTTAAAAATTCTGTTAAAAACTGAACAACAGATTGATTCTGCTATAGAGGAATTCACAAGAGCAATAGGTACCACTATCTACAGCAACACGTCACACCACAAAATTAGAAATATCCATGAAACCAACTTGCCACATCATATTCGCATTTTATTAACTGAAAAACGCCGAGCAAGAGCGAGGTGGCATAGAACAAGATATCCATTAGACAAAATTCATTATTCAAAACTGACCAACAAATTAAAAGTAGAAATCAGAAAATACAAAATTTCCAGAAAATAACAGAGAACCTAACTTCTAACGATAAATCATTATGGATAACTACAGCAAAGATATTAAAATTCAAAACCTTTAATTATCCGCTTCTCACTGAATCTCAGACCTGGTCAAGATCAGATGAGGAAAAATCCCAAATATTCGGTGAACACCTTTTCAAAACTTTTAATCCTCATCCTGATATCCTTAACTCAGCCCATCTTGAGCATGTTGAGGCAGAACTAACTATTCCACTTCAGATGTCCCTTCGTCCTAAAGCGTTTCATCCTTCCGAAATAACTAACATCATTCAGAAATTACCTTCCAAAAAAGCTCCTGGCCATGATCTCATCACATCGCACATCCTAAAACACCTCCCTCGAAAAGCTGTTCGATTCCTAACCTATATATACTATGCATCACTCAGAACCACCTATTTCCCTGATCCTTGGAAACTGTCTATTATAAAAAGATACCAAAACCAAAAAAAACATCTGAAATCTGAAATCCATCCTCCTATCGTCCTATTTCCCTCTTGCCCACTATGGGCAAAATCCTAGAAAAACTCATATTAAAGAGACTGTACCCAATCCTAGAATTAAATCAAGTGATTCCTGACCATCAGTTTGGATTTCGAACATCCCATTCTACTATTCAGCAGTGTCATCGTGTGGTGGATGTGATATCCTCCACATTGGAGCGCGGAATGTACTGCACGGGAGCCTTTCTCGATGTAGAACAAGCTTTTGACCGAGTCTGGCACCCGGGACTGCTTTACAAACTCCGTCAATTCCTTCTCCCGACATATTTTCTATTAATCCGTTCCTACCTCACCGATAGAACCTTCAAAGTAAACCATAATCTTGCCTACTCGTCACTATTCTCTCAGTCCGCCGATGTACCTCAAGGTAGTATCCTTGGCCCCATCCTTTACACGGTGTATACAGCTGATATCCCAACTCATCCTAGCACCATCCTCACTACTTACGCTGATGACACATGTGTGTTATCTGTGAACAATGACCCATTTGCCGCATCTCAAACTCTGCAGTCACACATCACAGCCATTGAAGAATGGTGTCAAAACTGGAGAATCAAAATAAATCCCAACAAATCCCATCAAATCACCTTTACCCTACGTCGTAAACCCACTACACCCTGTCCTACAGTATCCTTTAATAATATACCATTTATCCCAGTCGAACAAATCCGCTACCTAGGACTCCATCTTGATAAACGCCTTACATGGAATCCTCACACAAGACTGAAACGACAAGAAACTGCTCGAAGATTGCGATTACTGCAACACTTACTTGACAAACGCTCCAAATTACCGATTTTCTACAAAAAGCTCATTTACATCACCATTATCAGGCCTATTTGGACATACGGGATAGAGCTTTGGGGTACCACTAAACCATCAAATTCCTCCCGCATCCAATCTTTGCAATCCTTTGAAAAATCCTTCGAAAAATCCTTATTGCTCCTTATTTTGTCACAAATAAAATTATCCACAAAGATCTCAATATCCCATTTGTTGCAGATTTAGCCCGAAATAGATATACCTCCTTTAATTCCAAACTCCTTGACCATACCAACCCTCTTATTCGTAGCCTTTCATCCCCATGTATTCCTGATAATCCTCTGAGGCGTCTGAAAAGAAGATGGCCACGGGAACTTCTAAGTTAAAATAGACATTGAAGTGATACCAATGGGTGGCTCCTTCACAAGTAATTTTCATGTCTTGTACTTCAAATGCCCATTTACTTGTTGTATTATGTAATACAGTTGTAAATTTCAATAAATAAAAAAAAAAATAAAAAAAATAATATAGCGACTTTAAGTTCCGATTTATTTTAACATTTCGGATACCATCGATCTGGAAGTCCTTTATTAGGATATTAAAGGTGCTAATAATGAAAAACATATCGATTTTAATATTGCGATATCGGTTATCGTATACAGCGTTCACCTGTTGATTTATATTAACTTATGTCTTCGAAAGTCTTTATATTCTCATTATATCATTAGAAATACACCTTCTTTAACCACATAAACAACCTCAGTATCAAGCAAATTCGAAATGTATTATAAATTGCTACGTTAGTGCGCCATTTAAAAATAGATCTTGTTTTCATAAACAGCACCTTCGACAACCAGATAATAGATATCTACATAATGTACCTGAATGTCTAGGATATCAGAAACGTTAAAATAAATCGATGCGTAATGTCGCTATATTAAAACCTATATTTTTTTCATTATTAGCACCCTCTGAAAACTAACAATGGACAGTAATAACGATGATATCCGAACTGTTAAAATAAATCGATGCGTGAAGATTAAGATAGATATTTTTTTTAGGATCAGCACCCTCCGTAATCTGGTAATGGACCGTAATATCGAAGATATCCGAAATGTTAAAATAAATCGATACGTGAAGTCGCGATATTAAAATGGATATCTTTTTCATGATGAGCACTCTTGGAAAACTAACAATGGACCGTAATAACGATGATATCCGAAACGTTAAAATAAATCGATGCGTTGTCGCTGTATTTAAATCGATATTTTTTTTCATTATTAGCACCCTCGGTAGCAACGAAATGAAACTCAATATCGATGATATCCGAAATGTTAAAATAAATCGATGCGTTAAGTCGCGATATTAAAATAGATATTTTTTTCATGATTAGCATCCTCGGTAATATAGTAACAGATCGTAATATCGATGATATACGGTAATTTAAGATGCATCGATACTTGAAGTCGCAATACTAAAATAGATATTTTCTTATAGATATTATCAGCACCCTCGGTAACTTAATAATGGGCCCCAATACCAAAAATATTTGAAAAACCCTATTATATTCATAGTCAAATAATAAAATTTTAGTTGACGTCCGCATGATCTATGATATATTAATTTAACTCATGAGTCTTTGATTAATTTATGATTTATTATATTATATGCACGTATATGTTCCTTTAATCTCTGATTTAGGGATCTTCCAGTTTTTCCCGTGTATATGGCTGCACAATCATTACAATTTAGTTCGTATACTCCGGTTTTTTGGAAAGGGTCTATTTTGTCTTTAGAAGAAGAGAAATATGAGGATAGGATTTTTTCTATTTTATATGCAGGATTTAATCCTAGTTTTTTCAATTCATTTCCGACTTTGGTGGATATAGGGCCGTAATATGGAATCGAGACATAATGTTTCGGGATGGGTTTATCTTTGGGAGTTGTTGAATAGATATCAGTTGTCTTTTTTGTAGTTTTTAAAAAATATTTTAAATATATTACATTTAATTTAAAATGTATAATAATACCAAACTGAATTTTGAATTGCTCATTTTTGAATTTTTGTGTATTTTTAGAAATGAAGATGAATATCTAACATTCAAAACTAGTTTTCAATAAAAACAAAATTATAGAAGTAGCAAATAATTTATCAATCCCTAATTAAATTTTAACATTTATTTTTTTAAATCTTATTTAAAATATTAAAATCACATCATGGCTTTTATTTTTTACCTTGAAAAATAAAAGTCAAGACATGACTTTTATTTTCTGATGCCAAATATAGAAATGATATCTGGACTTTTATTCACTGAGAGGGAAAAATAAGAGTTAAATTCAATCTCTGAGCATTACTGTCCACGCGCCGTATCGGCCTGAGTGCTCAGTTTTTATCTTCAACATTATTACTTTGGTTAATAATTAATTATTAATAATTAATAAATAAAATAATTAATTAATTAAAAAAAAAATAAAAAAAAAATACTTATTTCAGCCACTGTATATTGGCTCTTTTCATAAAGCAAATTTTTAATGGACTTTCACCAGATACAATCATCCATAAATAATTTTTGGGCTGATATTTTACCAAAATAACATTAATTTATTTAAGGGAACTCACAAGGGTGTGTCCGGTAACGAAATGATTTCCCAACGGTTATTAACTTTGGAACAGGTGACGGTAAATACCATTGTAACCTATAGAGTTATAACATTTGATTTAGAGATGTTTAAGTACATTTTCCACAGTTTCCATTACTTTTCATAATTATTTTATTATTATAAATATTTAAGTTTTCCTTCAGACTTATATAGGATAACGTAACAGTTTAAGAAGTGCAATTATAACATGTTTAGCATTTTTGTCGTTAAAAGAGAAAATCTAAAGGCACACTGTGGCAAAGGTAGAACGTGACAGGCCTTGTGAGTGTGATCCAGTGTAAACTGGCGTGAATGGTAGTAACCAAAAGGGTTGAAAACAGCGTGACACGATATCTCAACGGCTCGTTATATTATGTAAAAATTCTCTAACCTTTTCTTTACCCCTAAATTTTATTAAATGTATCTATTTTTGATTTTTGAATCATATCTCTCAGGCATCTGACTAATCAAATTCGGTCAAATACCCAGTCAAAGGCATTGTTTCATTTCAAGAGTTATAAATGTAAATTAAATGAAATAAGTGATGCTACATTTTCTTTACCAAATAAGGATTAAAACTCGTTTCAAAATTAATTTTCCTATTAGGTGAAGAAAAAAATATGAAACCGGGTAAAAGACGACTTGGAGTGTGAACCACAAATTCGTCTCACTCTTTTGATGACTAACCCAGCCCGAGTGATCTACTAATTGTTTGAACTATCCCTAACCAAAACAAATCATGGCTTCCTAGGGAGACTCGCGAACGAGAGCGGCTAAGATCGTCAAAAGCACTAAATTCCTAGGACGTAGAGGTATTATATACTCAAGCCAGAGGGTGCTGGAGCCAAAGGTTTAAAACAGCGCACTGTCTCATCGATTCATCCTTAGTTAATCAGACGCCTATTGCATCAAATACAGAGCGCAGGGATAAGGGTTATTGCCTGACTGGTAATTGACACCCATTCTCAGAACATGCACCGTTAGGCCAGATTCCAGGAGCTCATTAACGAACTGAAGGGATAGGTGTTCCTGCTGTGTAGCCAGATGATCTACCCACTCGTCCACGATCTCAGGTGTTCAAAGGAGAAATCAGGAAAGGGTGAATCTCTTAACGTAACAAAGCCCCAACAGTTTCAGTTCTACGGGGTTCAAGGATCCAGACATGAGATATAGAAAATACATCACCAACCTCCTCAGTATCGTAGGTAACTGCACCTAATGACTAAACAACTTTACGACTTTTGTTTCTGGGAATCGGAAGGTAAATAAGCATTGAGCAAATAAATATCATGAATTTGGATATTTCTTTTTTTTTTTTATTTGACTACAGAATTAAAAAAAAAGGAATAGTACTAATTTATATGCAGACTCCTATAAGTCTGCATATCATTTTCAGATTTCATAAAACAAATTTTGTATTATTTTGCCAGTCGCCAATGCACTGAATTTGCCTTAACAAATATTTCTTTCGAATATTTGCGAAGAGTTATGTTATATAAAAAGGTTTATTTCTCTTTCGCTATCATCCATTCAGCACTTTCTGATATAAACATTCCTTCAGTTGAGTGATAATTAACTGAACTCAATTAAAAATTTAATCACTCCACATTTGGATAATCCTTCGCAGTGAATGCTGTTGGAATATAACACTGAAAGTGTATATAATGAATCTAGAGGTTCAGACCAGTGGCGCTGAGGAGCAGCTGCTTACAAGCCGACTTAATTGAATTCATGCCTACTTTCCAGGTTGGATGGTTTCATATTCACGAAGCTCACGTTAATTTGGCCGACATTTCACCCTTTATTCAAATCTCCACTTCATTAGCCGCCGCATTCGGACTCTAAACCCTCTTAATACACTGGCAAACTATAAACGTTATGCGACATCTTCATTATATAACCTTTCCTTCTTTATAACTCTAAAATTTTATGTCTAATAATAAGTCTGTTATGCTATTATACATATATATATCTATATATGTATATATATCTATGCTATTATACATATATATATAATAAAAACAATATTTTTCTACAATACAATTAATAATATTTTCATACGCCTTAATTATAAATGATATAATCACTCTCTTTTTGTAACTCTTAAACAAATCTGACACCATTCAAAAACTAAACTCAACCAAAAAAATATGTTTTATATTTTAAAATGTAAAACATATGGCTTTTCCTGAATGGCCATATGTCTTAAACTAATTGTTGAATAGACAAATAATTAATCAGGCGGTCAGGAATCATTTTTTTTTTATGCTGATGATTTTTTGAGTCATTGATTAGAAATTTCACTAAACAAATAGGCTCAAACTAAACATTATAGTTTTTAGGCCTGAAATGATGTCAAACGTCAAAAATTAGGGAAAAGTCAAATAACTAATCAGATGCTCGGAGACATTTTTAGAGCCGATAAAGAATTTGTAGTTTTAGAGGATTACAAATTAAGGAGACATTCGAAATTAATTGTTTTTCCTAATAAGTCCGAATCTGACACCCCATTTCCCATATGCTACATAATTGATTACTAATCCCCTCGTATCTAACAATGGTGAACAAGATATTTTAATACTTTTTTGAATGTCTGATTTCATTTTATCCAATAGGACCCTCGTTGATTTTTTTAGAAGTTACTTCAGTCATGGGAACCGGTCGAATGGAAATTTTTCTCAGCATATTTAAAATCTGACACCTAACCAACCAACCAAACCAACTAGTGTGAAAAATGATAGGAATTCTAACCGTCTAAATTTTTACAGGCCTGTAAAGCCGAATTTTGCAAAATCTAGATTACACTTGCTCCACATCACACTAAAATAAATTGTCTAACTGGTTACCATGCGAGTTGTAATGGACTTGGATTCACCTTGGCATTTCCATTATTAAAACGAAAATTTTACGGCAAATTACAAAACTTAAAAAACTGAAAATTAACACAAAAAATAATTGCATAACTTAAAATTACTGAGATATGTATATTTTTCTAGAGCAATCTATGTTTTCTGGTGATTAAAAAAATGTATTAATACTGTACGACTTGATGAATTCCATTAACTAAGTTTATTATTGCATTATTTAGATATGTAGGTACTTATCACAACAGCTATAGTTCCAAGCTTAATAATGCCATTTCTGAAGTTCGTATAGTTTTTCATGGTTTGAGTACATGTAAAAACCAGAAATGACAATTCCTCGCAGTCGTCTTGGTAGTTCTGTTGACGTGATAAATAATTTAATAAATTAAATACCCAACGGATGTTTGATGCTTTGGGAAATATGCTGAAATGATAGCGGCTGAACCTGGACAGTAATTGAAATCTGGTAACTTATATTATTCAATATGATACTGAGCTTAAGATACTAATCCTGAGAGGATATGTGAAAGAACAAAAAAAAAATATTTTTTTATGAACAGAACACAACACACTAATTAGATAAAAAGTTCAGAGTTGTCTGAGAAATCGGCGAAAAACAATACGATAAAGGGGAAACACATAGAAGAAAAACAAAATCTAGGTCGTGGTGGAAGGAAGAATTCCTGTAATTGTTTTGTGGGCATCTTGGGTCAGGTGTGGTTCCCAGAAGAAAATTCAACTAGTACATTGGAAGAGCGAGGATTGAAGGTGGAGAAAAATACCGGTTGTGAATCGATGGCTTGGTACCATTGATTCTTCAAAATAGACCATCGAGAATCAGTTGTCTTTAGGTGAAATTTCAAAAATAAGAAATAATAAAAAAAAAGGAATAGGAAAAACAGAAAAAGGAACATTTGAAATTAGTTTTCAATATAAACAAAATTATAGAAGTAGTAAATAATTTATCAATCCCTAATTAGATTCTATGCTATCATGCGGACGTCAACTAACAAGGAGTAATATAAGGCTAGTTTAATATTACTATTACCATCTACTAGTTTAATAATATTACTGCTCCTTACCATCCTTTATCATGGTTACTGTTTTTATCTCGTTTTACTTAGCCTCGATGAGATCTTAGGCTGAAACGTCGACACAAAATTAAATAATTCGTCTTATTTCTGTGTTTTTCTTCACTGACCGCACTTCCCAACTAAGCTGCTCCTACAATTAGGTCTACAGTCTGTACATCTTCTCTTTGAATGAACTATAATAATTTTATGAACTATACATCCACCATTATGAATTTTTTTTTTGTATATGGTCATTTCATCTCCATTTCGAGTTGCTCTGTGTACCGGTTGCTTATGCACTAATTTGTACGTTACATGACTATGCACATACAAAGTGCTAATTATTCTGTATTATTTTCTATCTTAAAACTAACAAACCAGGGTGGACTGAACACCTAAACTAATAGGTACCTACTATTTTTTTCTACTGGTCTACTGGTCATCACAGCTTTTCTAATGAGTATGGAGCAGATTTTTAATAATAACTAATTGATTATTTCGCCATAACATGTCAGTAAATGGTAGATTTAGAATGACCATGCGATTGTGCAGTGTTATTTATATACAAGAGGAATTTACTAGGCTTTGCTTACTACCATGTTAAAAGTTAACGCGAAATACCTGTCTGTTACTAATACCTCGTCATATTAGTGATAATATGACGAGTTTACTAATGCTTTCAAAATATACTTCGGAAAAGAATCATTTACATCCAAAATTGTCCTATTTCCAACTTGATGTATTTCAGCGGAGTGAAATTCAATATCAAAATTACTCCATGAAACCTGAGCCCTTATTTCATTAAATAAATATCACAACATAAAACGTCACGACGCTCTAAATTAATATTTCTAGTACATTATATTAAGAAAATGAATAATCGAAATTGAATGCACGGTATTATAAGCTTGATGATAAACATTTGAATTTTAAACACAATTTTATTACAACGGCCAACAAATCTGTCAAAGAATTGTAAAAATGTTTTCAGGATTTATTTTAGGTAAATACTCTATCATAATTTAGATGATATCCTTCTCCCCTTTATTCAGAAATATAATCGCAATACATTAAACAAGGGAATCCTGCTTGCTGCGACATATAATTGGCCATGTGTAAAAACTTGTTGCCGTAATAAAATACCATCTCTATGAAATGTATGACCCTGTAGCATATTACTTCATTGTAGTTACAGAAGTAATTTTATCCCATTAATTTCGTCCAGTTAATGAATTCAGCCAACAGTGTAGTGTGAAGAAAGTACTTTATTTATAATATAGCATAGAAATTAGGGATTGATAAATTATTTGCCACTTCTATAAATTTGTTTTATTGAAAACTAGTTTCGAATGTTATACATTCATCTTCAGTCCTAAAAATTCAAAAATTAGCAATTCAAGATATAGTTTGGGATTATTATACATATTAAATTAGATGTTATATAAATCAGTATTATAAAATATTTATGAATTATGAATTTAATTAAGACGAGAAATCAAATACATATTGGTACTCATCAAGGTTTAAATGGATTATATCAAACAGAAAATTTTGTACTGGTTTCTTTTCGCATTGAACTAAAACTGAAAGAAATGCAGGTAGGATGCTTATAGGTAAACGGTTTAAGGTCGGGTTTTTTCCAGTAATGCCGGTGAGTAATTGGCTTTTCTGTTATAGATGGGAATAAATTTAAGATTAGACTATTGGAGATATTTATTTGGTCATTTAAGCAAAAATCTGGATTGGATTTGAAAGATTTTATTATTTGAAGTGCTTCATATATATTTAATTTGAAACTGTTTTCAACGTGATTACAATAAGTGGTGTTTAACGTGGTTACGTTACAATCATGCTATTAACGGCTGCGAGTTTATGTTTAATAGCATAATTTACCGTCTTTTGACCGAACCGTTAAATGAAAAGAACTATAATAAAGAAATTTAAATAGTATATTCCATAGCAAAAAATAACCGGTACAATAAAATCACTATCAATCATCTTTTTAAAAAATAAACACAAAAAAAGACAATTTATGATATCTATTCAACAACCCCATAAGATAGACCATCCCGAAACATTATGTTTTGATTCAACGGCCCTACATCCACCAAAGTCGGAAATGAATTGAAAAAACTAGGATTAAGCACTGCACTTAAAATAGAAAAAATTTTATCCTCATATTTCTCTTCTCCTAAAGACAAAGTATACTCTTTCCAAAAAAGCGGAGTATACTAATTAAATTGTAATGATTGTGCAGCCAAATACACGGGAAAAACTGGAAGATCCCTAAATCAGAGATTAAAGGAACATACACGTGCATATAGTATAATAAATCATAAATTAATCAAAGACTCAGTTAAATTAATACATCACGTTGAAAACAGTCTGAAATTAAATATTTGAATATATAAATATATACACGGGAAAAGTGGAAGATCGCTAAATCAGAGATTAAAGGAACATATACGTGCATATAATAATAAGACAGAAAATTCCAACATTGCAATTCATTTAAATAAAAGAAAAACATAAATTAATCAAAGACTTAGGAGTTAAATTAATGCATCACATTGAAAACAGCCTCAAATTAAATATATATATATATATATATATATATATATATATATATATATATATATATATATATATATATATATATATATATATATATATATATATATATATGAAGCACCTTAAATAATAAAATCCTTCAAATCCAATCCAGATTTTTGCTCAAATTACCAAATAAATATCTCCAATAGTCTAATCTTAAATTTATTCCCATCTGTAACAGAAAAACCAATTAATCACCGGCATTACTGGAAAAATCCCGACCCTTAAACCGTTACCTTCAGTTCCAGTTCATTGCGAGAAGAAACCAGTACAAAATTTTCTGTTTGATATAATCCATTTATACCTTGGTGAGTACCAACATGTATTTGATTTGTTGTCTTAATTAAATTCATAATTCATAAATGTTTTATAATACTGATTTATATTACATCTAATTTAATATGTATAATAATACCAAACTATATTTTGAATTGCTTATTTTTGAATTTTTTGTGTGTTTTTAGAACTGAAGATGAATGTATGACATTCGAAACTAGGTTTCAATAAAACAAATTTATAGAAGTGGCAAATAATTTATCAATCCCAAATTAGATTGATCCTTCTATACCATCATACGGATGTCAACTGGCATAGTAATGGTTGTGATATTGTTTTCTTTATCTATTGGGGTGTGCCTTATCTTTTACACAAATATATACTGCGATTACCTCAAACTCTAAAGATACAAGTTCTTTTATCTGTAAATTAAGTGATGAGTTTTAAGAAGGAGATGTTATTTTACTTTATTGCTATTTAGCTAGAAAAATTACATTTATAAAAGTCCTATTTTTGAGTTTGAAAAAAATATCAGTGAATCTTGAAAATTAAATTCATCAATCCTAGTGGTAGTATTATTTTTCAACTGTAATTTAGTTTAGCTGCTAACCTAGTGTGAATAGGGAGATTTAAGGATGGGTTGTCAATTAAATAAAATTTCATCCAAACAAGCTTTATTCGAACCGGCACTCTTCGAGCATGGAGGGTTTGTTGGACAAAAATCTATTGATAGTGGGTTCTTATAGAAAATGCCATCCTGATTATGAATATAATTCCCATTATAGTCTAATACAGTTGGCAAAAATGACTATTTGACAAATGATATCCAAAAAAAACATCAAAAACAATTGTTTATAGACTTTTTTATTTATTTTATGAGCACAAATGATAAGAATAATGTAAATAACGAAATCATCAAACAAAAAAAATCAATTGTTTATAACGATTAGTGCATACAATTTTACAATTTAACTTCCTGCGTAAGCCAAGACACGTAGCGCTCACGAAAATTTTGTCGGTTCGTAGAGAAACTGTCTAATTTACTATGGAAAGACAGAGAAAACGGTCGACTCTTCGGCATTATTCATTAGACTTATCTACATGTAATATCGAATATAATTTACCAAAAACTATTAAAAAAAGTATCCGATAACCTTTTTTTATGAAAGAAGCACACCTCATTCTCCGTCATCTGTATTTAAAAAAAAAAAAAATTACGACAATGAAAGTCGGACGCAGGTTGAGTCAAACTACATTTATGGGAATTCAAAAATTTGCTAATACAAAGAGCAACAAGAATATGGAAAAAGTGAAAAACGATATTTGGCGATTTTTTTAAAAGTTTCTTCAAAGTTAGAGCTATAATAAAATTGATTGATCACACTTTAAAAGCGTGCAAACAGTTGTGCAGCAAGAATTTTGTTTAGGAGCGAGATGGGGTCCGTACAAGGATCTACTTTAAAGAAGCCCATTCCAACCGGAGATGGAAGGGGCCCTATATTTAATATAATTAAATTAATTATATATATTATATTTTTTATGCCTAGGTATATTATTTATAAAGTAAAAGAAATTTGTAATTCGGGAATTTCCGGACCCTCTGGACTCCCCCTCTGTCTCCGACAATGCGTGCAAAGTTCGCTAACGATTGAATTGTCCTAATTCAAATGTACTTTTTTAAGGTGAATGACTTGGCTAGTAAATTCCATGATTGACGATGTTTTTTCTCTGTTAGTAGAGACACACTCGGAACCTTTAGAAGATATTTTGATTTTTGATTTTCATCCACTATCGATGCACTGTGAGGCATATCGAATTAAATTAATAAAATGACTCGGTATGACTCGAACATGAGTACAGCAACACGACTTCTTTAAAAGCACACATTTCAATAACGTACACAACTTAAGCAAAATAGTAACAATAAGACGAAATTTCGTGGGATTCAGTATAATTGTAAATAAAATACTGAAGTAAGGCTATATTAAATTTATTTAAAGCCCGTCGTGTTGATTTCAGGAGATTCGTAGTTTGGTTTGGATCTCTTTTCATGAATAAAATAAAATTAACAATATGAAAAGAAAAAGATTGCTCATTCAAAAATATTTATATGATAAATATTTCTAAATGTAATGCTCTAATTTTAATCAGTAATTGGGCAGTGAAAAGAAAGATCACCCTAATTTAAAATTTATTGATAATTCCGCCACCAAATTATCAACGTTTCGGGATTCTGTCCCGTCATCAGGAGCCTACTGCAATGTAATATGGAATGTCCATTATAAAACTAAATTTAAAGTTATATAGGAACTAGTAATTTTTAATATAGCAAATACATTTAATTATGTATCTTACCAAATGTCATATTTGGTTTATTTTATTTAATTTTGATGATAATTGTCAATATTTTTTTTATCAAGAAGATCTTTCTTTTCACTATCCAATTATTAGTTAAAAAATATTTCTTTTTCATATTAAAACATATGAAAAGAAGCATATTTCTATTAAATAATATAAATGTGTAATTATTTTTGCGTAGAGGCCATTAATAAATAAATTAATATCTAATTCCTCATAGGCCTTAAATATCAAATGTTGAAAAGAGTTTTATCTTTAACTAAGAATAGGTTAATGAATGTACCAATTTATGTTTTAGGATGTTACGGTTTATTTTATTATTCAAAAAAATAATTAAGTTAAACAAAAATTCCTGTTTGGCCAACGATGAATAGGGTCCTAGATAATTTTGAATATTCACTTGAAGTATTCATGGAATATCAGATTTCTAGTTATAATTGGAATACTTGAAAATTATGATTTAAAATGCATATTGGCACTCATTTCACCCTTCATCAAGTTGTTGTATTCAGAATGAGTTATGGAGAGGAATAAAGAACTTGAAACTGGCCGTGGCTCGTTCCTTTCTTTGGAAATTAAAAAAGTTGTACTTTCCCCAAGTGCCATTACAGTGTACGGGAAATGCGCTCAAATAGATTTCCTTGGCTTGTGGTTTAAGTAAAGAAATGGAATACGTTTCATCTCTTCTATTAAACATTCGTTTATGAATAAATATTCATAAATATGTTTGAACAAGGATAAGTCTAAGGAATAAAATGCATAATTTTATCAGAGTTTAGTGAATAGGATATCATACACATATTACTTGCTCAATAAACAAGCCTTACCAAATTTTATTTATTAACTTCATACATCCCACTGTTAGCTGAAATTCTGTTAGTTGAATTTTTCAATTAACAATTTTGTCATAATCAAAAATAGCATAACTTAAATATAATATTCTCATAACATTTATCAAGGAAATTCTATTAGGATGCAGCCTTAATGGTTATCTTTTCAATTTTGTCGTTATCAAAAATAGCAAACGTTAAATATGACATTCTTGTGTGGCTGAAACATTGGAGATGTGAAATGAATAAATAAAATTGTTAAGTGGATCATCCTGATTTTTATAGTAATTAAAATAATATATATATATATATATATATATATATATATATATATATATATATATATATATATATATATTATATGTATATAAGTTAAAATACTTATGAAAATAAGATTTAAAAAAAAGGTAGGAAAGGACACGAAGTGAATAACGCGGATGCTTGGATAATACTGACTTTATTTATCTTCTGCGAGGGTTTATATAGTACATGTTACAGTGTTTATTTACAATAGTTATTATACACTACTTATCACCTCCGCCACAGTTCACAAAGTGAACTCTGGGTAAAACTAAAGACAAAATAAAATAACTTGAAAGAAATAAAGAAAAGATAAAAAAGAAAGATACGCACTCCGACTAATCTCTAAGCTATACAAATAAACAATAAATGCTTGTTGGTACATCATATTTACAAACACAGTAAGCAAAAAAAAATTAAAATGGTTCAACAATTAACATAATTCTCGAGCTGAGTGATAGAACTAATTATACTAAAAGAAACAACAACAAAAAAAAAGTTATTATACAGTTCCAAACTGCCTGGATTGAGAGGGATGCGAAGGTGCCGGATGTGTGTGTGTCTCACCCTCTGAGCACCTGTCATCTTCTGGATAGAAACTATGTTATGTTATGTGGTTGCCAATATACCGATGACGGTACCGGATAAATCTCACAAAATTTCATTAGGTATGAACCCGGTGCCGCCGCACAAACACGATTCGCCCTCGATTTTTTTCTTTTGTGAGCCTGTTATACACCTGTTGTGAGATATCATCTAACTGTCTACGTTTGTGGATTACGGCGTCTAGCAGATGTGTGTACGCGGTAGTAAGAATATCTCGCCTATTTCGTAACGGATGGCCCAACACCACCTCAACCGGTGAAAAACTCGTAGCGGAATGTATCGTGTTATGGCTCCTAATCACCTACTAAGTTGAAATAATCGAAGATGTTCCCCTAATGTATTATGGAGACGTTCAATAGCACCGCGCCCTTGTGGGTTACCAGAGGAATTAAAATGCCATTTCATATTGAAGTCCGAACATTTTGTAGTTGTACGAATGTTCTTAAATTCCCTCCCGCCGTCCGACGTAATGTTGTGTGGTACTCCGTAGCACGATATCCAGCTGAACATGCCATCCCAAACGTTTTGTTCGGTAACGGATAAGCCATGGCTAACTTACTAAAGTTGTCGAGAACGGTTAGCCACTGCGAACATTCCCAGGTAAAAATATCCACCTGTACCTCTTATAACGGCGAATTCGGAGTAGGTGACACTTCGGGATGGACATTGATGGGGTATCTGTCGTATTTCGCACGGTGACATATTGTACACGTTTGTAGAAACTCTCGCATCGTTCGGCGCATGGGATGCCAGTAATAACTGCGGCTCAACGTGGCAAGAGTTTCTGTACCCCTCGATGATTAGTTTTCCCTTCGTGTTAGGCTTTAACTAGTTCTTTTTGCCGGTCGGAATCCTTAACCGTTTCCACGATTTTTAAAAACTTAAGATTAGGTTCCTATCGGCTCCTATGCGCTCCATTTCTAATAGATGTTTGATGAGGTCTAGGACCGTTTTATTTCATATGTAAAGATAATACGTCTTGCTCGGTTTGGTACTCATGTTAAGGATGCGGGTAACTTCCGCCGATGGCACTGAGGGAACTGTCCAAACAGTAACAATACTGTGGCGGCCATACTTCGTGTGTTCCGTTCGTGACATTCCTTCGGTACGAGTTTTCCAGATGATGTAGCGCGTGTGTCGATTCACGACGGTATCCATCTCGTTGAAGTGGGTATGTCGAATTTCCACGGGAATTTCGTTGGCATCTACCGTGTCCTCCTCGTCAAGCTACATATCTTCCCCAGCGTTATCTGCGGAGGGACCCGCTTGCCGAAGAGGATTTGTGTACATGACCCGAGACAACCAGTCTGCGATAACGTTTTGTGAGCCTTTTTGATGTACGATATTGAAGTTATAAGCTCGCAATTTTTCTTTCCACCGTCCGATTCTGGCTGACGATTCCTTTAATCCGTCGGTCCATAATAACGGTTTATGAGTGTAAACTGCCTCCCATATACATAAGGCCGAAAGTGGTTGACTGCCCAAACGATTGCTAAGAGTTCTCGTTTGAGTGCACTATATCTCGACTCTGCATCAGTTTGTTGCCTGCTCGCAAAAGCCACCGGCCTATCCCCGATATTGGATTTCTGCGATAATATCGCCCCGAGCGCCTTTTCGCTAGCATCGGTTGTCAATACGAATTCCGTTTGGAAGTCTGGGAATGCAAGCACTAATTCCGCAGTAAGAGCTTCCTTGCACCACTAAGAGGCTCGTCATATGTTCGTCGGTAAAAAGGAATGACCGACCCTTCTTAAACAGTTGCGTAAGTGGTGCAATTATATCAGCTGCGTTCGGTAGGAATTTGCGACGATAATCCAGCATTCCGAGGAAACTCTTAAGTTCTTTTTGGTTAGCGACTGGTAATACACGAATGATGGCTGGATTTATTTTGACCCCCCGTTCCGAGATGAGGTGTCCCAAAAATTGTATCTCTGTTCGAAAGAAATGAGATTTCTCTTTCGATAGTTTTAACCCAAATTCACGAATGCGCTCAAAGACATCCTCGAGGTGAGCTACATGGCACGATGGGGATGAAATAAAGACTATAAGATCGTCCGTGTATATTTGGCAATAATCTTCCCCTAGCCCACGGAGAAACTCATCCATCAGGCGCTGAAAAGTAAGAGCCGCGCGTTTTTAAGCCCGAACGACATTCGGCTGAATTCATAATGCCCTCTGCCTAACGTGAAAGCTGTTTTTTCAATATCCTCCTCAACCGCACTTGATGGTAACCAGATTTTAGGCCAAGTGCCCGCCAAACGATGTAGCATATCCTCGAGTCTAGAGAGGGGATACCTTTCCTCTACATAGTTTTCGTTCAGTTTTCTATAATCCATTACCAGTCGATAAGAGGGGTCTTGTGGGTTCAACTTCTTTTTTTCCACAATCCACAAGGGACTGCTGAATGGTGACGTACTATGCCGTATGCTCCTTGACGAAGGAGGTCACCAATTTGATCGTTGATAATTGTCGTCATTGACTGAGGATATCTCCGGCCTTTAGTGTAGGAAATTTTGTTTTCCTTAAGCGTCATTTCGTGTTTGGTTTTCCAAGTGGCGGGTAATGGACAGCCATTCCTGTAAAATATATCCGTATATTCAGATAACAATGATTCCGCCCTTTGTAACTCTTTACGAACCATCTCTACGCGAAGTTCCTTTCCGTTCATTTTAAATTTCCTGTGGTATGATTTCTACCCTAGGGTCATTACCCAACTTCCTCGACTGTCCTGCATCTGAAATCCGACCTTGTCTAAAACATCACACCCGATCAAAATATCATATTGGTTAGTTAATTTTTATAACACGTGTACGTCCGCGCTCGTTTTCACTCCGGTAAGATTTTCTAGATCCCATATATACTCCCCCAACACTTTACAAAGACCACTCAAAGAGATAACGGAAAATCTGCATACCTTAAGTGAGAGATCTTTGTCCAGCTCCTTCAACAATCCTCTACTGACCAAGGTGCTCCCAGTATCGCTGCACCCCTGCACTATGGGCAACCTCTTCCACACTCCACAAACACTATTTATTAACTCTCATCTACCTGGGTTGCCCTCGCCTCCTCAGATAGTAGTTTCCTTCTTCACATCTGGCTTTTTGGATTTGTGCTTCCAGTTTGCCTGCACGCTCGATCTTCCAGCTATCTTCGCCCAGCTGGGGCTCTGCTCGTCTTCTTCGTCTGAAGAACTATTTACCGAGTAATCTTCGGAATTCGACATTGACACGTACCTAGATCGTTTTGTTCTGTGGGTGTTCACCTCCATCAGTTCTGGGGCTGTGTTCCGCCTGAACATCCAAGGGCAAGCTATAGCTACATGACCTTTGTAACCGCATTCAAATCATTTAACTGAGGGGCAATTAGCTGCGATGTGCCCTGAGCGATTGCATTCGTAGCATCTACTACGACGTCTTCTCTTCGGGGTCCTCGTGGCTTAAAGCCTTTCTGCTCCTATTACCGTCTCTAGAGCTTCTTCTATGTTCGCCTCTTGAAGGGTACAATGGCTGAAATCTGGGGTCGAACCGTTCCCTATTCCGATCTTTATTGCCCCTCCTGTTCCTGAAAGGCGCTTGCCGCCACTGTTGTTCATCTGCCTCTTCTTTTTCTCTGGCACCTTTGTCCATTACGTCCCGGACACACTCGACGAAGGATTTTTCAACAGCCAACTTTTCTCTGACCCTTAGCTTTCGTCCTAGCTGCACTTTCTCGTAATTTGACAGCTGTTGGGCCGCCTCGGCCTGTCCTACATTCTGGATCAATTTGTCAACTCGTCTGCTTGTATAGCGTTGAGCACATTTCTTCTAACTCTTCCCACTAAAGATCGACCCATCCAGCCGTGATCCTTGCCTCAATCAGGTTGTGGATCTGATTACCTCGCTTCAGGAGTGGTTAAGGTGGCCTAGCTCTCTGCCGAATCTCTCCAGTTCCGAGACAGCGTTTTTAGGTATGTGGCTGTAACTGTTTTTACTCTCGCCCACTCTAATTGCATCAACTGAGGATCGTTATTTACGACTTGTACAATCCCTGGATTGGTGTTCGAGCCACTATTCTGGACCTAGAGGATCCATAGGTTGCCCTTGATTGTTTACGGGTGCGCCTTGAAGCTGACTAACTACGTTATCTGACTCGTTCGCAAAACCATGAGCTTGAAAAACTTCTTTTCTCTTTTTTTTTCGCGACCGATAATAACGTACACTTACTTTCTCCCTGGTTTCGGCACCAGTTAAAATACTTAGGAAAAAAGATAGGAAAGGGCACGAAGTGAACAAGACGGATACTTGGATAATACTGACTTTATTTATCTTCTGCGACGGTTTATATAGTATTACAGTGTTTATTTACAATAGTTATTTACATACACTACTTATCATATATATGTATATATATATATATATATATATATATATATATATATATATATATATATATATATATATAATAAACGATGAATATTCATTGGTTTGGTTTGTGATTGGTATACCAATGATGACAACTTATGATTCCTAATAATATATACATTTTAAAATGCGTTTATTTGTTTTTGTATTGTATAGGGGAACTGTCCCTATCCAATTTCAAAGCATATTTGAATAACAGGGCATAAGCATGTATCACAGATTTTAGTGAAACAACTTTTGGATGATAAATTTACTTTTAAAAATAAGATTTCCAAGTTATTCTTTGCTTCAGGTATAAAAATATTAGAAGCTGTTGTCCAGAATCCATTTTACATTTCTTTATTACTAACTACCTTTATAATTGATTTTTATCTCAAATTAGTGTGATTTTTGTCGATTAAAATTAATTAGGTATCCCATCCATAACGTTTATGTGAAGAAAAACTATGGTATCATCATCTTAAAAAAAATGATTAAGGATCAAAAACATAGATAGTTAGTCCGCTTTTCATTGAAAAACGGATGTACCAATCTAGATCAAATCCAGCTCACCAGAAGAGGTTTTTCATTGATTTATAGCTCACCAGTAAAACTATTTTTGAATAATTAAAACTTTTCTGTTAATGTATTTTAAAAGCATAACATAGTTATATAACAGAAAATCTTATTGAACAAAATCATTGCAATCTCTTTACAACAAAAAATCAATATTTTACTAAAAAATCAAGGGATTAACGAATACCTTCTGATGTTTTTTGTTTTTTTAAGAAACTTGCTCAGTGTTATCAATGCCCTGCCAATAATATTAGTTATCTATATCAAGATTCACCTCTATCAATCTAATTTTATTTGAATGAGTTACATAATATTTCTATCTTATTAGTGGCAAACACGTGATGTCTTTAGAATCACAACCCATTAAATCTATAAATTTTAAATTTTAATTTTTTTGGTAAATTTTAAAGTTCAAACAATTGTTTATCTATGGGCCAGAGAGTTTGAATTAAAGCCCGTTAAATCTGCTTCAATGTAACATTGAGTAGTCATGAAATATTAAAATCTACTTTTGTGTTTTCCAAACTTTCAACGTCTGTGTACCTCTTCTTTAATTTTCGTAACACTAAGTTCCACTCGTCGAAACGAAATGTACTTAAATATAAACCTACATGCATATATATTTTATTATATTCATGCATATATGCATATCCTGTCTCCCATTCTCTTCTCCATCTACACGGCAGACATTGTAGGCTGCAACTACAGAAAAGCAACTATCGCCGCCTACGCTGACGATATAGCCATCTATAAAGCAGCATGAACTCCAGCAAAGCACTACATCAGGCCGAAACAGCTTGCCAGGAAATAGTGAAAAAATTGAAACTACTGAACATCCAGGTGAACCCGACAAAGACGGACTGCGTAGTATTCGCTCTACAGAAGGGGAAGAAATCGAGACTGCCTCGGACGAGTGGACCTATATCCTCGCCCAAACTAGTATTATTTGTAGAGCGTTACAATATATGTATAAATTTCCCCCTCCTCCTCCTCCTCCTCCACCTGACCCACCCTTCCTTACGCGATTCCTAATAGGCTTTTCGGGCCTAATAGCTTCAACGGGTATGAACTCGGAGATTGTTAAAAACAGCGGTTTTTTCGTAGCGCTTTTCGTAGCGCTTTTTATTCGTACCCACCATTCCAGAGTTCATAAAAAGAAGAAACATAAAATTCTTTGACTCCCTAAAATCCTCGGTGAATCCATTATTCAAGACGATGACACCAGCAACAGCTCCAGTGCGCTGGCAGCGGACTGTAGAATAAGATTAGGTTAATTATATAAAACGAGAAACAAAATAAAAATGAAGTGTCCCCCAACACGATCCACAATCTCCAGAAAAAACAATTTCAGAACTCAATAGTAAAAACAAAAACTGCTTAAAATGTAGGAAAGCTGCAGCAAAAGTATAATTCATGATAAGAAAATGATGTAAACATTTTTGAAATACAGCCTGTATATAAAGATAGGGGGGGATTAGAAAAAAAAAAAAACGAAAAATTGGAGTGAGTTTTGGTTGATATATGTGTATCTTAAGGAAGAAGTTGGTCGGGGTAGTGCGGTCAAAAAATAACACTTTAATAAGTAATACTCATTTATTTCATGCCAACGTTTCTACCTAAGTTTTAGGCCATCATCAGGGCTAAAAGAAAAAAACAAAATAATAGCATGAAAACGGCAGAGGCAGTACCAGGAAAAAATGATGAAAACAGAAATTGCAAGTAAGATGGGAAAGTATGAAGTTTAAAAAGAAAAATATGACACTAAAGTAAATAATGCAAGTGATTAAAGGAAAAAAAATGTAAAAATTAATTGAAATCAAAATAACGCGTTATTTACTCCGGGGATAGTAAACTATATGAAACATATTAATTAAAATAAATTAAAATTAAAATAAAATAAAATTATTAAGATTCGTTCATAATATAATGTAAATAAAATTTATACTATAAATAACATCCGAAAAGACCGCGGAAGAAAGAGGGAGATTCACCCATAATGCATTTTGAGAAAATATAGTTTTAAATTTTGGATCTCTGCCTTTCTTCAGTCTATGGACATTTTTCAAACGATTCTAACAAATCAACCATCCACATCCCCGGTCGATTCTTTTTACCATCTTATTCTATTCAACTACATGAACATATTGATGTGTACAACTCCATTTCGGAAAAAAAATGTAACTCTCCCACTATTTACTGTGGACTTTTTATTCATTAGTATCAATGAGACGATAGATAATGATAATTTGTTAAGCTGGTTGTTATTTTGATCAGAGATGCGATTCCACATCCAAAAGACTGTTCCTTTTCTTCTATTTAATGGTCTCAACTGCTGAAAAAGTAACTTCGTATAGATATGAAAACCAGTAACAAAGTATTGTTATTATTTTTCCATGCTTTAAGTCCGGTGCAGCTCGTACCCCAGTCGATCTCCTCTATAAGCATATTAATGTGTACTTTGGGAAACACTGCTCTGGTGCACACTTCTAAACTTATCAATTTTAATTTCTTTTTTTTTAATTTCCATAAAAATAATTCCAAATGGATTTAGCCTCAAATATGTGAGGTCTTTATTCTAAAGACCTCACATATTTGATCATATATTTAAATTCAAATGTGTATACCACCTGATAAATTTATTCAATTATTTATTATAATATAAGAGTTTTTTTTAGACTGTTTTCAAAAGTTATTCTAAACTGCTGAAATTCGAATTACATTTCAGCCCTGATAATATATTTCTTGAAAGAGCTAATTAAGCTTAATGGAACCGAAAATTAAATCAAAATAAATTCCTACGGTTTGACTCGGCTGCGAAAATCAAAGGTAATCAATAGGCCTGTTATTCGGAGCCAAAGGAAGACAGGGATATTTGTGCTTTTTTAATTATCCAGGTTGGCAGCCGTAGTCGCATAAAGTTAGTCTAATTAGGATGCGCCCCCTCGCCTCATCTTAATTAAAGAATCCCAATCCACATTTCCAACCTCTCTCTCTGTCACTCTCTCTCTCTGCCTCTCCCCTCCCCTCCTCTTCCTCGGTCTCTTATCGTGTTTATTCTGCGGCGTCACAGCTCCTTTTGATTCTCAATGATCCTTCTTACTGTTCAAACTGAATAAGAGTCTCAAACAGTCTACAAATAAGTCTGAGCTGAGGGAGAAATCGTAATTAAAGTGGGTTCCCGTCGAGATTTTTCCATTTTATGCCAATGACATCTAATGTAAGAACCTTGTTTGAGCTGGTTCTGAGAACTATAATGATTAGCACCTATTAAATTCCATTTCATTAAGATTGAAATGGACAACCTGAGTAATAGAAAATTGGATTTAACACGAAGATTGGATGTCTTTTTTATTCATATTTTTATCTTCTGCATATCTCTTGCATTCCAAAACATCGAGGATAGGCGTACCTGTGATGGGTATCATTCCATTTATGAACAAATTGAAGTTGAAAAAATGATTGGCATAAGCCTTTTGTTATTCATACAATGTGGATTGATGGATTACAACATCAAGGATCAATTTCGAGAATACATAAAGAGGTACATACACCATCTTTATCTTCTTATCAGCCGTGCTGTTTCTGCTTCTTGGCGAGAACATCACACAGCACTATCGTCTTGTTTAAGGAAGTATATAAGTATTTTCTAGTTTATGATTTTGAAAAAAATATTATTTTTAAATCCATACATCATTAGTTTTTAAAATACCTTTTGTAGTAATTTAATTTTTATATTAATATCATGGCTTGCATAGTTATCATATAGGAGTATTTCAATAAAAATTACATGTTCATTCGTGGTATGGCCGAACCATCTGGCTTAGAAAAAGTACGGCCCTTACCAAGTACTCAACCAAAGACCCTTCATAGGTTTTAGTGGTACAGGATGTTTTTTTTTTTCTACTCTGAAGCGACGAAATATTCAGTATAAACTATACTGTTTTATTTATTTTTTATTTCGGATACAAAGTCAATTTCAGACATTGCGTTCACTAGGAATGCTACCATACTATAAAATATTTGGCATAATATTTTACTGCTGTACCCCACAGAATTTCTTTCTACCATGAGAGATCCCTCATCCAGCTCATTTTCAGCCTTCTCAGGGAATTTTCGCGTAATCTTGGCTACGCATAACTTTAAAGTTTTTTGAAAGATTGTCCTAAAATCGTGTTTTAGTATGTTGCTAAAGTATAAGTGACAAACATCTTTTTTTTTATAAACTACGATGTTGAACAATATAAAATCCTCTCCCCTGATAAAAATTCTAGCTAAGCGACGAGACAAGACTAAACTGTCGGTTGGATGGAGGGTAAAGATAAATAAACTAAAGAGGGTAGCGGCTACGCATACAGGATCCCAAGGCAACCTCCTTAATACTTTCCAATTTCCTACAGTATCATCACCTCGGGGCTGGGGGCGGAGAATTTTCTTGGGGAGGAAATGACTTTAAAAATGCTTCCTCTGTCGGCGTCTTATATTAACAATGTAGGTTTTTTTTCCTTATAAAAAATATAATAAAAATAAATATCTGAGATTTTCCTCATTTAATGGCAAATAAATCTCTTCATTTGATACCTCACAAAAATTTATTTCATATTCATCGATATTTTACTGAATTTATATAATATATTTAATCTCTCTACGCTTTAATATGAACTACCATGAGTTGAATTACTGTAAACTAATTACTTATAGCAAAATATAACTTTTTTTTAAAATTTCATATCACTGAAAATGAAAATGTTTGGATTTAGAGCATATACTAGTAATTTTTTGAAATATACAATTAGTACTACATTATAGATCAATAAATTATTTGTTGATGTAAGTTTCCCTTTAACTTACTATTTAATATAGTGTACGTTTAAAGACCTGTGTTTAAGTTTATATTTTCTTATTAATATTGCTTATGTTTAGGTATTTACATATTATTAAGAATGTCAGAATTTCAGGTTGTCAAAGTGACTTTAAAAAACAGAACACATTGTTAATTTTTTACTGCATTATAACAATTATATTAATAATTTTAATTAATAATTAATTAATAATTTATATTAATAATTTTATAACAATTTATATTAATAATTATAATAATTATTATAATATAATAATCTATAATAATTAATTAATTTATAATAATTATTAATAATTATTATATTAATAATTTTATAACAATATATTTTATATTGGGCCAAAACGTTGGCTTGTAACCGATTGATATTCTATCTGATATGATCACATATGTATAAATCAGAAAGACGTATGGACAATTAAATAAAAAAAAGTTAATAGAACATGGAGTAGAATAAAAAAAAAAAAAAAATTGATTTGTGAATGGTATGCTTAAAGTCGTATAATGGACTACCAATCCTACACACCATAGCCTCATAAATGCTAATGCGCCTACCGATAATAAAACTGATGAAAAAGATGACTTCTATGATCTAGAAAAAAATTAAGAGAATACCTAAGATAAATTACAAAAATTATACTAAGTGATATGAACGCTAATATTGGTAAGGACTCAGCATACAGTAATATTTTGGCATTTATATTCCCCCAACCTTTTAGTTGGGGGAACAGTCTTTAGTCACAAGAACATACACAAGAGTACATGGACATCACCTGACGGTCTTACGCTCAATCAAATAGATCATGTCCTCAATGACAAATGACTGAGTTCCGATCTACTGGATGCCAGAGTGCACGACGGTGCGAATATCGACAGCGACCATTTTCTTCTCGTTGCTCGACTGATAGCAAGAATCTCGCATTCTACAAATGAAAAAGGAGCTAAAGATGTCAGAACTTATGACTTATGAACTTATGACTAATGAGATTATCAATGAGCCAGTTTGTTGGGGAATGGAATTGGCTTTAAAAAACGCAATTGTGGTAGCTGAAGAAACTAAAACTGAAGAAATTAAAGCAGAATAACAGAAGGAATGAATGGTTTGATGAAGAATGCGAACATATCACTAGACAAAAGAATGAAGCCTTAAAATTAATGATCCAGAGAATTGGACTAGAGCGGCTCTGAAAATCAAAGGGAGGCAAGAAGAGCGGAAAATAAAACACAACGGTCAAAGAAAAGGCAGCATATGAGGGAACAGATGAAGCTGATTGAGGAATACAAAAGCAAGAACCTGAGCAAAGAAATGTACAGAAAAGTGAATGACACCAGGCGAGACTTTAAACCGCGAACAAGCAGCTGTAGAAGTCAGACAGGTGGAATTATGTGTGATATCCAAGGTATATTAAATAGATGGTCAGAGCATTTTAACGAACTGCTGGGCCCACAAGAAAGTCGAAATAATTTAAATAGTTTAGTGGAAGAGCTAGATTATAATGGCAAAAATATTGTACCATCTTCTACAACTTTAGTTAGTTAGTTATTTGGATGTCAAGACGTGGAACCTATTGGTCATCAACGCCTTTTATTTTTATTTATTCCTATTTATTTTCCTATATTATATTATACTATTTCCAATATAAAAAAAGAAAGGAAAAAATAATTATAATAATAAATACATTAAAAAATATAAAATGTTCATCAATAGAGAAAGTTTGGATAAAAAGTTGATTATCTTAGTAGCCGTTTCCTCCTTATTACCCAAAGATAATGATATATTCAAAGGTATTGCATTTTCATTTAACCTTCTGATGTAGAAAGGACAATCTTCTACAATGTGTGACATTTTTGACATCTGGGAGGAGTTTCTTTCGTTATTAGGTGGAGATGTGTCAATCTTGTATGACCGATTCTCGGCTGCGTGAGGGCTACCTCTTCTCTACGGCTACTGCGGCTGGAGCTGCTCCACGGCCCTACGTCCTTCTTTATAGTCCCCAGTTTTCTAGCTGGGCTGTTGTCCCACAGTGCCTGCCAATCCTGGAGTATGTCTTCTCTTAATGGCCGCGCTAGTTCTGATGCTGACAAGAGAGCTTTACCGCGTCCTGGAACGGTGAGAGCTTCTTTCGCTGTTCTATCAGCCATTTCATTGCTTTAATGCACCCTTTAATGCCTATATAAGTAGGCAACATATTGGATATTCCATCATCTTTTAGCTTTTTTACAAATCCTAGAATGCAATGGATTTCTGGGTGGTTTGGATACATGTTTTTCATGGCTTTTAATGTACACAATGAATCTGATATAATTCCAATATTTTTAATTCAGGATCGTATCGAAGAGCCATTACGATGGCGTTGGTCTCCGCGGTGTAGATATTACAAAGGTGAAGCAATTTACATTTGTCGGTTGTATGTGGAGTAACAAAGGCAGATGATGTAGATGAATTTGATTACGATCCGTCGGTGAATATTATTAGGTGTTCAGGTATAGAGAGAATTATTTTATGGTACATCTCTTTATACTCTTCTGTCATTGTACTTTCTTTTCTGAGTTTTGAGAGTTGGGGGGATAATTCGTATATACGTCCAAGAGGTATTTCGTTTTCTATCGTGTTCAATTTGATTTGTTTCAGTTTATTTATTGCAATGAACATTCTTTCTGCTAATGGAAATGTGTTATTCCTCTTCTGTTGAATACGTGCTGAAGTTTGGATTGAAACACGTATTTGTGAGTGGGGTGTGTGGTTTGTGGATATAGCTTTGTTATATAATTAACGGCTAGTTTCTGCCGTCTGAAGAACAAAGATGTTTGTCCAGATTCGACACAAATGCTCAAGATCGGGCTTGCTCTAAAGGCTCCTGTCGCGAGTCGAATTCCAGTGTGGTGTACTGAGTCCAGTTTGGCTAGGGTATTTTTTCGAGCAGAACTGTAAACAAAACTGTCATAATCTATTATGGAAAGAATCAAAATTTGATACACTTTAAGCATCGTAGTCCTGTCCGCTCCTCAGTTAGTACCGCTAAGGACTCTCAGTTTCCTAGTACAAGCTTCTTTTAATGATTTTATGTAGTGTTCCCAAGACAAGCGTCTATCAAATGACAATCCTAGAAATTTGCAGATGTTCACGTACGGTAAAATAACTTCACCTAGAAAGAATTCAGGTGATTGTGGGGTGTTCCTTTTTCTACTAAAGTGGACACATTTTGTTTTTTCTGAGGAAAAACGTATACCCGAAGAATTGGACCAGTCATTAATGCGATTCAGTGCAACTTGCAGCTTTTCTTTTATAGATAGGATGTCTTATGCACGGCATAGAATAGCGAGATCATCGACGAAGAGCATCACCTTAACACCAAGTGGTAGATTTCCTAGGTCTCTAATTGCAAGAACGACAAGCGTGGTGCTCAAAACACAGCCTTGTGGTACTCCACTTATTTGTTTCCATTGCTTGGACAATGGTGTTCCTATACGGATCTGAAAGGAGCGGTTTGAAAGGAATTATTGGATAAATTTTGGCAAATTACCACTGAATCCTAATGATTGCAGTTTCTTTAAGATTGAGAGTTGGTCGGTTTTATCGAAGGCCTTCTACATAAATTGCTACCGCTAGTTCTTCCTGAATAAATGTGTACTGTAGTTCGGCTTCCATTTGAACCAGGTGATCTATAGTCGATCTCCCTGACTATAGATTGATGCCAGCTGCTAGGAAAGTCACCACTAAGCCAGATGTGATTGTAGAAATCTAAGAGCCAGTTCAGTGTAGTATTTGGGAGTTAGTGTAATGTAAATTATCAGGTCCGTTTGAAAATCCTTTGACATTTTGAAGTATTGATTGCAGTTACTTTAAATACCTATAACTAATTCTTTAATAATAGTAATAGTAATTTATTTAGTAATTTTTTTTTTAGATAATGATATATCTGTACCTCAGAGATAAACAGTGGTAAGTTCAATTTTCCTGAATTTGATTTTACTATGGTATTTGTATTATTCTGGCTATATTTTCCGAATATTGTAAACAAGCAAAAAGGGCAGTAAAATATGCATCTACCCTTCGACTCGATCCCGAATAAACTTCACTACGAGCTGCCAAGTCCTGACGATGGACTGCAAAGTGGGATTTAATAAATTGTTTAAATATTTTGAGGTATATTTCTTGACCGCCACCAGGACCATCTGATCCATTATTATTTATATCTGAATTTTAAATTATTTAATAAATAAATAATAAACCGCAAGGGTGATAACGTAACGTAACCAAACGTATGATTGGTTTCAAAGCAACTCAAACATATCGCAAATCGAAAATGTATCAGTATTTAACTTCATTTGTTGGTGAACATATCCCAGCAGAAATTGGCTATATATTATTGACTCCCATTTTACGCCAATGAATACCAATCCTAATAATTGATCTGTAATCATCATTAATGTACGCTAAACATTAACTATACAATATTGGTTAGTCAGAATATTAGCACAATGAGGAGATGTCGACGTGATGAGGCAGACCACGCTTTGAGGTCAATCTCTTATTCCGTTTGCATTGGGAAGGGTTGGGAACACCTTATGAATTACTAAGTTGGGTGTTTTCCAAGCCCCGTGGTCCTGTCATCAAGCCCACCTCTTCCCAATGGGGTCGCATTAACGACTTCACTTAACTCTATATATCTTACCAACGGGAAATTAAATAAACATTCAACAATCATTTGTTTAAAACTATAAATTATCTTCATTTATGTATTTGTTTATTTTTCATAGAATAAAATAAAATATTAGTCCTAGTGGCTGCGCACAATAGACAAAATGAAGATTTAGGTGGACAAAAGTCAATCTTACAAATGTTTTCCATTAAATGGTTTACAACGATAATTGGATCATCTCATAGCGGTGTGGATAAAGTGCTGATAAGTAATTTATTAATACTGTGTGACCTATAGTTTTGTTATGACCTTCAGTTTTTAGAACTGAAGATTAATGCATAACATTCGAAAACAGTTTTCAATAAAAACAAAATTATAGAAGTGGCAAATAATTTATCAATCCCTAATTAGATTGATCTTCAACTTCTTATTAGCAAGGAAAGTTTGACCAAAAATATATAAACATTACCAAATTTGTTCAAATTATTGTCTTGAAATGGCATAGATTTCCAGAATAAGAAAAGAATACAAGTAACGCGATGACCTATACATGGTTTTAAAGAAAAATTAATGCAGTTTCCGAATACGAACTTGTTTGGTTTTTTTGCCAACATTTGCTAATGAAGTATTTAGTCATGTTTTTCTTTGGAAAAAAAACAAAAAAAAAACGAGCATTTATATTGTTTTTCAATGTATGTTTTTTCACAAAAAAGGAAGAATAAATACTTAATTGGAAAACTCTGGCAAAAACGAATTAATATTTGGAAACTATATTAAATATTCTTTAAAACTATGTATAGGTCATCACACTACTCCGTGCTATCTGGAGTTAATCTAAACTATTGCAATAATTTTAACAAACTCCAGAATATAAAAAGTAGCTCAGAGTATTTCGTTGACTGTACGTGGTTTTAAAGAAAATTTAATGTCTTTTCCAAATATTAATTTATTTTTTGCCAATTAGTTATTTATTTTTACTTTTTAGAGAAAAACCGTCCATTGATATTGTTTTTCAATGTACGATTTTTCTGTTTTTCAGTGTACGGACATTGGACAACACGGGATATGGCAATGAAGAACCCCAATTATAATACATACTTTATCAAATAGATTAGTTAATTGTTGTGTTTAAATAATAATAATATTAAATATATATATATATATATATATATATATATATATATATATATATATATATAAAATATAATATCATAATCTAATTATATACTGATTATAATTATATTAAAAAACAATCTAAAATTATATTAAAATTAATTTATTTTTATATCGTAATTATTATAATCATATTATACTTATAATATTATTATGAGTCTTGTATAATGATATATTATATTATTATTTATGATGTCATCTGATTGTATACATAATATATGATATATTTATAATAAAATTAAAAAACTATATACTATATACAATATTACAATAATATTAATTATAATATTAATATTGAAACATAATTATAACACATACACTTCACGTTTTTAAGTTATTTTCACGTATTTCTTGTGATTATTTTATTTAATCATTAATTTTGTATATATTTTAAAATTCAAAAATAATTCAAGTTTGTCAAGTTGAAAACATATTTTAAAAGTTTCGGTTTAGTTTCCATGGAAACATTTTGTTTCCATTAAACAATCTAAAATTAGAAATCATTAAGTTAAATTCCACTTTTGTATTCTTAAATTACGTTATTACAGAGCATATTGTTGACAACAGATTGGCGGATTGGAGAGAGGAGATTCGGTTGGATCCGACTTCTTTCGGATGCTGTCAGTTATCTATCTATGGTAGTGTCTTGTACTCATAAGATACGCTGTATCTTTGCTAATGCTGGTCCAATTTTGATGATTCTTTTTTTTTTTTTTAGATAATTTAATAACGTTCTATACATAAGTTACTATAAATTGCATTTTTTAAATAAAATATTCTTTTCATCGTAACTTTTTTCCCTGCATTTCCTCGGCGATGTACAACATAAATGAAAATTAAAGGTCTTTATAAAGAACAATTTAGGCAAGTTTCATCAAAATCGTTTACGAGAAAATTGTAAAAAAGTGTAAAATCGATGATATAAAGTGGCACATCCGGTTGTTCGATTTTGACGAAAAGCTTGATGAAACATCACAGCCATGTGCCTACCTTAAGTACGTAATTTCAGTATCATATAACTTTTCGTTTTTGAGCTAGGCTGTTCACATAAACACAGGCCATTTTGCGAGGCTTGGTGATTTAGATTCAGGAGACCTTAAGAAATGTATTTTCGTCGAAAACTCGAATTCGAAAATTTTCACGGAAAGTATTGTCCCTTACTCTATATACCTCTGCTTTAGGTAGGGGAAAGTAATAAATTTACAGGGCTTCTGAATTACTTATCCATTTATTAAATATTCAATTATTATTACTATATTACGAGTATTTTTCCTTTTGGAATCAAAATGATTTGATTGTTAGAATTTTCAGTTCGAGAAAACCCAACATACAATTGGCTATGAGAGAAATATTTTTTTCGAAGATGTACTCCAACGTATTTGTATGCTTGATTTAGCTATTGTTAAAACAATTATTTATATATTTATTTTACGGTAATTAACTTTTATAAACGGCAATAAATTTTCACGTTTTCACCACACTATTATTTTCCTTACCTTCCGATTTTATTTTTTTTTAAATCTAGTGCGCTCATCATACAACTTTCAGTTACTACCTTATCATAATGAGGCATCCATTTTCTATAATAATTTCAAGGAAGTAACATGAAAACTAATTCATTATCTAACTGTGGAGATCTATTTTCTGAAATTCGGAGCCTACTAAGAGTTGTGAAATTTAAATATTTTTCAATGTTGGGCTTTATCTCATGGATCTTTTCTATCATATTAACCTTTTTCATTGGCATCTATAAGACATATTGTAAAACTTTTCACTCTTTCCTGTTCTTCAATTTCTCTCTGATTACCAAGGGAAGTTACTGCCAATGTAGATTTTTCATTTTCACTCAATAGAGGTTTGTTTCAGTTTCCAGATCTTCGATGACCTGGTCTCCAAGCGCTTCAGTCTTCTTCTCATTTTTCTTTTCAGTAGTGGGAGTTTCCTGGTCTATTGGTTTATCTTTAATATTCTAGCAGCAAGCAGTGAGTCCTTCATATATTCTTTTCTCAATCCCCGCTTCAAAACTTTTGTTTCTCCTTTTGGCCACTTCATCTATCTTCGCTTCTAATTTCTTAGAGATATTTTCTACAAGTTTCTTTGTACTTTCCTTTATTACGATTTTTACTTTCCTTTAACGATTTTTAAGGATTAAGGATTTTTGGAACTAAGCCCTGTTTCTTCATCGCTAGTCCATAATTGTCTCTCTCCGTTTTCATCGCGGTCTGTGGTTGTGTTATCTTGGGCATTGGGATCATTGTCTTCAGCTAACCCCTGATTGGTTTGTTCTTTGAGTGTCTCATGATCGGATTCTTTTTCTGACCGTCTAGTCTCTGGTAGTATTTCTTTCTCTACCCGTAGAGCAACCTTCAAATAGCGTGTGCGCATGTTATCCTTATTACATTAATTATTTAAAAACTTTCATGGTGGGGTTAAGCGCTGACACGAACAAAAAATACCTAAAAGAACCATAACCAATCATCCCAGAAATCGCATTTACAATGAAATAACAACCCGTTCATCACTAAATCTACAAATGTGGAGGGGAGTATTAAATATAACTTAATATAACTAATTAACTAATAATTAAATTGGCCTGTTCCGAATCCCTGGAATATTCACAGCAAGACCAGAAAGTATTGAAATAAATTTTCATATCTGAGAAAGTTCATCATAGAAGTCATTAAATTCAATTAAACAAATTAAATTCATAAATTAGGTCAAAGAAAATTAAAGAATATTGCATATTTCAATTAATAGAATTACCCTAATGCCACCAGTGGTAATTACAATAATAAGATTATGAATTTTAATTTAATTACTGATTTTATTAATTAATGTAAGAATCAAGTGAATTGGTAGAAACGTGGGATGCCATTTTAATTACTGTGTTTCTGGCAAACTGCTTTTCTAAGGCAAGTGGGGGTTCCAGAAACTACAATTACTTAATTTACTGATCTGATTTATTCTCTATTTTCATCGGTTCCAGAAGGAAGCCGATAAATCAAATTATATTTTAACAAAGAAGGCTACAAACCACAGGACCCCTCTCCCCTCCCCTGCTACGGTCACTAGGTTGGGATATTATAAATGCCATTGGAGATCCTTTCCAAGAGTGTCGTGTTTACCAATTCACTTAATTAAACTATATGATAGCATGCAAGGTAAATAAATTAAGTAGATTTTGAGAGAAGAGCTTACTTTATTTAAGATATGTTATTAATTAAGCTTGCTGGTTAATAATTCAAATCTGAATTAACTTCATTATAAAAGAATCCTTGACTATAAAATATATATTTGAGAATACTGGGTCTAACTTGCTTATTTAAAATCTAACTCTGGCGCCATATAATATTAGACAATAATGTACACATTGAATGAAGGGACTATGGCTTTTCTTCTTGCTTCGCCGCTCGATGGTCTGGTCTTCTCTCCTCGCAGCGTTCTTCTGATCTGCCTGCCAAACTCACTGACTGCGTCTCGGATGGACTGTTAAGTTTGACCCTCTGCTTCTACTCTTAGAACCTCACAGTTTCACCTTCCAGCTATCTCTGATCAGACAGAGCTCAGATGCCGAGTGAGACGGACGTGTTTACAGTCAGCTCCAGCTCTTATCTTTAATCTGCTCAATCTGGGCTTTATTAGTGTGCGACGGAAAACACTTATATTTATTGTTTTTTGTATTTATTGTTTTCTGTATTAACAATGGCGGTGTGTGGAAAATGTAATACTGCTATTGGGCCAAAAAGTACAGTGATTAGTTGTGAAAACTGTAACAATATTGATCATGTAAGCTGCGCAAAACTATCAAGGGAGGACATGGATTTTTCACAATCTCAAAATCAGATGAAGTAGTGAAATTTGTACAAAAGAAAAGAAAGAGTTTGTATGTCGGTATCAAGGAGTCGGAAGGTAAATTAACATTGTTAGATATTAAAACTATAATGAATTTGTTAAAAAACAAGAACAATTCACGAAAGATGTCAATAAAACACTGAATGTGTACATGTAATGAGGCTGTTGAAATAAAAAAATCCGTTAATGAGCAAAATAAAACGTTTGACCAACTAACCACTAAATTTGATTGTATTATGGCAGATAATAATAAAATCAAAACGGATTTGAAATCATTAGAAAATAGAATTATTGATCTGGAACAATACATCCGAATCAAGAATGTTGAAATCGATGGATTTCCCGAATTACCTAATGAAGATGTTTTAAAAATCGTTAGAGCTATTGGATTTCAGTACAAGACATATTAAAGGGCGAACAGATGATTTACCTGTATGAATTAAAAAAAGCTTGGCACTGCAAGAAGACGGCTTCTTAAGGCTGTGAGGGAAGCAAACACTTGCAGTACAAATTTGTACGGACATGATATGATAAGATTTTCATCAAACGTGATGAAAATTCTAAATTTAAAACCCGTAACTTGGTGACACTATTATTATTTAATTATTTTTATTTTTTTTTATCATTCATGAATGCAATTTGTTAGTAAGGTTTATGAGAAATAAAAATTTTGTTTAAAATCATTAGGTATGGTATTTTTTAAAGTTATTGATTTTTTGTTGTTAATAAAGTACTTATAATGCTTTCTAGATAGTTTTTATAATTTTATGCATTATAGCTAAAAATGTGAATGGATGACGTGGATTTGGATTTGCATTATCAGAATGTGCGTGGTCTGAGAAAAAAAACGAGGGAATTTTTTTTAAACATTTTAAATTCAAACATTATAGCCTTGATCGAAGCTGGCTCACATGATGGTGTATTGAATTCTGAATTGTTTGATTCTCGCTACACAGTCTATAGAGCTGATCGAAATATTGGGATTTCTTCGAAACTTTCGGGGGAGGGGGCGGTGTTTTATAGGCTTTAAAAAAAAACTTGTGAATTGCAAAGAACTACTAACAGAGAGATGGAGACGGTTATTACGAAGCTTAATCCTCAAAGCTAACCAGTAGTATTAGCTGTTGTTTACATTCGACCTCAGGCTCCCTCTGCTGCCTACAATGATTTCTATAATAATATTCATACCTTACTCCTTAATAAGCATTTTAAATTATTATTAATTGGTGATTTCAATCTTCCTAATTTTGTTGGTCATCAACTAAATATTCGATCTGATGTTAAAATTACTGAAGTTAATCATTTCTGTGCAATATTTGGTTTAAAATCTTATAATTTAATAAAAAAAATTATGAATCGAACTCTTGACTTGGTATTCAGTAATTTAAAAAATATTGAAGTAACTAGAACCCAGCTACATGTAGAACTACCATTTCTACAAACAAAAAGTACGCGAAATAACAGGAGAATCCAAAGTGAGTCCCAAATCCCAAAAAAGGTACTAACCGAGTCCCAGTAAGTTTTCGATACAGGGTAAATTGAGTCCCGGACCCAATACCTTTTTTCAGGTATCGGATCTGTCTTATCTGCGTTACCCAGAGACACCATGAAGCTTGCTGGGAGGTATCCCATATATTGTGTGCGTAAGTCACTAAGTTAGCATCAGTCACTAAGTCTAATTAATGAATTTTGTGTGATAAATGATTTCTGTCTGGTGGAAAAACGACATACAAGGACAAGTGCATTTTGAATGAAACTGCAGCCAATAGAGTCATAAACTGTTGTATGACTTAGTCTTGTTGTCATGTGAAAATGGTTTGCTAAGTGAAGAATTGGACTATGAATTTTTTACAATTTTGCTTGAACGGCCACATGTTTCCCAATCAGTCATAAATATCAAGCAACAACTAAGGGTTGCGTAGCACGCCAGAAGCATATAATAGATTTTATTAACAAAGAATAACAAATAAAAATTACATAAGTAAAATGCTGTATTTTGTTTAACAATTTTAATCAGTCTGGTGTTGTGAAGGTTGCAACGGTTTATAAGATGTACACAATTTGAAACTTATAGACGAAAGATTAAGCATATGAAGAGAAATAAATATAAATTACAACTATCAGTAATTACAAATAAATATTACGCGTTTTAAATAAAAAAAATTCTGTTAATATAATTCACTTCGTAGAAGAATACTGTTCTCATTGAATTTACAGTCGAACCTCTATGTTTTGACCAAGAAGGTTCCTTGAAAAAATTCGATATATGGAAATTTCGAAATACAGAAAGATTGCCATTTTTCACCCACTTCAGGATAAAAATAATTATAGCTATTCTTTAAGGTAAAAAAAAAGCAACAAAGGCAATTTTTGGAAAGTAATAATGGCAATTTTTTAGGGTAAAAGAAAAATAAAACTGATCGATCAATTGCACTTATTTGAAAAAATTGTACAAATTATTCTTTGATTGCAGATTTTTTACAAATGTGCATTTATAATTTAATAAGGCATGTATTAAAAATATGCAAATATAATAACAATTAATTTATTTTTGTTTTGGTGGTTATTGACTTCCATCGGTTCATACTGAAGTCCCTCCTGTTTGCTCTAGGCTTACGTTTCGGGCATTCCTTGCCGACGTGCCCTCTCCTCCCACACTCGTGAGAGGTTGCATTGAGCTACTAGGTGTCCGGTTTTATTGCATTCATAGCAACGGCGTTCCTGCTTCCTTCTCTTGTCCTCGTGCCTTCCGTTAACTTGCCTCGGAAATGACCTGTTGTCGGCGTCTCTGTTAGATGATCTCCTCGGATTCTTCCTGGGCGATTTCACCTCCGTCCATTTTACCTCCGGTCTCTCGGACCGCGCTTCATTTCTCTCGCACTCGTCAATAAGGTCGTGAGCGCACTCCACGATGAGCCCGGACGGACCTTTAATATTCCACATATGAATGTCATCCTTTGTGCCCCTTCAGCCTGACCCACTGACTCCACCATCTTTTCCACCAGTCTGTTATATAGTACGAGGAGTTTCTCCGCAAATTCTCCCTCCGATTGGTCTCGCTTCCTGCTCTCTTTTAGCATATAGAAGATGTCTTCTTCAGGGGTCCACCTTGCCCCGTCATATAACTTTTTTAAGCGGGCCTTAAGCACCTCCTACGGATGTGTTGTATCTCCTTGAATCGCATTAAGGACGGGCCTTGAAATACGTCCCACGAGTGATGCCTCTAAGAGCGTCACATCTGACTCCTGGAGTGTACCATTTTCTTTCTTTGACGTTATAAATCCCTTGATCTGATCTGCCCCTTTTATAAAGTGGTCCAGATCACTCCAGTAAATGGTTCCAGTTGGCTAATCACTTCATGTATAAAAAGCCGAACTTTGTGTACGGATTGTTACCAGTTCAAACTGGGATATTTCTGTGGCTTTCTTTAACTGTTCTTCCAAATTCGCCCTCTCCACAGCTGCCTGTGCCAACTGATATTCTAGTTTCTTCAGTTCTTCTTGTTGAGGCATGTTTTCGACTTCCGGATTGTAAAAACACTAGCAACAAAAACAAGACTTCTCCTTATGTCTGAAACACGCGTACGTATAAAAAGGTTCCCGGGTTTCGGCACCAGTTATAATTAGACTAAACACCTGTACTAAAAAAAAGGGAAAAGAACATAAATACATTAATACAAACACTCGCGCTGATAGTAAAAGACTCATGTTATTTCCAATTAGCTTCAGTATTTATAGATACTGTTTACATATCATAAAAGAAAAATAGACTTAATCCTAAACAATAATCCTTCAAATATTGTCCTAACTTATATATATATATATATATATATATATATATATATATATATATATATATATATATATATATATATATATATATATATATATATATATCATTTGAGAGAGAATGACCACATGGCAGTGGGCACAACGCCTGTTTGTGAGCTATGTAAATAAATCTCTCCTCTCTTACCTCTTCTCCTTCTTGAAAAGTCTATTTTTCATACATCTGGCCCCTCTCTGCTTTTGGACTTTCTGATTGGTGGTCCCTTTAATCATTTTTCTTGGGGGGAGAGAGGAGGAGGGTCTCTTTCCGCGGCATCGAGTCCTTCGAAAAATTTTCCTATTGTCCCTTGTTCTTGGTGGCAGGTTTTATTGTACCTTTCCAGGAGATCCCTGCCTTATTTTATTCTTGGAACTCTCAAGCCGATCTTCTCAGGTGTAGACATCAAAGATCTCGTGCACGATGTTTCTTTGTTCGAAAAGAGAATCTATTTATGTTAATATTGACTTAACCACGTGGCCTCTGCTTAAATTATCTATTATTTATTCGAAAATATTTCCTTCCATCCCTGTATTCTCAATACATAGCTCTAAAGATTTAAGAAAGATTAATATATAACCTATAAAGTCATATAAGGTAATGTAGTCACGAAAAAAAGCTTAAACTTTGATATTGTTGATAAATTATACTTTTATATTATTAAATGGAAAATAAATGTTTGCATGGAAACTAAATGGAATTTCAATAAAATCAAATTAAAACATTTAGGCCGAAACGTCGGCACACTTTATAACAAGTTTTTTCTTATTCGTGTGTTTATTTATTGGCCGCATCTCAACCAAGATTTTTCTACGAAAACATTTAAAATTTATATTATGCTTAACAAACAAAGTATATAGTTGGAATTGAGTATATATACAGAATTTTAATTCTAATTGTTTAAAAAAAGATTTTATTCTACTTTTGTGAGATAAATTAAAGTGAAATGCATGCTGCTGAAAATATTACATGTGATTTTTTTGTCTATTCCTTGAAATTATTATAGAAAATGGATACCTAATTATGATAGAGTGGTAAGTGAAAGTTGTGTGATGCGCGTACCAGATTTTTTTTAGCATATTTTACAAAACCAGTAGGTTTCCTTAAGTGTTCCCTCCTAGATTATTCTATCCAAGGTCCATTCCTCTGGTAGACCTCTCATCGTGTCCCATCAAAAATTCTTCCATTTCATACTCCCATGTCTTTTCTTAGTCAATCTTTTCATCTTCGCTCTATTTTTCACAAATATAGCTCTCTTGGCGATCTTCCTTCAGTCATTTTTTTATGATGTTTATAACAATTTAGGCACTTTATCTCATTATATATATATATTTCCTTTGGCTTAAGAAATGGTATTCCTGTTCTGGTTATTTGGCTTATTATATTTTATTAGTTATTATATTTTTCCCGTATGCAGAGGCAGAAACCATCTAATTCTATTATGAAGCCAAGATTTTTATAGATGTATCAGTGTCTCTCCTGAATTTGTATTAGTCTATTAAAGAGAGGATGCGCTATCTCAAATCGGTTTTTATATTGGTTTTCAATCCTTATTCCTTCAGTTTTCTGTCCATGAATTGGTGAAACCTAATTAAGGAAAAGGATAAGAATAATTGTGAATTGATAGTGACCTGTCGAGATACCCATTAGAACTGGTGGATTGATTTTGGGAAATGATATTTAGATAGCATAGCCAATAGAATTCTTAATTAATTAATATATTAATTAATTAATACTTCAGTAATATTTTATAATATGTTAAGTTCAAGCAAAAAATGTTTTATTTCCAATAAAAAAATATACAAAAATAAATTTTATAAAGGTGAGTCCTCCCAAAATTTAAAAACATAAAGTACTTAAAGTTTAATTTCAGTGAAAGCTTAGTCTTGAACTAAGCCTAAATCCTGACACAGCTACCACAGCCCTTAACGTACTTGTCCGGGACTAGCAATTATTTAATTACGTCATCTAAATAATTTAGTTTGAAGATACATTTTGGCTGTCAGTTTCTCAGGATTGCTTTAGCCTGTAAATATTTTAAAAATTGACTAAAATTACATTCAAAGCGATAGGCTTGTGAAATTGTTTATAAATATATTGAGAGTTCCCGAAAGAATCAGGCATAAAAAGTGATAAAATATCTCTTAAGTATAAGAGATTCATATACAATCTCTTCAGGGTGTTCTGAAGACTGAAATAAATTATTTTACTATCTCGCCGCTTATTAAATAAGTAGAGCCATTAAAAAAAAAAATAAAATCTTTCTGAAAAAGGCACCTAAATTTCTAAAAATAGTTGTCTGGCGAGGTATTTCCTGAATCATCTTTAAAATTTTTCGTGCTTCTTGTGACGTATTTTTTTGTCAAATTTGAAATTTGTCTGGTTGGTGGAACTAACGAAGATATTTTATCACTTTTTATGCCTGATTCTTTCGGGAACTCTCAATATATTTATAAACAATTTCACAAGCCTGCTCCCGGCTAGCTCCCGGACAAGTAGGTTAAGGGCTGCGGTAGCTGTGTCAGGATTTAGGCGTAGTTCAAGAATAAGCCTTCACTGAAATTAACCCTTAAGTACTAGCATGGAAACTTACCACCTCGATACTAACAATGCACTCTGAGGCGTCCACTGTATAAAAAATCAATTTAAATGTTTTTTAGGAGACAATCAATCAACTATTTTGACTCTGTTGACTTAAGTTATTGAAAGATATTAGTGAAGTTTGTGGTTACTCTTATGTCTTTGCACAATAAAGCCATTCTTGTATTATTTTATTAGGATGGAGTTCAAATGATAATGCTATTTTTAATATTTTTCCTCCTATTATTTTTTGTAAAATTCCCACGGCAGAATTTTATGGTGCAAATTCCGGTCGGCTTCTTGATCTGTTTTATTAGGGTCATTTCAACCCTCACCGCGGGAAATTTTCAGGTAAATAGTTATTTCCAGGTATTCCTTAGACCAGTTCAAATTAAGAATATTTATTTATCTGATAAATTTTATTAACTCTATTTAATTATTACTTTGGATCAAAATATATTCCGTTCCCATATCCCATTTCCTGATCAGACTCTGCTGCACGTGAGACCTTTGAGGTAGCAAAATGTCATGACTCAACTTAAAACATTTTGCCAGCATACGATTCTCTGGCTTTTGACATTTTACAATTTGCCACCGTTATTTTTTCATCAACTAAAAGAGAGAGACTTGCGAAACTTTGCTACCTTTTAAACTTTAACGAATGATACTTCGGAATGTAAAAACCCTTTTTTAACGGAAAAAGTGGCATAACATTTTTTCATCTGAGGACAGAAGTGATAATACGTCTGAGTGGCGTACAATCATCACCCCATGGTGTGTACACGCATCATCCCATAAATTCAAACACGTGCCTACGAGCCATAGAAGCATTTATCTTTAATTCTAGCAAAGTGCCTCCCAAACGAAGTCCTTTTTGAAATTTTTTGAATTACTCACTAGTTATTGACATTACTAAGATCAGCGATAGACTAAATGAGGAGAGGTACCTGCTTGAGGAATACACGATGTTAGTAGGAGAAAAATAAATTTCATATGAATTGATGGTCATTTGATTCTTCTTCTCTGCCTGAGAGGCGCTTCGTTAGTATTTGAAAATTAACCAGTGTCAGAATAAAGTTTTATCGGAGTAATCCTGAACTAATTTATTCTGATTTTAAAGGGAATCGATGATTTTTGTTTGTCTCTGAACAGTCAATTCCAGGAGTAAGTTCGGTTGGGTTAAATCAAAGACTACGTTTTCTTTTGATTCAGAAACTCTTTGAGATTAAAAGGAATAAACACAAAAACACAAAGTTCATACCCAAGTATTAATTTATACTTGTTTTCTTGGTTTACGAATCACTTAGATGAAAAGTGCTTTAATGTTTAGTTTAAATTTTAATTTTTTCATATTGTGTGAAGCTTTATAAATTAAATAACGGTAGCTGATTATTTTTAAGTCTTTGAGGTTAATTCCTGGTCAATATCCAAAACAAATAATCATTAAGAATGGATATGGAATTGATCCGGGTATACACATTAAAATTATACATTTTATTTAAATTACTAACTTAAATTAAAAATATTGAGGTTTATCTTACTAATATTAAATGCTCAATATTAAATTATTTGAAACAAAATCTTTTAATGGCAAGTAAAAGCACAAAATTGATAAAAGCCTATATCTCAATCAATCTATGACTTTGTGAATCATCTAGCAAATTGATATTGTCTTATCTTCAATAGAATAAGATTATTTTGGAATAAGATAAACCTTTAATTAACAAGTAGCTGGAAATGAAACTTGATAGATGGAGATAACTAGTAAAGACTGAGACAGTTGAGCATCTGTGCTTGAAAGTGTAGTGTCTTGCCTGAACTCAACTGACCACTGAAGAAGTAACTGTGCTTTCAAGTCGGTATAAATATTTATATTACTAATTTTAAATTGATTGATAATTTTTCAGAACTGAAATGTCTTACAACAACTTAGACATACCGTATCCTGGAACCACAAGGGATCAGAACTACAGGCTACTACCTTACTCGAACCAATGCGATGACTTCTATCCCTATTTCCCTCAGGAGGGTTTCTTCTACCGGAAACGGGAAGCAGAGGAGCCCTCCCTAGCAACTGCAGTGGTATCTAGTTCATCAGACGTAAAGACTGTACAGACAGAACATTCACCGACCGAAGAAGACACGGAGACTAAGAAACAGCTCCGGAGAATCCAGAATCGGGAAGCGGCTTCCAGGTGCCGGCGCAAGAAGATGGAGAGGATCTCTCTTCTTCGCCAGACCTTGAGCAGGATGTACAACCGCTGTCAGGAACTGAGGCGAAATATCAATGCCGTCGAAGCTGAAGTGAGAGAACTGAAGGCTGCCGGCTACGGACAGCATGTCGCTTACGGACAGTGAGTAGGTTTATTACTAGGTATTTTAAATAACTATCAACATATATATATATATATATATATATATATATATATATATATATATATATATATATATATTATTATTATATAATTTTTAAAATTTTATTATTATTCTGCTACTTTTGCAAGCCACTAATAATTTTATATTTTATAATAATTTTACAGATATATTGATTAATGATATTAGTTACCTCAGCTTCTACTTTTTGTAATAGAAAAGATATAAATAATATTAAACATTGTACAGGTTTTTTTAAATAATTGTTATTTTAAAATATACATTTTTATTTAATGTTGCTTTAATTTAATAAGCAGAAAATATCTACTCTTAAAACAAAACAACTTTTGAATAATTTATTGCTAATATGAGAAATACAGTTTGGTCTTATCCAGCAAATAAACTCATATATTTAATTCTTGAGAAATATATATGTATATATATATATATATATATATATATATATATATATATATATATATATATAATATATATATGTATATATATATATAAATATATATATATATATATATATATATATATATATATATATAAATATGTATATATATAAATATATATGTATATATATATATATATATATATATATATATATATATATATATATATATATATATATACATAAAAAGTGGAATTTTACAGGAGAAGCATATGAAGTTTCCCTGTTTAGATTTATCACAGGCCCTGACTCACTGATAAAACATCAAATAGGAAATTTTCATAGTCAATACTTCTTACCTTATTTGATTTAAAAAAAACTTAATCTTCAGTTTTTGATCATTTAAACAGGAATCGTGAATTTAATTGTGGCAGCTTATCATAACTAAGAAACTACAATAAATATGCGTGATTAGAAGGTCTCCAAGCAAAAAAAAAATTTTTCTTATTGTGGCACTCTTCTAGGCCGCCTAGGTTGCCTATGGGGTCGAGCCGGCCTTGCAGTTTGGCACAGGTTTGGCCACTCACTGGCTCTTCCTCGTCTAAACATTGGGAATCGGAACGCCAAAAAAAATAAAATTAGAAAGTCAATTTCATTATATAGCTTTACGCAGATCGAAAAAAGAGACAATTGTATAAATGACAGTAAAAATATATATATATATATATATATATATATATATATATATATATATATATGTATATAGAACATGAAATTCTGTTGTCATAAGCTAAATGGCCTTAACTCCAAATCATTTTTCAAAATATATTTTTGTATTTTATCCAATTGCTTTAAAAACTAAATCTTTAAAACCAATGTTGTATTCAACCGTTGGATTTCTTCTTCTTCCATGGCTCTACAGCCCTTGTAGGGCCCTGGCCTCCGCAACAACGCCTCTCCAGTCTTCCCTGTCAGCAGCTTGACCTCTCCATTGTCCGATTCCCATCCTCTGCAGATCGCTCTCCACATCACTCAGCCATCGCAGCCTGGGCCTTCCTCTTCTCCTTTTGCCTCCTGGTTTGCCATATAACAGTTTCTTCGGGTACCTATCTTCTCCCATTCTTTCTACGTGCCCAAGCCATCTTATGCGGGCTGATTTGCCATAGGTGACTAGGTCTGGTTCATTGTATAGGTCCCGAAGCTCTCTATTATTTCTTGACCTCCATTGGCCTTTATAACATACTGGCCCAAATATCTGCCGAAGAACCTTCCTCTCCCAGATCTGCAGCATCTTTTCGCATTCCTGGGTCCAGGACCCACGTTTCACCAGCGTACGTGACAATTGGTCTTAGGATTGTTTTATAAATCAATAATTTTGCTTTACGTGACAAGTTCCGAAATCTTGATGCTTTTCGCAATGCAAAGAGACATCTGTTGCCTGCTGAAATTCTTGCTTTAATTTCTGCAGTGATGTCATTCTTTCGTGTCACTAATGCTCCCAGATACTTGAAGCTGTCCACTTTCTTATATGTGTGGTGGAGCAGTTGCACATGACTCTGCTCTTCCTGCCCATCATTTTTTGTGGAAATCATGTATTGGGTTTTTTCTTATTTATCACCAGACCCAATTTTTTCCCAGCTTCTTCAAATTCCTGCAAAGCTCCTGAAAGCGCCGCCTTTGACCTTACTGATATCACTACGTCATCAGCATAGGCTAGGTGTTGGTCATCCTGTTACATATCGTTCCTCCTGGGTTGGTCCTGTTTGATCTCGCAGCTTGTTCGAGTGCTATGTTGAATAATACAGGTGAGAGGTGATCTCCTTGGCGCAGACCATTCTCCACCTCAAACTCTTCTGATAGCATATTTTGGATTTTTTTTGGATTGAATAGCAACCGTTGGATTTAGGATTTCCAATTCGGGTAAAATACAGAGATGGATTAAAAAAAAAATTTGGTGCTAGGGCCTTTTAGCTTATCACGACAGAATTATTGTCCACACATTGAGATACGATTTAAAGTTAAATTAATTATTGGACAATATCTTTATCCTTGGGTAATTCAAACGTAAACGTTATTTTGTTTTTAATAATTTATTAACATATAATATATAAAAGGTTAAGCAGAAATATGCCATTTTTCTGCATAATCAGCCTCCTAAAAGATAATTTTTTTCAAGGTTTTTTTATCTCTTCACTGTAAAATGAAGGGAGGCATTTCTTGAGCTAGTTGTGCACGAATCTCGTAATCACTGCATCAAAGTGAAACGCTTTTCTCCTAAAGCCTGAGCTTTTGGTCCAAAAAGAACCAAATCGGAATATTTCAAGTTTTGGGCGCATTAGATCAGCAGTATGGGGCCGACCGTTGCCATGCAGCAAAATGAAGTCTCTGGTGGATTGTTGCCATCTTTCTGATAAGCAACTTTCGCTTGATTCAAGAAAGTACAGTCGTAGGCAGCATTAACGTTTCTCTGTTTGTGAAGGAAATTTAACAAAAAAAAAGGCTTTTTGAATATGGTTTTCTGTCAAATTCGGTTAGCGATCGTAGGATTCATTTTCCATCCCTTCTCGTCTTTCAAAAAAGTTGTAAAGGCAATAAAACACTATAGCCTGTGAAAGGCAATATGACGCTTTTCGGCACCAAAAATGAATTGTTACACGTTGCGCAACTGAGCTAGGATCTTCCTTTTAATTCATCTTAGTTACTGCTCCACAACTCGGACCTACGAGGTCGGGCCAGTGGTCGCCTCAACTATCAGAAGGTCCCCTTTAGCGTTCTATTTTGAAACGATTCACCCGACTATCTTGCTGGACCGCCAGCTCAACATTCTCGTCTACATTTGAACGAACGTTGTACATATGCAATAACAGAAAATAAATATTAGACGATGTTGTGAATATTTTTATACATATAAAGGATATTAAGAGTGCACTTAATGAAAGTTGAGATTGACCACCCATTTTTCACTTATCTCTTAATATCTTAATATCTCCATCTATTTTGTCACATTTCTTCTTTTGTAATTACCTTCAATATTTTAATTTTAACGTCTAATAAGTACTGACAAAGATCATCTCATTTATCTTAATTTTTCTTAATTTATCTTAAAAATCATAACACTTGTTCCATATTTTGCCAATACAATTTGAAATCATTACCTAACTAGAACCTGGCAAGATAGAAAACGACCTGCGCAGAAGTCGCCTCAGCCAGCTACGCAGGGTGGAGAAGGCACGGCCCTTCTACTCTTTGTCCTATCCTTCTATCATGATAGTTCTGGTTTTTAAATATGCAAACCTTTTGGACATAATATATGCTGGATATATAACCTCAAGTTGGCTGGTGGTAAAAATACTGATAATAAAGATAATGTGACGAATACGTGCGAAGTGGGAGAGCTCCCTTCTCCTCCTTCTGCTCCCTTCTCCGTACGCCTCAGTTCCGAGTACGAATTTGAAGAAGGTTGTTTTCTATCTTGCCGGACTATAACAATTAGTTATCAAACTTGAGTCTCTGTCCTAATACGTGATTAAAGATGTCGGTATGAAGTGTTACAATTGCTTAACAAATCTGTTAACATCAAAATACTTTACTATTAAATAGTCTGATAGAACTCAGAGATCAAGAGTCTCTTGTTCATCTCTTCGTCTCTTTCTTTAGCCCCTGCTTCCGACTTGATAATTCCTGAACCAATGGATCTCTTAAAACAGAAAGAATACATCGCATACTTTGCCCACCATTTGCTCTTAGGCCACCGATTTGGCTTTATTAACAGCATTTATCGTCTTCTTGATGATTAAGTATTCGTCAACTTGTTTCGAACTTCAGTAATCTTATAATTTCAGCGCAGAAAGAAATTTCAGAAAGTTGTCCTCGAAAAATTATGGTCAGAATTTTTACAATAGTATCATCATACTAGATTGATGTTTTTTTTTGTTTTGTTTTTTATTCATTGAACATCTCCATAAAGCCAGGCTTCATTTAAATTATAAATAGCTACAACGCGTTTCTTTGATTATTCGTAATTAGGCAAAATATAAGTTCTCTAGCTTCCACAATTCATTTTTATTATTATTTATATTTTTTATTATTCAATTCTTGGTCGATCTTGTTAGAGCTTAATCTATAACTATTGGATAACCTCGGCAAAGAGCCCGTAGCGATTGACCCACTTTACATTTTATAGGGTTCGGATCCTGTCCTTAGGGCAGCCCAACGTGGTGCTGCCGAAGTTAATGATCCAAGGAATTGCTTCGGAACGGGTTGCTTATATACCCGGGTCGTAAATTGGGGGGAAGATGGCATCCACCGCTCCTGACCATTAATCCAATCCACGGCATTCGACAGCCAACCAGAATATTGTCGATGAATTGCTTTCTTACAGTATAACTTATCTGATATCTATGTTTATTCGACCCACCGGTTTATATCTTGATGTAATTAAACATGTGACAGCGGTTTATGATGTTTGTCTATAACAGTTCTCAGGATACTTAGAGAAAAATTTGGGACAGCGGTGGTACTCCAACTGTTATCTTCGAAGGCGATAAAAACTAGTTACTTTGTGGCCACAAGTGTGTGTTTTGTTATGACTGATAATTATTTAAAGAATGGACTCCCTTAAACTGAAGAGGAAACCGTAGAGTTGCTATAGCATAATCTGAATAGTTAATATATTTTAAATGTTTATTTAGTAATTATATTATCCAAAATATATAATAAGAAAAGTAGAATTTATAGAAGATTTTTTTTTTTTTAAATCTTAAGGGCGTTTATACACGGTTCGATAAATAGCTATAAGGAGCCCGATTCAACCCTAATTTAATTTAAACAGAAAGCATACATTCGTTTCACATGGCCCGATAATTATCGGAGCCAGGTCCTTCATTTGCTGCTGTCGGAGGGTAATTCGATAAACTGGATGTCTGTCCGACATTCGATTAATCGGACCGTGTGAAAACGCCTAACATTACTTTACATAGAGCTTTTTGTAGCACAAATTTTTAGTTTATTTTTTTCCAAACCTGCGTTTTCTATTTAGATTTGTTTTCTATTTTTAGTTTTCAAAATGACATAAAAACTATCATTACAAATTATTTTTTATTCTTATGAATATCATTTTGGAATACGGTAGGAGCTAAAAAGAATAATTCAAAATAATTTACCCATTTTAATCTACCTAGTAATCTACCTGCAAAGAAACAATATATTAATATATCACATTTGGTCTGCATGCTTTTGCTAAACTGTTTTACCTATCTTCGTCTTTCTATTCAATATGCTCTGTACCAATATTTGCAGGTACAATAGATTAGCTGACTGAAAATGATATGGACATTCTCCGGCACTTTTAGATACACTAAAACTATTTCTCTTCTAAACTGGTATTGCGAAACCTCTTTCATATGTTTGAAATAAGAAATTAAATAATTATATTTAATTCAATATGAAATATTTTGCAAAGTAAAACTACCCCTTACAATTACTAATACAACACAAAAGCTACAAGTTATGGTTAAACAATACATGAGAGGACCTAGTATATCACCCATTAAGCAAGAAAAAGAATTTATTTCACGTTTTCGCCACAAAAGGTTTTAAACATTACATGTTTTAGGAACAAAAAAAAAAAACCTTGGCACTAAAGAGTTAAGATTTATAGATTTATGGGAAATGTAGTATATCATCTTTTTTGTTTCAAATCATCAGGAAGATCGAGAACTTATGTCTAAAATATATATTCACAAACATGTAATAATGTATACTAATACATAATTTTAAAAATGTATTTTGCATATCTTTGTATTTTAGTGATATAAACCTCATAATTTTAAAAATATATATTTCATATTGCGTAATATACATACAATAGAATCTTCTTTCTGGTAACTAATCAAGTTCTTAAAAGGATTCTCAGATTTGTATTCAAGGTTAGAAAGAGCAAACAAATATTAATAACTCGAATATTATAACTAAATATAATCATCGCATATTAAATATAAAAGTTATAGTTTTTGTATACACTAAGATATTAGTAAGAGATATTCCTATATAACTTTAGGTAATCCATAGTACAATCTCTCTACATTTTCTCCGACAATTCACAAGCAACGTTCGCTGCAATAAAGACGAGTCTTATACAGAAATAAGATTTAGTTTGTAAACCTTTTATTTTCAATCAAAAAATTTTCTTGAATGAATATTTCAATTTTGTTCACATTTCTGCAGAGAAAATAAAAATAAAATTAATATATAAATCATAAATGCCAAATTTGGGTAGTTTTGCGTTATATTTTAATATGATTTTGGAAGAAAATTAATTACGACCTTCGAGTAAAGTTCCACTTCCGGTGAAATGCAGTGACCAAAAAGGGAGATTCATAACTTGAGCAATCCCAAATACAAAATTTCAACTTTATACGGCTGACCGTTTTTGAGTTACGCGAGATATGCATGGAGGAACGTACACGTACATAGGTCACGGCGAAACTAATCAAAATGGATTCAGGAATGGTCAAAATGGACATCTCCGTTGAAATTCTGCGGACTAGGAAGCAAAAAATTAAAGAAAAAAACATAGTTAAAGCCGTCAAATTTTAAGTTGCTACAAATTTTCCTACGATTATTTAGGATTTTCCAACTATTTTAATTCACCCAACTATATTGTGAAATATTTTAATTTTCCCCAATTCTATTGAATTTGAACTTTTCACTTACTAATTGGGAATATTAACACTTGACAAAAACAACTTTTTATTCAAATAAAACGCTGTATCGATTAAATCCCAATTTTCCAATACAAGAGGTATAGATGCTAGTTTTAAATATTAGTAATTCTTTGAGGAAGATTTTGTGAAAATCTTCGGTGCTCCAGGACAATTGGGTCATGATTTTACAACAACATCTCCACTTACAACTGTAATGTAAGACAAGTAACGCAATTTTTGATTCATGATTATTGAGCAAAAACAGACCAGCATATTACAAACCATTAAAGGTATGCTTTTAACATTAAATATTTATACAATATTTTTTGTCCTGTGGGCCGTTACCCCGTGAATTTGGGGATGTACCACCCCAGGCTATATTCTATAAGAGTGCTGCCGCCAATATCTGGGGTAAGTGAACCTAATGTTATGCATTCAATTGACTTAGAATAATATTGGTATGATCAATTTTTTAATATAAGTACACATTTCGGACGTTGTATCGTGACTATTATAACGGTATTTGAACAAAAATGCAAGGAATAAAATCCAAACAATAAGAAAAGGTAATATTTTTATATATTTATTTAAAGAAGCATGTTTTGTAGCTAGAAATAAAAAAAATCAAATAAAAATATTATATTTTCTTACCATAAAATTAAAAAAATAAAAATGTTATAAATTAAGTAAAAGAGCATAACTAACATAGGTGATCAGCTGATTATTGTATGGTACCGACGTTAATTTTTAAAAATGGAACTTTAGCAACCAATATTTGAGTCCTTATACTTTAAGGAAAACTAAGTGGATATTAATTAGATTATTCAGATCTGCTGCAGAACTAATAATATTATTAAATCGAGAGGAACTATTTTATAACGGTTTTTGAAGTTTCCTTACTATGTCAAACTCTCTAATGCATGATTCTTCGTCAGTTTCTTTGAATTTTATAGTTTGAACGTACCATTTGTAAAAAAGAACCATCCAGCCTTTTCATCTTCTTTTCGTAATATCTTTTCTACTTTACGATTGTGGAAATGGAACTTAGTTACCAATTAATTAATTTAATTCAAAATATTTACATCTAAATTTATTTAATCAGTATCTTTGAATTGCCTTCTCTCCAAAACCCTTTCCTCTTTGAACTTTTTCGGTTTTGTCAAGTTTGCAATTGTATTCAGAGTTTTGTAGTATTTTTTTTCTTCTTATCTCTTTCTCTCTATAATAATTTTTTTTTTAACTTACTTAATTAAATTTTTTTTTTAATTTTATAGCAATTTTGGTGTAAATTTTATTTCGAGTTCATTTTTTTACTTCACTGTTCTTTATTTTTTGGAAAAAAATTATTAAAAAATTTAAATTGACTGATACAACTGAGATCTTAATGAAGTGTATTTCCCAGGTGGTTTGAGGAAAGCAAATTTAGTATGCGATAAAATTCTTTTCGGTACACATTATCTTTATTTTTATATAAATTATCATCCTAAATTTTTATTTGATCAGGATTTTTATTCCAACTACAATAGCAATTAACGCTTTTTGATTTTTTTTTTTTAACGATTTATGTATATCGATGAATATATCTGGCTGGATAACTTAATCATTTCGTCACATTTATTAAGTACATTAAATTTATTCTTAATTTACTTATTATTAAAATAATTACTTGATTATTTAATTTAAAATGTTATTTATAATTAATTAACCATCACAATAGATTGTTTATTTCGCTTTTGCGATACATAATTTTGCTAGAAAAAAAAGTGTTTTTATTACTAAAATAATGATGATACCATTGGAGTCTGGAGGCATGGCTTCATATCAAACTTTGGGAAATCTATTCGTATTCAGCACCCTCAGAAATGTGGGAGAGCAAAATATCAAAACTCCCTCGAAACTTTCCAGGTAGCTGGACAAGTAGTCAAGTTCCCCTACTAGTTTTGCGGCAAATCATATGACCTTAAATCAACATTATTTTACTATTTAGGGTATGTAAACGATAAAAAATTAAAACGTTTTTGTTGTATTCACAATAAATGGATGATTTTACATCGCTGCATAAGACTTTTTTTTAAGTTATAGTTTGCAAAATAAAAATTAAAGGGACTAATTAAAATTTGCCATAAAAAATAGATGTTGTTAGTGAAATTATTGGATCAGCAAAAAAAGATTGTTTCATTTAACTGATTTCAAATAAATAAGCTAATAAATTTCGCACGAATTTTGTCGTCATCTATTGAATTAAAAGTCGGTGAGGTTTAGCTTTAACAATACCACAATATGAAAAGATATAAAGATTCAGCACCCAAAGCACATATGAGTATACTGATAACGCTTGCGTATTGTACATTGATACTACGAACGTGACACATTTCATACACGATTATAAAATTAAATGTATAAATAATCTTGTGATATAATATACTATATATTTTTTCAAAGGTACCAGTCAATGAAGAATATGACCTCGGTTAATGGAATCGATGAACCACTGCCTGATCTTTGCCTCTGTGTTACATCTACTGATGGGAATCAGCCTGCAATGGAGAACCAGTTTCAGCCTGAGGCGGGAAATCATTACTAAATTATTATTACTACTAATTTCTTTTCAATTATATGGATTAAATAAAATAAATCTCAATCAAGATATTTATTCATTGCCTAAATACATAAGTAAACACAGTTGTATAAAAATCCTATTGTAAAATTCCACCCAATTCAACTTTTCATTTTTACTATTTTTCATTTATAATAATTTGTAAATTACAAAGTATGGTATTAATAATTCAATCATTTCTATCATAGAACAACATTTCTTCAATTTAACTGGCTGGACTTGCTCCCTCTTGAAAGAGTTTTGTCGGCCTCTTCGAGATTTTTAATTGCATGATATTATGTAAAGAAAAAATGTTCGCATTAATAAATCATATTGTATATTTAAAACTGCTGTTTAAAAAAAAAATTAGTTCTTAGTACTGTGGTACATATTTCAAGTATAATCTATAGTATTCTTGTAGGATTTGGTATTTTGAAACTCTACATAAACTTTTGGCTTGATAAAGATATATCAAATGTATTGCAAACTGAACGTCTAGTGGATCTTGTTCTTTCCTCATTCCGGATTAAGTTGAAAGACTAATGCCATTAAGTAAAATGTTTTAAAACACTGTTGGTAAATTAGTTATTGATAAACTTATGTACCATTTTCTCCTTATGGTACAATCTCTTGTAACAAGAGGATTATACCAAAACGGTTTGTTCTTCACAGTTGAGTTTAAATATGTTATCGATAGGTTCTAGATAATGAGTGCTGCCAATATTCTTTTAATTTGGGATTCTAGAAAATTAATTATCTTTTCTATCTCCCTAGACATTTTTTTTTATTGGGGTTTAACGTCCTTTTCTGTCCTGTAATGAAAAACAGGAATGGTTATCCTACAGGTTACAAACCTATTCAATCAAGAGTGGAAAGGTTGAGATTCATTATGTGGGGTCGCCCAGTCGAAATCCGCTCAGGCCGTTAAATATTAAAATATTGAATATTAAAATATACTCCCTGACACTCTTGGCCACCACAGCCTCCTTAGACATGTCCTAAGTCAGTTTTACAAAGGTCACTTTAATTTTGTAGAAATTAAATGGACTATTTTTTATTATTTTAAATTGACAAATAGTCTAGTTATAGGTTGTAGTATACATATAATCTTTGATTCTAGCCAATTCATCTGTTTACCAAATAATTACAACTAGTACAATTGTAACAGGTGTGTAACCTACAGTGCCGGATTAACCATTTAAGTTATGTTGACTACCCATGGGCTTCCCGCATCCTTCCCGTGGATCTACCTCTCTCATCATAGCTCGGCAATGTTTCAATATAATTTCAGTACGCTTTCCAAATTAACTCGTCATACTTTCATCATATAAATTGGTAACATCAAATGCTTGCTGTTTGTTTCGCATGAAAAGGATACAGAGCGATTCCGCGCCCGAGACGTTGAATTGTTGACAGTGGCGTGCCTTCGTGCGACTTGGGGCAGTCCACTTCTCTTAAGTTCCCTTTTCATTTCATCTGCGCTCCCAGCTCTAACTAAAAATAGGAATATATATTTTTTTGTAACCTTGTAATAACAGCGAATTTATGGTGAAGTAATATTTTCTTATTACATTTGAAATTTTTTTTTAATTATTAATTCTTTTGAATTTTACAAAACGCGATATACATTACAAATATACAAAATTCTATGTCGTAAAATTATACATTATGAGATCATGAAATGTTATTCACAGATCACAAAAATAATATTTAATATAGAATTCTAATTGCAGTAATGTATTTTTTATTCTAAACTTTTAAGCGCCCTTTCTATGGTGCCTTGAGAGGATCACCCCTCTCCCTCTGTCTTGGCACGCTTCTGATCATAGACAATATATTTTTGTGTTAGACTTTTATTGGTTCATTTTTTCTTTTGTTCAGTCATTGCGATCGTCAATTGTGTTGATATTTCGAAATTTTTACAGTTTTGTAAATTTAGAAAATAGTGTGAAACTTTCAAAGCTGGATTGTGCAGAAAAGTGCCTAGAGAAAATCGATGAAAATACTTAGCAAAGACATTCAGATAAACGTAGAAAAGTGAAGAGATATCTTAATTATACGAAGGTTAATGTTTCGAAAACATGATTTAATATTTGAATATGGTTTAAAACGATTTTCTGACTGATAATGATGATTTTTTACGGTTAAGTTAATAGAGAAATAAATCATTCTGATGAATTCAGTTTATTTTCTAATATTGCATAAATTTCATTATCAATCATCATATGAATAGTTTTCTTTTAATAAACGATATACATTATTACCGAAATATGAAAATTTGGTGTTGGCATTAAGTTTAACTAAATGTTACCTACTTAACACGTTGATTGCCACGGCAATTTTCAGAAATCTGACCTAAAATGACAATTTGATTTAATCACATTATAATATTAAAAACTCTAATTCTAGTATCGTAGTTGGCAGTCAAAGTGTTAAGTACTAAATTTTATTTATTATAAAATCTGTTTTAAAGTGGAAAGGGTCAGAATGATAGACTCTATCAGAAATTAAATATTAACTCCATACTTCACTTCATTGTGCTTATGTTTTTTTTTATACAATTAATTGTATTGAATTTAAAAGGGATTTGCATTGCCTAGGGGCCTCTACACGGCTTAATCCGCCCCTGGTAACACAAAAATTGATCACTTCAATGTAAAATAGTTAAATAGGAAATAAAATTTTCGTATAATAAAAATAATAAAACCGAAGAAATAGCTTTGGAATCGACAAAATCCATTGATACAATCCGTCCAAATCGACAAAATAATGTCCGACGACTACTGATGTCCACAATTTTTTAAATCAAAATTTGGCAACATATAGCATAATTTCATTCTCTTAATGTGAAATCTTCATCAAACTTTAAATGATTTCATAAATTAAACATTAAAATAATATTTGTTTTTCACGTCCCTCATTTCAGCGTAAGCAGCTTTATATTCGAAGGTTAAGAATCTTTAAACACGTCACCTTACTTCATTCAAAGTATTCATTCCATAGAAAAAATATTTCTTATGGATATATTTAAAAAGAGAAATGAAAATAATATTATAATGATTTTAGAATAGAAACTTAATTCAATTATATTAATTTTGATTAATAAAATAATAAGCGTTATGTTCAATTTCGCTTTGTATCTGTGCAGGGGATCTATAATTTTGAAATTCATCCCGGCGATGAAAATGCTCCAAGAAATTTTATCCATAGCGCATTGATTACTGTGAGAACCATTGTTGCGAATCGAAAGTGGACTCGCTCTGGTATAAATGGCGAATGTTTCTATACGGAATCCAATGCTCACATGCGTGTAATTGCCTCGAAAATGGCCAATGTTCCAACCTGATTGTTGGAACAGGCCATCCAATAGTGGTCATATTGTTCCACCCAAATAGCTCTCCCATTGTCACTCAGCCATTTTATTAATGCCTCCATTCAGGTGAGCAACGGTATTGGCCAGATTTGTCGGAATAGAGTTTCCTGCTAGATGCATTAACCCATGCGTTTGCTATATTGTTAACAAAAATTTATTCATAACATTTGTTTAGTTTATTCACTGAAATAAATATTTCAGTCCCCTAATTAGATATTGCGATACCGTTCAAGGTTCAAACGTTTTGTATTGTGTGTCAAAACGTTGATTTTTAATCGTGTAAGGATGAGACGAGGAATTATAAGCACAGCCTCTATTTTTTTTATCAAAGTTTTTAATAGGGTTGTTCCGGTGAACAAGCTCAATTCCCATAATTACTCTCCATAGTTTAATTCTGAAATAATAAAATTATTACAATTAAAAGAATATCTTAGGTTAAAATCCAAAAACTGTGCTTTTCACGAAAACAAGTTTAGGATAATTCGAAAGGAAGCCAAAAAACTTAGTGATATAAGTATTATTCATTTCAAATATTGAAAATTCTGGAAAATATAATGTGGAAAATTCGTGGTAAAAAGCAATAATATACAAAATTGGCTGATATGAAATTAAAAGATGACGCTCATTGGGCGTAGAAGGATTACTGAAGGTTATCAAGAACGTTTCAAGACGATCTACTCGACACAACCTGGTAAATATGATATTATGGCTTTAGGACCTGATGAAGGTAATGAAGGTCATACGAATTTTTACAGTGATTACCTATTACAGTAGATGAGATATTAACAGTAATAAGTGGTCCTCAATAGCATAAATCTGTGGGTCCTGATGGAGTTCCAACTTTTATTTTAATTTTTAGTAGTGATGTTTTCATAGAGCCATTGTATTTTATTTTCAAACGTTCCTTGAAAATTGGGCCTTACTCGGCAATGTGAATAAACGTCAGTATTACTCATGTGTGCAAGATTTGGGATGTATGTAATAATGAAAATTACAGGCCTATGTCAATTGTGCCTGTTTTCTCTAAAGTATATTATATGAAAAACTTATTTTCAGTAGACTATTAGACTGTCTTAATATACAGCTATCGAACACCAGGTGTTCGTACCATGGGTTCGTATCAAAAGCAAAGTGGATGTAATTTTACTCACGTATTATACTCACTTCTTAGTTAAATAGAATGGGTTTATCAGTGGACTATCTCAGACTATTAGCTTCTTATTTAAAAGATCGAACTCAGTTCATTAACATAAAGGGCGTCAGATCTAAATCTTAAAATGTCTTATCTTGGGGTGCTCCAAGGAAGCAGCCTGAGGCCTTTAAAGTTCCTTTGTTTTATAAATGATATTGGTAAGATATTTAATTACTCCAGATGGCTGCTGTTTGCTGATGATTTGAAGTTTTTTCGGGCTGTTGATGGCATTGAGGACTGTGTTGAACTTCAACTTGATCTGGAAAATTTGATGAGATGGTATTCCGAAAATGTATTTAAATATTGAAAAATGGTGTATGGTTTCATACACGAGGAAAATGAGTACAGTTTTCTCTAACTGTATGCTAGAGAATGAAACATTAGAGAGATTTGAGGAAGTAAAAGATCTTGGAATATTATTTGATAGCCGTTTGTAGTTTAAAGCTCGCATTGGTAATACTTATTCAATGTGTGTACAGAAAATTGTTTTTATTAGGACTTGTTCTGATTGTATTGATCCTGAAACACTATTGCTTTTATTTAATGCATTTTTTGGGCCTCATATTGAATATGGTGCTCCAGTGTGCTTTTCTTTGATAGTGAAGTGGCAACAGCGATTTTTATAATATTTATTTTTTAAGAAATATTCAAACTACTCTGGTTGGGAAATCTCCTATAATCAATTAATGCTGGAGTTTAAGGTCAAACGCACATTAAAAACTATGTGTACAATATCAGTACCATTCGTCACCTTGTCAAGGGCAATATTAATGACATCAGCGTGCTTGTCATTAACTTCAGAATGCGAAGGGTGAGTAGTAGGCATAAGGACGATTTTTATTTTACTATAAATAAATATCAGCCATATGTAGGAACCATATTCGGTACATTGCTGAAGCATATTGGATCTTGATCTGAGTTTTTCTTTGAATTACATTGGCCATGTTTTAGGAAAGCATTTGTCAGTCATTTAATACATAATATTTGGATATAATCTGCAATTTTATGAGTATTTAATCATTAAATTACTCTTATTTTAATAGAATTATAGAAACCAAATAACCAAGAGACATTTATGGGAATTGTCATTTGTATGTTAAAAGATAAATATAAATTTAAGATCAATAAAATGTTTTTTACTTATGTGTATATTTAAATGACTTCTTTTTTTTCTCTCTTTTTCTTACTTTTTTTTATTCTATAATTCATTTTGTTTTCTTGGTTTACATTTCATTTTCTTTTCTTTTATTTTTTTGATATATAACTTCAGTTGGTTACAGTAATAATAAATTATTTGTTAAAGAAAATGTTCTTGACCAAATGTTTCAAAATATACTCCTATACAATATACTCGTAAATGGTGAGTGGCTTACCACACATCTCATTAGATTTTACAGCATTAATTGAGTATTACTATTATTAAAATACATATTACATATAATTACATTAAAATAAACCCGTCATTTAATATATTAATTCAACTACAATATCTAAGACAATCATCAATATATATATAATGGTTCCACCCTGGGTGGAAATAAAGACTAAAAAGTGATTCTCTGAAAATACAAAAGAAACAACATTAAAAGTCCTTATTTCAGGTTTCTTAGATCTCGCACCAATTAATTTAAAATTAATTGTTCAAATGATTTTTTAATCCCCCTTCCTAGTCATTTCTGGCATACGGGGTTCAGGAGCAGTGGGGTAGTGCGCTGGGATAGCGCATGCCACTGCTCCCATAAATCAACACTTTATTATAAAAGTTCTTATTTTATTTTATTTTTTTCCTGCTACTGTGATGCAGCCCGGTGCGTGCTTGCGCACCTTAGGGCTGCACCTTATCCTCTGCCGCGCGGCGTGGCCAGCCCTTCCGGCGCTCTGCATCCGTCCGGTTCCAGTCCGGATCCGCCCGGTGCCGTCCAGCCCTCCTGGTCAGCCGCATCCGTCCGGATACTGTTCCAGCCCTCCTGGTCCACTGCATCCGTCCGGATCCCATCTCCTCCAGTCTGCATCCGTTCGGTATCATACCTCTTGAGGCTCACCGCCGTCGGGTGGTCTGACCCTTCCCAGGGTGAAGTGCTCAGGGCCGACCACCTCCTTCCACCCGTATATGAAGTCCTTGAAGGAGGGGTATGCCTCCTCCTCCATCAGACGGGGGAAGTCCGACTCGGCGAGGGCGAACATCCCGGTACTTCTCGAACACCTGGCTCGGTGTCCTTCTACTGCGGTGCAGTACACGATCACGTGCTCTGCAGTTTCAGGGACTCCACAGGTGGGGCACCGAGGGTCTATGTCCTTTCCGTGTTCCTGTAGTTTCCCTCGGAAACCTCCATGCCCTGTCAGCATCTGCGAGACCCAGTAATCAGGGAGGATCCATCTCGCCTTCAGCCTTTCTTGGACGGTGGGGAAGAACTTCCTTAGGGTAGCTCCCTTCTGACTCCCTATCCACCGTCCATTCCACTCTTCGATAATGTCCTCCCTCAATATCCTCTTCCATTCATTAGGGGTCTCGCGAACTCTGTCCCGGAGTCCCCCCGGTAGCGCATCAAGCCCCTGCCTCTTCACATCGTACTTTATCCTGTCCTCCTTGTCCTCCTTGAGGACGAGGTCCAGGGGCATCGCTCCAGCTAGCACCTGCACCGCCTCATGCGACACCGTTCTATAGGCCTTAGTGACCCTAGCAGAGCCAGTCTCTGAATTGTGGCCAATCTCCTTCTCTGCAGCTGCGTGAGGTGTTGGCTCCACGCTGGGGATGCGTATCTCAGGATACCCATGACCACGCCTTTGTAAATGGTCATCGTGGCGGGATACCTGATGCCCCAGAACGCACCCCCAATCCTGTATAAGCCATTGATAGACCGGGTCACCCTATCCTTCAGGTAGTCTAGGTGAGGGGTGACGTCGAATCTTCTCCTCATCTTCACTCCTAAGTAGGTCACCTCCTCACCCATCCTCACTCTCTGGCCATCTATGTCCAGTATGACAGGGTGAGCCCTGTCTGTAGAGCCTCTTACGAGCATGGCCTGGGTCTTGGATGCGGCCATGCTCAGCTTCCTCCTCACGCACCATTCCGACACGAGACTGGCGCACCTCTCTGCCTGTGTCTTCAATCTGGCTCTGCTGTTCTCGGCCACTATGACCGCCAGGTCGTCGACGTAGGCCGTGGCAAGGAACCCTCTCTCCTCTAATTTCCCCAGCAGCTGGTCGAAGACAAGCTTCCACAGGCCGGACCCAGGACAGAGCCCTGCGGACAACCTCTTTCAATCCTTCGCTCTACGTCGTAGTAGCTACCTCTGATCTTAACGCTCCTGTTAATGAGGTAACTACTAACGAGCGAGTACAAATTGCTGGGGGTGTCGATCTCCTGCAGCCGTTGGAGTACGTAGGGCCACCACACACTGTCGAAGGCGGAGGATATGTCGAAGAGCACCAACATGACATATTTCTCCGCCCTCTCCTCCACGTCCCTACGCACTCTCAGCAGCGCATCTGTGGTTCCCTTGCCACGGGTCGAGCCGAATTGCCGTGGATGACTAGCTGCACTGAGGATCGGGCGAAGACGCGTTACGATCAGATGCTCCAGGACTTTGCTGACGACAGGGAGGAGGCATATCGGCCTGTATGCCTTAGGCGATTCTTTGTCTCTCCCTCCTCCCTTGTAGAGCAGTCTCAAGTCTGCGATCCTCCACTTGCTTGGAAAGTACCCCCTCTCCAAACAATCATTGAAAATCCGGAGGAGCTCCTCCTCCACGTACGGGGCACTATTCCTGAGGACCGCAGCGTCTACTCCGTCCAGACCTGGAGCTCTTCCGATCCTCTGCTTCTCCACGGCAAGACGAATGTCCCATATATCCCATGGTGGGCATAGGTCGGTACCAGGCGGGTATTCCGTGGTGCGTCTCACCATGGCGTCCACTTCGCTGTCCTGGGACGGGTCGTCCCTGGGGTACGTAAAATCTATGTACATCGTAGCCCTCCAGGGTGGTTGCCAGGGCTCCACCTACTCTGAGGGAAGCCACCATCGTGAGGGGCTTCACCTTGCCCATCGCCACCCTGTACGGTATTCCCCAGGGGTTCTTGTCCGTTTCTTCGACAATAAATTCGTCCCAGGACCTCTTCTTCTGGTGACGCACGCCGTTTCGGTACACCCTATACCTACGCTTGGTTTCTTCGCGGAGTGCAGATCTCCTCTCGTCGTCTCTGCACTCCTGGTACCTACGCCTGGCCCTATAATATTCCCTCTTCAGTTGGGTTAGGGCCGGCGTCCACCATGGGACCGGACGTACTCTCGCTCTTCGGCGTCGGAGGGATATACTCGCCGCTTCTGTGATGGCGCCCGTCAGCAATGCCACCCTGTGGTCAATCTCTGACTCCTCCTCTATCGGCGCCATCTCCTCCCACTCTCTATCCGCGAGCACACCCTCCAGTTCCCTGGAGAAGGCCCTCCAGTCCGCCGATCGGGTCACAAAGCCCTTGTCCACTTCTAGGGGGTTCCCACCTTCCTCCTGCACCACACTGAAGGCGATGACCCGGTGGTCGGAGCTCGTGTCGGACCGTAGGGTCCAGTCCGCAATGCGCCGCGCCATGGTAGCCGTGGCGAGTGTCACGTCGATCCAACTCTGGCCCCTCGCTCCAACAAATGTGGGGCCAGAAGGCTCGTTGATGACCACGAGTTGACACCTCGCCAGGCTCTCTTCTACGGCTCTTCCTCTGGCATCTGTGCGCACTGAACCCCAGACCGTGCTCCACGAGTTGGTGTCGGAACAGACTATCACGTTTCTATACCTTTGCGCGACAGCCTCCACGGCAGCTATACTATCCTCGGCGTTAGCTGGTCTCGGCGGCATGTACGTGGACACGAGGGCGAACGTGATGCCGCCCCATCTTACATAACATGCCGCCTGATCTGCCGTGGTGAAATTTTTCAGTTCCATCACGTCGAGGGCAGGATTGACAATCACTATTGCCGCTCTGGGCCTCCTCCCTCCACTGCTCAGAGCGACCACCCTCGACGCTACACAAAATCCGGCGACCACGTTTTTCTGACACCATGGCTCCTGGATCGCCATGATGTCAACGTTTCGGGCGAGAGTACGTAACTCATCCGCGACAATTCGTCTTCGGCCCATGTTGACCTGCAGGATCTGCAGCCTACGCATACCGTGTCCGCTTCGCCAGCCCCTCCATCATCTCCAGGTGTATCGGGCACTCCCTGCTGCCCGCACAATGCTGGAGATCCTTCCCCTCTCTGCCCTTCGCCTTGCAGTTCCTGCAGCAAGGGGCGGCTCCTCTGGCCCTCCCTGGGCACTCACTTGCCTTGTGCCCGGTATCTGTGCACCATCTGCACGCAGTCTCCTTGCTGCAGGACTTCGCCGGGTGGCCATAGTCTTGGCACTTTAGGCAGAGCGGGGGGTCGAGGTAGTCTCTCATGGAGAGGCTCCACCATCCTCCGCTGACGTCATTCTCAGACAGCTCCATTAACGCTAGTCTGATGGATGGGTGGGTCTCCATCACCCAACTCTTCGTGAGTCCACTTCTCACTGGGGTGGAGAAGCAGGGTCTCATCCACCCCCTCCTCTCTTTCTCCTCACACTTTACCTGTGGGATCTTCCCCCATAGGTATCTCTCCAGCGTCTCTTCTTCCCAGTGTTTGGAGACCCTTCTGACCTCTATTCGGGGCCACCTCGTCTTGGCAAGGCTCACCTCGAGTCCCTTTTCCGCCATTTTGCCCCAGCTTAAAATCTTCCTGGCCTGGTCGGCACCTTCCGTCTTTACCAGGACCGCACCAGGCCTTGTTACTTTTTCTATTTTGGCCTTTGCCCCAATGGCCTCAAGGTCCTCCTTGGATGGGAGTTGATCAAAAATCTTACTGGGGGACCAGTTACCGTCGGTCCCCTTCCCCTTCACCGTGATGTAGGTGATTATCTCTTCCTGGGGTTTGGGGACCGACTTAAGAGCCACTTTCGCCAGCACGTCCGCAAAAGTCTTCTTTCGAGGTGCCTTCTGCTTCTTCTTCTCCTCCTCGGCTCTACCCCTGGGTCTCGGCCTTTTTTTCTTCCTTGCCTCTATCCACGGCCCCTCCTCTTCGTCTTCGGTCGTTTCCGTGACCAAGGTCACGCGTTTGACCGTTTCACGTTCTCCTGTCTGGGCCCTAGGAGCCTGTGCCACTTGATTCCTAGATGGACCCGCCACGCCTCCGCTATCCGTCCTGACATCTGGTGTCTCTAGTTAGCATGCTCAGCAGCGGCAAATACAAACTTAAGAAAAGCGCTCTGTGTTTTCTTTACATCTCCTCCCCCTTCCTCCTTAGAAATAAACAATTTCAACAATGTATGTAATTGTTCATTTACTAACAATCACTGGACAGAGTTTCGTAATGTGGTAGAGGTTTGATTAAGCTTTACTTTGTCCGGTATCAACTTCATAGATTGAATTGGAGATCTCCTTCAGAATCTCGTAAGGTCCAATCCTCAATTCTTCCAATTTTTTCCTATTTAGTCAGTTTCCGTTTTCCACGTAGACTCTGTCTCCCACTTCCAATTTGTATTCTTCCCCGTGCAGGTCGAATAATCTTTTATTATAATTATGTGATTTTATTGTGTTTTCAGGAGCAAGTTTCCTATGTCTTTTCAGGTCTTCTTTTGAACATCTTGATATCAATTCAAGTGGTAGAATATTCATATTTTCGCGTTCCAAAAGAAATTTTGATGCTACTTCTTGACAGTTCTGTTTTGTTATATTTTTCTACACATTTCTGTGCAATAGTAGTCCATGCTGCTTTCTTATCACTTTCATTTATTTTACATCTTATGTTATTGACTAAAGTTTGATTTAGCCTTTCGTTAAGTCCGTTTGAAAATGGTGCATCCACAGCAGTGAAAATCATTCTTATGTTCTCCTTCATCAGAAATTGTTTAAACTCTTTGGAATTTAAACCTGGGTATTGGTCAGTTAATATCATACCAACAGCGTTGCCATGCGTCACTTTTTTGTTTAGAGTTATAAAATCGCTGGAGCTTTGGTTTTTTGATGTTGCAATATAAGCCTATCTTGTGAAATGATCAACCAGGAGTTGTAATTATTTTTTTGTTGATCGTGATTCTCCAAAGCCTCCAATGGTATCAATAGATATAATTTCAAATGGGTATGTCGCTGGACCTTAAAATGGCATTAAACCATATTTTGGCTTCCTCCTTGATTTGTTTTTTAAACATATTTCACACTCATTACAAATTTCTCTAATGTTTTCGATGATATTTGATGTTATTTTATTTGTTATTGGGTTCTCCCAATGTGGCAGTAAGTCTTGTGGACATCTTTTATTAGAGTTTTTAGAGTAAATTTCATTTTCCAATATAAGTTTTCCAGTTTGTAAGTCTAGGTTTGTGTAGGGCATTTTTTATATCTTCAAGGTTTATTAAATTGACTACTTTCAAAAAATCTTCAGTATTTTCTTTTGGTTCTAAAACCGGGTTTCGGCTTAACCAGTCTGCTTCTTGGTTCGATTTTCCTGGGTTATATTTGATTTTAAGATTATATTGGGATAAATAATACATAAAATCCCCTAGTTCCTCATCATTTCTAGCTTTGATGTTCAATTTTTTAATGGTTTATGATCTGAGTAGACTAAAAATTCGTTTCCCATAAGTAAGTGCTGCCAATATTTCACAGCTTCTTTTATTGCCAGACACTCTAGGTATATTGCCTTCTTTTTTTGAGCTTCAGTTAATTTTTTTGAAAAATAAGTAACCGGCTTACTGTCACCGTTTTTATCCTTCTTGTTTCAGCACCGCTCCCACTCCTTTGGTACTAGCATCCTACTGTAAATATTTATAGGTAGTTCAGGGTCAAAGATATGTAGAAGTGGTTCTGAACATAGTAATGCCTTTATTTTATCAAATGATTCCTGACATTTTGTGGACCATAGGAATTTCACATTTTTCCGTAAAAAATTGTGTAATGGTTCCAGAATAGTTGCACTGTGTGGTGTAAATTTATGATGAAAATTTACTTTTCCTAGGAATTGACGTATATTTTTTTTTCGTTTCTGGAACAGAAAAGTTTTTGACAGCGGTCAAATAATCTTTCTGAGGCCTGATTGAATTGTTTTCTATTATATGACCTAATATTTGGCATAACTATTTGTACATTTACATTTACAAAGTACATTTCGAAAATTTTAATGTAAAATCTTCTGTTAGAATTGTCTCCAGCAGTCGTGACAAATGTAGTATATGCTCTTCAAAAGTTTAAAAAAAAATTAATATATCGTCTAAAAAATTTACTGCAAAACTGGATAGTTTGTATTTTCTTAAGATGCTCAATATTCTTTGGAAAAATGCTGGAGCAGTCTGGATACAGTTTTGTATCTATCTTGAATTTTCATAGGGGTTGACCAAAATGCTGAATTTATGTCAAAAGTAGAAAAATATTTACAGTTTCAGTTTTAACCATTAAATCCTCAATCAACGAAAAAGGTTGGGATTGAGGGACGACAATTTTTTTCAATTCTCTGAAATTTATACATAACTTTGTTTTGTTTTTTCATCCTCTTTTTTATATGCCAGTTATTGGAGCAGCAAATGGGCTATAATATTCCTCAATCAAATTCTTCTCTAATAGTTTTGATATTTGTTCTTTTATCTTCCACTGTGCATCTGTATGGACGTTTGTATTTTATAACATTTGTTTGTATAATGTTTTACAGTACCAACGTCATATTTATCTTTGGTGAAGACCGATTTACATTTTTCTATCAACTTGGCAATTTCTGTTTGTTGGTATAAATCTAGATGGTTTACTTTCATTTTAAATTCATCCGTGTTAATATGTTCATTGAAATTGATATCACGTTTGTCTATGTGGCCATTTTTTTGTTTCTCAGCATGTAAAAAAAAAACCTTCATTTTGTTCACCTAGTATATCCGGAATTCTGTTACTTGTTAAATTTGAAGTATCATTTTTTTGGTAGTTATTATTTTTTTTATCCTCTTCATTTGAAATCACCTTCCTTCCTTCTGGGTTGTTACATTGTATGATCTTTAATTCTTCATTTTGCATTAACTTGAAATTTTTGATACAATCCAAACCAATTAGAAAATCGTGATTAAAGTTTTCATTATCGACTACAAATATATCCATAATTCTCTCTATAATATAAATTGATATTTTTAGTGTTACCATACCTATTGTTTTCTTCTCACCATTGATAGTCTTCAAGTTTACTATTTGTGTATTCCTTGAATATTCTTTTGGCTCTATTATGAATAAAAATAAAATACTTTTAAATATTAATAATCAAAGCAAATGGGAAATATGCATGCTTTTACTTTAGATATTTTCTTATTCCGCACATAATATAAAACATTTAGTTGAAAACCAGACGATCATCGGTTCGAAAGCTATTAATTTTCAAAGCTGCAATATCATCAGACTTATGGATAAGAATGTTGTGTTTGACAGCTGAGCCAGTATGATGTCACAACTTCTAGAAGTTTCGAGTACTTTATAAAACAAGAGTTTAATAAACAGAATTTATTACCTATAGGTATTTGATATACATACACACACACACACACACACACACACACATATATATATATATATATATATATATATATATATATATATATATATATATATATATATATATATATATACATTTATAAGTTTCATTTACCAGAGGCCCAGAAATTAAAATAAAAATTAAATTTGTAATGAAATTAAGATTTATGCATTGATTGTCTGCTTACATGGATATTGTTAATTATTATTTATTTATTTTTTTATGACCCACGCATTCCGGTATCGATTTATTTAAACTTTTCAGTTTTTAAAAGTTTTTAAACATTATTATGCTGTCGAAGACGTTTTTAAAAATACTACCGATAGTAAGATCGCTTATTCACCAATTGATTAATTTAAACTTTCCGTTTTTTTTTTCTCAATATTAAGGTCAATTTTTACGATATCGAAGGTTTAGTTTATAAAAATACCATCAATATCAATCGATAATGAAGAAATCGGAAATTTTGTAATAAATCAATACGTGAGCGCACGATCTTAATGCCTATATTATATTATAAAACAACGCATCTGATAACATAAAATAGACCTTTATATTGAAGAGTTTAAATAAATCGGTACAAAAGCGTCTTCCCCTCAAAAGAGAAATTACTGATGGGTGGCAGTCCATGTGGAATGAGAGCCCACCAAGTAAACTGAAGGCCATTAAAACATCAGTCAAGCCATGGACCACGTCAAATCGTTCTAATCATAGAGAAGAAAGAGCAATAACCAGACTGAGAATAGGAAACACCAATTTGACCCATTCCTATCTTATTAGCAAGCAACCGCCACCGAAATGCCAACACTGTCAAAAAACCCTCACGGTCAGTCATATCTTTCAGGAATGCCCATTTTATATTTCGGTTCTTGCCAGGTTAGGACTTACACCCGATATCGGAACCAGTCTAGGTAACGATGAAAACAAGATAAAATGTGTATTAAACTTTCTAAAGGCAAATGACATAATAAATAAAATACAGTTTTTTATAAGATATTATATCTTATTTGTTTATCTATGTATCTGTTTTGTTTATTTATCTGAATCTATTTGTTATCTTTGTGTATATATATATATATATATATATATATATATATATATATATATATATATATATATATATATATATATATATATTATAATTATCATTAATATATATTTACTTACTGCTTTTTTTTTTTTTAAAGTCTCGATTTAAAAAAAAAAGAAAATAAATAAATAAAATAAAAATCAAAAATAATAGAAAAAAAAATAGCCACAGGCGTTGATGACCTAGCGGTTTTACGCCTTAAAACCCAAACAATCGGTACAAAAGCGCGCGATTTTAATATCGACAGTATTTTTAAAAATTAAGTTTCCGATAACATAACTAGAGTCCTCAATATCTAAGAAATTCGAAAAATTTAAATAAATTGTTAGGTGAATGCGTGATTTTACTTTCGACAGTATTTTTAAAAACTACATTTCCGAAAATATAATAATAAAACTCAATTTCTAAGAAATCAGAAAAGAATGAATAAATTGATACGTCAGCGCATTATAATAATATCAATAATGTTTAAGTAACGTATTTGGCACTCGTTACTTCTTATTCAGCGTACTTTTTGCCCATTTCTACAACAGACCATTCTCTAAAAATATCATAATATGAGCATCATTTCGATGTATGTACATTGTTCCTATCCAATTTGTGTATTAATTCATATTACATTTATCAGAACATTAATGCTTTGAAGAAGACTGAAAATGAGCATGGACTCGCTATCAACGAGCAGAAGACTAAATATATGCGTGTTGGAGATGGGTAGATTCAGTAACCGTTCCTGGAAATAGGACAGTTTAATTTCCAGCAGGTTGAATCGTTCACCTATCTACTACAGGACTTAGTTCTAGGAATGACCTCAACCTAGGACTTGTGTGGAGAAGAAAACAATTGCTACAACTCCTGTTTACGTATTTACATTAACGTAATGGTATCAATGCCGTTTTAACCTTTGAGAAGGATTATAGAGATGAGTGGATCTAGATAGGCATTTGTTCAAGGATTGGGGCTTAGGATTTAGGTGGATGGATTTTTGTGAAAAAATTGGGATAGAATAAGGTCTAAAACGTGTGATATTGAGGCCATGATATTTTCGGTTACAAAATAGGTATTTAATATTTATTGATTATTGTTGAAAGGTAGTGCCAATATTGATTCCATTGATAATCATGTCAATATTGCAGATATATCAATTTTTAAATTGATTTTACAACCATATCATTTTGATCAAAAGACGGATATTGGTTGTTTTCTTGTATTAAATAGCCACAGGATGTGTACATGAATGAATAAACGAGGAAGGGAAATTGCCTTTTCGGTTATAGCTGTGCCACTACATATTTCAGTTATATAAGTATAATAATGAACAAAGGAGGGAAGACCTAATAAGATAGACATTAGGGCCTATTACTGAAAAGAGCTGGTTGCCTGAAGTAATGCGTTACATGAAATTCCTTTCAGGTTAGTGAAATTATAACGACCTCCGTGGCATGATGACTATTAAAGCCTGAATTACAACGGAAGAGAACCGCATTAAGAGTTGGATCATTTGCATTTGCGACGTGGTAATTTAGTAATTTATAGCCCTTGTGTTGTAGTAAAAACTTCAGTTACTCACAGCTTCTACATTCACTTGAAGCTGTTTGAACGGGTATAATTAAAAGTTATTAGTTTAGTTATAAAAAGCTAAGATTAATTTAAAACTTATCTTGTTCAATAATATTGGCTTAATATATATCTTTTCTTGAGATAACTCGTATTAATAAACTTTCGCCATAATTTTTATGTATTTAAATTTATATGGGTAATGCTTTATGAAAACAACTGGTCTAAATACTTAATGACTTTAAAGACCATTTTGTAAATTATAGAATATTAATTGGGTCATTCTCCAATTTAGGTGCTATTTCAGTCCAAGACTTTTTTAAAAATGATCAAACATCTAAATGAGGATGATTATTTTTCTGTCACTATCCCCCTTGAGGACAACATATCCTTCTTAATTAGAGGTCCTAATAATATTATTATTTTAACAGATTTTTAACGATGGTTACTCATAAAATCGAAATCGAATTAATGGCTTAAGGATACTGCTTTTTAGGATACAAAATCCGAATATTGAAAGTATCAAAATAGTCTACAACGTTTGTTCTCTATATTCTTATTTCTCTGATCTATTTAGTAACTGAAACGAAAGAGTTTCTTTGTATTGGTTGATTATTTGTGCATAAAGGTCAGTTTAATTACTGTCATGAAAGCGAATATTGTGAATTGGATCCGAAAATATGAATAATGTATTGCAATAAAACATGAATGCTCATTTATTAAAAAAAATAAGTATGACATTACTTCAAATAATATTGTTACATCAGATTAGGTTTACTTTTTCCATCGAAATAATTTTGAATATTTAATATTTTGATATGCATATCAATAAGGAAGTAATTAATACATTTTTAAAGTACTCAGGTAAATAGGAAACATTCTATCTCGGAAAATACCAGACATTATAGAAGGGATAGAAAAATCCCGGAGAGATCTTTTCCCAATTCACGCCCAGCACATCAATAATTTCCTCTGCTCAGAGAAAGATTTGGAATATTCCACGCCTCTGTGAATTCTCCTTCTAACAAGTCACAGATAACTCAATCTCTGCTAATAGTATTATTTGTTTCATTTTTTTTTTATATTTATAGGAGTGTAATAAATATGTTAAATGATTTTTTTCTATTTGATCAAATGGCTAGATTATTATTATCAATTTTCAAATCGTTTACCAATGATTATTATATTGTTTACAGATATATTTAGACCAAGTGAAGTTTTTATAAAAATTCTTGTAGTTATGGATAGTAATAGCTTTAGAGTTGATTACATAACGACATTACATTGCAGTGCCCTCACTCAGCCTCCAGTGGCTTTCAATATCAGTGACGTGAATGAGAGAGAAGCACTTGGGTCTTCTTGAGTCCTGCTTTACCATCCCTAAGTGGTGGGACAATCTTGGCTCATAGTTCTTTAAATAGTGTACATAAATATGGATGTTAATATTTCATTTTGTCTTAATTCTAATTTTCATTACTATTCCTTTTTATTTATTTTTCTATTACTAAATTTATTAATTTTTGTATGTAAATATGGTAAGCATGGATGCATATGTCACTATTGATTATTTCCTTCCTATATATATGTATATATATATATATATATATATATATATATATATATATATATATATATATATATATATATATATATATATATTGTAATGTTTGGCAATATAATTTTATTTATTTTACTTTAGTTTTATTTATTTTAAAAAGTAAATGAAAACATGACATTTGCATCATCATTACATTGACATATATAAATATATTCTCATTTTAAAGTTTCTATGATTTATAATTTAACAATATATAATAACATGAAGTTATCATAAATATTATATATTATATATCTAAAAGGAAGGACATTGACATGAATCTAATTTGATTGAAATCTTTCCATCCTTAGCATCCTTTCTGAATTTTAAGTTCACCCAATAAGACTTTCGATTCGACCTGACAATTGGGGAAGATAGCGTATATCATGCGACGTCGCATGGAATCTAGTAAGCGACATCGGTTCGAAAGTCAAACAGTGTGGACATAGCTTATGATCTACAGGCACACATTAAACAGCTACAGACACTATATAAGAAATGTGGAGATTTCTATGAGAACTTACTATTGAGTGGATTGGAGGTTTATATGAATTATGTAAATAACAGAGTTTATGTACCTAGTTTAATAGTTCAATAATACATAAACATTGGCTTTTCCCAGTGGGACCCCCTCCCTATTTTTTTCTTATCCTACGTTTATTTCAAGTTTATTTCACATACAATAATGGACAATATACAATATAGACAATAATTCCTTACATTACCTGAGGGTAATCCAAGATCAATGATATTGAGATGTCATCTGTGTGCAGGGGTTTCGCATTCTGGGTTTGGCTCCCACTAATTTGAAGAGAATGGGAATGAGCCATTCTGCTGGTTAAGAAATAAGGAGAAATGGGTTTAGACTGCAGAGTCCAGAACACTTCCCTCGGCAAGCACAGAGCCTTGCCACCTCCCAGGCCTGGATGGTGGGGCGATATCTCTGAATAGATGGTTGGCACAGGCCTTCAGCCCATCAAAGAATTTTAAATGCCTTCGGCTTCTGTATTCCGGCACTAAGGATAGCTGGAGCTCCTTATGAGGTGACGTTTTTCGCTCTTTGGAGTGTCCCTCCCTCCCTAATCTAGCACACTTATCTAAATATTTTTATGGAACATTCTTCTACACGGGAAGAAGTTGTCTACTATTAAAATAGAACCGAAAAGTATTAAAATAGCGTTTAATCTAATAATTATCTACTCGCTAATATATAGGATTTCCAAGTCAATTGTAACCTTTTCCAAATAAATTGTCACCTTTTCCATTTCAATTGTAACTTTTTCCATTTCAGATGTAATCTTTTCGATTTAAATTGTCACCCTTTCCAAATCAACCGTCACCTTTTCCAATTCAATTGTAACCTTTTCCGTTTCAATTGTAACCTTTTCCATTTCTATTGTAACTTTTTCCATTTCATTTGGATATGAATTGATTCAATATTATTTATTTTATTAATGAAAAAGAATTACATTAATTACAATAATGGGTTCGGCCATAATTTTGGCGTATTCTTCCGACAATTTTTTCGTTTAATTGAATAATTGATATTAAGTGCTATGATGTATGGATTGTTTATTAGGTTTTCAATGGTTCTGATTCCGTTATTTTAAATGAAATTTTCATCGAGCATACGCATTTCGAATTACTATTTCAGTTGATGGTTCTTTGGTACAGGTATCGTTTATTAAATTCCAATCACTATATTTTCGAATTTAGTATCGGTTTATAATCGCGCAAGCGCATTTGGGTTTACTGTTATTATTAAACGTTTCTTCGTTTATAAGGGTCGTTTATTAGATTTTCAAAGATTCTGATTTAGTTTTACGAATTGGATATTTTATCGAAGATGCTAATTTCGGATGGCCATTGAAATTGACCTTTTTTTTAGCTTTACTTATTGTTTATTAGTTTTTGTAGGGCGATATACTCAAAAAAATGGCACATTGTAATTTGAAAATGAGCATGCTCGATAAAAAATAAAAGCGGAATCAGGACCTTCGAAAACCTAATAAACGATCCCTATATCATAGAAAACTACAACAGTAACGGAAATACAAATACACATGCGCGATCCAAAATACAATTGAAAAATGGAAACAGAACCCTCGAAAATCTAATAAACGACCCCTTTATCATAGAAAACTTCATTAACAACGGAAAACTGAATTGCGCATGCGCTATCGGAAACCCGATAGTGAAATCGAAAATAGCGCCCTACAAAACCTAGTAAACGATACCTATACCGAAGAATTTTGAAAACTAATAATTAAGTAGCCGATAATTATCGTGGCCGAACAAAATTTCGGTAGTCAATTTGACATTAGCAACTTCAAAAACCTAATGAACGATGACCAAATTTAATCCATCCCCTCACCAAAAAAATTAAATAATAATAATAAATATTTCAGAATAAATAAACAGAAATTTTATATCAAAAATTTAAACTACTTGAAATTAGCACTTGATATCAATTATTAAATAAACGAAAAAAATGTCGAAAGAATATACCGAAATTATTTTTAAAGTCATTATTGTAATTAAAATCATTGTTTTTCAATAAAAAATAAATAATATTGAATTAATTCATACCAGTTGGGCTACAATTGAAATATAAAAAGTTACTATTGAAATTGAAAAAGTTACAATTGAAGTGGAAATGCTATAGTCCGTTAATAATTAGCCAGGATCTATCGATTGCCTGCATCAATGTTAAAACCGACTATTTTTGAAATAAGGGCCTTTAAAGGATCTTTATCCTCATCAATTATTTTTAGAACGTTATAATATATCTAGAAATTCTATACTCTCTCCATATTTCCATTCATACATGTTTTCAGCATTTGTTAAAAAATAATTGTGTGAACTATTCCTAAGAATTTTATCCCTTCTTTTGAAAATAATTTTTTTTTCCACAGTTGATATTTGCTATTAAGTCCACTTTCTCGGACAAAGGTTTTTACAAAAGTTACTAATTTAAATAGCTGCCGTATTTTATATTAATAGTGATCAATAAAAAATTTGAACTAATTAAAAAAAAACTAAGAAAGTCTTGACCTCTGGACACGCGGTAGCATTGCCAATGCCATCCAATTCCGACTCCAAGAGTTGCGATGTCCATTCCGCTCTGGGGATCCTTTTGTCTATGATCAGGAGGGGGTAAAGAAACTAAGGAAGGACCAGAACTTAACAAAAGTCTTTTGAAGAAGTCTTTCTCTCCCTCCGCTTCGGCTACTTTCCTCGTGTGGCTTCCTTTGAAGTATCTTAAGTCTTTATGTTTGGTCTCTTGGCTTTCAGCTAGAAGGCCTATAAAGTTTTTTTATAACAGAAAGTTTGATGAATTAATCTTATCTGAAAAGGGATAGGAGTATAGAGTATCATTTGACTCTGTGACGTATCTTTTACTTATCTCTTAAATAAAGTAAGATCTTCTACCTAATCTATTATTATTTTTACCCTACATGCCCTCATATAATTTAGTTAAGTGAATTACCATGCGACATCCTCGGAAAGGATCTCGAATGGTATTTATAATATCCCAACCTAGTGGACCATAGCAGGGGGTCTGTGGTCTCTAGCCTTTTAAGTTAGTGTAACTTAATCAAGATCAATCAAGTTGATAGATCAGTTCCCTTCTGGAACCGATACAAATACTGAGTATATTGAATATGTAAATGCGGTTTCTGGAACCCTTATCTACCTTAGAAATTATTATTATTAAATTTTAGCGGATACAGTTGGAAGATTCCCAACAAAAAGCCGTGTATGTAAGTTTGAGCTTTGTTCTTTTGTGTTAATTAAAATTTAGCATAAACAAATATAAAAAAAAGATTTAAAATACATACAAAAAAAAAACGGGAAATGTCTCCTCCTAGATCCGGTTCTGGGTGTAGATATAGGCACATTTTTACTATACACTTGAGGGCATGTTCTAAGATTGAGCGTTAAGACATTAAATACAATCTTCACATCAATTTGTTATGAAGTAAAAATGTGTAGCAAATTTCGATTAATAAAAAAAATTTAAAGATATTAAAAATTATTTCTGGGTTTAAGATATTTATAACGAACCTGGTTTTAATATCCATAACTGAGCAACTGAGAAACTACGTCTTCATTCATGTAGCTACTCAAACTACAAACAGTTACATCTGTTTCCCAAATCTAGGTCCTAATAAAAATAATTTTTAGTTTCCTCATAGTACATGTCGTTTTCCTTTTAAGGAACATTATAATTTTAACATAATGGATTATTTAATTTAAAAATAAAAATTGTGGTAAGTAAGGAATATAACCATTCATCTTTTATGATTCTGATGATGAGTGCAGTTTCAGAATGGGACCAATTACTAAGACTTCACTTAGCCGCTCAATGCTCGTACGGTCCAGCGGTGGCTAACCCCTTAAAGACCATTAGCCGAAGAGGAAAGGAGGGTGGCTGGTCCAAAGCCAAAAATCGATGACCTCGGCCGCCTGACATCAAAGCCTTCGTTGGCTATTAACTTCCTGCATCACTGCCCAATCATATCCTCTCTTTTTTAATATTCTATGTTTGCCTTCAATTAAAATCCCTTTCTTCATATCTTGTGAATTGGCACTATTGAGATTTAAATGACTGTAGAGACTCTTTAAATGATATTCCTAAGGACCTGGGTCTCGAAAAGGACACGATTGTCCTTGATTCTTTTCAAAATTTACGCAACATTGCAGTCAATAGGTTTCACTTTATTTTTAACTTTTTCTGTCACTTAAGGAATGATTTTAAATTTTACCGATAGAGAAAAATAAATTATAAAAAATTGGCACTAGATAACTAAATTCTAACATTCTAACATTCAAGCTAAATTACAACTAAAATGGGATATATCATTAGGGAAAGAGGTAAATTTAATGTATTAGCAGTGGAAACAGCATTCTGCTGCAAACTGACAACTAATTAACCCATGTGAAGGCCTACAACTCAGGGCGAAACGTCGATAGACATTAAACAGTACATTACATTATGCACTGCGTGTTTTTTTTTTTTTCTGACCATGGGACAAAGAGACGATTTAGGTGAAAAAAACCTTTACGATCGCGACCTGGAAAAACATTTTATGGAGGCCTGTTTCTAGGTTGTTTTTTTTGTACATTTAATCTAATAAAATCATTTCGATTTAAATATTAGACACAAAAAATATTCAGATTAACAGAAAGATCCGTTGTTCGAGGGGAAAAGTATTTTTTGTTGTTGTAATGCAGTTTTTTCTTTTTACTTACACATCAAGTTACCATTCATAGTCTCAGTACACAATTCTGATGATGAGGAAATATTTCCCCGAAACGTTAATGGAATAAAGAAGAAGTGCAAAATTCGTTTTTCAGTTCTCCGTCAACACTATTGTAAAAGGGTAATTAGCATGAAATAGATCAATGATTTATTAAAGATAAAAAAAAAGTTGCAATAAAAATCAAAACAAATTATTGGATATGATTTTACTCATTAACAAAAGGTTTAAAAAAAAAATCACATTAAAGGGAAATGGGTAATGCTGTAACTATCCATTCAAGTATATATATATATATATATATATATATATATATACTTCTAACATTATATATATATATATATATATATATATATATATATATTTTTTTTCGGTTGGCTCTATAGACCTTGTAGATCTTTGGCCGCGCGATGTGGTGTTCTTACAGACATTTATTGCTTGCGGGAGCACAGACAGCCTGGAGGGGGTCACCCAACCTCACGTTGCTGCGAACCATGGTTACCATGGTATCCCCGGTCCTTTGGGCCCTTTGGGGCTAATTCGGCAGTGTCCTTCCCACCGACTCACTCGGGTTCAAGGACAGTGACAAATCGGTCTAGATTCACGGATTATGGCTGTTCGGAGTCAGCAGGCGCACGAGGACCTATATTTCTTTCCCCGAGACAGACCGTCCATGGACCAAACCTCCGGGCGGCTATTTTATGTCCTGAAAAACCACAACGCGATTCACAATTAAGGTACACGGGGTAGGGTCATCACTCCTACGCCCATATATATATATATATATATATATATATATATATATATATATATATATATATATATATATATATATATATATATATACTACATGGACAGGGAAGACAAGCTATCTACTTTTTTTTATGATGTAATTACACATAGTTTATTTCTTTGGTCCAAAGAAATAAACTATGTGTAATTACATCATAAAAAAAAGTAGATAGCTTGTCTTCCCTGTCCATGTAGTGGCAAAACAGAACGCCTGGAGATCTCAACACTTCTCTCCCAGCCTCGCCATTGGCATTGAATACCAGTGGAGACTGAATGAAGGCACTATTATAATTGAATTATTACTAACATAAAGGGGTAAAAAAAAACTGTCTTTATCTAACCAGGAAGAAAATTTTTAACTAAAAAAAATCCTTTTTCCTGTGCGGTTTCTTCCATCGTTCGCCAATTTTAACAGAATATATTATGGTAGCATCTTTCATTTTCTCTTTCTTTTTAATCTGTCAAACAGTATGTTCGGAGAGATCATTCAAATCAAATTTTTGTGAAAAAATTCCTAAAACCGGGTCGTTTTTCATAAACGTAAACGTTTTTCATAAACGTTCATATTATTTACAGCAAAAAAAAAAATTAAATAGTACCTAATAAAATATCTTGAATGACATGAAATCGTATGCCATTTGATCTAGATAGAAACAAGAGTCAGCTTGGATGCTATGTTTTGACAAGCTTTGTTTACTTATTTGTGGTGAAATTAAAAAAAAATCATTATGGAATTAATTTTATAGCCATGATATTATGAGAATGACACAATGTGCTGACCTTTACAGTACCTGAAGAAATGAAATTCATAATAAATGGGAGATGTTGAAAGTAACACATTACGTTAAGTCAGAGACATACTGAACATGAGAGCAGAGTTCCCAAAAATTCGTACCACTATTTAAACGTGTTTTCTAAACAACGATCTGAGATTATTGAAGGTTTTAAGCTAAGCACATTAGTCTTTTCGAGGTCCATGAACCCTAAAATGATTATCCCTTGCTAAGAAAATATTTATTTTGATATGAGTTTTGTCAGCCTAAATCGGAACTTTGCCCCACTATATATCATCTGCTTGATCTCATTATTGTTTAACTATATCTCTTTCTTGTGGATCAAAAAATGTGGGGCAACAACTCTATAGGAATCTCCCACCTATTTATTGGTCTCATCCTCTTCAACGCCCGACCTACGCATCTTACACACTTTAGGCATCACTTTTCTTACACTATGAACTAAATTATAGAGATTAATACTTTATCTTTTTTTTTTTTTTTTTTTATTTTCCAATACTTTAAAAAGTTATTTCAAAAACAACATGAAAACAGAGCTTAAAAGAAAAAGCAAATAATTGAGGGTATTTGATGTGACAACTAGTTTTGGTCAACTAGTTTTGGTCTCACACATCCATCATTTTTAAAATTAGTCATTTGTAAAATTAATTAGGATTGGTGCTTATAAAGAATAAAAAAAATTACAAAAAAATAAATAAAATATACATAGTTATCTTTTGACCATTAAGACTATTTCATAAATTGAGAATGAAAAGTAACTCATTCCTCCTTCATAAAGTGTATAATTCGGAGGAATATAAAAATAATCCATCGTGTTCCATTTAACTGTTGTAGGTTTCTTCGATACGTGGGGTTATACTTTTTTACTGTCCATTAAGTACGAAATATTCATCAAACCAAATGAGGCAGTGGAGTTGCACTCCTTCTCATTTTTTAAATATATATTTTTTTGTAACCTGGTCATCTAGGTGGTTTTCTTTCCCTTGTCCCATCCAACGATTAATAGAGCTTTTGAAACCATTATTAATTCTCGACTCATTAAGTAATTACTCGTTTTGTGAAAGCTTATTGCGCTAATACCGGCATCAATTCTTTGCCCGCTACATAATAGCCCATTAGCTCTTCGTCCCTGGGCCTCATTCATCTCATTCAGTGCCTCCATTTATACTTTCTGTCCTTCCTAAGGCCTTTCTGATTCCCCTCTCTTCCGGGCTGATTCATTTAGTTCTTCGGATCGAATGTCGGCCTAATAATTACCCTGTCACCTTCTGAACGATATCCTTCTGAAAAATTGTCTTTCACCTCATGTTGGAAAATATCAATATATCGATATTTTAAAGAAATATATCGATAGTTTTGTCTAATATATCGTAATATCGATATTAAAATTTGAATATCAAAAAGCTATATTTCCCCTCCTCTCTCTCCCAAAAAAAATTAAGTTTGATAGTTTTCAATCATTATTTCCATGTTTTTATATTGTGTGATTTACTTCATTAATATCTAGTACTTAGTGATAAGTCATTTTAAGAATAATGTTATTGTGTACTTTGATAGGGTTTTTTGTAATTCATTCAATATTTATTATCTTCCTTTCTTTTGAATTGTTTAATGTTTTAGCAATTTGATTATTTTTTTCTCTATTTCTTAGTAATGAGTTGTTTTATTTTATTATAGACAAATGTTAATAAATTAATACTTTTTTTTTCGAAAAGAAATATATCGTCCGTCACAATGTGAAACCACGAACTGTCTAATCCCAACTTTTCAGCAGAGACCAAAACATGTTTACAAAATTAGATTTTCATCCTTCTATTATAGCACTTAGGAAGTCTAAACAATTATTTATTAACTCTTTACAATGGTGACATTCCATACATTTTTTTTTTCTTTTTTTCTTACATTTTCTTTTTACATACACTTCATTTTTCTAACTGTATCCACGTTTCGGGGTTGTTTTCCCTTCTTTAGGATTACTTTCTTTTAGTTTATTATTTTCTTTCTTATTTTTTCTTCTTTTTTTTTTGTTTATTACTTCCTTTTACTTTCTTTCTTTTTCTTGTTTATTATGTGTACAGGAATACTGTATATGTCCAAGAGCCAATAAAAGGATAATTAGCTCATATTTGTTAAAACAGTTATGAACTGATCTTAAAAGACTATGAACTTCTGATAAGCTCACTGTTCTATTGACTCCGTAACGTGGATACAGTTAGAAAAATGAAGTGTATGTAAGAAAAGAAGAAAAAAAAATGTATGGAACATTACCATTGCTAAGTGTTAATAAATTTTCATCATATTGAGATATGTTTTTTTTAACTACTAAGCACAAGCAAGTAATTTACAATCGAGTAGCAAAAATTAACAATTAGTTATTGTGGGTAAAATAAAATAATAAAATAATCCTAAACCAAAATGTCTTGTACTTACGTTGTGAAAAACGAAATAAATATTTAATTATTGCTATTGAAGCTATTAGCTTTTATATAGCATTTCCAAGTCAATTGTAACCTTTTCCAAATCAATTGTCACCTTTTTCATTGCAAATCTAATTTTTTCCATTTCAAATCTAACCTTTTCCATTTCAATTGTAACCCTTTCCACGTCAATTGTCACCTTTTCCATTTCAATTCTAACCCAACCGGACATGAATCAATTCAATATTAGTTATTTTATTATTGAAAAATAATAATTATTTTAATTACAATAATTACTTTGGAAATAATTTCGGCATATTCTTTCGACATTTTTTTCGTTTATTTAATAATTGATATTAAGTGCTAATTTCAAGTAGTTTATATTTTTGAAATAAAATTTCTGTTTATTTATTCTGAAATATTTATTATTATTATTTAATTTTTTTGGTGAGGGGGGATGGATTAAATCGATTTGGTCATCGTTCATTAGATTTTCGAAGTTGCTAATATCAAATTTATTACCGAAATTTTGTTCGGCCACGATCATTTCTACTTAATTATTAGTTTTCAAAATTCTTCGGTATGGTATCGTTTACTAGGTTTTAAAGGTTGCTATTTCCGAATTTACTATCGGATTTTCGATCGCTCATGCGCATTTCGATTTTCCGTTGATACCGAAGTTTTCTATGATAAAAGGAAATAATTTCGACATATTCTTTCGACATTTTTTCGTTTATTAGATAATTGATATAAAGTGCTAATTTCAAGTAGTTTAAATTTTTGAAATAAAATTGATGTTTATTTATTTTTAAAAATTTATTATTTTTTATTTTTTTGGCGAGTGGGAAAGAGGGTGTGGCTGATAGACGATATGACTACGCTAGGATAACCATTAGGAGAAGGCTAAAAAGGAGATGAATGTGATATCTCATTTCCTGAATAAGAGAACTAATTCAAGACCGGGAAAAGGTGCTACTGGGTACCATCCTTCCTCATGCCAATCATGTTACGTGTATCTATTATACAAATTAACGAACACACAACAGTGAAGACTTTAAGATATACTTTTATTGTCTAAACAAAATGTTACAATGACATTTAAAATGCTTCTTACAAACTAAGTTACAATATCTTAGCTATCTTACATCATGGCTAACTCTGATATGGAATGTTCCTATAGTAAATTTAGAGAAGGCTTTATAGGGATGAGAATTGGAGAGGGGATGAAGTTGCAAGGAGCAGAGGGAGGGAGATAATTTCCTCTACACCTAAATTCTGGGTGGCCTATTTAGGAACAATTCTTGGAAGCTCATGTGAACTTCTTGTGAGGGCTGTCCTGAGGGTTCAGTTAAAGTATACAATTGACATCTGACCAAGAATATGTTAGCAATAAACTGTTGAATATAAGAGGGAGCTTGACAAGGTTTCCGGTAGGAGACAAAATATCTTTGGGCAATAGTCAGCCGACCTGGACATTGACAAGGTGTTAACACATGTTGGAACCCCACATGTATGGTCTAAGACGTTAGAGAGCCCTGAGAAAGACAGTTAACTGATATTAAACTAATGTTTAAAATTATAGTTATAAAAATTGTTAAATATAATAGTCGTCTGATAATTTACACATAACATTTGCTTATTGTCGCTCTTCTGTTGGACATTTGCAAATATTACCGATTTGGATATATAAATAGAATTGGGTCCGAAAGGTTGTGAAAAGATGAAAAAATCAACCATAAAGAAGTTGGATTTTTTTTTATAGTTTCCAGAAATTTAATATCCAGTATATTTTAAATTTAACGCGTTTCAGCGTTATCAGCTACTATGTACATTTTGTGATTCTGGTTCTAATGTTTCACCTGATTGGAAATAGAGAGTTCAACATATTTTTAATTTTAGACAAAATATCAAAATTCCTGTCTTGATAGATATAATCATCACTGATTTTTATTTATTTCAAATTAAGAAAACTTAACTACTCAGCGGGGAATCAATCTAATCTACCATTGATCATTGATTGATTCTATATCTTTCATCAACTGGGTATCTTTCTAAATTTTGTCTTTAATGTCATTAGGCACATCTATTATGATAAAATGAACAATTTATCTATTTATCAAAATGAGTATATTGATTTTTATTTTTTTTATTTCATCTCTGGGCAACTGACACATGATACTAACATTTAATATTCAACAGATATAATTGTTTCTATAATAAGTTAATAGATTCTCTACTCTTATACTTGATTTCAGTTACAGAATAAACTGCTCATTTACTAAGTAAAATACTCAAAATAAAAAGTAAAATAATCCTGATAAATAAAAATTACTCAATATGAGAGCTAATAAGTTATTTTTCTACTTCTCAAACATGGTATTAAGTACTGATTGAAATACTTGGCCCTGGAACAGTGCAATTATTAAAATAAAATACTCGATACTCGTGGCTCGTCAGTTTGAATATTTTTTTCTATTGAGAAGTATCTTATAATCTTTTTGTATACATCACGTTCACATTTTTCACATACGTCATGTTTACATTTTTCTCATCTTTGTTTTCATACTTTTGTTTTACCCTAAGGATTTTTATCAAAAGGGTGGACATAACCCTTAGAAGGCTGAGAAGATAGTCAGAGCCGTAAAGGGCAACTGAGGCTTTGTTCCATCTAACTCTATTGGCTGACCATATTGTCTCCTGCCCTTTCTCTTTGTCATTCGACGCCTTCTTCAACCGAAATCGAGTCCTTCTTTTCACACCCTCCATTCTTTGGATCTTTCAATTATTTCAGATTTTACCATATATAAAATAATGTTCTGTAAACACTAATAAAGCTATTTTATTAGCAACAATATATCGTTATTGAACAAAGAAAATTTGAAAATTCAGACGAAGTCATGATACATCAAAATACATCACACTTATTCTCTAGTTGTTCTTTCTGAAGCACATCTATAATATTACTTTATAGGGTTATATTTAGTTTTTTTTATCTCGAACATAACTATCGTAATTTACAAATTACGATTTGCTCCACTCATGATTAGCAATATATATTAAATAATATTGATTTCTTAGGGTTGATTGTAGCCAACGGACTTAGTATAGATGTGTCCTTTCATCATAGTATACGCCTTTTCGGTGAAAACACAGCAGGCTTTTTTGCAACAGGGCTGGCAATTTTTTATCAGATATGATTGAAAAATGTTTTTTTCTAACAAAATATTATCATTAAAAATACTACGATCTGGTTTCCGCTTTCACCCTCCGAAAAATTAAAAAAAACATGAACCGAAGAAAAGACCACTAGAGACAAAATAACATGAATAAATAATTATGTTCATCGTAAATTATGTTTGCCATTTTATGAAGCTTTAATAAAGGTAGTTTCTATCGAATTGAAATATCCAGGCGTCTGTCTAAAAGGGTTTACGAAAGGAAAAAATGGCTATGAAGATGACCAAAGTGTCATAAAGAAGAAGTCGTAATCAGTCATGCCAACAATAGATAGCGCGGGGGTTGGTCATCCGGGATCTCCCATTCCATTTATTAAATTCCTAGGCCGCTTCAACATCTGTCTTCTCTTTACCATTATAGGAACTATTTACAGTCGCAGTCCTCAGATTCATCTATATATGCACATGCACTGTTGAATAATTTAAAAAATATATTTATTTAATATAATCCATCTGTCAAAGATCTTTGCTTATAACATAAAAATAACTAAATATATACTGTATACTGTATACTGTGTATGTGTAATTTTAAGTAGTTAAAAAATCAAATAATACTTTTATATATGATACCTCATACAGGAAGACAAAAGCAAAATGTAAAAATATTCATCTTACACAATTCAAGTAATTCATTTTCAGATGTGAAATATATAATTGGTCAGAGCACATGGCATTGAAAAACTTATATCATGAGACAGAAAATCAATCAAACATATAATCGATTTATTTATACTAATCATTAAATGTTGATACATAATAAATAATCGTTTCTAACTTCTTAGTATATTTATTTATTGAACTTGTGGTAGTTGTAGTTGATAGGATTATAGAAAGCAATAGTATGTTAAACGATTTTTTTTTACGTTTAAAAGATTTGATTTGCTCATTAGGTAAAAATAAACAAGAAAAAAATATAAATAATTTAACAATAAGTTAAACCATCTAATGAATCTATTGACTCACTCATGTAACACACCGTTAAGCGAAATATTTAAATTATTTCTATAATAATATAATATATAATGTGATTTCTTCCTCAGTTAAATCGCGCATAGAAACACATGATTTCTTCGATTTTTTTCACTCGAAAATGTTGGCGTTCCTCATGACTCCTCTACATAACTCTAATGTTCCCTAAAACGGTCCTGCTGAAAAAAATCCTTAGAAATAGGAGACCACAATAACAGAACGCTTCGTTTAAAAAAATTACTATTTCATAATTGAGATATCGAAAAATCTGTTTTTTTTTTACCTATCATAGATAGCAGAAATATAATAAACAGTTCTATAACTAATTAACATCCATAACTAACAACAGGTCAGAGTAGTAACAGCCCTTGGCTTCTGAGTTATCCTTTTCCATTTCTGCCTGTTCTACGTATCACTCTCCACTTCACCCTTCTACCTGCCACTTGGCCTTCCATTTTCCTTTTCCTTCTGAAGTACGCATATTGGGATAAACATCAAGTTTCCGCTCCATATGTGACTGACAACTAGTCCTATATGAGTTATATATAGTTTTAATTTCATTGCTTTAGACAATATTTGCGACTTCAGAAGCTTCAGGTCTGCATAGTATCTCTATTACCAGTCATTATTCTGCTGTGTATTTCCTTGATGATTAGATTTTCATCATTTATGACAGAACCAAGATACAAACGTGGGCACATTTTCAAAATTAAAATTCCTGATTTTGATGTTGCTGCAAGATTTCCTACTTGCTGCTGAGGTCAATTTAAGGTATTTTGTTCTATTTTCGTTGGCTACGAGAACTACTTTATTGTCATTTTCATATACTGTTTCAAAGGTTTTTCTCAAAGAGCCTTTTCACTTCTGGCAGCTCATCACTTCTGCCAGGTCATCAGCGATAGCACAAATTAACCATGTTAAATCAACGATGGTACGAGTTAAGGCTGTATCTCTCACAGCAGCATAAAGAGCTATAGTGAATTGAGTTGCCAACAAGGCGCCTCCTTGGCGATTGCACAGTATAAGATCCGCCAACTTTATTTCCAATTACAGCTTTTGGTAAAGCATTCTCCATACTCATGCGTATTAAATTAACTAATTTATGCGGCGCTCCATTCTTCACTTAAACGTTTAACGAGGTTGGCCTCTTGATGGTTTCGAATGCCTGCTTGTAATTAACGAATAATAAGTGTAAAACAGTATCATATTCATAATGTTTGTTTCCATCTTTTGCCGCAATAAAAACATTTGATCTGCGGTACCAACACCCTTTTAAATATTAAATTGGAAATAAGTTTTTTTAGTATTTAGTTCAGTAACTAAAAGATTAAAAAAATAAGTAAATAAAAAAAGTAATTATAAAATTCCTTTATCAAACTCTTAACATTATCCATGATGCATATTGATGTTATTTTGTTTATCTACTTTATTTTTAGTTAGATGCTTAATTTTTCACGAAATTAAAATTGAGAAATTTTGATTGTTTTATTTATCAACTTTTTTTTTTACATTGTTGCATACTCGTTTCTGTTTAGTGAATATTACACTTATCCCATACCAGGAATGGAATGTTCATTTATTCAACAAGATGACGTTGCATTGTAGAAATCTTGTAAAAATATGACGTCTTGTAAATCAAATCAAGTGCTGTTTATCTTATATCAATATTTATTGATCATCAAGCAATTGCTATGATGATCAATATAGTTTTTACACATGCTTAATTATGAACATGTAAATATAATTAAATAAATATCAAATAAAAAAAATACTTATTTGAACGATATGCTTATATCGTTTATACTCGTACAGCATAGAAGAATGAAAGGATAAAATGCATTAATACATTCTTATGAATAAGTCTACAGTTCTCGTATAGTTCTTCTTCTGTTCTTAAATTTATAAAAAGTCAGAGCTTATGACATCGATTTTTTTTTTCACACCATGGACAATTAAATAGTAAACAAGGTGGTATATTTATGTATAGCTTATACCTTTATTGAATAACTATTGGTTATTCCTAATAATCCGTTCCAAGGACGGTTGTAATTATTGGGAAAAAATAAATAACATTATATTTATTTATGTAAGTTTAATTTATTATTGATTTAGCCTTATTTATTAATGCCTTCCCCCTAATGTAAAGTTGCCTATAAGTTTTCTCTTTATTCACTATCAGATGCTCATATATTCTGTGTGTTCGGGTAATGGGGGTACAAGTCCTTTTCTTTGAAAAAATCAGGTTAAGTTATATTTTGTTATTTTTAATGTACTTGACCATGAGAAAAATGAAATAAGTCAATGGATCAGTATTCGCATGCCATGTGAATAGTATTTCAGTGACTTATAATAGGCTTTCTCACAAACACAGATTTCGTTATAAAGAACAAAATATAAGACCATTAATACAAAAAAAAAAAAAAAAAAAAATGGCATACCCCTTTACACAAACAAAAAAAAATTTTCAATTGATAAAACATATAAATATTCGCGGGGTCGGCTATACAGTACCCGCAATACTTAACGTTTGTGAGGGCTTAGCGGATCAAAACGACGGACACCATCGGGCGCATAGAAGAATTTTATTGTTTGAATATCAAAAAAGTTTCATTAAATTCCATACAATACAATCGTTTCTGCTTTATCTCAAGATTCACTACCGATTGTACTAATTATATAGGATGATTACATGTAGCAATGGTCATTACAACAATATTTTTTGTAAAGTTTATTTCTTTACATTATTTTATTTTACATTTAACAGACACTTGGTCATTTTAAAAATGTCTGTGTTACGATTCAGTTTTATGTACTATGTATTTGTTTCAGTACTTTTTGCTTTATACCCGTCTGATTCGGCCTGTTATTTTAATAAAATATTTTCAAGTAATTATTTTTGGACACACAAGTAGGCTGGCAATCCTTGATTTGATAAGACTACTGTTAATTTGTTTTTCGAATTGGGGTTGAAATATATGTAAAGTAGGTCAGCTCTTCTACACAGCGAATTATAGATTGATTTGTGAGCTTGATGAATGTCTGCAGAGAGTGAATAGTTCATTACTTTTTTTTTTTCTTTCCTTCGAGGTACCGAAGAAAAGTAATAAAGGCAAGTACCTATTGTAATTGGTTTTGAACAGATCTTTACATTTCAGAGACCCAAAAAGGCATTTTCGGCCATTGATCTGGAATGTCTGTTCTACGAATAGCTTGCGAACGGTGGGACCAATTTCATTTCTCTTCTTTTTTTTTTTGGATTGCAGGGTAAAATGCACATTGTGTAAAGGTAATTAAATGCTTTACAAAAAAGAAAATCAAAATGATAGCAATGTTAGCAAAGAAATGGCGTTTTGGACAGTGTACTCATGTTTAGTTCATCGAATAACTCGAAAACTATACTACATATTTCTAATGCAATTAAATAAATAAATTTTCATATTCAGGCCTTTTATTCAGAGAATGGCAGATAGGTTAGCTGCTGATACAGTTTGACAAACTATTATCATGGGCAGCCTACCTTTGATGAGGTCCTTCTGACTGTGAAACTTAGTAAGTTAGTTAGGGGAAGTAGGCGTTTATCAATCCCAGCTAACTAACTGAAGTAGTTAGGTATGTTATTGAAGTTGCCCTAATGAATTGAATACAGGAACATATAATTCAATAATACAAGTATAAGCTTCCTTCAACTATACAACTTATGCCGGATTTTATCACTTAAGAATATGACAATGTAAAAGTTTTCAATTAAATCTAGTGTGATCGAAGAATTGTTCGGAACAATGGGCTTGGTATTAGTAACGAGAATATTTATTGTATATTAGGTAATTCATCAACAACGGAGATGATATTGTTTTTAATTGTACTATTATGTTATTGTAACTATATTTAGTAATCCTCCCTTTTCAGCGTTTAGTTTCTTCCTAAGCTCATACTTCTCTTTTCTTGTTGTATTCATGTTTCATATATATATCTATCTGTCTTGTATTAAGAGTGGAAATATATTTTAAGGGATTTAGAAACTACTTTCCGTTCTCTTATTCTTTAGCCATAGACGGCCGGTGAAATTATACTTGAAGAGCAATACCAAATTTGGAGAGCGAATTAAGAATTATAAACTAAGTTAGGTCATAGACATGGAGTCAATAATCTGTTCCAATTTTATCATCAGGTCCTTCTTTTGGATGCATATCCTCGCCATTTATGAAATCTTTTATCCAAAGCCAATATCAATTTAAAAAATGCAAAAATAAACATTAAGGAAATTCGGGACCGTTTTGTCGCCTTTACTGAGGGAGTTGCCTGAGGCGGGCCCTAATCGGCCTGGAGAGTTCTTGGAGCTAGAGGTTGGGCGGAGTCCCCCCATTGTCCGTTCTGCCTGCCCATTCTCCGCTCCATTGTCAGCACAACTTAGCCACCACAAATCCTTACTGTCGTCTCCTGAGAAATAATTTTCCTTTTCTTCACTCGTATGGTTGTATTGTCGTTTTCTTCCTTTTGGAACTTCGCCTTTACATAAATAGATTAATGATAAGTAATGCATAAATAGAACATAGAAAGATAGCCCATTTTCGTGGTATATTAAGTTATAAAAGACGTCTGCCTAGTAGGTCAGTATATCTTCCTCACTATTTGAGAGAAAAATCTACGGGACAAGCCCTTTTCTAATTTAAGTGTGCAAAGCATGCGTTTGAGGGAAAGTAGGGAATGGAATTTGATAAAATTGAATATGTGACCATTTAGGTACCAACTTGCACAATCTCCAAAAAATTCATCATAATTAACGGTCGTAAGTTTTATGACCGTCACGTGGATTTGACTACAGACGGACAGACAGATACGGAACCAAATTTGTTCCTTGATGTTTCAAACTTAAAAAGTGAATGAAAATTTTCGATTCTGAGGACAATCTTTTTTTTTTTTTCATTTTCTGAAGGAATACAAAGCTTCAGTAGTAAGGAAGCAAAATTAATGAAAAGTAAATATCAGTTTACAGCATGTACGGCGATGTACGATGTACGCATGTACATATCTCAAAAGTACGACTCAAATGCAAGACAGTAACACCGATGCAATGGAAGAAAATACATATCCATATTTTTTGTCAAATAGCATTTTTCTGTGAAGTTTGCGTTGGTCCCTCATTAGTTCATTAGTAACGGTTTTTATAAACCTTAATATAAAATTATGTGAAATCAAAAGTAAATAAAATGTTCCTTTTTCACAAAAGTTACTTAAAAATTCGTCATCTGAGTAGATTTGTTCAGTTTTTAAAGGACTAATGCATCAATGGCAGCATCAAGTACGATATTTCTTTCGTGAATAAATTCTGCAAAAATTACGACTCTCTGAAACTATACTGTGTCATAATCTTCTAATTCAGGCCAGCTGAAAAGTGAATCCTCCAGTTGAGGAAACTGGAAACGGATGGTGGCGCTTGAAGCTTGGTTTTCCTTCATGTAATTAATTTCTATAGACATTAATTTTAGAAAAAATATTCATCCCAAATTCTTATTTACATTGTTACCGAAGTCAAAAACAACCATTTTTTAAAAATTACAATCAGTACTCAGTTTCTTTTTTTCTTTAACAAATATAAATCTCTGAATAAAAATTTTACAGACAAGAGGAAGAATAGAATAGAAGGCCAATTAGTCATACTTACTGAACAGAGAAATATTGTACAAAACGTTTTTAAATTCATTGCTACTAAATTCCAAAAACATAATCAGTTTTTTGTTTCTTTTAAATGACAATCAGTTGTAGTTTTTTTTTTAAACAAATACAAATCCCTCAATAAATAAATAGCAGATAAGCGCAAGACATTTATTTTACAACAGAACCTTACTGATACGTTGCTCAAAACTTATTTAAATTCTTCTATTTCTCAATTTCGGGGTAAAACCTGCAGATCTTTAGTAGCTCAGTAATCAAGCGTACAGCCACGAGGCCACAGCAACTGTTCTGTATCATGCCACAATATAATTTTTAGCCAGAAAATTCAATGGTTGTCAGCATTAACAGGTGCAAATACAAAAATAAAGCCAAAAACAAAATCGTCTGTTTAGTTCTTCATTTCTCGCAAGCCTGTTCTTTTTTAATGGAAGCTAATATAAAATATCAAACATCTTTTATTGCAGATATTATAGTATAAACCAGATTTTCACACTATCCAAATTTTCAATTGAATATATCAAATTTAAAAAAATACGAAAATTAGTAATTCAGTTTGTTACAGAAGAAAAATGAAACTAATCAGGAATCAGTAATGAAATGGGTACTATAAAAAATAAAGGATGCTTTACATCTAATAAGCTTCGAAAATTAATACCACTATGCAAATTAACATTTTTTTTTTCAATTTACAAAAGGACGCAAACAAATGCAAAGCAATCAAATAATGAATTCGTGAGAATTGCAAAGGAATTTCAAGTGGCAATTCTATAGGCTGGTACTATTTCTATTATATCAAATGTTTTACAAGATTTCAATGCGAATTAAATTAGTTCTGTGAACTGTAGACCTCACGAAAAAAATCTAAAACCTACTCTTTATTGAAGCTTTTAAAGGTTTAGCCAAGGTAACCTCCGATTTTGGGCCAAATTGTAAGTGCTATGCCCCTAATAAACGCATGGATTAGACTACAGACAAACACGAGACCAAATTTGTTCCTTGATGTATAAAACGTGAAATGCGAGAGAAAATTTTCGATTCTGATGGCATAATGTTTTCATTATCTTCATCAATACTAATACTTATATTTGGTTTCCATACCTTCAGTAGCGAGGAAGCTAAAAAAAAAAATCCATCGTTTTTCCTTATGCGCTTAATTGATATTCACGGCATCAGCAATATAACTGAAAATCTGAAATTAAAAAAATCACCGTAATTCTAGCTAGAAATATCAAAGAAAATACAAAAGTAATCACAGAACCCACTATACAAGTGATTTTTTCATTCAAAGAATAATTTAATCTCCTCACAATTATCGTAATTATCTGGTATTGTTTTTCCTTCACCCCCCTTGTCTATGAGTATTAAAAAAAGATTTAGAAAAATAATGTACTCAAGAAATACAAATCCTCAACCTGGTCGTTGAAGAAAAACGAAGAACACATTTGGTCATGACTACGAAACAAGCAGATTTTTGATGATGAGGGTCTATTCTAATCGGAATAAAAAAATAGAAACGTCGTTTTTCTTGACTACAAGGAATATTTGTGCCAAATTTTAAGAATACCGAAATACGTGTTTGGTGGTAACCGCGTAACAAATAGACAGGCGAACTAAATGCAAAATGGTCTAGTTGAAACATTGCCTCGGTCAATAATCATGAACAAATTACCTCTTTGCTACCGCCATCGATTTTAAAAACGTTTTCATTCATTAGAAGTTAATGCTGATTAATAGCATTAGGAAAATATCTGATGTGGACAACACATGACTTCCTTGTACGTCTATTAAATTATAAATCCGTGGCTCAAAAATTGATACTGAATTTGGTTACTAGTTTCCGACTAAGGAAGCTAAAGGAAGTAAAGAAATAATCCAAGGAAGAATAAAACAGAGAGATACGAGGAAGTTAGAAGCCCAATAAATAGCCGCCAGAAGAATCAGTCTCAGAAGTTCCTTACGCAATATCTCAGCTAATAATGGTCCGATTTAAATGATATTTATTTCGTTTTGTAGGGAATTCGCGGACGGATTTTTTTTTATTCGACATTTGGATTCCACGTGTCTTGAAACGTAAAACATCCTCAAATTTTGAGGGGGGAAGGGGATTACAAAAATTTTCTATTGAAAGTCTAATATGACCTTCAAATAAAGTACCTCTTCCGGTTTTCCAATTTAGACCAAATTCTAGTATGTTATTTAAATCAATATATAAAGTATAAATACTAAATTGGAGAAGTTTTGCATAATATTTTAATATCTTTTTGATGGAAATCAATTATGACCTTCAAGTAAAGTACCACTTCCGGTGATTAAGAAGTGACCAAAAAGGAAGGTTCACAACTAGATTTTACAACAATCCTAAATACAAAATTTCAACTTTCTACGGCTAACCGTTTTTGAGTTATGCGAAATACGAACGAAGATACGTACGTACAGACGCCACGACGAAACTAGTCAAAATGGATTCAGGGATGGTCAAAATGGATATTTCCATTGAAATCTGAAAACCGAAAATTTTCGCGATTACAATACTTCCTTTACTTCGTACAAGGAAGTAAAAACATGATTATCTTATTAATTACGTAGATTAATGAGCATATCATAAATCTGCTAAATCTTCCAGTTCCGAATATTTTATGTTAGCATTCATAAGAAAAAAATATTAGTTGTCTTGAGAGTGAGGTTATTTTCGGGAGCAGAGATGCCATGAGAAATGTAATTACGTACAATAAACCTTTTCGAATTAATAATTAATTTCATTAATTATTATTTTAGAGTTAAGTTGTATTATATAGCGCAGTGACAAATATATATTATAAACTATTCGCTAGCTGGTTCGTTCTGTTCTCTTGTTGTTTTTGTCTTGTTTATATCTTGCTCTTTTACTTTTGATTTGAGTTATAATTACCTGAACCGAAACTTATGCTATCTGATTCCGCCTGCGAATTCATGGTCTTTAGGGAAATTTAAATATTTTTTATCCAGTGTACGGTGAGTTTGTCACTGATGGTAGATATCACACCCTACCTTTAGCAAAGTGGTGACTCTGGTGTGATAGTTAACATTTATGCCAGTTGAATTGTAACTTAAAAGCTGCACGGTACTTGTTAATGTAGGCTTTTCCACGAATTCTTCACCGGGCTATGTAGAAATATTGATCTATTGCCTTCTGGTAAATAAATACCGTATAATATAACATATATTGTATAATATTAAATAATATTCAGGTATCCCAGAATATAATAATTGAAAGATAATCCTGCTACCGCTTGCTCCCGATGACTTGAAGGTGATGGCCTAACTGTCTAGGCCCTTCCATTCCCCCCTCTAGCCACCTTAATGGAACTTTAAGATTAATGATCTTCGGAAAATTCTCTGATTTTCACTGTGAAGTATTCCATTCCAGAAACGCCGAAAGTAATTGACATTGATGAATTGATGGTAGATAATGTCAAGGAAAATAACCGAAAAATATAAGTCAATAAGATACTGACAGGAGATTTAAACTGAATTTGATCTTTTGATTGTCAAGGAGGGCATTGTGAAAGTGTCGATTCTGTTTGGCAGTTATTGTTATAATTTCATCTAATTTTCTTTTCTTTTTAGCACTCAAATGTTTCTTATCAACAACTACTATAAAACTTATTAAATTACTTATAATAATCAATCAATCTTTCATTGGAGCCTCTAGAACTGTAGCTTAAATTTTTTAGTTTCATTGATTACTACTTTTGGCGGATCAAATTTCGGCTTTCTCCCCAATTTAAATTTGTATTATCAATGTATATTTGGTTTATTTATTTCAATAATGAACCTTTGTAACTGAGCATGAACAATCCAAATATCGAATAAATAAAAAATTCGTCCGTACGCCGCACAGCTGTTGAAAGGCGGATAAAACCTATTTTTCAAGATATCGGAAAAATCGTTTTGTTTTCACTATTGATAAAAAGAATAGTTACCTAAAATATTTTACCTGTTTAATCGGAAATATTTAATTTTTATACCTGTGACGAGCCTCCAAATCCTACCCTATTATTATTATAGTCATACTTTTTTTCTTGGTGCGATTTTACTCTGATTTTAACAACAGCTATACCATACAATATAATGAGAGGAAAAAACATTTTTTTTTTGTTTATTTTAAGCTAATAATAATTTCCCGAATATGTAACAAAAAAAACTATAAAAAAGTTTTTATTAGTTTGTATCTGGTAACGCACCTGACCTCAAGTCTAGAATCTATTTTTCCTTAAAACAAGACTCCAAATAAAATATTTAAAAAAATACAGATGCGTCTGTGGGTACAATTTGATTCTGAAAATAGAATTACTCTTGTTATTTCTTTATTGCTATGTCACAGCTAAAGCTGTGAAATCCACGTGACGGACATAACAACTACTACCGTTCATCCGATTTTGATGAAATTTTTAGTGATTATGCAGGTTGATGCCTAGATGCTCTCACATCAATCTTATCCATTCACTACTTTTGCATTTTAATAACGGCTTGTCCAATTTGGTCCAACATTGGAGATAAGTTGGGGATTAGTGTAGAGTTGATCTTATTTTAATTTCGCACTATACCATTCACTACTTTCGCTTACGCCTGCACAAGCACATTTTTCTTGACACACCCGTATTTCAAAAACAGCTTTTCTGATTCCTAAGTTGGAGGAATTAAGAGACAATTATAGTAATGTTCTGGTTTCAATTTTGTACAATTTCCAAATACTAAATTTAGCTATTTTTACTTTCCCTTGCCTATATACGAAATATATAGTAAGAAGAAGAATTGCGATCGCCAAAGTTTTCGAATTCGAGTTTTTAACGGAAATACACGTTGTAGGATCCCCTGAGTCCAAATAACCAAGTTTCACAAAATGGTCTGTGTGCCCGTGTGTCTGAGAATAGTCTAGCTCAAAAACGAAAAGTTGTACGATACTGAAATTACGTATTTAAGGTAGGCATATATGTATGTGATGCAACTTTTTCGTCAAAATCGACTACCCGGAAGTTTATGCAATCGATTTTACACTTGTTTACAATTTTCTCGAAAACAGCTCTAACGATTTCGATGAAACTTGCTTAAATTATTCTTCGTAAAGCCCTTTAACTTTTAGAATATGCAGTACATCATCGAGGAAATGCAGGGAAAAAAGTTATGATGAAATGAATATTTTATTTGCGTATAACTCGAAAAGTGTGCATTTTGTGGTAAATTATGTATCCAATTATATGAAAGGTAATTAAATTTTCTAAAAGATAAAAAGAAACGATCCAAATCGGACCAGTATTAGCAAAGATAGAGCTATTGGCTATTGGAAGATAAAAATATTGGCCTAACCGGAAGTGTCAATTGTATCATCGATTTTAGACCTTTTTCTCATAAACGGCTCTAACGATTTTGATGAAACTTGCCTAATGTCTTCTCCTTGAAACCATTTAACTTTCCATTTATTTAGTCCATTACCGAGAAAATGCAAGGAAAAAAGTTATTCGCCAAAAGAAAATTTTATTTGCGCATAACTCAAAAAGGATGCCTTTTATGGTAAATTATGTTAATAATCATTTGAAAGATAATTTATTCCTCTATAAAACAAAAAATGAATCATCAAAATCTGACTAGTATTAGCAAAGATACAGCGTATTTACAAGATCCAAAATGGAAAGCCGATCGGGCCAATAAGGAGATGGTTTAACAGTGAGTTCAACAATACGCTCTGTATTAATGTAATTTAAGAATATAAAAGTACAAGTTAACTTATATACTTATAAATTTGAATCAAATTTACATGGAAACTTAAGCGAAACATTTAAAATACATTTCTAGCTTGACAAACCTAAAATATATAGTGTACAGAATTGGTGTACTGAAATTGTTTAAAAATCTATTTTATTGTACTTTTGTGAGAGAAGACCTAAAGAAATGAATGCTGCTGAGTTTAATTAAAGCGGTATTTATTTGAACTCTTTAAAATTATGTTCAAAAGATTATTATAGAATGGTAAGGGAAAGCTGTGTGATGCGCGCACCGCACCGAATTTTTAATTTATCTACTAAACTTTTAAATATTTGTATTATATTTAAATTTATCATTTTGGCATTATCGAATAATTGGTTGTTGAAAAAAAAATAGTTTAGCTTCATTTATTTTGAGTTAAAAACTTGAAATTCCATCGTTTTCAGAACCTGAATATAAAAACAAATGATTAGCTGAAAAAATCATTTCGATATCATTCTTCAAGTCCGAGATATAAAAATAAAGCATTTTCAGCATGTTTTATTTTTATCTCAGTTCCTAAAGCCTATTGGATAAAACGGAAGAATATGGGGCAATTTTTTTTCAATGTAGATTCATCCAAAAAAATTTTTATCAAAATCGGCGATGGACACATTGTGCATTCCGCTTGTTAGTTTCTTTAGAAGTTTTCTAATAAGTATTTTGACCGTCAACCAGTTTTCTTGGCGAATACAGATCATTTGACTCAAAAGTTTTCAGCTAAGAAATCCGGTAAAAAGAAAAGCGCATCTAGCTAATTTTTATGTTTATTGATAAATTTTAATAATATTCTATGGCAATTCTGCATGTTTTTTTTTATATTTAAATGCCAAATCTCAGTTAACATTTCAATGAGGAATCAAATCTCATCAGAGCACCCATCTAATTTAAAATAGTTCTATATTAAGAGTAGAATTTCCTTTTTTCAGTCAGTTGATGGAGTGGCTCCCCCTACTTCAAAACTATCCCCATTGGTGTGTTTTGGTGTGTTCTTAAAAGAATGAAAAAAAAAAAATCGCTGTAACTGAAGTTAAAGGGTCCATTGTGAATTAAGAAATAATACACCATTAAAAAGTGCCTTGTAACAATGTGTCAGATTGAAAATCTCGACTAAAATGAAATTGATTTTACTAACATTCTAATTCCAGAAGCTAACAGTTGATTTTGGGAGTTTTATTATTATTGCACTGTGCGGCATGTCGCATAATATACGAATACTTTATATTCTGACACACTCTGTCTTGGATACATGCTCTGTCGTGTTGTATAATGTAAAAGCAGTTTAATGGTTACCAACCCTACACAATCAGAATGCCTGACTGACAGTACCAAAATTGATTACCGTTTTTGTTTTGTCGTTTTCACTGATTATTTTTAGATAGAAAATGATAGGAAAAAAAACTCTTCTGGATGTGAAGTAAAAAGCTTGGTATTTAGGATTATATGAAGTGTATTGGAGAGGGAGAAGATGCGCTTAAGACAGGGCAGAGTGAAGAGACAGTGAAGGTTGGAAATGACACACTTAGGATCGGCAACGGCCGAATAAACTTAGAGCCGTCACTGGGCAACATTAAATAGAAAGGAGCTAGGACAACTTTATTGGCTTTTCTCTTCACACATCGCCTTTATTTTCGCTGAGTGCTGCCCTTCCTTAACTGTCCATTCTGCTTTGAGGCCGAAGGGTCCCGAAGAGTAGATGAGGGATAAAAGTTTATGATCAAAGTGGTACCATAGACTTATGTACTGAATATATGAAAATTTTCCGTAAATTAAAATTATTTGTTATTATTAATTTTTGAATTTCAAGGACACCATCGAAAATTGAACAAACCAAAAGGACTGTACTTAGAATAACGTAATTATGCAAAACACAATTCACAGTCCCACTGTCAGTTTTGTATCTCTTTCTTCAATTTAGACCGCTGGTTCACAATCATTGTTCAGCCGTGCACTTAACTTACTCCGATTTGAACACTAACTGGAAGATCGCCTATTTTTGTCTCATTAAATATCATTATAGAACCTTCTCCAACTTACGAACTGGAATTTTCTGGAATGATCGATCTAGAACTTTTTCGAATAATCGATCACAGGCAATTGTATTATCTTGACCGTCATGTTATCGATAATTCTATATAACCATGTCCCAATATAATCATGCTTTATAATATTCAAAGAAACAACAAAATAATGTAGATGCTTATTTATTTTTTATCCGAACCACTGTACGCAAGAGATTTGAATGACGAAATAGTTTTTGACTTTATCGAACTACTATCTCGATATAACGTGAAAAAAAATGTTGATATTTCGATATATTGGGTCTCTATATCTCTGTGCAGATACAATTAAGACATTTTTTTACATAAATATTTTTATGCCGATATAATTATGATATTGTTTTCATTATATCGATATTTATAATATATTATTTATATATCGATATATCTGTGCCGATATAATTAAGATATTGCTTTTAAAGTATCAATATTTCGCTACCGATATTATTAAGATATTGCTTTTATAACATCGATATTCAAAGACCGTGGTGCCCGAGAGTATCAAGGCGTCACCTTAGCAACCTCGAGACTGCTACGGCGCCAATTCGAAACCGTCCTGAGCGGGTTGAAATTTATTTCGTGGCGGCGTGCGATCGATTTTTCTGTATCCTGCACCGACATAATTAAGATATTTTTTTTTTAATATCGAAATTTCTGGGACGATATATTTAAGATACTATTTGTATAATATCGATATTTCTGTGCCAATATAATTAAGATATTGTTTTTATAATATCAATATTCTTAACCTATTCTTAATATATGGTTTTTATCAAGTTCATTTACAGCAGACTTTAAATATTAAGAAATTAGTTATTTCCTAACCTTCTTTTGATTTGATTTTTTTTATTTGATAAAATAATTTTGAAATATAGATATTTCTCAGTCATTATTATTTATAGCTATTGTCGAGCCTCGATATCTCTGTGCAGATACAATTAAGACATTTTTTTATATCAATATTTTATGCCGATATATTTATGATGTTGTATTCATCATATCGATATTTATAAGATATTATTTATAAGATATCGATATTACTCTGCCGATATCATTATAATATAGTTTCTGTTATGTTAATTAACAGCAAGATTTAAATAGTAAAAAGGAGGTATCTCTTAACCTCTTTCCGATTATTTTTTTTTATTTGATAAAAGAATTAGTGATATTTTGAAAAATCGATATTTTTTGCCGATACAATTAAGATGTCGTTTTTATTCATTCATTAAATTCATTTAATCAATTCATTTCCAACAGAATTTAATTTTCAAGAAAGAAGTTATCAGGAGATAAATAAGATTAGGAAATCTTCCTCCGATTCGTTTAGATTTTCTTTGTTTTTAATTTTTTAAAAATGTTAACGATATGTTTGAATGTCGATATTTTTATGCCGATTCTGGGACTAGGAAGCTTTTATACATAGAAACTGCTGTCCCAAAAAAGGTAATGCACTTTATAAAAACAATTTATACATTTTTCCATACATATTTCTACGTGTTAATATTATTCTGAATCAGGGTATGCTTTTCCCCTATTTTTACTACTCTGAATAGGGGATTTCAGCTTTGGTTGTGTAGAGGAATTCATATACCTTGGAACACAGCTAAATTCAACCAATGATAAGCGACAGGAGATTCAGCGTCGGATTATAGAGGCCAATAAGGTGCTACTATGGACTTCAGAAACATCTAAGAAGCAAGTTTCTCTCCACGACAACGAAGATACGAATATATAAGACCCTAATCAGGCCGGTTCACACATATTCGTCGGAGTGCTGGACGATAACGAAAGCCCTAGAATCGTCCCTATTAAGATTTGAAAGGAAGATTCTGAGAAGATTTTGGGGCCTGTGTGTGACAACGGTATATGGAGATTGAGAAAAAACGCTGAACTTAGGCATCTCTATAAAGATCAGGATATTATGCATTTTATAAAATCTGGATGTCTGAGATGGGCAGGGCATATTGCAAGAATGAGTAGTAACGAAATCCCCAAAAGACTCCTTGAGGAAAAGATCTTCGGACGCAGAAAAGTGGGTAGACCTCGCCTGCGGCGGGAAGATTGTGTGGCTGCAGACGCGCGAAAAATGCTAAGGACTAAAAATTGGAGAGCAGCAGCACAGCACAGAGAAGACTGGCGGCTCAGACTAATGGAGGCCCTGACTCTTCACGAGTTGTAGCGCCATCGAAGAAGAAGAAGGGTATGCTTTTATTAATAAGGATCTTAAATTCTGATCCTTATTAAATCTAGAGTTTTACAATGTCTGTACTAAATACATTCTTCTGTAAGTTATAAAAATAAATAATTCTTCATCTCATACGCCTATCAAGTTCATACAGTCTTAAACCTTAACTTTAGTAACAATGGTTCTGCATCACTGGCTGTGTTGCAATTAGCGTAGGAACTCAAAATAAACAGAAGTGCTGAAATGAACTTATGACCTAGGAAACCAACAGCGGGTTCAGAGCTCATCATAATTTGCACAATTTTATCAACTCTTCTCCCCAAATCTACGAAGCATACACTAATTTATATAAAAAGTTGCTGAAGCGTAAAGCCATTTCACAGCAAAATGTAAATGCTATTATAATTTCTCAAAGTGTGCTATATTTTTAGGAATGTCTGTGATACAACCATCCATTGATATTAAACAATTTAAACGCCATAAATTTATTATGCAGTATAATTTAGGTTTAGGCAATTTTTTATTATCAAATACATAAAACCATGTCAAAACAATTTGCACATCACTTAGGACCATTTTTTTGAAGTAGTCTCAATGGCCAATAATCCTTCTGGATCCGACGTTTCGTTCACACAACCATCTGGGATAGAAAATCCGTTAATATAAACCCATCTTGAGCCAATAATTTAATGAAATACGTTCAGCTTAAAGGTACATACTTGTAATACGGGCAAACAGCAACGATGAAGACCATAATGCAACCTGAAAGAACAAAGCTATTGTGAGAGCAATATAAAAATAACTGGTTAGTTCGATTCAATCTTTACATAGATTATCCTGTATATCATAGGATATATTTAAAGAGGCAACTATAGACCTCAAGAGCACACAAATGTTCATTTGTACCATATCAAGATTCCACAAAGAAAAGTAGGAAATTTAAGTTTTTATTTTTGTGTTGAATAGGAAGGGATCACTCAGAAACTATTCAAGGTAATTCTGTTAGCTTCAAATTGTACCAATGTAAAATTGAAAAAAATTTCTTATAGAAATATAGTTTGGCCTAACTAAATCCGTTTTAAAGGGGGACGCGGAAAAACCAATAGCGAAAACATTTATGTATTTTTTTAAATCAATTTTTACTTGTGAATGTTTTTCTCAGCCCTCTGCTGAGCTAAAGATACTCCACTTCTAAAAGAAAATATTAACTTTTATTGACATTTATTTCGCATAAATGAAGTCGAGGATTCTTCTGGACTTGATCTAGAATTGGCTTCTTATTTGCCAAAAAGTGAGATGTGGAATTAGCTTTCCTCGAAAAACAAGTGTTTTGGGAATGAAATGTATTGAATTCAATTTGTTTGTAATCAATAAAATAACACAAAAATCTAGAATAAAAAGCTTCCTAGTGAAACAAAACAACACTTTACAAAATCAAAATATATTTGTGAATTAGCCAAACAATTTTTTAAATTAAATATGAAATAAAACTGTGCTTAAAAAATAAAATAAACATTGACAAATTTAAAAGAACCATGCTTAAATATTTAAAAGAATAAAATAATTTTACCACATCACTATCCAAAAAAATTTAAAACATACTTTAAATAAAAATATCCTTATTAAAATAGATTTTCAAAAAGGCCAGATTCGCTGCTTTATTCTGTTACTCATGGTAAATTATTTTAAGAATGAATTTATATTTATATAAATGAATTTATATATTTCTGTAGGTGTACCTGTAAGCTTGCAAAAGGATAAGTGTATCGAACCCGCATCACTCTAAACTAGACCCTGCAGATTGCTCTAAACCAATACATTCTTTTTTTAATTTTTTTTATTCCTCTTACCTGGCCATTTCTGGCATACGGTGTTTCAGCAGCAGTGGGGTGTTACAAATGGGATGTACGCATGCCACTAGCGCCAATAAAACTTAGCTTTATTTATTTAATTTTTAAACTATTTATTATTATCATACATAATTTAAGGGTATCTTTAATTATAGGAACAATATTTGTATATTCTATGGTGCAACCCTGTGCGCCGTTTACTGGTGGGGCTGCACCTTTGTGTCCTTCCTTCCTGATTCATGTAGTCAAAAACAGTGGCTTGTTAAAACAAGTGGAGTGTTAAAAACAGTGGCTTTCCGTAGCGGGAAAAGCCGCTGTTTTTAACAATCCCCGAGTTCATACCAGTTGAAGCTATTAGGCCCAGAAAGCCTATTAGGAATGTCGTGAGGAAGGATGGGTCTCGTAAGAAGAGAGGAAGAGGGTAAAATTTATACATATATTGTAACGCTCTGCAAATAATACTACTTTTGACGAGGATAGAGGGCAATATAAATATATTGATATAAAAGTTTTATTTACCTAATTTGAGATGTTTTAAATTATATTTTAATATAATTTTTGATGAAAGTTTAATAAGACCTTCAAGTAAAGTACAACTTCCGGTTCGCTAGTTTTAGCCAAAATTATATTGTATGTATACATTATACATATTATACATTATACATATATAAAGAAAAGTATGTAAGAATGTATACATATATTGTAACGCTCTACAAATAATACTATTTTTTACGAGGATAGAGGTCCTTCGAGAGGTCCTGATGTATACATATATTGTATGTGTACATATATTGTATATCTATTGTACCTGATGTGTACATATATTGTAACGCTCTACAATATACGAAAAGCCTTCTTAAATTGATCCAAGAATTTCTATACCGTCGCTTTTTTCGGGTCCGAATCGTACATCGCTGTCCATACAAAGTAAACAGATGAGTGGCGTGCCACAAGGATGTGTGCTAGGTACAACTCTATTTTCTTTGGCCATCAGTGGCTTAGAATTAAATCTACCACGTGAGTTTAAAGAGATACTCTTTGTCGACGATTTTTCAATAGTATACAGAGCGAAAGATCTGGTTCTTTTTATGACTAGTAAGTCTGCCTGTACGCTGCTATTTACAGTATACGGATAACCTCACTTGGCGCACACCTTGGAGACGGTGTGAGGGCTTGCTCGTACCAAGATTTGGCTTTGCGCTTCGGGCTCTTCGTGGTTAAGTCCAACTCTTTTTCCAGTTGTAATATTGTGAAAAAAGTAGTCGAATAAAATGCAAAAGTTTTGTCAATAGAATATCGTAATTATCATATTTTAATTAAATTAAAATTTATATGCATAAACCTACAATTACTAAATAATAGACGACAATTTAACCAATGTTATTATAGCAATTTTCGTAACAATCTGCCAATCGTTTATCTGTCATCTGTCACTTCGTAAGGCTTACACACTCCATACATGTTATAGAAACTCCAGATATTTCAATATTATATAATAATATTCGGCTGAAAAAGATTTTTAATGTACTTACTGTAACTACTTTGATTTGCTTTTTTAAGCAAAAAGTATATTTGAACAAAATAAATTCTAAATCATTTATGGTGTTTGCATGAAAAACCATACAGACCAAATACGAATTACACTATGTTGCATACAAATTTTGTTTAGAAAAGTTACGGCTATATTATAATTTATATTAATCAATGTTTTATTAATGTAGGTTTATCGGAATAACAAATTTTTGTTTACTTACCTAGTATCAGAATATTTTCTAACGAAAACCACAGGTAACGTAGCATTAATCCGTACAAACTAAAAAAACCGTATGTTATGCAAAGCATACTGTTGGCAAGAATCCACGCCCAGACCATATCTTCTTTGTACTGCAAAAGTATAAAAATAAATTCACACACTCATAGTTTAAAAGCCAATGAAGCATAAGTTTAAAGCATTCTCATAACTTTATAAATCTTGTAAACATTTTGTTCTTGTATGTATATTAAGAAATAACTGGTGGCCTTCAAATTTTCATATATTGTACATTCCCCAGAAAAGCATAAAACAAATTGAATTAAAAGAAAACATTTTATTTGCGCATTACTTTTAAAAGTAAAAAGTATTTTTGCTGGATTACATATAATAATTTGAAAGTTAATAAAGGTTTCTACACAAAACAACATCAAAATCGGACCAGTAGTAGCAATGATATTGAACTTTGTACAAATATTTTGGTTTATTATTTTCAATACATAATGTATCCATAAAATACAAAAAATATCAATCAATACATACATAAAATATCAATTGTAATGGTTATTCGAAACGAGCACGTTCGATAAAATATCCAATTCGAAAAACCGCCAAAAAATTCAGCAAGAACAGTGCATCGAAATGCGCAAGCGCGATCAAAAATTCCATTAAAGAAATGGAATCAGAACGTTAAAACCCAATAAAAGATCAAACAGGAAAAACTTCAAGTAAGACTTCAAGGAAAATTTCACGGAAATGCAATGTGTCCATGCTCAATCATTCTTCTTGTTCAGTAGCACCACTACCCGTGAAGGGTCCTGGATTCCTCCAACAGAAACCTCCATGCGCCCCTATTCTGTGCCAATGCTATCCAGTTCCGCATGCTCAAATACTCTATAGCGTCATTTGTCACACAGTCTGGCCAGCGTAGCTTTGGTCTCCCAGCTCTGCGACGACTAAATAGGGGCTCCGTCAGAAACTTCCTAGGTGGTAAATCATCAGCCCTTCTGGCGAGAGATCCATCCCATCTTAGCCTTCCAAGCTTGATGTAACGAGAGATATTCTGTTTATGATATAAATCATACAGCTGACGATTGCTTCTCCGTCTCCATTCGTTGTTTTCAAACACACCTCCATAAATTCGGCGCAACACTTTTCGGTCAAATATAAGAAGCAGCTGGTCCATTGCTTGAAAGATGCTTTCGGAGTCCAAAATAGCAGCGGTTGCCAGCCAATATTCTCCTATTGATCTCAACTCCGGTTTCATTATTAAAATTTACCATATATTTAAGGTAAACAAATTCTGAGACCTGCTCAAACCTGTAAAGCCCAAAAGCAACATTGGCACCAGCCGACCTCGGAGCTTGATCCGACACCATATGCTTGGTTTTAGCTTCATTGATAATGCGTCTTGCAGCAGCTTCTACAGCCAGAAAGGCTTCAACTACCGCTTGTCTGGACCTAAAGAGACCAACCGGCTGTTGACCAAGTAAGACGTGTTTCTATACCATTCCGTAGCGATTCAGTCCAAGTTGGATAAATTTGCCGGTGACGGGAAGTAATTGATACCAATAGTGTAGTACCTGACTGATTGATATCGGAGTGAAATTTGGTTCAAATTGGCCCAGAGATTACCGAGATATCACCGTACAAATAGTCAGCGCCGAGGAACAATCAATCTCGGTCAAATAGGCAAAATAACCGGTAACGGTATTATTTGTCAAAATAGTTATTCGATTGGTGTAAGAGACAGATTGGATTAAGCCCTAATATCGCAAAAATATCGGCGGATAAAGGAGTAGAGATTTAGCGAATGGATACCACGACGAGTAGGTTAAGGCGAGCACGTGGTCACCATAAGGCAATACCCATATAGGTTAAGAAGGGAAATAAAGTGTGTGGAAGGCGTTGACTATCACCGATGTAACTGACCAAGTTCCCAGCAACACCTGAGTGAGATTTGAAGCCACCAAGTCCAAAGGTCACGAAGATATAGGTGGATTGAGGCCAAAACTGATAGCTCTGTGTGTCAATGTTGCTTCAACGAGGTTGGCCCACCAAGTCTAAGCGAGGAGGTCGTGAGTAGGCTCATTCGACCAATCTCGTTGAGAAAAACGATGGGCTGGATCTTGGGGATTGCCTAACAAGGTAGTAAGAAATTCATTGTTAAAATGATTGGCAAAATCGGACTTAGTGCGTGGGCACCATTCTTGATGGTTTCTGTCAAGATTGAGCTAGGATGTTCAGAGTAGGCTCATTTGACAAATCTGGTAAACGGACATAAATATCCAGGACTATGAGCAGCCCGCCGGAAAACGGGAAGGGGGGAGCTCACAGACCCCATCGGGGACGGGAAGCAGATTCGCAAGGACTATTAGACCAGGATTGCTTCGGACTAAAGTCCTCTGCTGGAAATATGAAAAAAAGCCCCTTTTAAACTGGGTTCAACAGGAAAACCCATAGATGGGAGAGGGAAGGAAGAGGAAACTTGGCAAGAGAGTGCAGGACGACGAGACCAGTTCTGAGTCCATTAATGGATTGATGACCCCTGAGGATGTCGTGGAGGAAGCAAGGCACATCAGGTCAATATTCGAGCACAGGATATGGCTCTCATCGAACCCGTTAAGTAATCGTTAAGAGAAATCTACGGGGATCTTGAGACCTTGCTGACCAATATGGTATTGAGATACCTAACAATGAAAAACCAGAAGGAGCTGGCTAAGTCTCTTCTGCTGAGATGAAGAAAAGAGGAAAAGAAGGATATGTCACCGAAGTCAATAGCCCGAGAAATACTTCAGGATGAGGACTTCTTAGATGGTATCCACTGGAGGGTCGCCTCTGGAGCCCTGGCGTCACCTCTGGCCATGACCGAGAGCTCGAAGACGTACGACAAGACCCTTGCTGAGAAGGACAGGGTTCTAGCGGAGCTCGGGAAGGCTGGGGACGCTGGAAATGTTGGAGGAACTTGAAGAGATCTTAGTTACGTGAACCGGATGCTAAGTTTGCCAAATCAGTTCTCTGCAACCCCAGGCAAGAAGCCTATCTCTGAAACGGAGGGGTCAGAAGAAGAAGAAGGCTTTCGTACAGTCGTGAGTAAAAAGAAGAGGAAGAAGGAGAAGAAGAAGAAAGACCGTGCCATCCAATAGCAGCCGGAGGAGTCAGTGAGGAAAGAAGCAAAGGCTACGAGGAAATGTAAGAAGGGCAAGCTCACCTATGCTGATATCCTGGGAGAACTAGTGGTCAGACCTGTCCCCAGTACGTCACCATCAGGGATGAAAATGAGAGGTGGAACCCAGCTGATGCATGGAAGGTGCTTTCTACTGAAAAAGAAAGAAAGGAAACTGATGTAAAGGTGGACGTAGTGAAATGAACTTATAATAATCGTAGCGTCCTGGTAAAGATAGAAGAGCCAAATGAAGCCAAAAAGATCATGGAGTGGCAGACACTTAAGGACCAAGGACTAACAGCGAGGCTGGCGAGAACAAGGAGACCCCAGCTCGAGATACGAAGGGTTTCCTCAGATTGGACGAAGGCGAAACTGATATAAATCCTGTGGAGAAGCATTGAAGGGACACTCAGAAAACCCGCAGAAGATAGCGAGAAGAGGGAGTGGATAAGGGACTGTTTCTCCAACCCGGAAAGGAATGGCCGGAAGAGGACGTGAGTGGTGGACTCCATCTGGTTGTGAGATCTCGGAGGGATGGTGGAGCCTGGATATCAGAGACTATTTTGACCCCCCCTCCCTCTATGTCTTCTGTTCAAGGAAACGGCCACACCAAAGTACAGTGTAAAAACGCACTCGCCTGCAGGTGGTGTGGCAATGAAGGGCATATCGCAAAGGAATGTCCAACGAAGTACGAGTTCCCTCCCTGAATGTAAGAACTGTGCAGCGGTGGGAAAAAAAAAGAAGAGGAAAGTAGACACTCTCCAGTACACTTTTATCTTCTTCTTCATCCATGGCTCTACAGCCCTTGTAGGGCCCTGGCCTCCGCAACAACGCCTCTCCAGTCTTCCCTGTCAGCAGCTCGACCTCTCCACTGTCCGATTCCCATCCTCTGCAGATCGCATCCGCATCACCCAGCCATCGCAGCCTGGGCCTTCCTCTTCTTCTTTTGTCTCCTGATTTGCCATATAACAGTTTCTTCGGGTACCTATCTTCTCCCATTCTTTCTACGTGCCCAAGCTAACTTATACGGGATGATTTGACATAGGCGACTAGGTCTGTTTCATTGTATATGTCCTGAAATTCTCTATTATTTCTTGACCTCCATTGGCCTTCATTACATACTGGCCCAAATATCTGCCGAAGCACCTTCCTCTTCCTGAACTGCAGCATCTTTTCGCATTCCTGTGTCAGGACCCATGTTTCACCAGCGTACGTGACAATCGGTCTTAAGATTGTTTTATAAATCAATAATTTTGTTTTCCGTGACAAGTTCCGAAATCTTAATGCTTTTAACAATGCAAAGAGACATCTGTTGCCTGCTGAAATTCTTGCTTTAATTTCTGCAGTGATCTTTCGTGTCACTAAAGCCCCCAGATACTTGAAGCTGTCCACTTTCTTAAATGTGTGGTGGAGCAGATGCACATGACTCTGCTCTTCCTGCTCATCATTTTTTGTGGGTATAACGAGAAGAGGGAGTGGATCAGGGACTGTTTCTCCAACCCGGAGAGGAATGGCCGGAAGAGAACGTGGGTGGTGGACTCCATCTGGTTGTGAGATCTCGGAGGGATGGTGGAGCCTGGATATCAGAGACTATTTTGACCCCCCTCTATGTCTCATGTTCAAGGAAACGGCCACACCAAAGTACAGTGTAAAAACGCATTGGCGTGCCGGTGGTGTGGCTCCGTCCTCGGCAAGCCCTATGGAAACTAGTGTTTGATCTGTTATTGGGAGAACTGGAGGTGGAGAGATTTCTAGGGACGTATTTCCAGATACGAAGAGATGTGCTAGTATTGTAGCAGAATGATGCGAGAGGTGAAAGCTAAGCATGGCCGCTTCCAAGACCCAGGCAATGTTGCTGAGAGGCTCGACAGATAGGGCTCACCCTATCAGTCTGAACATAGGAGGAGAATGGGTCCGCCTCGGTGACGAGGTGACACACTTGGGATGAATTTCAAGAAGAGATTCGACGTCACCCCACACCTCGGATATCTCTGAGATACTGTGACCTGCTCTCTGAATGGACTATCGAGAATACGGGATGCATCATGAGGCCTGAGGTACCCGACTACTAGAACCATCTATAAGGGAGTCATGCTGGGCATCCTGAGGTATGTATCCCCTGCCTGGAGTGGTTATATCACACAAACGCAGAAGACGAAGCTGGTGAACATCCAGAGACATTGGCTGAGGGACACCATCGCATACAGAATCGTGTCGCACGAGGCGGTGCAGGTACTGGCGGGAGAGATGCCTTTGGATCTCATCCAAGGCAAGAGCTTAGTGTAATTCCGGAGGGATTGCAATAGAGGATGGGTAAGGAGCCTGGGAGGTGGAAGAAGGTGTTGAGGAAAGAATCACTGGATGAGTGGAACAGACGAGGGGTCACTTGTGAAAAGGGTGCAACCCTTAATAAGTTTTTCTGCCGTCTACTCCAAACTAGCGGCAAAGTGGGTCCATTCCGATTTATGATCCTCACAGATTCTGACAGGCCATGGGGATTTCCGGGAGAAGCTGCGGAAGCATGGTAAGAATGTCGATCTCAGGTGCCCCACCTGCGGTGTGTCCCACCTGATACAGCCGAGCACGCAGTAATATCCTGTGCCGCCATGCAAGGTCATAGAGCCTGGCTATCCAGGAAAACCTGTCTTTGATGAGGCCGATTTTCCGAGGTTGATAGAGGAGTGAAATTACCCCTTCTTCATGGAAAGTATATAGGAAGGCGGAGAGATCTTGGGTCCGCAACATTTCACTCTTGGTAAGGGCAGTCCACACAAAGAAGAGGAGGATGCTGCCGCTGAGGAGGAATCGGAGGAAGAAGCTGAAGTCTAGCGGCAGCTCTGGGTAGTGCAGAAGGAGGATCAGGCTGGCAAGTTAAAACCAGCCCTGACCACAGGAATCAGGAAGAAGGACACAAATGTGCAGCTCCATCAGTAAACGGTGTGCACTATAGAATGCCCAAATATTGTTCCCATAATTAAAGATATCCTTAAATTAGGTCTGGCAATAATAAATAAAAAGTTTAAAAATAAATAGACAAATAAAGCTGAGTTTTATTGGCGGTAATGGCATACGTTTATCCCATGCATAAGACCCTACTGCTGCCAAAACCCCGTAGGCCAGAAAAGGCTAGGTTGGGGGAATAAAAAAATTCCACAATATCCCTGTCGTCTACGTATGCCAACATATGTAACGAGTTGTTCCATACCGTGCCAGTTGTTTGTATCTGAGAGTCCCTTATTGCTTTCTCTAGCGCTATGTTAAAATGTACGAAGGCTAGGACTTCTCCTTGCCTGACTCCTTTCCTAGATGATAATTCCAATGACCTCCGACCTTGTATCTGAACCACACATCCAACACTTACCATTGTCAGCCTTATAAGTGGTATGAGCTTGGTTGGAATATGTAGCTAATATAATGCTTTGTAAAGTTCTGCTTGGTGAATACTTAAAATCAACAAACAGGTGATGTGTAATTACATTATTCTACCTTCCTCTCTCGAGTATAGCTCGGAGGCTGAAAATTTTGTATGTAATAGATATGCCTTGAAGGATTCCACATTGATAATGACCAATTTCCCGTTCAACAATCGGGAGAAGTAAGTGAAATGAAATATTTGAGATGATTTTAAATGCACGTGGAAGCAAGGCATTCCTCTGCAAGTACAATACATTTAAACATATCTCCCTTTTTGAGTACGGTCAACAGATCAACGTTTTTCTCCAGTCTCCACTTAATACTTCCCTGGTTCTCATATTCATTAGCAAGTTGTGCAAACAGTTTACTAGCTCCTGTTTAAACAGTTCCGAGGTGAGTGAATGAATGCCAGGAGTTTCATGATTCTTCAACCGACTAATTGCTTAAAAAATTTCTTCTAGATCAGGTGGTTCTAATTTACCTCAATTCACCTAATGCTTCAGAGAGTTGTCGTCTCTCTCTTCCCCTCCATTCATTAAGGTCTCAAAATATTTCCTCCATGGAAGCTTTATCATCTGTCAATAGGGTTCCTTCCGCATTCATACACATAGTCAGGATCTGCTTAAATGGTTTTCTAGTAATGTTGACTCTCTGGACAAATTTTCTAGCTTCATTTTCGAATCAAAACTTCTCCAGTTCTTCTAGGTCAATATTACTTCGTTTTCTCTTCTTTCAATGACCTCGCTTCTCTTTCCGACGTTTTCTCCCGTACTCCTGAACAGACACTACGTGTCCGCCTATTGATAGGCGGTTATGTAGTTTCATAGGCTTGATTATTTGCATCTGTGAGGGCTTTGCACTCTTCATCGAACCACGAAGAAATTAAGTTATTCTTCTGCTACTTGTGCGATAGTTGAAGAACATCTTGTGGAACATCTTCTCTTCGATATCTTCGCTGGTAGGTCGCTGAGAAAGTACCTGAGCCAACTTTTCGGAGTACTGGCGCTGGATTTCTTTCTCTTTGAGTTTCCCGAGATTAAACCACCAGATAACAGGTACTGATGCATGCCTTGGGCAGATTATGCGTTTTCTGACGCAGTGGTCTGAAACCATATTAGCACTGAAGACCCGTGCATCCGATATACTGCTCATGTATCTACCGCTGATTAGAATATGGTCGATTTTGTTTACATGTCAGCCATCTGGAGTAATTCACGTTCCTTTATGGATGTCCTTATGTGGAAACCGAGTGCTTGCCACTACCAGATTCTTCGATACTGCAAAGTTGATCAACTTTTGACCGTTATCGTTGGTTTCCAATTGTGGGCTATAACGGATTTCCTTTCCACTTTATCATTGAAATAAATTTTACATCGTATTTTGGGCAGGAATCAATTTCTCCTTCAAGCATATCATAAAAAGCCTTCTTATCTTCCTCCTCACCGTCCTCGATGGTGCTTGAACACTAAATATATTCCTCAAATTCCTCATATTCTGGGACTGATGACTTTAAATGCAATCGCAAATTTTCTGAGCTGTCTTCTAACAACAAATCCAACATCAAAGCTGTGGTGATTATTGCTGCATCTATAATACACTGTGTGGTGCTTTTTCTCTAAAATCCCTCGACCGGTCCATCTGATTTAGGGATGGTAATTATGTCCAACATAAGTCTGTCAACCTGTCCTAGTAGCAAATTAGTGTTCCGGGTCTAAAAAGTGATAAAACCCAGATTTATGCTGTGATCTGTGATCCTATTTATTTAATATGATTCATATTTATCCTGTGATTTATCCTCTGACGATTGCTGTTTTTATACGTTTGTGACTGTCTGTATCCGAGGCAATTGTGTGGGGTTTCACGATTATTTATTTTCGGGTAGTGGGGCACTCAACTATGCTGGTGGCTGCCACCTTTGTGCCTGCATACTTGCACCCCCTCCGCGGCTGAATAGGAAAGGTGATCCTAGAGAGAGTACTGTAGGTGACGGTCTGTAGTGTGAGGATGTGTGTAGTGTGCTATATAAAGTGCACTGTGTGAGCGTCAGTATTAGTGTTCCCCCAACCTGGAGGACCCGTGGCTGGCTGCAGTCTCTCGCTGGGTCGTGGGATCGCCTACCATACTCCCCACACGCGAAATCATAAATTCGATTAAAAAAATGGAATCAGAACCCTCAAAAACTATTCCTATATCATAAAAAAATTCAACAGTAACGGAAAATACAAATGTGCATGCGCGATCGAAAATCCGATAGTAACTTCGGAAATAGCGCCATTGAAAACATAGTAAACGATACCTATACAGATGAATTTGAAAATTAATAATTTAGTAGAAATGCTCCTGGTCAAACAAAATTTCGGTAGTAACTTCGAAAACTTAATGAATCATCACCAAATCGATGAAATCAACCTCCCCACCAAATAAAGAAAAAAATAATAAAAATTAAAAATAAATTAACAATAATTTTATTTCAAAAATTTTAGTTATTTCAAGTATTTCAATGTTGTTATTTTAGGCATTTCAAAATTCAAACCACAGTATCATGATGAAAAATATTAATAGTTTATTTCGAAATGAACAAAAAACCTGACCTCTTTTACTTGAGCAATTATAAAGTAATTCTATGCTAACTTGGGACAATGTGTCATTCTCTTGGAATTTGATTATCGAGGGTCGAATGTGTGATGAAATACAAATTTCTTTCTCTCTCTCTCTCTCTCTCTCCTCTCTCTCTCTCTCTCTCTCTCTCTCTCTCTCTC